>CM077153.1:74872483-76072483 GCA_039583875.1 Platanthera guangdongensis | reverse complement strand
TTGCATACGAACGTTAGGGATTCGTAGAGATTCCATTGCGGCAAGATGTCGTTCGTGATGTGGTGGTGTTTTCCCATTTCTCTCGAATGAGTACGTGTAGTCGGAACCGGACAAGGTTAGCTCCTCGTGGCGGTAGATGGTTTCCTTGGTGGACAAGGTTAGCTACGCATGAGTTGGAGATGGTTTCCTTGGTGCGCGGGTACGCTGCAGTACAAATGAGGGATTAGGGTGGAATTGTCTTGGTTTGTGATGTGCCAAGGCGTGGCTTTGTCTCCGTGGTCGGCTGGCTATCCCGTGACGTTCACGTCATGTGCGGAGAGTGTCCCGGCGAGACTAGTCCCCTTCTGTGAGACTGACGAGAATGCCAAGCATGGGGGCAAGCCCGGGCAATGAGGCCATGAGCGGGTGGGGTCCGGAAAGGCTTCTTAGAATCGGTCAATTTTGTGTGGTTGTTGGAACCCTGACATGAGACGTCAGAGCTTGTAGGCAAGCCCGGGTCTAAGACCTTGAGCGGGTGGGGCCTTGACAAGAGTTCCATGAGGCGGCCTGTGAGCCGATGGGGGGAATGGTGACACCCCCTTTTGTTTGCGGCTTTATGCCATTGGGGAATCGATGAGTACCCATATGCTGTGATGATGTGCTAGATGCATACGAGTTAGGGTGCCTTGGGTGAAACCTGGGATATTGCATACATGATTGCATAAGTAGGCCCTTTTTTGTTATATTCTCAACCCGTAGAGAACATGTATGATGCGTGTGACATCCAAGCCTGTTTTGGTAGTTTCTTTTCTTGCTTATGATTTTTGCATATGAAGTGCTAACTTGCAGGTTGGAGGGGTACCCCGGGGTCCATTAGGGGCGGCCGGGAGGAGATGTGTTGTTACACAGTTTGAGGTCAGCCTTTGCTGACCCATGTTACTAATAAATTTTACAGGGCAAGGATCGCATGCAGGAGTTAGCTCGCCGGCCAGAAAGGCCTAAGCCTCATGAAGTGCTTTTCTTTTTGTAGCTCTACTTATATGATGTTGTATGTTTGAGACTCATGTTGTCCGGCTTGCATGCCGAGGTAGACTAGGAGTGTTATGCACATTCTTGACTGTTGTATTATTTGATTTTGGACACTTGTTGTAAGGCCATAAGGCCATTTGTTTTACTCTTCTTGTAGTGGATAACTTCTTGTCTTGCTTGTGTTTCCACTGTGTCGTGCAAAGTGTTTTGAGTGTGGGTAGCTATATCAACTTTTAATACTAAAGTTGTGGCGTCCGTATGTTGTGGGGCCCCGGCCTGACCCATATTATACGGTCATTACAGGGGAGGTGTTACAACTAGTTAGCCGCTTTTGAGCTTTTTTTTCCAAATTCATTTGATAACTCCACATAGCATTTCATTTTCACCAAAGACAAAATTCCTACCTATCTAATCACGCTAAATTTTTTGAGTTTCATTCTAAAATTTTCATGATAGGAAATTTTGTGTTATCATTGGAGAAATTGTTGAAAAAAGTGTACTCAAAAGCAATGTTTGATTTTATCTGGCCAATTCAACATGAAAGAAAAAAATTTTTATGGCCTTTGTTTTGAAAAAGGAATAAAAATGAATGACGAAAAAAAATAAATAATAATAAAGAAGAAAAAGAAAAACAAAATATATATATATATACATATTTTGTTTGAAATAAAATCTTTTTTTTAAACTCATTGTTTTGGTTTAGTGTGATTTTAAGCCTCCATGTTTATATTTGAATTCCACTCCTATTCATAATCCTAAACCAAACGCTTCGGTCCTATTAAGTCCTTTTGATTCACGCCTTTTTAAATTTTATTTAACAACTAAGAAAAGAAGAAAAGTAAATCAGTTTTAGTTTTGAATTTAAACTTAAATTTTTGTTATTTAATTGATATAATTATAATGCGTCGCTTGGATCTAGTAATAACTCAATACGTTCTTTTCATTTTCGTTGCCTTGCTTAAATCTATTTAAAGAATTTCGTCAAAATTCTGCATAATTTATTTTTATTAAGTAAAGTTTATAAAAGTTAAACCATACCAAAATAATTGTTTTAGATTTATGTTTTACATTCTCCCTACCTGGAATTTCGCATAGTACTTGTGTAAGCATGATTAAAACTTTTTTGAATTAGTCACTTTTTATGATTAGCTAGTTTTTATATCTTTGCTTGGGGACAAGCAAAACTTAAGCTTGGGGGAATCTGATAATACGTGTTGGAACACCCTATTACTAATTTGGGTCAGGATCACTATGTCCCTAGGAATCTGTGTTTTGACCTTCTGTATAGATAATAGGTCAATTAGAATTGAGTCTAAGGGATCAGGAGTCTAGGTTTGGAAGCTGCCCTGAAGACCCAAGTTTTTCTGGAAACCAAGTCCAAATCGTCGAGCTCAGCACGACGTTTCGTCGAACTCCGGTCGACGATCGTCTAGCTCAACTATTGACAGATCGTCGAGCTCCATTCGACGATCGCTGAGCTCAATCCTCTTAATATCGTCGAGCTCTGGTCGACGATCGCTGAGCTCAACTTCTCAATATCGTCGAACTCCATTCGACGATCGCTGAGCTCAGGTCGACGATTTTGACTCTGCACTGGATCCTTATCTCTGAGCTCAGTTCGACGATCTTTGAGCTCAGATCGACGATTTCTTTGCTGCTTGGATTTTCCAGTTCGCTGAGCTCAGCTCGACGATAGCAGAGCTCAGTTCGACGATTTTAGTTATCTTTCAGAATTCAAATTCAAATCAGATAGAAGTTATTCTGCATTTAATTCAGAAGATCTGCCAGCCGTTTTCATTTACTTCTGGAGCAAGTTTCAAGGGATTTTTCAAGGAATAATTCAGTGGACTTTCCTTCAGAACATATTATGCAATTAAGGCTGTAATCAATTCAGACCAACGGCTATCTTTGACAGAGCAATTTCCTATTCAGACTTAGAGAATAAAAGAGAGAATGTTTTTTTGAATCAGATAGGATACACAGACAAGAAAAAATATACAAGACTCTGAAAAATATTCTGTCAACAAGAATTCAGAAGAACACTCATCAAAAAGAGATCAAGTTTTCAAACATTCTTCAGATCTCTTCAGCTCTCAAGTGTTCAAGGCCAATATCATTTCAAGACTCCAGACACTCAACATTTCAGCTTGCTGAAATCATCTTCTGCTGGAGATCTATCTTTGAAGGCCTATCACCCTCAGCAAAGCTCATCTTCCTGAAGATTTCAAGGACTCAGGGGGAGCTTTGACAACATCACTGAATCCACATAGTCTTCTCAGTTGCTTGAGAAAGAGAAGACTGCCATCACTCTCTCACCCCCATTCTGTAAAGGGTTTTTCAAACTCCCTTCAAAAGTTTGAAGCTGGTTTTTGAGCACCTTGTCAAAAGCTCATTGGTGGCAAGACACCTGATCAAAAAATCTGATTTGGTTTTTGAGCACCTTATCAAAAGCTCATTGGTGCCCAGGACACCTGATCAACTCATCCTGCAGTGGATTCCTACCTAGGGTGGTAGAAGAGTGGATGTACCCAAGTTGGGGAACCACTATATTTCCTTGTGTCATCTGGTTCTGCATGTTTTCTTTTTGTTTCTGGCCTAGATTTTCTTGTGCTTAATATCTGCATAGCTTAGTTTTATTTCTGCTTCCCTGCTTACACTCACTACAACAATTGTTGTAAAGCTTTGCAAAAAGTTTTCTTTGTGTTTTTAAAAAGCACCATATACTCTATTCACCCCCCTCTAGAGTATATCAGATCTAGTTTCCCCTTTCAATTGGTATCAGAGCGAGGTTGGTTAAACATACCATATCTGTTTGGTTGTACAGGCTAACACCTGAACCCCAAAGATCCCAAACTAGATCCTTCTTTTGTTTTCTACTATTAGATTTAGCTTGCACAAATCATGGCCCAGAACAAAGATTATGCTAGCACCAGACCTCCAGTGTGCAATCTGTCAAAGTTTGCACTTTGGAAAGCAAGGATTAGATTATACATGAACTCTATTGACGAAGATATTTTTAATTCTGTCTTAACAGTGTGTCCAAGACCTCCAGAGAGCACAGGCACTAATGCTGTTCCACCCCCATCAGGAACAGATGCTGACATCAAAAAGTGGAAAGTGGCTGATGCCAAGGCAATGAACATTCTAGCTCAGACAATGTCAGATGACATTTTTCAGAAGGTAGCTGAATGTAATTCAGCCAAGGAGATCTGGGACAAGCTTTCAGAAATTGTCTCTGGCTCAGCTGATGAGAGAAAGGACAGAAGATCTCATCTCATCTCCCAATATGAGAACTTCAAGAAGGGAGAAACTGAGTCAGTGGGAGACATGTACAATAGATTGAGTCTAATTGTCAGTGAACTGAGGACATTAGACAAAGAGATCTCACTGACAGAACTTAATGATAAGATCCTAATGTGCTTCCCTAGCACTTGGGATTCAAGAATCTGGCCAATTAAAGATGCCAGAAGCCTAAATGAGATTACCACTGAAGCCTTGTTGGGTAAGCTCAAATCTTATGAGCTACTCATCAAGAACAGAGAAGAAGAACAAAAGGCTGCTTCTCCAGCCACAAGAAAGGAGAAGACTATTGCATTCAAGGCAGCTGAGGATCTGCCTGAAGAAAAGGCCACAAGCAATGATGAACTTCTCAGCCTGTTGGCCAAAAGATTCTATAAGATGGCCAGGAAGGACTTCAGAAGAAGATCATACAAGGAGCAAGACAAGCCAAGGTATGACAAGTCCATTGGGAATAACAAAGATATCATTTGCTTTGGTTGCAGGAAACCAGGGCACATAGTTCCTGACTGTCCAGAGAATAAGAACAAGGACAGAAGGGAAAGAAAAGAAAGAAGAAAGGAGAAGGACTCCAATAGGCATGGAAATAACAAACCTTCTTCCAGCAAAAATAAGCACACAAGGAAAGGATTTGTTGCTGAATCCTGGAGTGATACAGAAGAGGAGTCAGAAGCCTCTTCCAGCTCAAGTGATGATGAGGATGATGCAGAGGAAAAAGAATTCTGCATGATGGCAATCAATACCTCACAACACAACTCAGAGGAAGAGGAGTCAGAGTCAGACTCAGAGACTCAGCCTGAGGAAGATCAGGTAATCAACTCTTTTGATTTCACTTCAGAAGATTTCAAAGTTGAATTTAAAGCACTATGTTTAGACCTGCTAAAGTCTGAGAAAGAGATCATCTCTCTCAGAAATCAATTATCTGAACAAAGTGGTTTAAAATCAGAAAACCTCAAACTCTCTCAGGAGTTGGAGAACTATAAGGAACAGATAGCTTCACTGAAGAGTGAACTCTCTGAGGCCAAGAAGCTTGAAGAATCTCTCAATGGGAGAAGCATCAAGCTGATGGACATCACAAGCACAGTGAACTCAAGATTCAACAGTACACTGGGCTTGGGTGCCTCATCCAGCCAACCTATTGTTCTAACAACCCCTATCAAGTTCATTTCTGACAAGGGAAAGGGAGTTGTAGAGGTTGCCAGGAAAAATTCTGATCTGCCTCAGAAAACCAAAGTCCAGCACAGATCGTCGAACGGAGATCGACGATCGCCGAATGAAGATCGACGATCGCCGAACGCAGCTCGACGATCTCAGGGAATATCGTCGAACGCAGATCGACGATCTCAGCCAAGATCGTCGAACGCTGCTCGACGATCTCATATACCTGACCTCAGCCATAGTCGACCGTCGAACGGAGCTCGACGATCTGACCCAAGATCGTCGAACTCAGCTCCAAGATCGTCGAACAGAGGTCAGAGCTCTGGAAATTTTTTCAATGGCAAGACAAAATTGAATCCTGAGGGTTCTTCATCCCAAACATTTAACCCTTATACTGAATGGATTTTACCTCCAAGGAGATATCATCCTGAAGGATATAAGAGTCAGCCAGGGATGTCTTTCATTTCTGAATTTAAAGGTTATCAACCTAGGCCCAAGGTAAACTGGGTCAAAAACAAGTGAATTGCTTAATGTGCAGGTGAAGACCTATCCAACATCTAACCAGCAATGGTATTTGGATAGTGGGTGCTCTAAGCACATGACAGGGAACAAGGACAACCTAAATTCCTTTAAAGCCAAGCTTGGACCCAAAGTTATCTTTGGTGACTCCAACTTTGGACAAACTAAAGGATATGGAGCAGTCCAGATTGGTTCTGTAACCTTCAAGAAGGTAGCATATGTGGAAGGACTGAAGCACAACCTAATCAGCATCAGTCAGCTATGTGATGAAGGCTACCAGGTGACCTTCAGCAAAACCTTATGCAAAATCAAGTCAGAGGACAACACAACTGTGTTGACAGGTAAAAGGAAAGGTAACATCTACCTTGTAGATTTTCTTTCAACTTCTATAGATATCTGTTTATTCAATTCAGTTTGTAGACCAAATGTTTTATGGCATAAGAGACTAGGACACCTAAACCTTAGAACTATTGCTAGGCTATCCAAGGACAATCTTGTTAGAGGACTACCTTCTGGCCCCTACAAGAAGGAAGGACTCTGCAAGGCTTGTCAATTAGGCAAGCAAACTAAAAACAGTTTTAAGTCACTTAATAAGAGTGATTCACCTAGGATATTGTATCTGTTACACATGGATCTATTTGGACCCATCACAGTACAAAGCCTAGGAGGGAAATCCTACACTTTGGTGATTGTAGATGACTTCTCTAGATTCACTTGGGTGTTCTTTCTAAGGAAGAAGTCTGATAACTTTAAGTGTCTGACAGAGTTTCTCAAATGTGTAAAGATTGAGTTCAATACTCACATTGCCCTGATCAGAAGTGATCATGGGACAGAGTTTGATTCTCTTCTTATGCAAGAGTTCTGTCAGAGTGAAGGGATCAGGCATACTTTCTCATCTCCTAGAACTCCTCAACAAAATGGGGTAGCTGAAAGGAAAAATAGAACCCTTATTGAATCTGCCACTACATTGTTGTCAGATGCTCATCTACCTCTATCCTTCTGGGCAGAGGCAGTGAACACCTCCAACTATGTGCTGAACAGAAGCCTGATACATAAACTGAAGGGAAAGACTCCTTATGAATTACTCAAAGGGAAGAAACCTAAAGTTGACTATTTCAAAATTTTTGGTTGCATTTGCTATATTCACAATAATGATAAGAAACATCTAGCAAAATTTCAAGCCAAAGCTGATGAAGGAGTGTTTCTGGGATACTCCATGATCAGCAAGGCCTATAGGGTTTATAATAAATCATCATTAAAAATTGAGGAATCTGTTCATGTTTCTTTTGATGAAACTAACATGTCTTTCAAGGAGAAGATTTCTTCTACCATAGAACCTGTGCAGGAACACTCTCTAGTTGAAGATATGAACAAGCTACAGGTTGCTCAAGAGGATGAAAGCAGTGAAGATGAAAGCAATGCTCAACATATTGAAGCGCAACCTGAAGAGCCAGTTGTTGTACCACAAGAGGAAACAACAACACAGGTTGGTGAACAATCAACACCCCCTGTTGATTTAGTAACATCAAGAGACCATCCAATTACCCAAATAATTGGAGAAATCTCAGCTGGTGTGCAAACCAGAAATCAGGTCAACCAAAACCTGTTACACACCTGCTTTCTTTCTCAAATTGAACCTCAGTCCATTCAAGATGCAGAGCAAGATCCACACTGGATCATTGCCATGCAAGAGGAGTTGCATCAATTTGAGAGGAACAAAGTATGGGAACTAGTGCCCAAGCCTAAGGATCATTCCATTGTTGGAACAAAATGGGTATTCAGAAACAAACTGGATGATCAAGGAATAATAATAAGGAACAAGGCAAGGCTAGTTGCCCAAGGATATTCTCAAGAAGAAGGAATTGACTACGACCAGACCTTTGCACCTGTTGCAAGATTGGAAGCCATCAGGATTTTTCTAGCTTATGCAGCTCACAAAGGCTTCAAGGTTTATCAGATGGATGTCAAGAGTGCCTTCTTAAATGGAGACATCAAAGAGGAAGTCTATGTCAGACAACCTCCAGGTTTTATCTCTCCAACTCATCCTGATTTTGTTTTTAGACTAAATAAAGCATTATATGGTCTCAAGCAAGCTCCTAGAGCATGGTATGAGACCCTAGCATGCTTTCTTTTGGAAAATAGTTTTATAAGGGGTAGAGTAGACCAAACTCTTTTCATTAGAACCCATAAGTCCCATACCCTACTAGTACAAATTTATGTAGACGATATCATTTTTGATTCTACTGACTCAAAACTATGCAGAAGGTTTTCTAACTTAATGCATTCTAAATTTGAGATGAGTAGCATGGGTGAGCTATCCTTCTTCCTAGGATTGCAAGTCAAACAACATGCTGAAGGCATCTTTATCTCTCAAACCAAATATGCTAATGAGCTGGTTAAGAAATTTGGCATGTCTGAGGCATCTTGTATGAAAACACCCATGCCTACCAATGCTGTATTGGATGCTGATGAACATGGGAAACCTGTTGATCAGACAACATATAGAGTAATGATTGGCTCTTTACTGTATCTTACAGCTAGTAGACCAGATATAATGTTTGCTACATGTATATGTGCTAGATTCCAAGTTAGCCCTAGAGAGTCACACCTCACATTAGTAAAGAGGATTCTTAGGTATGTTAAAAGTTGTCCAAATCTAGGTCTCTGGTATCCAAAAGATTCAGCATTTGAGTTAACTAGATTCTCTGATGCTGATTATGCTGGATGCAGAATTGACAGGAAAAGCACCAGTGGAACTTGTCAGTTTCTTGGTGATAGACTTGTCTCTTGGTTTTGCAAGAAACAAACATCTGTGTCAACTTCAACTGCTGAAGCTGAATATATGGCTGCAGGGAGTTGTTGTTCACAAATATTGTGGATTCAAAATCAACTCCTAGACTATGGTTACAAGTTAGAAAAGTCAAAAATCTTTTGTGACAATACAAGTGCTATCTCCATAGCTCAAAATCCAGTCCTCCATAGTAGGATAAAACATATAGAGATTAGGCATCATTTCTTAAGGGATAATGTTGAAAAGAACAAAATTGAACTGCAATATATCCCAACTGATTTACAAAGGGGAGATATTTTCACCAAGCCCTTGGATGAAAAGAAACATACTTTCTTCCTAAATCAGTTAGGAATGTTAGATGGAGGAAGTCTTAAATAATCCCCAAGATTTTGAAAGCTAAAAATGGACCAAGACTAGGCAAAATTCTTATTTTCCTTAGTGTCTAGGATTTCTCTGATCTCTGAACTGCGCTCGACGATTTCCCCACAGATCGTCGAACGGAGTTCGACGATTTCCAGAATCGTCGAACTGAGTTCAGCACTCCTCAGTTAGTATGAACCATCTCCTCTGGTCAACGATCGTCGAACGGCGCTCGACGATTTGTTCACTGAACGATCGTCGAACGGAGCTCGACGCCGTTCCAGATCGTCGAACGGAGATCGACGATTTTGGAGTCTCTTCAGATTTCTTTAGAAGCCTCGATCGTCGAACTGAGTTCAACGATCTTTCCTTTTCTGCGTCGAACCCTAATATAAAACTCTTTTTTCGTCGTCGTTCTCTCTTGCGCTTTCAATTTCTCTGCAAACTTTTCTTCCCTCCAAGCAGTTCTACCTTGGTCGTTTTGTCTGTTGATTTTTGCAGGTACCATGGCCGTTTCAGTTACTATACTCTCTGCAATGAAATTTGATGCAGGCTTTGACATTGATCTCGACTCCTTCAACACAACCGATAAAATCTTCCAGGGTATTCTCACTTTATTCAAAGATCAGCAACTGTCTGCCCTGATGACAACCAGAATTAAACTTGCATCTGATGAGATTAAAGAATGGGTTTACACAGCCCACAACCTTGACAACAATACCATAGTTGGTTCCATTGGTGGCACCCAGGTACCTCTGACTCCAGCAGTATTGACAGAGGTTTTTGGTTTAAGGAATGGTGAAGATTCTGCTGACCTCTCTGGAGATGAGTTCTCTGATATTCTTGCCAGGATGGGTCATCCTGAGGGGAACCCTAGCAAGCTGTTTAAGAGGAACCTGTCTGTGGAATACAGGTTTATGGCTGATGTAGTAGGCAAGGTTCTCTTGGCCAAGCATTCTGCTCATGACACAATCTCCAGATATCAGCTCTGCCTTATGGGAGCTCTGGTAGATAGAAAAAGCTTGAACTGGGGAGAAGTATTTTTTGATTTGTTGAAGAAAAAGATCAACAAGACCTTTGTGAATTATGGAAGAATACTGGGAGTCTTCCTCCAGGCTAAGTGCCCCACCCTGCTAGTCTCCTCTGGAGTGCACATCAATGCCTCCAAGAGACTCACCTGTGCCCTTTTTGGGAAATGGGACAGGCAAATCTCCAAGCCCAGCAGGCCCTCTTCTTCTGGCCCTTCAGGCACCAGGACTCTAAGAGTCACTCCACCACAGGTCTCTGCCCCTGCAGAAGACCTGCCTGCTGCTAGTGCTGCTGCTTCCCCTCCTCCAAGTTCAACCTTACCCATTCCATCCACCACTCCAGCTTCCTCTCCTATTACCATTTCCAGCCCATCTCCAACATCTACTCCATCTCCAGCAACAATCTCATCCCCATCAGCAGACCTCTTCCACCCCCTATTCTCCTATCCACCTCCAGATGTCACCCCATCTCCATCAATTCCCTCCTTCACACTTCTGGATGAATCCTATATGGATGATTCCCCCTCCTCTCCTCCAGAATTACCATCCTCCTCCACCACTTTCCAAGACCTCCTCCACCAAATTATTGATCAACCCACCTTCACTCCCTCCATCTCCATCCCATTATCCTCCATCTCTACCATCCCCTCTCCTGAACCTTTCATTCCACCCTTCAGCTCTCCTCCTCCAGCTCCATCAGCCATTCCTGTACCCTCTACCTCTGCTCCCCTTGAGCATATAGATCTCCCAGCCCTTGCTGATCAGTTGTATGAGCTCCTTGCACCTAGGCTCTCCCTTCTCATGGAGGCCTCTTTAGCTCCTCTACAACAATCAGTGGCAGCTCTCTCTGCCAGGCTGTCCTCTTTCCTTACTCCTATAGCAGCACCCCCAGCAGTGTGCCTTGATGCACAGGTATCTGCATCCAGGCAGGGGGAGATGCCCTATGAAGCTGTTGTTGCTGCTGCTGCCCCTGCTGTTGTTTCTGCTGCTACTGCTGCTGTGTCTGTTTCTGCTGCTGCTGCTACACCAGTACTAGCAATAGACCTAAGGTCCTTGCTATCTACTTTTGACACTGCTTACCTCTGCTGCCTCCCAGAGCCATATCCTGTCCAGCCTCCAGAGGTTCTTGCTGCCTAGTCAGAAGATTTGTCCAAGGCTCTAGTGCCCTTTTCCTGCTGTGACCCCAGAATCATCTCTGATTTTATTCTGTCAGTGACTGCTGCTTCTGATGTTACTGCTGCTGCTGCTGCTAAAGACAATGCTGTGTCTACCTCTGAAGTTATATCTGCTGCTGTTGAGCCCATTTCACAGGATGTTTTGATGACAGAGGCTGTTGATTTTGAGCCTGCTGTAGAAGTTGTTGTTTCTGAAGCTGCTGCTGCTGCCCTCATTCCTGAAGCAATATCTGTTGTAACTTCTGCTGCTCCAGTACCTATAGTTACATCTGCTGCTGCTCCTGTTGTTGCTCCTCCTGCTTCTGTATCTTCTGCCCCATCAGCTGCTGTTAAACTGAAAGAGGATTTGATGAAACAGCTTGATGCATTGTATGATGCACAAAGTTCTGAATCTGAGGATTATAACACTGCTTCTGATGACTCATCTGCCACAATTGCCAAGAAAAGAAAGGCAAGAAGTAAGGCCTTGAAGAGAGTTCCTCCTGCCAAAGTCAGAGATGACAATGATGTCCCCTACTATATTCTGCACAATTGCCCAATCTCTGAGCATTGGATGCAATTCTCTAAGAACCAGTTAAAAGCTATGAAGAAGAAGAGGAAGTATGAGAAAGATTCTTCTCAGTTCAAGCACCCTCATCCTCCTCCACCACCTCCACCTGATGCAGGTGCAGGTGGCAGCTCTGCAAGATCAGGCCCTGCTAGAAGCCAGGCTCCCTACCAACCTCATGCAAGAACTTATCAAAGGGAAAGCCAGTCTAGGGGGTCTTACTCTAGAAGGGGAGGATATAGGGGTAACCAAAGAGAAACTCAGGTTTACTCTAAAGGACACTCCAAGCAGCATCCTTACTCTAGGGGAGGACATGTTTCTGCTGATACATCTTCTGGTCCTTTTCCCTACAAGCTCAAAGATACAGTGACTGCCAGGACTCCTCAAGAAACTACTTCCAACAGGTATGAGCCACCTGTTCCTTTTGAGGATCCTGAGAAAAATCCTATGGCTTGGACTGCAAGAATGAAAGAGCTGGCTGCCTTAGATCAGATCAAGAAAGCAAAAGAACAAGGGCTAGACACTTCCAACATATCTACCATGTCAGAGCAAAGGCAAAAAGAGTTAGAAAGATATGCCTCCAGTAAGTTCTTTGATGCAGACAGATACATGGAGTTGCATCCAGCTGCAGTGGTTCCCAGGGCTTCAAAGCAAATTTATTTGGGTGCAGCTGATGATACCAGATCCAAACAACAAGCTTTAGATCCCAACAGAGAAATCAAGATGGTAAAAGGCAAAGAAAAGGAGTAACTCTGTAAGGTGACAACTTTTGGTTTTTCTGACTGCCTTCTGGATAACATACATATATATATCTCTGTGATGGTTCTGCTCTGTGTCTTGTTATTGTTGTTTTTATGTTTTTATGACTGTATGATGTTGTTTGCTTTTTCAAAGTCTGTAAATAGTTTTCCTAACCCAAATAGGGGGAGATTGTTGGAACACCCTATTACTAATTTGGGTCAGGATCACTATGTCCCTAGGAATCTGTGTTTTGACCTTCTGTATAGATAATAGGTCAATTAGAATTGAGTCTAAGGGATCAGGAGTCTAGGTTTGGAAGCTGCCCTGAAGACCCAAGTTTTTCTGGAAACCAAGTCCAAATCGTCGAGCTCAGCACGACGTTTCGTCGAACTCCGGTCGACGATCGTCTAGCTCAACTATTGACAGATCGTCGAGCTCCATTCAACGATCGCTGAGCTCAATCCTCTTAATATCGTCGAGCTCTGGTCGACGATCGCTGAGCTCAACTTCTCAATATCGTCGAACTCCATTCGACGATCGCTGAGCTCAGGTCGACGATTTTGACTCTGCACTGGATCCTTATCTCTGAGCTCAGTTCGACGATCTTTGAGCTCAGATCGACGATTTCTTTGCTGCTTGGATTTTCCAGTTCGCTGAGCTCAGCTCGACGATAGCAGAGCTCAGTTCGACGATTTTAGTTATCTTTCAGAATTCAAATTCAAATCAGACAGAAGTTATTCTGCATTTAATTCAGAAGATCTGCCAGCCGTTTTCATTTACTTCTGGAGCAAGTTTCAAGGGATTTTTCAAGAAATAATTCAGTGGACTTTCCTTCAGAACATATTATGCAATTAAGGCTGTAATCAATTCAGACCAACGGCTATCTTTGACAGAGAAATTTCCTATTCAGACTTAGAGAATAAAAGAGAGAATGTTTTTTTGAATCAGATAGGATACACAGACAAGAAAAAATATACAAGACTCTGAAAAATATTCTGTCAACAAGAATTCAGAAGAACACTCATCAAAAAGAGATCAAGTTTTCAAACATTCTTCAGATCTCTTCAGCTCTCAAGTGTTCAAGGCCAATATCATTTCAAGACTCCAGACACTCAACATTTCAGCTTGCTGAAATCATCTTCTGCTGGAGATCTATCTTTGAAGGCCTATCACCCTCAGCAAAGCTCATCTTCCTGAAGATTTCAAGGACTCAGGGGGAGCTTTGACAACATCACTGAATCCACATCGTCTTCTCAGTTGCTTGAGAAAGAGAAGACTGCCATCACTCTCTCACCCCCATTCTGTAAAGGGTTTTTCAAACTCCCTTCAAAAGTTTGAAGCTGGTTTTTGAGCACCTTGTCAAAAGCTCATTGGTGGCAAGACACCTGATCAAAAAATCTGATTTGGTTTTTGAGCACCTTATCAAAAGCTCATTGGTGCCCAGGACACCTGATCAACTCATCCTGCAATGGATTCCTACCTAGGGTGGTAGAAGAGTGGATGTACCCAAGTTGGGGAACCACTATATTTCCTTGTGTCATCTGGTTCTGCATGTTTTCTTTTTTGTTTCTGGCCTAGATTTTCTTGTACTTAATATCTGCATAGCTTAGTTTTATTTCTGCTTCCCTGCTTACACTCACTACAACAATTGTTGTAAAGCTTTGCAAAAAGTTTTCTTTGTGTTTTTAAAAAGCACCATATACTCTATTCACCCCCCCTCTAGAGTATATCAGATCTAGTTTCCCCTTTCAATACGGTTTGCAGTCAATTTTATTAGGGTATTTTCAGGGTTTAAAGCAAATCATGTTTTGTAAAGTGCTTATTTTGATTCCCCTTTGTATATATTTTTGTCGCTAATGCGTTTTTCTGCTTTTTGCAGGTTTTCACGGCTTTCAGCTGAATTTTGCTGTGACACGCCCCCGGGTCACGCCCTGGTAGGGCGTGTACCTAGGGCGTGTAACCCAGAGGAATGAAGCAATTGGTCTGAAACTGCATTCTGTGGAAACTTAGTGTACACGCCCTCTGTCACGCCCGTGTCACATCCGACACGGGCGTGTTCCAGAGGCGTGTCCCCAGGTTCCGAGGAATCGTCGCAATGTGCTCGTTTTTCCCGCTCCACCGTCGTACCGAAAGTGTCACGCCCCCGGGTCACACCAGACCCGGGCGTGACATATGGGCGTGTACTTCAACAAGCACGTCTGTCACCTCCAGCATTTAATTCCAGCTCAACAAAGTCACGCCGCAAAGAACACGCCCCATGTACATGACCTACCAGGGCGTGACATTTGGGCGTGTACTTCAGCTACTTCGCCAGAATTAAATTCCAGCCCGAAAAAGTCGCAACGAATGAGTCACACCCCAGTGTCACGCCCGAACCGGGCGTGACAGGGGTGCGTGACCCGACCCGAAAAAATTTATAAATAGAGCCCATCTCCAAGGGTTCAGAGACACCTTTTGGATTGAGAGGGGAGGTTCTGTCCTTTGTATTTTTGAACTTTTTCAAGCATGTCTCTTCATTTTTAGCTCTTCTTATCTCTATCTTAATGCTTTCCCTGTATTAGCTCCTAGCTTCTTTCTGTAGCATAATGTTAATGATAGTGTAGTTTACTTTCCATGCACTTGTAATCTCTGGTTTTCAAGTTGTAAGATCCCTGTTTCCATTAATAAAGAACTGTTGTTTTCTTTTTCGTTTCTACTTTGTTTTCATTATTTTCTTCTACGCATCTTCTTTTCTCCATTTCACCATGAGTAACTAATCCTCCTTGTACTCGATCTTGATGATCCGAGGTTCGAGTTGATTAAGTTATGATGCTTTAACTCTACTTTTTCCTTCTAAAGTTATACCTTGAATTACTCTTGATTAAAAACCCTACTTGGAGATATATCATCAATATGTATATTTTCCATCATTAGCTTTCATTCTTGGCTAGCCGAGAGGCTGATAGTTTGAAGTAAGCACTCAAGAGTAAAGAGAGTTGCACGCACCCCTCGAGAGAGGCAGACGTTAAATCTCCTGGATTGGAGTGAAATCCAATAGAGGGGTTCACAGCTTAAAGTGAGCTTTAGATCTCCGATCGAACGAGAGTTCGGTTGAGCATTCCTAGACTCAGGTAGGCACGACTTCGAGAGAGGCGTGTTTATGCTTATGGAACCTCCACGGTCAAGGTTTTAGCTTTATTAAGTAAAAGTTTATTTTCGCATTTCTTAATCAACTTTAGCCGAGGTGATCCTCGATCGAGTGCTCTTCTCTTTCATCGTCTTAATCCCTCGTTGTAATCGTTTTAATAGCTCTCTATTTTTCCGCAAGCTTTCCTTTCTTAGCATAATACTTCTCCCCTCAATCGCATTTTAGTAATCTCTTAAACCCTAAAACATTCTTTGATAAGATAATGGTTTTCGTGTGAGTAAGATTAATTAACGGTTCCCAGATTTTAAATACGACACCTGTGTCCCCTAGCTGCATTTCGATAGGTATACTTGCCTTGTTGGATTGTTAGTTTGGTTATTTTCTCCTTGCGAATTTTAGTAGACACCAGGTGTCATGGCTTTTCCTCCTCCGAGAGCTCTAGGTGTTTGTGAAAATGGGAAAATCTACTCCTCAGAGGTCTCTAAAGATGATGGAGGGGTTGGTTGGGGGTGTGGGGGCTTTAATTCTCTTGGCCATGGTTGACCTCTTCACCTCCCGTGCCATGGTCGACCCTATGCATCCCCCCTTCATTAAATGTCTCTGGAAACTACTGGAATCCCCTCTAATTCATCAGGGAAGATGAATGGGAGCATAATGGAGGGATACCGAGGGGTGTATCACCTTAATGGCCAGGAATGGCCACTTTCTCTCTCCTCCACATTGGGGGGAAAATTGAGCTTTCTCTCTCCTACACACCATGGCCGAATTTTGGGTGAGACGGCTGTGACACGGGCTTGTATCATCAGACATGGGGGTGTCGGGTGGGCGTGTTCCCTTCTGTTCGATGGAATGAGCTTGATGATCGTCGAGCTGAGGACACGCCTGGCGACACGAGCGTGTATCATCCGACACGGGCATGTCGGGTGGGCGTGATCCCCTCTAGTCGACGAAATGATCTCGACGATCGTCGAGCTGAGGACACGCCTGGAGACACGGGCGTGTATCATCCGACACGGTCGTGTCGGGTGGGCGTGATCCCCTCTGGTCGACGAAATGAGCTCGACGATCGTCGAGCTGACCATACGCCTGCTGACACGGGAATGTATGGGCTAACACGGGCGTGTCAGACCCGGAAGAGCTGTTTTCAGGGAATTTGTGTGGCTATTTATTTCTTCCTATGGGATCTGATGGTTCAGATCTCCCCTTGCTGATATAAGGCTGAGCTATAGGCAGACCAAGGTGATTTTCACCTTGGCCTTGTTCACTTGGTCCCTTGGGTTTCCTAGGGTTTTGTCATGACCAAAACCACTCTTGGGGGTCTAGTCAGAAATGGGATGTTATAGTGGCTGAAGCAGTCTTTGCAATGATAAATGCCCAACCTGTCGGGCAATTGCACCACGCACCACCTGTTGTTGAGCAAGAACCAGTTAGGGCGGCAGATCCAAGAGTGGTAGAGCGCGCGGCAGTGGATCAGGTAGAGCCGAGGAGAACTACAGAGAGACAGCTCAAGCATGTAATGGGCTTTAATCCTCCGAGATTCGATGGGGTTGGAACGCCAGCTCAAGCTGAGGATTGGTTTTCTACAATAAAGAGGGTCTTAACGACCACGTTAACTGAGGAGTGGCAGAAGACCACCATAGCGACCTTCCTTTTGGCTGGTGTGGCGAGGCTGTGATGGGATGAGTTGGAGTTTCATCTCTTAGGGGGAAGGCAGCTTGCTGATGTGCCTATGGAGGAATTCTCAAGATTGTTCTTGGCCAAATATTTACCCTCTGTCAGAAGCTTGAGAAGGAGAATTAGTATCTTGGGTTGACTCAGGGAGCTAGAAGCGTGGACGAGTATCTCCACGAGTTTATACGGTTGGGTAGGTATGCGGGTGCTATGTTTACGGAAGAAGAGAGGAAGACCAACCGATTTTATGAGGATATACGCAGCGAACTACAGTTACTCCTTGTTGGGCCTAAGGCATAGGGCTTCCTAGCCTTGGTCAATTCGGCCCGGTCATTGGAAAAGGTTGTGAAGAAAGTGCAAGAGAAGAAGGACCCAGGGGAAAATAAGGCAGAGGTCAAAGTGCCAAATGCAAATTCAGGATTCCGCAGATGGAACAAGAAGCAGAGGACTTCAAACTTAGCCCCTTCATCTGGTGCGTCGGGGGCAACCACAAGTCGAGTCCCAGGAGCTTGCTACAACTGTGGGAAGATGGGGCACTTTGCTCGTGTGTGTTGGAGCGGACGTGCAAAGTCCGAGAGGAAGCCTGGAGCGACCTATGAAGAGAAAGGGAATGTGGTGGAGTCAACCGCATCCCATCATGCTCCAGCCCAGCCTAGAGTTTATAATCTTGGTCAGCAAGAGGACATAAAGTAAGCTGACGTGCTGACAGGTATGAGTTAAATTTTAGCAGTTTAACTTTATGTAGTTTTTACCTCTTTTTATATCTTAGCTTGTTATTCTTGGTGCTAGGTTTCGTGTAGATTTTTGATTGTCCTGCGAGAGCCCTGTTTGATATGGGGGCTTCAAATTCCTTCTTGTCCGAAAGATTCGTGTCGCATATCGGGGTCCCCTCCTCGATGGCAAAAGAGAAGTTGGATGTATTGTTGCCCAATGGGTGCTCTATGCGCGCGGATAAGATCGGTGTGGTAAAGATACAGATTGGGGACTAGGAGTTTGATTTGCAAGCGTTGGTACTACCGTTAGTGGAGTTCGACGTAAACTTTGGTACGGACTGGCTCTCGGAGCAGCAAGCTTACATCGATTGCAACCTAAAGGAGGTTAAGTTTGGGCTGCATACTGAACGAGAGACTACGTTTGCGGGCATGAAGGGGTCGGGTAAAGTTTTGATGTCGGCCCTTCAAGTGGTCAAGGCAGTTCGGTCTGGTGCAGAGCTATTTGTCACCTTAGTGTAGGCTTCAACGCCTAGGCCAAGTTTATACAGTATCCCAGTTGTGTCCGAGTATCCTGATGTGTTCCCAGATGATCTCCCAGGAGCCCCTCCTCAGCGGAAGATTAATTTTACTATTTAGCTGGTACCGGGTGCCAAACCGATGTCATGCTCTCCGTATCGGATGGTGCCGCGAGAGATGGCAGAGTTGAAGGTGCAACTGCAGGAGTTGTTGGAGCAAGGGTATGTGTGTCCAAGTTCGTTGCCTTGTAGCGCACCGGTTCTTTTCGTTAAGAAGAAGGATGGGAGCTTGCGACTCTGTATTGAATATCGGGAGTTGAACAAGCTTACGGAGAAGAATAAGTATCCGATCCCCAGGATTGACGATCTATTTGATCAGTTGGTTGGGTCAACAGTATATTCGAGGTTAGATCTGAAGTCCGGCTACTACCAATTGAGGATAAGGGAAAGCGACATCCCAAATATAGCGTACAACACTCGGTTTGGGCATTATGAGTTCACGGTCATGCCGTTTGGGCTGACCAATGCGCCATCTGTGTTCATGTATCTGATGAACAGGACATTCAGAGAATACCTGGATCGTTTCGTGATAGTATTTATCAATGATATCTTGGTATACTCGCAGTGTGAGGAGGACCATTACAAGCATCTACACATGGTGTTGGAGACGTTGAGGAGGAATCAGTTGTATGCTAAGTTCTCCAAGTGTGAGTTCTGGTTATCCTCAGTAGCGTTCCTTGGTCATGTTGTTAGTGGAGAAGTGAAAGTCCACCTAGTGTCAACTACCTTCACCTATGGGGGGGGGGGGGAATAGGTGACGTGCAGCGTTTTTGCGGAATTAAAATTGTACCTGCACAAATAAACAAACCAGCACAGCAAAGAAGGTACACAAGCTATTTATAGTGGTTCTCCGAGTTGGGTACATCCACTTTCCCCCTTCGACCTATCTCCCAACAAGGGACGACTCGGTCTCTTCACCAACAGGATTGAAATCCAATCCTTGCACTATCGGAAGGAACCCTTCCACACGTAGGAGTCAACACTCCCACAACACGGGTTGCACCCAACCCTTACAACTAGGAACCAAAGTTCCTTTACAACAAAAATAAACTAGAATGTACAAGAAATACAAACTACTTTTGGAGGCTAAGGAGTCCCTCTTCGTTCAATGAAAGTCACGAAGAGTCCACAACCCTAGATCTCACTTGGAGAGAATCTCCCCGAAACCAGCGGCGACAAGAAGGGCGGCGGCTTGGTTCTCGGGATCGGCGGCGACAACGGAGTGCGGCTGCTGTACTTTGGAGATTCAAACTTCGTAGCGAAGCTAGCTAGCTCTTCCAACGGTCACACTAGGATCGATCGTCTCGATCGATTCGGACGGGGAAGGTTTTCCCGATCAACAAATCAAGAGACAAAGGATCTCTGGTTAGACGCGTGAGACACTATGCTTGGCAAGGCTTCTGTCGACGGGAGATCTGGAAGAAACCACGATCAAGACCGACGATCAACTTGCTCGAGCGGTGACGGCGGCGGCGGAGCGGAAATCGCGATTTTAGGTCAAGGTCGTCGCTCGGCTTCTTTCTGTGTGTCCTTTGTTCAAAATACGCGTATATTTATACGGTGGAAATACCCCATTATAACCGTTATGGGTCCCACCTGAAGAAACCCTAACCCCGGTTCAGAACAGTGTCAGCGGCAGAATCCGGTCCAGCGGTTTCCAGGAAATTGCCCAAGGCAAAATCGACGAGAATCAAAGTTGATTCTCGCCGATTCGGCGAGAAGCAGAGGTGATTCTCGTCGAATCGTCGAGAATCAAAGGTGACTCTCGATGATGTAGACTTGTTTGCACGCTCTGAGAAAGCTGGAAAGAGACGGCGAGAATCAGCTAATGATTCTCGACGATTCGGCGAGAATCACTTGTGATTCTCGTCGATTATGACTTAGCCCCAGCTTTGATGTAGCCGGATAGAGCGGCGGAATCAGCCGGTGATTCTCGACGATTCGGCGAGAATCACTAGTGATTCTCGCCGACGGCGAGAATCAGCCGGTGATTCTCGTCGATTCACACTTAGACGATTTTTCGGCTATCCGCCCATGGACTGCTCTTTGACCCATCCTTGCTCCTTGTCTGCTCTTGCAAAATCACAGCCCTGTACTTGAAAATAAGTACACTCCAATAGAGAGAGTACACGTAGGCTAACACACTGATCTGCTCAACGAGGGATTACGTCGTGCAGACCCGTGTATATTGACCTACTGCACCCTGACATTGGTGTGCACTTAGCGTGGAAAAACTGCAAGCACAACTTGAAATATTTGATCAAATACATTGTCTATTTACCTTAGCTTGTTCAGGGGCTTCTTCAAATCAGGTGCGTTGTGGATACAATACCCAACAATCTCCCCCTATTTGAAGAAGCCTAAACCCTACAAGCTAAGGTGAATAAGGTGTATGAGAATGAAAATCATAACCTTGAAATTGAGTTGAGAGAGATATTCATTACCAATACCAATTTGAGATCAAACTGGGAGCCACCTTAGCCTTAACCGAGAGGGTAATCTCCCCCTTTTCGGCTTCTGTAAATCGGGGTCTGTAGCATTTGACCCCTTGCGCCCCATTAGTTCTTGTACCTGTGCTCACCCTGGAGTTCCTGGCAAAGCCTCCCCCTAGATGCACGAGCATGGAGCTTCTATATTCTTTATTCCTCATAGTTTAGCATCCCCAATTCAGTTTTGAAAAGACTGAACTTGGCTTCGTCTAAGGGCTTTGTGAAAATGTCTGCAATCTGCTTGTCTGTGGGGACATAACAGAAAGAGATGTCCTTGTTCTCCACGTGCTCCCGAATGAAGTGGTAGCGCACTTCAATATGCTTCGTTCTACTGTGCGATACCGGATTGTTGGCAATTGCAATTGCACAGGAGGAGTCGCAGTACATTGGTACTTCTGTGAACTGAAGGTCGTAGTCGGCTAACTGGTTTCTGATCCGTAGGAGTTGTGCGCAACAGCTGCCAGCCGAGATGTACTCAGACTCTGTTGTGGAGGTAGCTACACAATTCTGCTTCTTGCTGTTCCATGAGATAAGCCGTCTTCCGAGGAATTGACACGTCCCGGAAGTGCTTTTCCTGTCATCCCCACTCCCTGCAAAATCAGCATCTGAAAAACCTATTAGCTCGACATCATTGTTTCTCGGGTACCACAAGCCAAGATTGGGAGTATCTTTAAGGTATCTTAGAATTCGCTTTGCAGCGACATAGTGAGATTCCTTAGTGTTCACCTGATATCTGGCACAGACACATGTGGAGAACATGATATCCGGTCTACTGGCAGTAAGGTAGAGCAGGGATCCAATGATGCTTCTGTATTTGGTTTCATCGAAAGGTTTACCTTTCTCATCCTTATCCAGAGACATAGTGGATCCCATTGGAGTCCTCATAGAGGTTGCACTCTCCATACCGAATTTCTTGAGGAGTTCATTTGTGAACTTCGTCTGAGAGATGAAGATTCCATCCTCAAACTGTTTCACTTGAAGTCCCAAGAAATACTTTAGTTCTCCCATACTGCTCATTTCAAACTTTTCTTGCATAAGTTTGGAAAACTTTTTGCAAAGATTGTTGTCCGTTGAGCCGAATATTATGTCATCGACATAGATTTGCACCAGCAAAATCTTGCCTTTGACTTCCCTGAGAAACAATGTCTTATCTATTTTACCTCTAGAGAACTTGTTCTCAAAAAGAAAACTAGATAAAGTCTCATACCAAGCTCGTGGAGCTTGTTTTATACCATATAAAGCTTTATTAAGAAAATATACATGATTGGGATAAGTAGGATTGACAAAACCTGGGGGTTGAGCGACGTATACTTCCTCTTTCAGGTCTTCGTTCAAGAATGCTGATTTCACATCCATTTGATAGGATGTGAATCCTTTGTGCGAAGCATACGCCAGGAACAATCTGATTGCCTCGAGCCTTGCCACTGGTGCAAAGGTCTGGTCGAAGTCAATCCCCTCCTCCTGTCTGTAACCTTGAGCCACCAGCCTTGCCTTGTTATTTATGATGACACCATGTTCATCCAGCTTGTTTCTGAAGACCCACTTGGTGCCAATCACATTCTGCTTGTGTGGTCTGGGAACCAGCGTCCAAACGTTGCAACGTTCGAATTGATGTAGTTCATCTTGCATGGCCAGAATCCATGCCGCATATTTGTTCGCCTCGTCGAACTTCTTTGGCTCAACCTGTGACAGGAAGCTAAGATGCAAAATTTCGTTAATAGTACCTCTTCGAGTTCTGACACCGACACGAGGATCTCCGATGATCTGATCTCTAGGATGATCCCTCACGTGTCGGAGCTCTAGAAGTCTGGCATCTGGAGCTTCGACTACTTCTTGGGCTTCTCCTTCTTCTAGGAGATTTGTTTCATTTTGATCTTCAACATTCCCAGATGACGTGTAGGTGGAAACTTTGACGTACTTAGGAGTTTCATCTTTAGCAGTCTCATCGAGATCCAGCTGTTCAAGTCGTGCACCTGCATCTTCAAGAATACCACTGGAAGAATTGCTGTTAAGCAAACTTCCTTCATCAAATACAACATTAATTGATTCTTCTACCACTAGGGTTTTCTTATTGAAGACCCTATATGCCCGACTGTGGGAACTATAGCCCATGAATATGCCTTCGAAGCATTTTTCACCAAATTTAGTACGCGGGTACTTCCCATTATTCAGTACATAGCATCTGCAACCAAAGATCCGCAAGTAGGACATGGTTGGTTTCCTGCCTCTCAGTATCTCATAAGGCGTCTTACGATGATGCTTGTTGATCAATGCCCGGTTTTGTACATGACAAGCTATATTGACAGCCTCTGCCCAGAAGTATTCTGAGAGAGAAGCGTCTTTCAACAATGTGGTGCAGGCTTCAATGAGAGTTCTATTTCTCCTCTCCGCAACTCCATTTTGCTGAGGAGTGCTCGGGGAGGAAAACTCATGAAAGATACTTGTTCTTCACAAAACTCTGTCATAGCACCAGATTCGAATTCTGTTCCATGGTCACTTTTGATTTTGACCACTGGGCAGTTAAATTTGTTCTGAACCTGCTTGACAAAACTAGTGAAGATATCAAACGTATCCGACTTTCGTTTTAAGAAGAACACCCATGTAAACCGAGAATGATCATCAACTATCACTAGCGTATAGGACTTGCCTCCCAAGCTATGAACTTGCATTGGACCAAACAAGTCCATATATAGAAGGTAAAGACATCGGGAAGAGTCTTTGTCTGCAATGCTTTTAAAGGTAGCCCGAGTCTGTTTGCCCATCTGGCATGCAGGACAGGGGCTATCTTTGATGCACTTGATAACAGGAGCATCCCTTACTAAATTTTTAGAAAATAGCATACTAATTATTTTGAAATTAATATGTGTCAATCTCTTGTGCCATTGTTCACAAAGAGATGCACTGCCTGTTGCCACAAGGCATACGGGGGTAGATGAATCTAAACTGAGAAAATTTAAGCAGAAGATATTTCTGCTCCTAATGCGTGATAATACCGTCTCAGAAGAGGTACGTGAAATTATCAGACATTTATCCTTGCGGAACTTAACGTCATAGCCTTTGTCACATAACTGACTTACACTGATCAGGTTATGGTTTAACCCTTCAACATAAGCCACGTCGGTGACAGAGATTATACCGTTGGAAATCATACCGTAACCTCTGGTGACTCCTCGATCTGACCCTCCAAAGATGACTTTGGTTCCATTCTCGACTGGAGTGTAATCACGCAGCAGGCTTCTTGTCCCAGTCATGTGCCGGGAGCATCCACTGTCCAAGTACCAGATTGGCGTTTTGGTGGCCTTTGGACATTCCTGCAAAACAAAATTAATTTCCCTTAGGAACCCAATCGAACTTGGGTCCTAGATTCTTGGTTAGCATACTCCCCCTCGGTTGGTTAACCTTACGAGTGGTCGGCCTCGCATAGCTAACATAGGGAGTCTCGTTATACCTCGGATTAAACCAACAATTCACAGCAAAGTGACCGACTTTGCCACAACACCAACAGTCAAATCTGTTGTACCTCTTCCTAGGCTCCTGCCTTACCCTGGGAATGGTGGGTACGGCAGGGGCCTTGGATCTGGAGGTGGAGGGCACATGGTGATTGCAGTCACATGACTTCTTCACCTTCTATTTCGTCAGTATAACAGGCTTGACTCTTGGTGCCTGCTTTCCATTATGGCCGCTAGAGAATTGACCATAATTTCCCATGTGGATTTTCTCATAAGGTGCCTTGAGGGCACTCTCACCGAAGTTTCGGGGAAAGGTCCAACCATCATATCGACTCTTTGGCTTTGCAACCGAGGGCCGGAAATGATGACCAAAGGTTGATTGAAAGTCATGTTGGTTGCAAGGAAAGCTAGGCTTTCTGAAATCAACAGGACTGAGCGGAGCCTTTCCCTTTTCAGCAGCAGAGGCCTTCTTGGCATCCTTATTCTTCCTCTGGTTCCTATTTCTCCTGGATGAGGAACCAGATACCCCTACATGCCCCAAGCCAGCTCCTTTGGCCTGAGCAGAGAAGGTATCAACTACTGGAAGAACTGTTTTTGGCATAGAGAAGCTCTTGACGATCTTCCTTTCTACCGCAAGTTGTTCTTCCAACTTGTTGACTTCCTCCTGCTTAAGATCAAGGAGCTTAAGAGACTCTGAATGCTTTGAAGTCAGGTCAAGGTGCTCCTGTCGGAGAGAAATCAAACTGGTGATCTCTTCCCTTAGGGAGACACTCTCACCCTTAAGGAATTTCACTTCCTTTTTCTCAGCCTTCAATCTCTTACGGCACTCCTCGAAAGTGTTGAGCAGAAGCTCATACTTCTCGAGGAGCTCCGCTTCACGGGCCGAAAGGCTATCCTCAGGGTCATCATCCTGAGACTCAGGATCAGATTCAGAGTCGGAGAGAGGGGTGTGAGCTTTTACCTTCCCAGTAAATGGGGGACATTCTCCTTCTGAGTCGGAGCGACCCACCAGCCCGAAGTAAGCTTCCTCATCATCACTGGAGTCTGAGGAATCAGACTCACTCAGTGTCTTTGGCCTTTTGGCGATGTAGCTCCGCTCTTTCTTCTTGTCTCTAGAGGATTTATGCTCCTCTCCTTTCCCTTTTTCTCTCTTTCCTTGGTAGCAGTCGGCCACGACGTGTCCTGGCTTATTGCATCCAAAACAAATAATGTCAGAGGAGCGATGTTTGTTCGGTTTAGAAGCATACCTGTCAGAAGAGTAATTTTTCTTCTGATGCCTGGAGGAGGAGCCGTCTTTCTTTCTTTGATTCCTCATCTTGAGGAACTTCTTGAATTCTCGGGTGATGAGGGAGAAATCCTCCTCCGACAGCTCTGAGCTGGAGGAGCATGGCTCGGAGTCCTCCTCCTCATTCTTTTTCTTGGCACGGTATGAAACCGCACCCTTGCCTTTTCTGGAGTGAATGGCTTTTAGAGCCACAGTCTTTTCTTTGGCTGCAGCCTTCTCTGCTTCTTCTTCTGCCTTCCTGGTATTCAGTTGAAGCTCATAGGACATCATCTTCCCAAACAGAATTTGCGGGTCTGTTTCAGCTAGTCTCCCAAACTCTCGGATGGCGCAGATCTTTGTGTCCCATTCCTTAGTGAGGGACCTAAGGAATTTATCATTAAGTTCACCATCAGTGAACACTCTTCCATATCCTTTGAGGGCATTGACAATCTTGAGAAAGTTCTCGAAGGTGACTCCGATCTCTTTCTTAGGCCCTTGTCTGAAGGCCTCATATTTCTGGTTCAGAAGGGATCTCCGATCATCCCTCACTTCATCAGTGCCCTCCATTAGGATAATCAGGCAGTGCCAGATCTCCTTTGTTGTCCTGCAATTGCAGAAGTTCTGCATCATTGAGTCATCGACTGTGCTGACCAGAATGTTCTGCGCCTTCTTGTCAAGTCCCACCAGCACCATCTCATCCTTGTTCATTTCAGAAATTTTCTTTGACACTTTCTTGGTAGGATCTATGGTGGAGACCTTAGTAGGGACATAAGGTCCCTCCTCCACGATCATGAAGAGTCGAGGATCAACTGCTTCCATGTAGAACCTGATCCTTTCCTTCCAGATAGGAAAGTTGAGCCTGGTGCACACTGGGATCTTGCCTGTGAACTTGAGCCCGTCCATAGTGGATGTTTGCCTTCTTCTTGACACTAGCGGCAGGATTCAACTCAAGGTGTTAACCTTTTTGATGAGGAACCTGGCTTTGATACCACTTGAAAGTCCACCTAGTGTCAACTACCTTCATCTATGGGGGGGGGGGGGGAATAGGTGACGTGCAGTGTTTTTGCGGAATTAAAATTGTACCTGCACAAATAAACAAACCAGCACAGCAAAGAAGGTACACAAGTTATTTATAGTGGTTCCCCGAGTTGGGTACATCCACTTTCCCCCTTCGACCTATCTCCCAACAAGGGACGACTCGGTATCTTCACCAACAGGATTGAAATTCAATCCTTGCACTATCGGAAGGAACCCTTCCACACGTAGGAGTCAACACTCCCACAACACGGGTTGCACCCAACCCTTACAACTAGGAACCAACGTTCCTTGACAACAAAAATAAACTAGAATGTACAAGAAATACAAACTACTTTTGGAGGCTAAGGAGTCCCTCTTCGTTCGATGAAAGTCACGAAGAGTCCACAACCCTAGATCTCACTTGGAGAGAATCTCCCCGAAACCGGCGACGGCAAGAAGGGCGGCGGCTTGGTTCTCGGGATCGGCGGCGACAATGGAGTGCGGCTGCTGTACTTTGGAGATTCAAACTTCGTAGCAAAGCTAGCTAGGTCTTCCAACGGTCACACTAGGATCGATCGTCTCGATCGATTCGGACGGGGAAGGTTTTCCCGATCAACAAATCAAGAGACAAAGGATCTCTGGTTAGACGCGTGAGACGCTATGCTTGGCTAAGCTTCTGTCGACGGGAGATCTGGAAGAAACCACGATCAAGACCGACGATCAACTTGCTCGAGCGGCGACGGCGGCGGCGGAGCGGAAATCGCGATTTTAGGTCATGGTCGTCGCTCGGCTTCTTTCTGTGTGTCCTTTGTTCAAAATACGCGTATATTTATACGGTGGAAATACCCCATTATAACCGTTATGGGTCTCATCTGAAGAAACCCTAACCCCGGTTCAAAACAGTGCCAGCGGTAGAATCCGGTCCAGCGGTTTCCAGGAAATTGCCCAAGGCAAAATCGCCGAGAATCAAAGTTGATTCTCGCCGATTCGGCGAGAAGCAGAGGTGATTCTCGTCGAATCGCCGAGAATCAAAGGTGACTCTCGACGATGTAGACTTGTTTGCACGCTCTGAGAAAGCTGGAAAGAGACGGCGAGAATCAGCTAATGATTCTCGACGATTCGGCGAGAATCACTAGTGATTCTCGCCGAATCGGCGAGAATCACTTGGTGATTCTCGTCGATTATGACTTAGCCCCAGCTTTGATGTAGCCGGATAGAGACGGCGAGAATCAGCCGGTGATTCTCGACGATTCGGCGAGAGTCACTAGTGATTCTCGCCGAATCGGCGAGAATCACTTGGTGATTCTCGTCGATTCACACTTAGACGATTTTTCGGCAATCCGCCCATGGACTGCTCTTTGACCCATCCTTGCTCCTTGTCTGCTCTTGCAAAATCACAGCCCTGTACTTGAAAATAAGTACACTCCAATAGAGAGAGTACACGTAGGCCAACACACTGATCTGCTCAACGAGAGATTACGTCGTGCAGACCCGTGTATATTGACCTACTGTACCCTGACATTGGTGTGCACTTAGCGTGGAAAAACTGCAAGCACAACTTGAAATATTTTATCAAATACAATGTCTATTTACCTTAGCTTGTTCAGGGGCTTCTTCAAATCAGGTGCGTTGTGGATACAATACCCAACAAGAAGGGATAGCGGTCGATCCAGCGATGATAATGGTGATACGGGAGTGGCCTATTTTGACTATAGTGGCGGAAGTCCGGAGATTTCTAGGGCTTGCCGGCTACTACAGGCGCTTCGTAGAGAACTTCTCGCGGATAGCGTTACCACTCATGACGTTGACAAGGAAAGACCAGAAGTTTGTTTGGTCACTGGAGTGTGAGCAGGCTTTTGAATAGTTGAAAAGGCGGTTGACCACGGAGCCTATTTTATGTTCGCCGAGTGGAACCGAAGGATTTGAAATTTATAGTGATGCTTCAGGTAGTGGTGTGGGCTATGTTCTTGTAACGCCCCGAAACTCAAAAGAGCGACTGGTGACGAATTTGTACAAAATTTGGAATTTGGCAGGGGTACACGGCCTGGGACACGGGCGTGTCCTAGGGCGTGTCGGGGAGTTTGAAGATCTGGCAAAAAACGTTCAGGCAGAAAACTGTGTTCGACGATCGTCGAGCAGTGCTCGACGATCTGGTCTAAATGTTGTGTTCGACAATCGGGCCAACTATCTTGGTTCGACGATCGTCGATCAGCGGTCGACGATCGAGCCAGCTTTCCATGGGTTCGACGATCGGGCCGCGCGTTCGACAATTTGGCCAGAGTGTTGCGCTCGACAATCAGGCTATAGATCTCCATTCGACGATCTTGGTTCGACAATTGTCGAGCACGGGGCTGATTCTGGCATGTCTGACTCGGTCGACGCGGAGTGTTGACGCTGGGGTTTTGGCGAGAGTTGACTAAATGTCCTGACACAATTTATTTTTCGAAGACGTGTCTTGCTCCGGATTGTTGAGCCATGCGGTGTTTAACCCTATTCGTCCAGGTCAGACCTGGATCGTAGCCGTGTGTTTCTTTTAGTGGGATCCGACGGTTGTGCTTATTCTCGAAAGAGTTATACCGAGAGAAGGGTTTCAGAACCCTTTTTTTCCTGTCGTGTTCTCTATCGAAATCCTAGAGAGAAGGGAGAGCAAAGGAGGAAGAAGAATCTTAGATCCAGTCTTTGGAGGAGTTTTAGAGCTCCAAATCACGAGCCGCCTTCGGATCTACGAAGGAAAAGAGAGTGCGGTGCTTTTCATCCGCTTATATTTCCATGGCGCCAAGGAAGAACGCTAGGGTAACGATTCTCTACGTGAGTTTGCGGTGAGTTGGAGTCGTTCCTTCGGGTAGACATGAATAGTCCCCATGTTTCGCGGGTTCGACGCTTGAAGAAGCTGAGTCCGAGATACCTTGGACCATTTGAAATCCTGAGCGTGTTGGCGAAGCAGCGTATAGATTGAAGCTATCGGTGGAATTGAGTGGGCTACACGATGTGTTCCACGTATCGGTGTTGCGTAAGGCAGTGCAAGAACCTTCGCAGATAGTTTCGGTCGATCAAGTGCTGGTTGATTACGAGTTGACGACAAAGGTCAAGCTTATACGTATAGAAGACATTGAAGTCAAACAACTCCGCAACAAGGAAATCCGAATGGTTAATGTCCGTTGGGATAACTGTGGATGTGAGGAGCTTTCATGGGAGCGAGAACAAACTATGTTGGAGGAATACCCTGAGTTATTCCACTCAGGTGCCATTTAATTTTGTGTACCTTTACTTAATTTCGGGACAAAATTCCTTATGGGGGGGAGTTTGTAACGCCCCGAAAATCATTTTTGAGCTGATCACGTCCAGTATAGGGGTACATCGCCTAGGACACGGGCGTGTCCATGGCAATGTCTTTCTTTGTGTTTGGTCGGCTATGTCCAGAGAAGGACACGACAGGAAGCACGGGTTGTGCGCAGTTTTGACACGGGCGTGTCAGGGGTGCCACGGGCGTGTTCATACCCGTGTCCCGACTCATGTTCAGCAGGGCCATGACGATTGGCGGGACGGTTATATGTGACACGCCCCCGGTCACGGGCGTGTCGAGAACCCGACACGGGCGTGTCCGGTTGAGACACGGGCGTGTCTTAGCCCGTGTGGTTTTTCTGTGTTCGACGATCATGCCTGAATCGAGGCACACGGCCTGGGACACGACCGTCTGGAAGGCCTGGGACATGGCTATGTGCAAGGCCGTGTTCGGCCCAGGTTTGAGGAATTTTGTACAGATCTGAGCCGTTCGTTTTATTTAAGCAAGATCTGACGGCCCCGATGTGTTCCTGCTCTGTTAAGGCCTGGAATGGTGGTTTAACTCCTCATTTCTCTCTTAAGCTTTCTCTTTCCAAGGAGTTAGAGAAAGGAGGAAGAAGGAGGAGGATTCCGGCAGCCGGCGGAGCATCGGAGCACCGTTTAGAGAACTGAGAGAGGATCCGTGGAGGAAATTCCGTTGCAAAGACTTCTATCTGGATAATTTTCCAAGGCCCCAAACCTTACTACATGGGTAACGATTCTCTACTTAAGCATGTGAATCTCTCTTCCTTTTTGCATAGGGAAACCCGCTCCCGCGACTGTGCGGCGATTGTGCGGTGTTGATGCTAAAGATCACGGCAGTGAACCGGTCGCACAAGTAATATAAAATGGGCGAGTTTTTATAAGTATCGATCTCTCAAGGAACACAGTAAGGTGGAGTTAATTTTGAGGAGGACTTGAGATTGAAGTCCTTAGGTCGGAGTTAACTAAGGGGATTTTGATATTTGGGGAAAAAGAAAGTAAAAATCTAACAACTACTCCTATGCAACGCCGATATGCGATGCTTCGTCAGGCGGGATGGAAGACTAGTCGGGTCGCTATGCACCGAATCACTAGGCGGATGGGCGAGTAGGCTTGCGGATGAGGTGATGAGAATGGTGGAATGAGGTTTGTGAGCACCTCTTCGCTATGCACGCCACTAGCAATTGCTAGTGTGGCAAGGGCGGATGGATGGTGGATGGACAAATAGGCGCACCTCAAGTACATAACGAAAACATACAATCACATAGACATGATTACACATAAACGTATATTACAATAAGCATAACTTCATCAAATACAAAGAGTTCAACTAAACCATCAACAACAAGAGAAGAAAAGTGTGCGAAATCGACCGAATCCGAAGTCTTGCTGAGGATTCACGGTTGGAATTGTCGGGTTGTCAACCCGCGTCCAAGCTCGGTCCTCAACTACGTCCGGGGCAGAGAAGGGCTGTCACCACCTTCCAATGGCCCGTCTTCTTCCTGTCACGATCTGGTGGAGGATGGCACAACTTCTCCTAGCTTGATGGATAAAGCTAGGTCAAGCTCTTTTTGAAGCTCAAAGATGAAGGAGGAGGCCGAGAGGAAGCTCCGGCTTGGATTTGGCGGTGAAATCTTGCCCGAATGTAACGCCCCCGATTTTTCTGTGTTTTGTTTGATCTTTGGCTGGCGTTACGATGGCGTATTTCCGGTTTTTTGCCGTTGTAGAGCGTGGTCTTAGCTCTTAGGGTTCCCTGTGTAGCCTGTCTGAAGCCTGTTAGCAAGATTCCCCAGCTAGCCGGAGTTCGTTTGATGACTCGGCTGGGCCTCTTAGGGAATGCTTGTGTTTTGGCTTCGGGAGGTGTTATCCCGGGTTTTGTTCGTCGAATGCCAATTTCGACTTCGCGGTTGTGTTCGTAGCGTGGGTTTTTAGCTGCGATGCAAATTTCGTCATTTTCCGAGATGTTTCGGGCGTCGTGCTGTTTTGATTTTTGCGTGTAAGTCATTAATATGTTGATTGTTTATTATTAAATTGATGTGTATATATATATATATATAGCCTTAGGTTAGAATTAGGGCTGGGTTCTTTTGTCTTTTCTTTTTCTCTGCTTGGAAGAAGTCGCCGCCTGTGCGAGAGGAAGAGAACCGCCGGACTACCCTAGCCTTCGGACGCCGATTCCTGGAGATTTAGCGGTCGGAATTCGATTTCGAGAGTGGATCTGGACTGCCCTCGCCTGGATCTGCGTTCTTTCTGCTCCTCAGCTAGTGCTCTGCGGCTAGATCCGAGAGTGGGGGATGCCGCCGGCCAAGCTTTTCTGGTATTGAGGCAAGTGATGTCCCCTCATCCTTGCCAAAGTTGATCTTTGTCTTTTTCTTTGATTTAATTTTATCTCTTTCCTGCTTAGATCCTAGGTGTACGCTAGGGTTCGTTCCCGATCATGCCGTGGTTAGTGTAGAAATTTCTAGTTAAATTTCAGTTTTCCTGAGGGATTGTGTCTATTAGGGTCAGATTTGGTTCGTTTCGGGTCGTGTAGTTGCTAGTGTCGAGGGATGTTGTACCCTAGAGAGACCTCGTTCTCGTTTCTGGTTGTTTGCTGGATCTGGCGCCTGTAGCCAGTCGAGGTGTCGACACCGTTGTGTCGACACCGGCCAGTCGGGGTGTCGACACCGTTGTGTCGACACCGGCCAGTCGGGGTGTCGACACCGTTGTGTCGACACCGGCCAGTCGGGTTGTCGACACTTGGTGTCGACACCCGCAGCGGCAGTGTCGCCACCTTGTGTCGACACCGGCCGCAGTGGTGTCGACACTTGGTGTCGACACCCGCAGCAGCAGTGTCGACACCTTGTGTCGACACCGGCCGCAGTGGTGTCGAAACTTGGTGTCGACACCCGCAGCGGCAGTGTCGACACCTTGTGTCGACACCGGCCGCAGTGGTGTCGACACATCGTGTCGACACTATGTGTTGCGCTTGTTTTGGGGTCAGGTAGACTCGGGGTTGGTTCTTTTTAGGCGTGCAAGGCTGCGTCGGTTGGACCCGACGTTTTTGCCTTGGGTTCGTGTGTTTCTTAGGATTGTTAGTGTGGCCTTTCCCTAGGGGGGCATTGGGTGTTCGGCTAATTTCTGCATGCCGACTCTTGGGTCGTGGCAGGTGGTGGAGTTTTAGTGCCCTCTGGTGGGGTGGTTTTATGTGGAGAGCTGTGGCCACCTCCTTTTGCCCCGGTTTGGGTTGGTGTGTGTGGGACCCTAAAGCTGCCACTGTTTGACCCCTTAGCCCTTTTTGGGTCTGATTTTGGTTATGTATTCAGATCCATGTTTTGACCACTGCCACTTACCCACATGTTAGGACTGTTAGTCCCTTTCCTGTTTATGCTTTCCTTTCATTTGGCATATATGTATATGTCTTGTTGTTGTTGCAGATTCCTTTGGTAGGGCATAATGGTTTTATTGCTCGCACTTGGTGTGCTCTGCTGTTCTTTAGACAATACTCTCTTCTTACTGTCACCCCCTTTTCTTTTGCTTATATCAGTTTGTTGCCGGGTTGGTAAACCCTTCTTCTTATTTGCTAACTAATTTGTTGCTCTATTTACCTTTTGATCGTTTCCTTGCTGAGGTGTTCTCTTCTTGAATGCCTCAGGTCCAGGTTGAAGCTAGTTCAGCGGCTAGTTCTTTTGGAGGGGCTTGTTGGTGGCCTCTAGGGTAGCTGAGATAGCTGATCCCCGTTTTATTGTGAGGTAGTTCTTTACTTTTCCGTTTAGACATACATACTCGCCAGTGGGTTCGTGTCAGGTTATTGACGCCCACTGGTGGCTTCTTGTGATGCTGGATATGAATTTAAACTGCTGATTTTGCCTACTTGTGGTTGGTTACTTGCTTCTGGGAAGGATTTATGTCAGGTTGCATGTTAGATATTTTAAAACCTAAAAGTATTATTATATGTACCCCATGCATAACATGTTTCTAAATCAAAGACACTATTTTTCCTCAACGTAAAACACTATTTTATCATACCTACTATATTCACCTTAGGGTCGTGCATACCATGTGTCGTCCCCCGGGGACACTTATGCTCATTTAGGGTGTCAAATTAATTGAACCAAAGTATTTTCTGCTGCGTATAAATATAATTTTAACCGTGGACTAGCTGATCCACCGTGCCGAGCGATACGGCCATTCAACTTAACTGATTTTCTTTCAAATTTAATCAAAAATTTTCCTTAAAAATCTAACGTCTAGAGTTTTGCCTGAGCGTGTGCAGTTATCCCCTACACGACGTGGCATCACGGTACGTGTTTTCTCTTACTCTGATACGATTTTACCGTTGATAAAATGCGGGTTGTGACAGTTGGTATCAGAGGGAGGTTGCTTGACAAAAGGTCAGGCAACCTTTCCCTTGTCTGCATTAGTATTTAGCATCATACCATTCACACACCGATATGTCATCAGCACATCTTGGCTAAAGCACGAACACTACACTCATGAGCATAAAGAAGTATACGGGGCATATTATGTAGTTTGGGATGCATAATATGTGTTTGTATATGGATCCACCATAGGAGGCAACATGTGAGGGTTATGTAGTATGGGATGCATAACCTCACCACATGAATGCGGCTAGCACGTTTTCGTTTTTCGTTACATGGGAATGTTATGTAGTATGGGATGCATAACATTTTCATGTGTACGCCGCCCATGGCATGCACTAAGGCCTTTTTAGAATGCATAGCACATCATGCATAGCATAACATTTCATAAGCACAACGTGCCAAGCTAAAGATTTGCAAGATGACATATGTACACACATGGTTTTGAGTCAAAAAAAAAGAATACAAATACATGCATTCATGGTTTAGGCACCTGAGTTAGTATGATGGTGGTGAACCATCTTAGGTTAAGCATAACATTATCATGGTAAAAACAACTCCCAGAGCAAGATTTTGCAGTTGAAGTTCATATTTAAGTGTGTTGTCTGTACCGGGTAGTCTTGCTCTTGCTGATGGGCTAGGTTTTGTCTAAAGCTTGTGCGATTTTAGGATGGCGAGACGTCCTGCGACGAGATCGACTCCCCAATCTGAGGGTGAGACGTCAGGAGCGCAGAGCGATGCATTGGTAGAAAGCCTGCGGCAGAGTAATGAGGAGTTATCAAGGTAGGTAGTGGCTATGCATGCTCAGATTCAGTCCCTTGTAGCAGTGGTGGCGGGACAGACCCCGAGAGCTTAGAACCCCGCTGAGGGGGTAGCTGTTCCTGCCCCTCCTGCTCCTCCCGTGCCTTTGGTTGTGGTGCCCCCGGAGATGGCGTTCATATCCCAGTATCAGCGGCTGAGACCCCCTACCTATGATGGGCAGGCAGATTTCATGATTTTGGATGACTGGTTGATTACCATTGAGGAGATGTTCTCTTACTCAGGGATTACGGACGATCAGAGAGTGATGCTCGCTGCTTACCAGCTCAAGGGCTTAGCAAATAATTGGTGGCTGAGGGAGAAAGAGAGCTTAGTGGCAGGTTGCACTTGGGAGTCATTTAAGGTGATGTTGTTAAGTAAGTTTCTGCCTTCAGTCGAGCGGGACCGGCTAATGAACGACTTTCTTCATTTAAAGCAGAGGAAACTCACGGTTAGTGATTATGAGATTGAGTTTAGTAAGTTGAGTCGGTTTGCTCCGGGTCTGGTGAGTGTTGAGGCAGACCGAGTTAAGCGATTTCTGGGTGGACTAAGAAGCGACATTCAGCAGTTAGCGAATGCCTATGGAGCAGTCAGTTATGCGAGCGTGGTTGAAGCTTCCTTGAGAGTTGAGGCCATTGAGAATGCCAAGTATAGAGGCCAGCAGTTAAGGAAGTATAAGCGGAATCCCGGTGGAGGGAAGAGCCCTCAGGAACCTGATGCTGTCTCAAGAAAGAAGGTCAAAGAGATTTGTAGCTTTTGTGGCCGGCCAGGCCACCCCTTTGAGAAGTGTTTCAAAAGGTTGGGAGCGCAGAAGAAGGAACAGGTGCATGCGATTCAGGGTGTTTCCAGGGGAGACTTGGTGTGTGCCTTGTGTGGAAGGAAGGGGCACGAGGCTGCCCGTTGTTGGTTATAAGAGAAGGTCTGTTTTCAGTGCGGCCAGAAGGGTCATCTCAAGACAAGGTGCCCCCAGACCCAGCCTATTCTACAGCCAGTTCCCCTCCAGGCTTTGCCACCGCCCCAGCAAATGGATAAAGGAAAGGGGAAGCTGAATGTGCTTTCGGCAGACGAAGCGCAGACCTTGACCCAGGTTATCTCAGGTTCGACTCCTCCCCAGTCGTTTCGTTACGTTCCCTCTTTGGTTGTAGTTTTCGTTTTAGCACTTGTTGCCTTAGATGCGTGTGCAATTCGTAGGACGATTTAAGGTAAAGAACCGCTGGGCGCGCGTTCTCTTCGATTCCGGCGCTACCCACTCGTTTGTGGCTAGAGCCTTCGTGGAGAGGTTCAGTTTGGGCCTAGATCGTGTTGGTGGTGCCTTCTGCGTTAAGTTCCCCTCCTGTGACTCTGTGGTTACGGACCTGGGTGTCCTAGATTGTCCGATTTTGTTGGGAGATTTTCTAGCCAAGGCAGATCTGAAGGTGATTGACCTGGAGGACTTCGACATTATTTTGGGCATGGACTGGTTGTCAAGGTACGATGCTGTGATCCAGTGCAAGGGAAAGCGCTTGGACTTCGTCAAAGACAACGGTCAGCCAGGGAGCGTTTATGGATATTCTCTCCAGGAGTCTCTAATCATTTCTGCGGTGCGTGCTCGGAAGTTGCTTGATTCTGGATATTTTGCCTGTGTGGTTTCTCTAGTAGGGTCGATTGTTAGTATGCCCCGTTTGGAAGAGATTCCTGTGGTGTGTGACTACTCTGATGTGTTTCCTGACGATCTTCCCGGTCTTCCACCCGATCGAGATGTCGAGTTTGTGATAGATTTGGAGCCAGACATGCGTCCTATCGTAAAGGCGCCGTACCGGATGGCCCCGCGTGAGCTGGAAGAGTTGCGAATTCAGCTGGATGAGTTGTTGGCAAAAGGCTTTATAAGGCCGAGTTCTTCGCCTTAGGGTGCGCCAGTGCTGTTCGTCAAAAAGAAGGATGGGTCGATGAGGTTATGCATTGACTATAGAGAGCTGAACAAGGTTACTATTAAGAACAGGTACCCTTTGCCGCGAATCGACGATTTGTTCGACCAACTGCGTGGTAGTGCTGTGTTTTCCAAGATAGATCTTCGTTCGGGCTATCACCAGTTGAGGATTCGGGAGTCAGATGTTCCGCGGACGGCATTCCGCTCTCGTCATGGGCATTTTGAGTTTTTGGTTATGTCATTCGGTTTGACTAATGCGCCCTCAGCTTTTATGGATTTGATGAACAGAGTTTTCAAGGATTTTCTAGATAAGTTTGTAATTGTCTTTATAGACGATGTTTTGGTGTATTCTAAGGATGCGGAGGAGCATGATCGACATTTGCGGCTGGTCTTGGCGACTCTGAGAGACCATAAGATATACGCCAAGCTGAGCAAATGTGAATTTTGGTTGCCTCAAGTTTCTTTTCTAGGCCACATGATTAATAAGGAGGGAATATCGGTGGACCCAGAAAAGATCGCTGCTGTTATGGAATGGGCGAGACCTATTACCCCCAAAGAGATCAGAAGCTTCTTGGGTTTGGCTGGTTATTATAGAAGATTTGTAGAAGGTTTCTCTACCATGTCCGCGCCGTTGACCAGGTTGACGCAGAAGAATGTAGCCTTTATATGGGATGGCAAGTGTGAGAAGGCTTTTGAGGAACTAAAAAGAAGGCTATGTTCGGCTCCAATTTTATCTTTGCCTACGGAGGGTAGTGAGTATGATATATATGTGGATGCGTCGCATGTCGGTCTGGGCTGCGTTCTGATGCAGGGCGGGAAGGTGATTGCGTACGGGACAAGACAGCTAAAGACTCACGAGAGGAATTACCCTACGCATGACCTGGAGTTTGCAGCTGTGATCTATGCGCTGAAATTGTGGAGACATTTGTTATATGGCGCACAGTGCAAGATTTTCACGGATCATAAGAGTTTGAAGTATGTCTTCACTCAGAAAGAATTGAATATGCGCCAGCGGCGGTGGTTGGAGTACGTGGCTGACTATGATGTCGAAATTCAGTATCATCCGGGCAAGGCAAATGTGGTGGGTGATGCCCTGAGTCGGAAGTCAGGTAAGATTTTTAATCTTTCCGCCGAGCGTCTAGTGGAAGAGTTTCTTTTGATGGACATTTCTGTGGGAAGCTGTGATTCGTAGAGTAGCTTGGCAGTAGCAGAACCTTCGTGGATTGTGCTTACGAGACTGCATCAGAAGGACGATCCTGACCTTCTGCATTTGTATCTTAGAGCTGAGAAGGGTGAATTACCAGACTTCTCTATAGATGATGCGGGTACCCTGAAGTATCGTGGCAGGTTTTGTATCCCCACAGTTGGAGATATCTGGGATATGGTGTGCAGAGACGCCCACGGATCTAGTGATGCCTACCATCTAGGGTCTACCAAGATGTATCATGATTTAAAGCAGATTGCCTGGTGGTATGGGATGAATAAGGACATAGCCAGATTTGTTTCAGAGTGTTTTACTTGCAGGCGGGTGAAAGCCGACCATGGGAGGCCTAGTGGCAAGCTGACTCCCTTGGAGATTCTGATGTGGAAGTGGGAGAGTATCTCGATGGATTTCATTACCGGCTTACCGAGATCTCCTAAGGGGCATGATTCAGTTTGGGTAATCGTAGACAGATTGACGAAGAGCGCTCATTTCTTACCATTTAAGATCAATTATCCGATGAGGAAGATAGCTGAGTTGTATCTAGAAGAGGTTGTCAGATTGCATGGTGTACCCGTAAGTATCATATCAGATCGAGACTCCGGGTTCACGTCTCGTTTTTGGAAGAGCCTTCAAGAAGGGTTGGGTACAGATTTGAGATATTCCACGGCTTATCATCCACAAACCAATGGTCAGACGGAGCGAGTAAATCAGATTGTGGAAGATATGATCCGATGCTATATTTTGGACCATGGAGGAGCGTGGGACGAGCGCTTGCGGCTTATGGAATTCGCATATAACAACAGTTATCAAGAAAGCTTGCAAATGGCTCCTTTTGAAGCTTTGTATGGGAGGCGCTACAGGACTCCCTTGTTTTGGGCTGAGCTTGGCAAGGGACCTTTGTTGGGTCCAGAAGCGCTCGAGGAGATGGAAACCGCTGTCAAGCTTATTCGGGAAAATCTTCGGATAGCCCAGGAGAGATATGAGAAGAACGCCAATCGGTGTAGATCGGACTTGGAATTTGCTGTGGGGGACTCGGTGTTCTTAAAGGTCTCCCCGTTGATTGGATTCAAGCGGTTTGGCAAGAATAGGAAGTTGGACTCGAGGTACGTGGGGTCGTTTCCGATTGTTGAGCGGATTGGGGTATCAGCCTACAGGCTGGCTTTGCCCGCAAATTTCCCTGGCGTGCGTGATGTCTTTCACGTCAGTCAGCTGCGGAAATGTGTGGTAGATGGCAGGCAGGTTTTGGATTCTGTGCCTCAGTTGGAGCCGAATCTTTCTTATGTGGAGGTGCCTGTTCGCATTTTGGATTCTCAAGTTCGGGCGTTGCGGAAGAAGACTATTCCTATGGTTAAAGTTTTATGGAGGAATCAGGATGTTGAAAGCGCGACTTCGGAGTTGGAGTCGGCTATGAGGGAGGCTCACCCTCATCTGTTTCCCTGATATTGTGCCTGGTATGATCTGTTTTATTATATAGCCCTTTCCTAGCTCTTTCTCTCTCCTTCTATACAGGAGTGTTGTGAGTAAAGTTTCGAGGCGAAACTTTCTTTTAGGGGGAGTGGCTGTAACGCCCCCGGTTTTTCTGTGTTTTGTTTGATCTTTGGCTGGCTTTACGATGGCGTATTTCCGACTTTTTGCCGTTGTAGAGCGTGGTCTTAGCTCTTAGGGTTCCCTGTGTAGCCTGTTTGTAGCCTGTTAGCAAGATTCCCCAGCTAGCCGGAGTTCGTTTGATGACTCGGCTGGGCCTCTTAGGGAATGCTTGTGTTTTGGCTTCGGGAGGTGTTATCCCGGGTTTTGTTCATCGAATGCCAATTTCGACTTCGCGGTTGTGTTCGTAGCGTGGGTTTTTAGCTGCAATGCGAATTCCGTCATTTTCCGAGATGTTTCAGGCCTCGTGCTGTTTTGATTTTTGCGTGTTAGTCATTAATATGTTGATTGTTTATTATTAAATTGTTGTGTATATATATATAGCCTTAGGTTAGAATTGGGGCTGGGTTCTTTTATCTTTTTGTTTTCTCTGCTTGGAAGAAGCCGCCGCCTGTGCGAGAGGAAGAGAACCGCCAGACTACCCTAGCCTTCGGACGCCGATTCCTGGAGATTTAGCGGTCGGAATTCGATTTCGAGAGTGGATCTGGACTGCCCTCACCTGGATCTGCATTCTTTCTGCTCCTCAGCTGGTGCTCTGCGGCTAGATCCGAGAGTGGGGGATGCTGCCGGCCAAGCTTTTCTGGTATTGAGGCAAGTGATGTCCCCTCATCCTTGCCAAAGTTGATCTTTGTCTTTTTCTTTGATTTAATTTTATCTCTGCTTAGATCCTAGGTGTACGCTAGGGTTCGTTCCCGATCATGTCATGGTTAGTGTAGAAAGTTCCAGTTAAATTTCAGTTTTCCTGAGGGATTGTGTCTATTAGGGTCAGATTTGGTTCGGCTCGGGTCGTGTAGTTGCTAGTGTCGAGGGATGTTGCACCCTAGAGAGACCTCGTTCTCGTTTCTGGTTGTTTGCTGGATCTGGCGCCTGTAGCCAGTCGGGATGTCGACACCGTTGTGTCGACACCGGCCAGTCGGGGTGTCGACACCATTGTGTCGACACCGGCCAGTCGGGGTGTCGACACCGTTGTGTCGACACCGGCCAGTCGGGGTGTCGACACTTGGTGTCGACACCCGCAGCGGCAGTGTCGACACCTTGTGTCGACACCGGCAGCAGTGGTGTTGACACCCGCAGCGGCAGTGTCGACACCTTGTGTCGACACCGGCCGCAGTTGTGTCGACACTTGGTTTCGACACCCGCAGCGGCGGTGTCGACACCTTGTGTCGACACCGGCCGCAGTGGTGTCGACACTTGGTGTCGACACCCGCAGCGGCAGTGTCGACAACTTGTGTCGACACCGGCCGCAGTGGTGTCGACACTTGCTGTCGACACCGGCAGCGGTTGTGTCGACACCTTGTGTCGATGCTGGCTTGTCGTGGTGTCGACACATCGTGTCGACACTGTGTGCTGCGCTAGTTTTGGGGTCAGGTAGACTCGGGGTTGGTTCTTTTTAGGCGTGCAAGGCCGCGTCGGTTGGACCCGACATTTTTGCCTTGGGTTCGTGTGTTTCTTAGGATTGTCAGTGTGACCTTTCCCTAGTGGGGGCATTGGGTGTTCGGCTAATTTCTGCATGCCGACTCTTGGGTTGTGGCAGGTGGTGGAGTTTTAGTGGCCTCTGGAGGGGTGGTTTTATGTGGAGAGCTGTGGCCACCGCCTTTTCCCCGGTTTGGGTTGGTGTGTGTGGGACCCTAAAGCTGGCACTGTTTGACCCCTTAGCCCTTTTTGGGTCTGATTTTGGTTATGTATTCAGATCCATGTTTTGACCACTGCCACTTACCCACATGTTAGGACTGTTAGTCCCTTTCCTATTTATGCTTTCCTTTCTTTTGGCATATATGTATATGTCTTGTTGTTGTTGCAGACTCCTTTGGTAGGGCATAATGGTTTTATTGCTCGCACTTGGTGTGCTCTGCTGTTCTTTACACAGTACTCTCCTCTTACTGTCACCCCCTTTTCTTTTGCTTATATCAGTTTGTTGCCGGGTTGGTAAACCCTTCTTCTTATTTGCTAACTAATCTGTTTCTCTATTTACCTTTTGATCGTTTCCTTGCTGAGCTGTTCTCTTCTTGAATGCCTCAGGTCCAGGTTGAAGCCAGTTCAGCGGCTAGTTCTTTTGGAGGGGCTTGTTGGTGGCCTCTAGGGTAGCTAAGATAGCCGATCCCCGTTTTGTTGTGAGGTAGTTCTTTACTTTTCCGTTTAGACATACATACTCGACAGTGGGTTCGTGTCAGGTTGTTGACGCCCACTGGTGGCTTCTTGTGATGCTGGATATGAATTTAAACTGCTGATTTTGCCTACTTGTGGTTGGTTACTTGCTTCTGGGAAGCATTTATGCTAGGTTGCATGTTAGATATTTTAAAACCTAAAAGTATTATTATATGTACCCCATGCATAACATGTTTCTGAATCAAAGACACTATTTTTCCTCAACGTAAAACACTATTTTATCATACCTACTATATTCACCTTAGGGTCGTGCATACCATGTGTCGTCCCCCGGGGACACTTATGCTCATTTAGGGTGTCAACTTAATTGAACCAAAGTATTTTCTGCTACGTATAAATATAATTTTAACTGTGGACAAGATGATCCACCGTGCCGAGGGATACGGCCATTCAACTTAACTGATTTTCTTTCACATTTAATCAACAATTTTCCTTAAAAATCTAACGTCTGGAGTTTTGCCTGAGCGTGTGCAGTTATCCCCTGCACGACGTGGCATCACGGTACGTGTTTTCTCTTACTCTGATACGATTTTACCGTTGAGAAAATGCAGGTTGTGACACCGGAGCACCTCCCTACGATGGAAGATGAAGGGGAATGGCAGAACCCTTCCTCGGAGACAAAAACTGCGGAGAAATGTCGAGCAATCCCGAATTAGGGCGGAACCTGCGAATTTATAGATTGCAGAAATTATAATGCACACGACCAGTGGAGCACGACCAGTGGTCGTGCACACTATGTCCAGTGGTAGTGCGTTTGCCCCAGCCAGAACATGGAAAAATATGGAATCAATGCACACGATCAGCGGCGCACGACCAGTGGTCGTGCGCACTGTGTCCAGTGATAGTGCGTACCCCAGGAAGATTCTGGAAATCAGGGAACATTGCGCACGAGCAATGGCGCACGACTAGTGGTCATGCGCACTATATCCGATGATCGTGCGTAGTATTCCTGCTTACAAACATCCCTAGAACACGCACACGACCCCTAAACCCAGCACTGATATGTGCAGACATTCCAGATGAGCACAAAACGGAGTACAAAAAATAAAATATACACAACCACGGGCTTAAATGTGCACTTCCTATGGACATAACGATAAGATGAAATATATACGATAATGAACTAAAGGTGAAGTGAATGCGAAGGAAAACTAGCCCAGATGAGTCCGAAAATAGGTATATAAAATGCTCATCACACCCCCAGACTTAACTGTTTGCGTGTCCCGAGCAAACAAAATCTAAGCAGATAGGAAAAATGATTTAGCTAACAAGGAAATTGCGATACGGAGTACCATGCGAAGTCGCATGCTCGCACGCGTAAAAAAATAATACAAGAAATTTCTAAGTATACAAAATAGTTTAAACATTTCACAATGCGTATCAACATTTTATTATTACTCAAAATGGAATCACGGTGAATCAGCCGGTCACCCGTAGGGAGAAAGTAGACTAATCGCTAGGCGAGCATTGCCAAAGATTGGGGCTCGGGATAACCTCCAAAGGAATCCACCAATGTCGGTGACCATATGCTTGCCCTTTCGCATTCTCTCCACAGCACTGATTTGGTTCACACATGAATTAGTCATACTTTAGGTGAAAAGATGGGGCTTGGGTATCGGTGAGGTAAACAAAGATAAATAGGAAGGCTAAACACCTAACCCAAATGAGCTATCATAAAAAGAATCCCTCTGCTAAGCAAAATACACGCGGGTACACCACACCCCCAGACTTAATTTTTTCAAATATGGGTATGTGTACCTCCTACTCCAAATACAATCTCATCTCAAAAAGAATTTTCAATCAAACTTTTTCTTCTTTTCACTTTTCTTTTTCACAAATAATTTTTTTTATATATATATTTTTTGCGAATCCTATTTTATTTTAACAATTTCAGCAAATAAAACTTTGGAGCACATGCACATATTCACATGTAATATCACCACATCACATCCCAAAATGAAATTATAAAACTCTAAAACTCAACTTGGGTGTGCGACTAGGATTGGCTATGAGGCTTTGATGAAATCATGGGGGAGCTGAATCAAAAGGAGGGGTAGGCACAACAGGGCTAGCGAGGATAAGACGTTAGGAATGGTACAAAGCTCAACCGGGCCAAAATGATGTCCTACATCACGCTCATGCGAGTGAACTAACCTATACCCATGCTTCAAGAATAGCTTGGGGCAAGTTCTTAGCCAACGAGAAAGACTATCCATCCTCCCATCTCGAGCAATATGAACCTAACGGACGTGCACACACATCCCTAAGCTACCGTCGGATTTACACCGGATTCACCAATTTTTGAGTAGAATAAAAAGTATTTACACAATTAGAAAAATATAAAACTAAAAGCATACAGAAAAATTAAATCTACTCTAATTTCTACACTATATGAGAGCAATCGACTAGGAGCACAGCAGGGTCAACATTTTACACCGTCTCACAATCTTATGCCAGCACAATAATTTTCCCAAATCATACAAAAGAAACGAGTTTAACTCGCAGCACGCAAAAAGCAAAGCACGCGCACATGTGGGTGCAGTGGTGTGTGATGCAATGAACTAATCAAAATAAAACAATAAAAGCTTCTAGTATGCACATGAAATGTGCGCGTGCAATATGTAACAAATCTCTCCCCCAGACTTAAACTAAACTATACAACACATGATAGAGAAATTAAAGTAATAAAGAGCTAAGGGAAGAGGTTACACAATGCTCAGCCAGTGAGCATACCAGAAGACGCGTGGAAACCTGAAGCAGGCCCGCCATACGAAGAAACACAACCCCGCCAACATGAAGTTGTCAAGAATACCTGCAGGGGTGAGCTCCGCAAAAACAAAACAAAAATATACAAACTACAAAGAAATACTACAACTAAATAGACATGAAAAACAAATACAAAAATGAAAGATAAGTACTGGGGTTATTGTCATCCCAGCACGACTTATTCGGCTACGAAAAGGTTCTAGCTAATGGGCCTATGAAAAGAAAAATGCACAGGTAACTGTTCCATTTTCCGTTGCGGTAACGGGTACCGATACAGTGATAAAACAGTGACCCCTCTGCCTAAATAATCATACATGCTCCTTGCAGGCAGAGGAAATAGGAAGTAGGATGAGGAGGAGGCCTGGTCCACACTCATCTCACCACAAAACAAATCCTTGCCTAGCAAAGTATCATCTACTACAGGGAGAAGGCATGAGGAGAAAGCAATCAATGGAGCTTCCTCAACAGAGGAGGAATCAACCTCCTTACGAGAGAGGATGATATCATCGATGACTTGAGCTGAAAGCTCCAAGTCCTCCTGATGCTCCTGCGGAGACTCAACCAGCCCAGGCTCAGATAAGGAAGGGGGTCAAGAAATAAAAGAGACGAAGAACATAAATAAATAATCGGGGGAGTGATCCCGGTTTCACTCCCCAAAGGCTGAGGTACAAAAATATCATCAGCAATGTCGACAATCCTACAAGGCTCGGTCGGATCCATAGAGGCCTCCACCAAGACTTGGACTTCCTCCTTGGGTATCGAGGGAGAAACCTCGACACCAGGAAGGTTGTCCTCCTCCATGGGAATGGAAATAATCCATGTATCACAAGCCTCAACTTGTGTTTCATCGTCGAAAATGTCGTCAGAGACGACTGAAGTAGAATGCACAAAAGGCGGAAGAACTTTGCTTGGATAAAAGTCAAGCGCAAGTTCCTCACAAAGAATCAGCTCCACGCTTGGAGATGTATGCACAGGAGAGATGAGCTCAGCCACATCGAAGCCTAGATCAGCCACACATCTGGCGGTTGTGTCCACATCATTCCCTTCAACAAATGAAGGTGACAGGGATACATAACCAGATGATGAAGGTGTGCCACCGAGGGTAGGAGTCGGGATGATCCAGATGTACGACTCATCATCCTCTTCCATAACACGGAGATACTCGGCACAATCCTTCAGGACATGATCTATTCTACGACAATACAAACACTTTCTCCCATTACTCTGCGGTCCTTGTGGGGCCAGAGAGCAATAAGAGAACGGTGTATGTGGCGAGGACGATTGACGATAAGCTCGGGGCACAATGTTTGAAGGGATGTACGAATACAGCATCTCATGCATTGTGCGCTGAGGCTTATGCTCAATATCTCTCGTAGGGCATTCATGACTAGCGTGGGAAGGCTTTCGACACCAACGACATTGGGCATACGAATATCCCCACATGGTGTCGAAACAGCAGATTCAAAATAAATTGTGCAAATTACTAAATCCAACAATATATTACTATAATTGCCTAAACAAATAAGAAAAAAACAGGCAAAATAGAAATAGAACAAAACAAAAGCGATTTACAAAGGAAAAGGAAAGAAATCTCACGTATCCCTCTCCAGAAACTCACACGACTGTGTTCCCCGGCAACGGTGCCAAAAACTTGATGCTAAAGATCACGGTAGTGAACCGGTCGCATAAGTAATATAAAATGGGCGAGTTTTCCCAAGTATCGATTTCTCAAGGAACACAGTAAGGTAGAGTAAATTTTGAGGAGGACTTGAGATTGAAGTCCTTAGGTCGGAGTTAACTAAGGGGGGTTTTGATATATGCGGAAAAATAAAGTAGAAATCTAACAACTACTCCTATGCAACGCCGCTATGTGATGCTTTGCCAGGTGGGATGAAAGACTAGTCGGGTCGCTATGCACCGAATCACTAGGCATATAGGCGAGTAGGCTTGCGGATGAGGTGATGAGAATGGCGGAATGAGGGTCGTGAGCACCTCTTCGCTACGCACGCCACTAGCAATTGCTAGTGCGTCAAGGGCGGATGGATGATGGATGGACAAATAGGCGCACCTCAAGTAAATAACGAAAACATACAATCACATAGACATGATTACACATAAACGTATATTACACTAAGCATAACTTCATCAAATACAAAGAGTTCAACTAAACCATCAACAACAAGAGAAGAAAAGTGTGCGAAATCGACCGAATCTGAAGTCTTGCTGAGGATTCACGATTGGAATTGTCGGGTTGTCAATCCGCGTCCAAGATCGGTCCTCAACTGCGTCCGGGGTAGAGAAGGGCTGTCACCACCTTCCAATGGACCGTCTTCTTCGTGTCACTATCCGGTGGAGGATGGCACAACTTCTGCTAGCTTGATGGAGAAAGCTAGGTCAAGCTCTTTTTGAAGCTCAAAGATTAAGCAGGAGGCTGAGAGGAAGCTCTGGCTTGGATTTGGTGGGGAAAGCTTGCCCGGAGCACCTCCCTACGATGGAAGATGAAGGGGAATGGCGGAACCCTTCCTCAAAGACAAAAACGGCGGAGAAATGTCGAGCGATCGTGAATTAGGGCGGAACCTGCGAATTTATAGATTGCAGAAATTATAATGCACATGACCAGTGGCGCACGACCAGTGGTCGTGCGCACTATGTCCAAAGGTAGTGCGTTTTCCCTAGCCAGAACTTGGAAAAATATGGAATCAATGCCCACGATTAGTGGCGTACGACCAGTGGTCGTGCGCACTGTGTCCAGTGATAGTGCGTATACCCCTGGCAGATTCTGGAAATCAGGGAACATTGCGCACAAGCAGTGGCGCACGACTAGTGGCCATGCGCACTATATCCGATGATCGTGCGCAGTATTCCTGCTTACAAACATCCCTGGAACACGCACACGACCCCTAAACCCAGCACTGATATGTGCAGACATTCCAGACGAGCAAAAAATGGAGTACAGAAAATAAAATATACACAACCACGGGCTTAAATGTGCACTTCCTATGTACATAACGATAAGATGAAATATATACGATAATGAACTAAAAGTGAAGTGAATGCGAAGGAAACCTAGCCCAAATGAGTCCGAAAATAGGTATATAAAATTGACTCATCAGGTGTTCTCTGGGGTTGATGTGAATAGTCCCCCTTGTGTTGCATATAGAGACCAGAATCGAAGTACGGACATAGGCATTGTGTGTGAAGCCTACTCGGACATGTTGGTCTAGATCGGAGATGTTGCATTTGTTATGGTTTGCCGGAGAAGACTCCGTGCTTTAGGTTTTCGTGTTTCTACGAGGTAGATTGCAGCATGTATCATTGGGGATTAACTCCAAGGCGCACCCGGAAAATTAATCGGAATCGTTGTTCTGCTAACATGGCGGTCAGGGAACCGGCCTTGAACATAACTGGGTTATGTGATTGTTTGGAATATTAGGATCCGAGAGAAGCTTGGCTCGTATGTACATCTTAAGGTGAACTACGCGGTGTGAGCAACAGGCAAGTGGAATCAGACCTGGGCTATGTGGTTTGGTGCGAGAGACCTAAAAAGGGGACTAGCCGTTGGCATAGTCGGGAGCCTTAGACGGTGGTCAGAAAGGCTAAAATGCTCACGAGGATGCCATCCTGGGGGTGGTGGTGAAGACGTTGAAGTGTCAGGATTCACCGATATTGTGCCCTGAGTGTACGGGGTGTTGGGTCGTGCGAGCCTACACCTGTGGCATAGTATGTTTGTTCTATATTGTTTAGCTGGGCTAATGAATTGCAGGGAAAGAGCACCGCCGTCCCGAGTTAGGGGCGGGGTCGTTATAATTTGGTCGGCTTTGGCGGACCGTTGCTTTGTTTGCAACCGTGTGGTGGAGTGTTGCTTGCAGGTGCTGCGGAGCCGAGTACCAAATAGCGGGTTGGAGCCCATGTTGCTGTGCTGGCCCTCGAAGGCCAAAGCGAATAGTTGTTCTTTATTTTTGTCATGTGTGGCCGGCCTGCGAGCCGATGTATGGAAAACATTATATTGCTAAGTGAACTCTTGTAAGGCCATAAGGCCAAGTATCTTTCAGTGTATTTGTATTTCATTTCAGTTGTAGTGGTTGTGGACATTCATGATTATTAGATTATTGTTATGGGTTCTTTCAACTGTTTAGAAGCTTCCGCTAGAATGCTCTGTGTTATGACGAGTAGTCTTAATTGGATAGTTTGGTTATTCATACGTAACCCTTCCGACTATCCGTGGTATATGGCGTCGGGTTCCAGCTGGACCTTCTGTTATATGTCATACGACGGATGGGGGTGTTACACCACATCCAACCGAGTCGCTTCCCGAATACGATCGGACAAGTCGTTCTGCATTTCTATCCAGTTCAACCGATCCACGCTAGACTCTCCCCTTGCTACACATACCATGCCAAGGGACTCCCATTCCCGCACCAACCGCTCATCATGAGCGTCGATCCAATTCTCTTGCCCAGAGTATTTTCGACTCAAGGCATCTGCCACCATATTGGCTTTGCCTGACGTATACTGATCACTAGCTCGTAGTCTCCAGGGAACTCGACCCACACGCGCTGCCGCATATTCAAGTCCTTCTGATCTAGGAGATACTTCAGGCTTTTGTGATCCGTGAAGATCTCCACCTTTGCACCATAAACATAGTGCCGACATAATTTCAACGCGAAAATTATCGCACCCAACTCCAAGTCATGGACGGGGTAATTCCTCTCATGAGGCTTCAGCTAACTATACCCATAGGCTATCACACTGCCATGTTACACCAATATGCGACCCAAACCGCATCCTGATGCGTCACTGAAACTTTAAAATCCTTCAGTCCCTTTCGGTAGACTTAGGATTGGAGCCGTCATCAGCCTTTCCTTCAGTGTCTCAAAAGCCTGATTGCACTCCTGAGTCCACACAAACTTCTGATCCTTACGAGTTAGTGATGTGAGGGGTAGAGCTATCCGCGAAAAGTTTTCTACGAATCTTCTATAGTACTTGGCTAGTCCAAGGAATCTTCGGACTTCTACCACGGTTCTCAAAATCGGCCAATCTCTGATGGCTTCCACTTTTGTTGGATCTACCGCCACCCCATCCCTACTAATCACGTGGTCCAAAAATGCCACCTTCTCTAGCCAGAACTCACACTTCGAGAACTTTGCATAAAGTCGGTTCTCTCTCAACACTTGCAAGACTGCTCTCAAGTGAGTCTCATGCTCCACCTCCGTTTTGGAGTAAACCAGAATGTCGTCAATAAAGAAAACTACAAAAGAGTCCAAGTATTCCCGAAATATTCGATTCATCAAATCCATGAATACGGATGGTGCGTTCGTTAGCCCGAACGACATCACCGAGAACTCAAAGTGACCATACCTCGTACCAAATGCTGTCTTGGGTATGTCCTCGTCTCGAATGCGCAACTGATAGTATCCCGACTTTAAGTCCAACTTCGATATACCACTGACCCCACCAGCTGGTCAAACAGGTCGTCAATCCGAGGAATGAGATACTTATTCTTGACAGTCAATTTATTCAACTCTCGGTAGTCTATGCACAACCGCATACTACTGTCTTTCTTCTTCACGAACAACACAGGCGCTCTCCATGGTGAAGAGCTGGGTCTGATATACCCCTGCTCCAACAGTTCCTGCAACTTTACCTTGAGTTCGGCCAACTCCTTTGGTGACATCCTAAACGGAGGACGTGACACCGGCCTAGCCTCTGGCACTAACCCAATCGAGAAATCGATCTCCCGTCGAGGAGGCGCTCCAAGAAATTCATCCGGAAACACATCCTTGAACTCTGCCACTACGGGCACTTCCCCAAGCGATAACTTGGAAAGACGAACCTCCAATAATGCTACAAGAGCTACTCCACCCTCGTTAACTGCCCGTACCAACTGCATAGCCGATATTAGGGAACATGCCACTCCATTAAGGCCCTCAAACTTGACTTCTGTCTACCCTTCACTTCTTAGGGTCACCACCTTGGATAGGCAATCAATACTGGCAAGCTTATCTGCTAGCAAGTCCATCCCCAATATCACATCAAACTCAACCAACGGTAGGACCGCTGCTATCAACACGAAGTTAACTCCGTTTAGCTCCCAACAAATGAGCCCTTTTTCCCCGGTGGTCATGGATGACATATTGGGCATGCGCACCTTCAGTTCTACGTCCACCGAGAACGACTAAACTACAATTCTCCGGATGAAGCTTTCCGCAAGAAAGTAGTGCGACGCTGTCGTATCAAACATTACCCTAGCGGGGTATCCGTAAACTAACACAAAGCCTAAAACATAGACATCACATATAACAGTCCGAAAGTATGAAGCACAAGGTTAAACTTAAACTTCCTCATACCTGTCACCACATCGGGTTCGCGGATCGCTTCCAGTTGTGCAAGGTTGTAAGCCCTTAGTTGCACTGGTTGGAACCGAGAAGCACTAGACTCCGCCATATTCCCTTTCTCTACGGTGCTGGGGCCGGAGCGCACAGTCTTCTCCTGCCTTGCCTACTACTCTGCACCTCCTTGATTACAAAAATGAGCAATGTGCCCTACCTTCCCACAATTGAAGCATGTTGGTGGTCCCTTAGAGTGATACCCTCCGGACGTTCACTTGCTTTTCTCACCGGACTTGAATGGGTGAGGCTTTTTCCTCCACCTATTCCCTTCAGACTTTCCTTGGGATTGAGGAGGCTTCCCATCCCCTTGCTTAGGCGCAAAACCCTCACGACGTTGGCTTCCCTCTAGATCACTCTCCAACATCCGGGTAGCCTCGACCAACTCATTGAAACCAGTTCTCTTCATGGCGATGAGGGGTTACCTTAGATTCTCCCTCAGCCCCTGGTAGAAGAGATTATCCCTCTCTTCATCATCTGCCATTGTCGTTCATGCATAACCACCCAACCGAGTGAACTCCTGTACGTACTCGTCCACCATCTTGTCCCGCTGCACCAAGTGCAGGAACTGCCTTTGGAGGGCCAACCAAGTCGAAACGGTAATGTACTTCTTTAGGAAAGCATTCTCAAACTCTTCCATTGACGGGGTGCGTCTAGGAAACTGGCGGCCACTATGGCTCACCCACCACAACTTTGCATCTCCCTCCAACATGAAGACCGCAAACTCAGATTTCTTCTCCTCTGGCATCTCTGCCGCCCTCAGAAGCTCTTGAATCTGTGCCCACCAATGCTCCGCATCAGTTGGCGTACCGACTCCCTTGAACGTCGGGGGATGGAAGCTCAGAAAATACTTCATCTGCCGGTCTCCATACCCGACAACCACCCTTTCTTCCAAAGGCTCTGCTCGCCTGGCTTCTCCTCCCGGCATGGCCGTCGCCATATCCGGTGTAGCAGGGGTTGCAACCTGAGCTGTCACTGCAGCTTGGGCTGCCACCATTGCTTCTGCAAGCATGTGACAGAAGTCGGCCGGGTTTACACCCATGCCCAAAGGACCTTGAGCAGTAGCGCTGCTCGCTGAAAGCTCTTCTCTTGGTCTCGACGTACCCTCCTCATTGTTTGCGCTCTTAAGAAAAGCAAGGAAACAAGGAATCAGTCTCTAATCGCAAGACTCAAACATAAGGACACGCATGGTCTCGCATTACTCCTATGTGGATAACTTCTATACGCACTGACCTTGAATCAAACCTGGATTTGATACCAAATTATAACACCTCCCCTGTAATGACCGTATAATATGGGTCCGGCCGGGGCCCCACAACATACAGACGCATAGCTTTAGTATTAAAAGATGATATTGCTACCCAATCTCAAAACTCAAAACCAGACAACAGTGGAAACATCAAACAAGACCAGAAGCTATTCACATATAAGAGTATCGAAACGGCCTTAAGGCCTTACAACAATAGAGAGTCCACAACTCAAAGATAGCATTCAGCATCAATGTGCACAAGCACTCCTAAACTACCTCAGCGTGCAAGCCGGAAAGCAAGAGTATCAAAACATATAATGTCACCAAAATAGAGCTAGTACAAACTGAAACACTTCATGAGGCTTAGGCCCTTTTGGCCGGCGAGCTATCTCCTGCTAGCGATCCTTGCCCTGTAAAAATTTGTTGTAATGTGGGTCAGTAAAGGCTGACCTCAAACTATATAGCAAACACATCTCCTCTCGGCTGCCCCTAACGGACCCCGGGCTACCCCTCCAACTTGCAAGTCAGCACTTCGTATACCATATACAAAAACAATTAAAGTACTAAAAGAACAGACTTGGATGTTTCAAACAACATGCATGTTTTCTATGTTGAACATATAATAAAAATGGGTCTACTATGCAGCATGTATGCAAAACCCGGGCTTCACCCAAGACACCCTATCGCGTATGCATCTAGCACATCATCAAACATCTGGGTACTTCCAATTTCCCCATTGACATTAAGCCTCAAACAAAAAGGGGTACAACAATTTCCCTAACGGCATACAAGCCGCTACACGAAACTCTTGCTAAGGTCCCACCCGCTCATGGTCTTAGACCAGGGCTTGCCTGCAAGCTCTGACTTCTCATGTCAGGATTCCGTCTAACAAACTGACTGATTCTAAGAACCCTTGTTGGACCCCACCCGCTCATGGCCTCATTGCCCGGGCTTTCCTCATGCTTGGCGTTCTCGTCAGTCTCACAGAAGGGGACTAGTCTCACTGGGACACTCTCCCCACATGACTTGCACGTCACGGGATAGCCAGCCGACCACGGAGACATATCCGCGCCTTAGCACATCACAATCCAATAACATTCTCACCCTAATCCCTCATTTGTACTGCAATGTCCCCGCGCACGAAGGAAACCATCTACCGTCAATGCGGAGCTAACCTTGTCCACTAAGGAAAACATCTATCGCCATTGCGGAGCTAAACTTGTCCGGTTCCGGCTACACGTACTCACTCGAGAAAAGGGGGAAAACACAAACATCACAAACGGCATCTTGCCGAAACGGATATCTACAAAATCCTTAAAGCTCGTATGCAACATCACCGAGTCGGACAAACGGTCGCGACCACGGCTTCACCCACAATGCCTAATCTACTAACGGAGCAGATCTCTAATGCAAAAACATGTCGGGGACGGACTCAATCGACCCGGAGGTTCCTCTTGAACCATGGCGACCCAAACCCCTCTCATTTGAGAGATTTGGTGCCCAGAAGCTTGAAAGAAAAGATGCTAAACATGCATCCTAAAACCAAGAGGAGAAGTGTCGTTACCTTACGACCCCTCTTCCTAGCCATGGAAACTTAGCCGGATGAAAACCAACGCAACGGGCTTGCCTACGCAGATCTGGACTCGGCTCGTGATTTGGGCTCCGAAGCTTCTCCGGCAGCCGGATCTCTCCTTCACCTTCTTCCTTGCTCTCCCTTCTCTCTAGAACTTAGAAAGAGAGTACTTGATAAAGAATGATTGTTTCCTAACCCTATTCCCGGACATAACTCAGCAAGGACAGCCCTGGACCATCAGATCCCCTTAGAAGGAAACGAACGGCCACGATCTGAACCTAAAACCAAAACTCCTGGGCGGAACACGGCTTGTGACACGCCCGTGTCCAAGGCCGTGTGCCTCAATCGATGCTGAAACCATCACACCCAGAACAGGACAATGGCACTGGATACGCCCGTGTCTAGCATGACACGCCCGTGTCACTCAGTACACGCCCGTGTTGTTAGGCGTGTTCCTCTATCAACACAGGATCAAAAACCACCCGAGAAGGACACGGGTAATCGACACGCCCGTGTCGAAATTGACACGCCCGTGTTTGGCCGAACATGCCTGGGCTCCAGGCCGTGTTCAATCCCCCTACATGGCCCGGCTCATAACCCGAGCAGGACACGGCCTAGGACACGCCTGTGTCTCAGGCCGTGTTCGAAGTCTCGACTATCGTCGACTACCTTTTCATTGACTTCGCGAAAAATTCGTCGAACACGCGCACAACACGGCCTTGGACACGCCCGTGTCCCAAACCGTGTTCACTGTCTCGACACTTCGTCGAGCGCAGTTCGTCGACCACCCGAGTTCTCCATCGAACCCGAGCACGACACGGCACTGGACACGCCCGTGTCCTAAGCCGTGTTCCCTATCTCGACACTTCGTCGAGCGAAAATCGTCGACTTCCCGGGCACTCGACAAACCCGAGCACGACACGGCCTTGGACACGCCCATGTCCCTGGCCGTGTGAGCCTTACCAGGACCCAAACTTGGCTCTCGACGCTGTTCGTCGCTCTTTCGAATTATGGGGCGTTACACATTCATTGGGGCATCAACAGAGCCCGGGATGAATGGCGGTGCACTAGATCGAAGGGGGGATTGGCCAACACCATCAGCTTAGAAGGAGAGCAGTTCTTTGGGGCATTTTCTAAACACCTTGCAGGCGACTTTGTGAGCTAACAGTTTTGTTTGAATCAGATTGAGATGTGTCTTCCTTTGCAGATTTGGAACCAGAACTTGAAAGGCTATCATCACTTTCAGACCCATCATCCTCCTCATTACCTGACGAGGCCGCAGCTTCATTTTCTGACACACTATCTTGAGAGTAAACAGGAAGGTCCGGGAGCAGGCAAGCAAGCTTCCCGTCTGGACCATCAGCAGCAAGCTCTTTACCAACGACATTAGAGGATTTTGCAATGCCATCAGGATCAGGCGGGGCAACTACAGATTTGTTCTTAGGGTTTTCGGATGGCTTCCGGGCATACCCTTTCTTCCCCATACAGGACACTCCCGCTAGGGCAGCAACACGGAAAACTCCAAAGCAGCAACACCATAGGAGAGAAAAACCCTTACCAAACCTGAGCACCAGCACCACCACTCAACAGCACCCAACAGCACCACAGCAGCAGATCCACCACCACCAGAACACCTCATAGCACCGAGTAGCACACCAGCCAGCCGCCACCGTCCCCCGCCACTCAGCAGCAAGGTTTTGGCTCCCGTCGCGTGTGGCTCTTTTGACACCTTGCTAGCGACTTTGTAACGCTTTTTTGGCAAGGCTTATTTGCTCCCGTAATTTTGGTTAAAAACGTCAAACTATGTTTGGCAAAATAACAGTTGCAACCCTTGCAAAGAAAGTAAAATAATTTTGAGCATAAAATGCATGAATTGTTTTAGATGAGATCAGGTCCCTATGGGTTAAAACGTCACCAGGCCGGTCACAAACGCATGTGTTAAAGCATCATTCGTTAAGGATCACCTAACAAATATCATCTGATTGAACATAAAATTGGATGAAGTTTCTTAGAAGAACGTTAACAAATGATAATTTAACCTCATTCATGGCCGCCGCCACCATGCCAAACCAAGCTGTTTTTTGATTTGTTTATAGCTTAGAGATATATGATTAGTATTACCAGTGTAGTAGATCGAGAGAGAAAAAATGAATATCAATTTTTAATCTTGTATTTAATTGAAAAATAAACATATGCATACTACTTGTTGGGATATGTCGCCTTTTCTGCCCGAATAGGCTCCACCATCAACATCTGTTCAAAGCAATAAAGGAATCAAATATCTCTACGATATATTTTTTTAGCAACTTTCAAATTTCCAACTCGAGTCACTATTATCTTTTTGGAAACTTTTCATTATAATTTTTTTAGAAACTTTTCATTAATATTTTTTGGAAACTTTCTACCGCTATGGAGAAGTACAAATTGAAGGATATTGATCTCATCTCAAAATTGGATTCTGTTATTCTTGTTTAGGGTTCTTTTCATGCATATATATATATATATATATATATATATATATATATATATATATATATATATATATATATATATATATATATATATATATTGAACATTGAATATCATTAAATAAATCATATCCCTACATTAGAGGAGAAAGGGGCTGAGAGAGAGAGAGGGAGAGAGAAAGGAAGAGAATATGAGGAGAAAAATGACGAGAAATTAATTTTTTTACGTCAAAACATAAATTTTTTTGATAAAATAAAAATTGTAATATGGATTTATATTTTTTACGGTCATTTTGAGTACTCATATGTATATATTGCAGGCGCTGCCCGTCTTGAGTCGGGTGCAGCCCGCAAAGACGCATCGAGCACGTGTGAAGCACGTGCGGAGGCAGGTGAAGCCCGTTTGGAGGCGGGCGAAGCACGCATAGATGAGGCTGAAGACCGCCCGAGAGCATCGAGCACGGGCGTAACCCGTGCGAAGATACTCGTAAATATATCTGTATATATATCTGTATATATATGTATATATATATGTATACATGTATATATATATGTATAGATGATATATATATACATATACATATATATATATATATATATATATATATATATATATATATATATATATATATATATATACATACATATATATATATATATATATATATATATATATATATATATATATATATACATACATATATATATATATATATATATATATATATATATATGTATATACATACATATATATATACATCTGTTATATATATATATATATATATATATATATATATATATATATATATATATATATATATATATATATATATATATATATATATATATATATATATATATATATATATATATATATATATGCAAGTACCGGACACATCTCATGATATAAATGTGTGTATGATCGGTCGCCTTCTTCATGTAACGTCCCGTTTCACGCTGGGCCCCTCGCACTCGTTCTGAGTCAAGAGACATCACTCAGGCTCGGGCTGCGCTGGCAAAGGTGTCGAGTGCGTTGGATAAAGGGTTGGGTTGAGTGATACCCAACGGGTCAAAGTGCGATAGCCTAGGAGAAAATGAACAAGGGAAATTCGTCGGTTATCGTCGGGATATCCGACGAATTCCTCGAATATCAATGGAAGAAAAGTCCAAGGGAAATTCGTCGGATATCACCAATGATATTCGACGAATTCGTCGAGTATGGCTTTTATTTGTCGAGTATCGCCGACTGATACTCGACGCACTCGACACCAGAAACCAGAAAACTGTCTAAGTGAAATTCGTTGGATATCACTTGTGATAACCGACGAATTCGTCGAACATCGTCGAAGGAATTCGATGGGATTAAAATTGCAATTCTGGCCAAGACAAATTCGTCGAATATCGCTAGGGATATTGAACGAATTCGACGAATATCGCTAAGCCAATTCGGCAGGATAGAAGGGGGATTCGTCGAATATGCTGGAGTATGATCACCGATTCGTTGAGTATGGAAGCTGATACTCGTCGAATTTGACTTGTGTTATTTCCGGTTCTGGCAGAATTTGATGGCTTGTTTAGGCGGGTTGAACCGGACTTCGAGATTCGTGAGGGATGATTACTTGGACCTGTTGTAACATACCTCAGACAAATAGACCCCTAGGAGTGATTTTGTCATGGTTAGGTCATGACAAAACCCTAGGAAGACCAAGTGAACCTAGGAATGTAGGTGAGATCACTATGGTCTACAAATAGTAGATTTCTAAACACTAGGTTAGGATGGTCATGGAGCTTCACCATGACTCCAAGACCTCACCACTACCTCACAAACCTATTGTAAGGTCCATTATAGCCCTAAAGGTTTATTGGAGTCAACTCCGGGAGGACAAGTTGACCTAGGATCATCCTAGTCCTAAACTAGGCAAGGTGGCCTAACTAAGGGCAATGTGTCCATATGGAGCCCAACCAACCCTACCTAGGTCTTCCTAGACCTAAGGTGAAGTCAATGACGCACCAAAGATCCCTTGGGGTCAACACAAATGGTCATGTAAACCAAAGTCAACTTTAGCCCTAATTTGCTCAAAGTACCCTTCCTAAGGGCCAAGTGGCCCCAAAGTGCAAAGTCAACTCTACCCAGGCCTACCAAGACCTTAGGGGAGGCCAATGGGTCACCAAGGACCCATTGGGGTCGACCCAAAAGGTCAAATTGACCAAGGTTAACCCTAGTCTAGGTTAGGTTAAACTTAGCTCAAATGGGTTAACCCAAGCTCAAGCCCTTTTCCCATTTGGGCTAAACACCTCCTAATTATATGATGGTATGATTTATTGGGCTATAAATAGGATAAATGGATGATCAAGTCAGCCTTGATGACTAGGGAGAGAGAGCTCACCTTACCCCTTAATGGAGGAGAGGGAAAGTGGGGAGGAAGAAGCCATTCACGGCATAAGGAGGCCAAGGGCCACCTTTGATGGCTGGATTTAACTCCTCTGGGGAAGAGGAGGAGTTTCCAGCCATTTTTTGGCCACTCCAAGCCAGGTTCACCCCCCCACCACCACTTGCCTGAAAGCTTCATTGAAGATCATTAATGGCCATTGGTGCTTGACCCTTCCTCTTCTCCCTTTGATGATCTTAAAAGCACCATTGGACTCAGCGGTGTCGTTTACACACTTCACCTGAAGGAGACGAGGCATTCCACTGTGTTGTTGTAGAAACCTGATTGGCGGCACCACCACCATGACAACCCGGCGATCAACGCGACTTCAAGCCTCCAATAAGGTCCTCCCCTTCTCCTGTCTCTGTCGGTAGATCGTAGGGATCATTAGGGATGAGAATCGGGATGAACTGAGTTCGATCGGGAAAGGCGTTTTCCCCATTTTTCCATGAAAAATCATCCTATTGGGATCATCAGAAGCTGTCCCTCCGGTGGCTGTTCCGCCGCCTGGCGATAGCCACCACCTCGACGGAGGTGGTGGTGGTGGTGGCCGGCCGGGGAGATGGCTGGGTGGCCGATGGCAGCACTTGGAAACAGTTCTAGGAAGAATGAATCCTGGCCATTGGCGCGCTGGAGAAGATGTCCAGATGCCATTCATTCCTGCGCCAAGATTCGTGCGTCGTGATTTAGATCTTAGGAATTATTTAATTTCATTTCATTAATTCTGTCACATATTATGCTATTCATGTATTTATTTTTTAAAAATACTTAGAGGCTTGTACAGAGAATGTGGTCAACACTAATATTGTATCTCTGGATATATAATTTTTTTAAAAATTGATTTGAACCAATCTGGATGTCTGGTATGACTAGGGCACTCATTTTGGTGGGGTCTATACCTAGGGTTAGTATGAGACTAAAATGAGTGCTTCCACTTCATCTCTTGTCTAAATGACCTGAAATTTGGACAGGGAGTCATTCTACTATACCTAGGTCCTGACCAAAAATGGAAATTTTTGGAGATACTTTTTCTATAATTTTTGGAAAAATTTAATAAACCATGTACAAATTAATTAGGTGTCTTAAACACCTCAAAAAACCCCCAAAAGTTTGGTGGGTGATCTTGGGGAATATTGTAGGGCACTGGTAAACATTTCACCCCTTTTGGGTTTTATTTGATAGGGTAATTGTGTAGCCCAAGGTTGACCCCTGTTAGATCAGATTAGAGCTAAGTGCCCTAAGTGCTCTTGAGCTGGCAACCTCATCCAAGGTGATGGATCTTGGCACTCAGCCATAATAGCACACAAAATACCCCCTCCACAGATATTGGGTGGAAGTTGATGGGAGGAGCCCTTGGACACTAGGGTAGGTCCTATGTGTGCAACCTAGGGTTTGAACATCAAGCGGTCAAGTGACCTTGAAATGGCTTGAAAATTGGTGGAGAGGACTCTAGGGTAGTTAAGATCCTTTGGTAGAAATATTATGGAATTTAGAGGTCGTTGAACCCCTCAAAACCCTAACCCTAGTTTAGGGCACAAAACTTATACATGTAAGTTAGGTCATCAAAACTCTGTGAAAAGTGATGAAACTTGGGTAGTGTAGTCTTAGGGTTAACATGAGACTCTGGTAATTTTATTGGAAGTTTTGGAATAATAATTTTGGTACCTCCTTTGTAGTATTTGATTTAGCCCTTGGTAGACATTTGTTTATTATGATCTTACTGTTCACTGGAAATTATAAAAAAATTGGGAAGAGGAAGTTTTAGATCATTATACTCATACCTGAATTTTATTATAAGTTATAAATGTATATTTTCAGTACTTACCTCACAAGTTTATAAATATGCAAATATGCTCAATAATGGATTAAGAGCTCAATGCTTGTTAGAAAATTATGAAACTTATTTAGTGGTGTTTTTAGGTCAATATACTCATGTGGAAATTTTATCATAATTTTTAGGTGTATAATTTTTGTAGTTATTTCTTTAATTTATGAAAGAGGGATATTGATAAAAATTAAAAATAGAGTTTACTACTCACTGAAAAATTGGCAAACTTGGTCAGGAGTGTTTTTAGGACATTTTAATCATGCTTGAATTTTCTCATAATTTTTGGCTTTCTATTTGCAACACTTGTTTCTTTAATTGATAAATCTGTGTTTACATTTAAAATTTTGGATCATAGGCCTAAACCTTGCAAAAAATTGGCAGATTTGAATTTACTGTCTATTACTTTCCTAGTATTTATTATAATTTCTTGGAGCATTTTGCATGAATATAAAGGCCACTTCATATTCAAAACTAGGGCATTTGAATTTTAGGGAAAATAAATAAAATATCTGTTTAACTATGAAAATTATAAGTTTCTGGGGTTTGGCTAATCATAACATGATAGACCCACAATAATTATTTTAGGGCATTTGGAAGAAAATTTGGAGTACCTCCTATCATGTACATCATATAGCTTAGGTTGGTCTGCTTTTAATAAAAATGCAGAAAATGTGATAGTATTTGAATTGGGCATATGGGTTGGGGTTATTAATTGTTGGTTTGGGTAAAATGAAATTGAGTTCATCATTGGAAGTTGGGATGAGTAGAGTGTTGAGTCTACTAGGTTTAGGTGGTGCTCGGGACCGACGAGAGATCGTCTTTCCGTGGAGGGAGAGAGAGGGTCAAAACACACTAGAGTTAGATACAGAGTAATATAAAAGGGATCAGGAATTTGGTATCGAACGATAATAATAGGTGCCTTGCGAAATGGAGCTTTGGGCTTCAGCCCATCGTAGTTCTTAGTGCCCTCGAGACCCCTTCATGGGGTATGCCTTGGGTAGTACTGGGCTAACCTAAACTCTAGGCAAAATAAACTGCAAGAGTAACTAGTACAAATAGCGGTTCACTTCCACTCACCCAGGTGTCTCGGGAAGTTAGGTTAGGTCACACGAGCAGTAGGCTCGGTGGTGGTTTTGGTGATGGGCTGGTTATCCCGGCGAGCCGATGGCTCAGATGGTTCTGAGACATACAGGATAGTCCGGGGTGCTTTAGCTCGGTAGATATTTGTGACGAACGGGTTAGTCCGGGGAGCTTTAGCTTGGTGGTGTTACATCAAGATTGCATATGCATAAATTATAAGGTGGTGGGTCATCGGTGTTGGATGGACGATGCACCGACGCCAATACATCAACTCGGCAAGTGTGGTTTAGCACTTTGCCAATTAGGTCCGGTGTACCAGCCGACAAAGAGTACGCAGGAGCTCCGCTTAGTGCACCAGCGTTGAGGCGTATGATTGGTCTGACTGGTAGTGCAATTACCAGTTTAGAGGTGGGTGTGGCCCAACCCGCCGCTTTTGTTTGCCACTACAGAGGTATCCTGGGAGGTTAGGCTCCAGAAAGGGGGAACTAAATGTCTGTGTGCACAGAGTCGAGTAGGTGTATTGCACTTGCGTGATTCATAGCATAACATACCACAGCATAACTCATTGCATATAACAATTGACACCTATTGTATAAAGTGGTATGGTATGCTTTATACAATAGGCCCTGCAAAACGACCCCTTAGTTTATAAGCTTGTTTGAGCGTGCTTATAATATAAGGTTATTATTATATGGATATATATATTGCTTGCTTGAAAACCGACACCCCAATGTATAAATTGGTATGAGACTTTTTATACGATGGGAGTCTTGCAAAAGACGCCTTAACTTATAAGTTTGTATGGGCATTCTTATAAGTTAAGGTTACATGTTTCTTGTTTACCTCTCTCGTACTTACAACTTTACATACCTGTTTATATAGAACTGTTAGACTAGTTCTGTCGTCATCTGCTACTTGGTTACTCTCCACCTTCATTACCATTCCTTTCCTCCTTCCTGCTCGGTGCATAGGATTCATGGGGGGAGGGGTAGGGCATGATAGGACTTAGTCTTTTAGACTAATGGTTTTTGAACCAAATCATTTTAGAGGATCGTGGAGCACAGCATGGAGGTGCAGCCCCGGACTCTATAGTTTATATGAAATCCTTAAGTTATTAAGTAAAAAATCAGTTAAAAATGGATGGACGTATCCCTCGTCATAGTGGATCAAATAGTCCACGTGTAAAAGTATAGTTATACGCTGCGGAAAATACTTTGGTTATGTTGATTAACACCCTACATGAGTATAAACATCCCCAAAGGACAACTCATGTCATGCAAGACCCTAGATTTATTATAAGTATAGAAATATTCTAAACGTTAGCTAGAAAATAGTATTTTAATTTTAGAAATATGAGATGTATGAAGCACAAGTAGTAATGCTTTTATAGGTGAAAATACCTAATATGCAACCTAGCATAAAACATTCCCAAAGAACAAGTAAAAACAACTATAAAAGGCAAAACTAGCATTTTAGCAAAGTATTCAGCAATTCTAAAGAAAACCACCAGTGGGCATCAACAAACTGACACAAACCCACTAGTCAGTATATGTGTTTGTACTAAAAAGAAAACAACAAGGAACTACCTCCGAAGGTAGTTTAAACCTCTGCAACACTGTACTCCACAAGCAAACTCCAAACCTAGCCGCTCAACCGTCTACTTCTCATAACCTGAGGCATTCAAAGAAAGAACATCTCCGCAAGAAAAATACAAATGGCAAACAAAACTGTCAGTAAACAATGGAGTTGCAAGATTACTAATCGCAAACCAGAATAGCTGTCAAAAGAAAACACAGCAAACTAACTAGAGATTTAGAACAAAGAGTTAACTTATAAAGTTAAAAGGTAATGAAATTTGCACCAAGTGCGAACGGAGTTATACTCCGAAAATAATCTGCGAGGAAAGGCAAAAACCGCATAAGATTAATCCATAGGAAACCAAAAATGGGGGAAAGGCTCAATAAACACGTGAATCATTAACATCGTAATGCAACCAGATCTGAGTCGGGACCAAACCGATTAAACCCGAACTAACAGACCCAAACGTCTCAAAAACAGGATTGCGGTGGTGGCCATCTGATCCAACACAACCCAACAACCCAAAAATGAGACCCAAACATGCCTGAGTGTAATGATTCACGAACTAAGCAAACCAAACCAACCTCATATATCCAAACACCCATAGAACACAAATAGGACGGATTCAACCTAAACACGACGATTCTAACTTTACAAAACCATGCTATTAGAGGAAATATGTCAAATCGGTGAAAGGGCACAAATCTAAGGAAAAAGTGTCGAGTGCACTCGACGCCGCGATGAGTGCACTCGACGCCACTTTGAGTGCAGTCAATACACTCGACGCCACAACCCAGCACAATCAACGCTTATACACAACAACAAGAATTAGACAATGGCGTTGATCACGTTGAGTGAGTTCAGCTCACTCAACGCTGTCGACCCTATAACACTTAGATTTGCAGAGACAAAGCGATGGTGTTGAGTGAGTTCAGCTCAGTCAATGTTGTCGAAGCCTTTTACATAACTTGCCGAATAAATTGATGGCGTTGAGTGAGTTAAGCTCACTCAATGCAGTCAACGCTTTTACACTTAGTCTCCAAGATTTCCTGATGGCGTCGAGTGTATACAACACACTATATGTCGCGTTGAGCGTAGGTAGCACACTCAACGCCTTTTGACTTAGCATCAAATTCTGATGTCGTTGATTGTATGCAGCACACTCAACGCCGCATTGAGTGCACTCAATACACTTAACGCTTTTACACTTAGCGTCATAGACCTCACAGCAAGGCGTTGAGTGTACTCATCACACTCAATGCCGCGTTGAGTGCACTTAACGCACTCAATGCTTTTGTACTTAGGCTTGTAACTAGATTCAGTGCTAAGTCTACACTCAACGCCTAAGGGCTACAATCAACGCCTAAGGACTATACTCAACGCCTAGGGCTATACTCAATGAATCTTGCTTTGTTCGACGAATTGGCTCAGCTCGACGAACTCCGTTCGACGATTTGCGATTTATTCATCGAACTCCATTCGACGAATTTCCTCTATTCGTCGAACTCTGTTTTATGAATTAGCTTCAATTCGACAAACGCTGACCACTCCAAACCGGCAACTACTCCACGAAATTAATACATTGAATAATATGATTGTTGAACTTGGCCGGAAAAATAATACCATAAAGCTGATCAGCAAAGGCCGGATCTAACCCTTTTCCCAAAAACTACTACAAAAGGAAGAACAATATGGAATATATACAGGAAAAGACAAGCTTGGCAAGGGGAAGAAGTCACCACTTGCCTCAAATCGCCAATCCAACCACATAAACGCTCTTGAAACTTCATGAGCAACACTTCCTGAAACTTTTGAGAACGAAAGAGGGTCAAAATTGGCTACCTAGATCTCTAAAAATCCAAGAAACTGGTAAATCTTACAGTAAAAACGTAGATATAGGCGAGATCTACCCGGATCCACTCTCAAAAAAGAAATCGAGCACCAAGGCTCCAGAAATCGGCGGCCAAAGGCTTTGGAGAGTCCGCCACTCTCGTTCTTCTGCAACAAGCCGACGGTTTCACGAGGGAGACAAATGAATAGGGTTTGAAGTGATGGGTTCTATTTATACTTCTTTTATCCGATTATTTTATTATAGGATAACATAATTAATTAAATAAAATGTCAAAATGACCCGAAAACCAAACTTACCCGAAATTTTATGAAAATCACACTGTAGCTAAATACTGATGCCACGAACCCAACGACGCAGTCGAAATTAAGATTCGATGAACCAAACTCAGGTAAACACTTCCCGAATCCAAAACACAAGCATTCCCAAAGACGCTCCACCGAGTCACCAAAACAGACCCGACTCGCTAGGAAATCTTGCAAACAGGCTAAACCCAGCCACACACACAGAAAACCTAAGAACTAAAACCACGCTCTAACAATGACAAATACTGAAAACATATCAACACAATGCCATGACGTCATAAACACGCCAGATAATGAATTAAACTATATATCGAAAAAACGGGGGCGTTACAGTCACTCCCCCTAAACAGAAGTTTCATCCCGAAACTTTACACACCAAAAGATTCCACAAAGAGAATAAAATCAAAGATTATAGAAGTGGAAATACATACCGTAAGAAACTAGGAGAACATATGAGGATGAGCCTCCCTCATCGCTGACTCCAACTCCCAAGTGGCGCTTTCCACGTCCTGGTTTCGCCACAAAACATTAACCATTGGTATGGTTTTCGTCCGCAACACTTGATCTTGTGTATCCAGAATGCGGACAGGCATCTCAACATAGGAATGATTGGGCTCTAACTGTGTCACAACATCAAGAATCTGTCGGTCGCTGAGCACACATTTTCGCAACTGGATCACATGAAACACGTCGTGCACACCACGAAAATTTGCGGGCAAATCCAGCCTATAAGTTGATACACCAATACGCTCAACAACCTTAAAAGGTCCCACATACCTTGTGTCCAACTTATGATTCTTACCAAACCTTTTAACTCCAGACATCGGGGAAACTTTGAGAAACACCAAGTCCCCTACAGCAAACTCCAAATCAGACCTACGGCGATTGTCATTCTTCTCATACCGTTCCTGCGCTATCTAAAGCTTTTCCCGAATAATCTTCACGGAAACATCCATTTCTTCAAACGCTTCAGGACCCAGCAACAGTTTCTCACAGACCTCGGCCTAAAATAAGGGAGTTATGCATCGCCTCCCATATAAGACCTCAAACGGGGTCATCTGTAAACTTTCTTGATAACTATTATTTTATCAAACTACATCAATCTGAGTCTCTTATCCCACGCTCCTCCGTGGTCTAAAATATAACATCTGATCATATCCTCCATGATTTGATTCAATATTTCTGTTTGACCATTTGTCTGTGGATCATAGGACATGGAATACCGCAGTTCGGTCCCCAAACCCTCCTGTAAACTCTTCCAAAAGCAATACGTAAACCTGGAGTCTCGATCTGATGCAATACTAATTGGAATTCCATGTAATCTAATGACTTCATCTAAATATAGCTCAGCTATCTTCTTCATGGGGTAACCAATCTTAAAAGGCACGAAGTGAGCACACTTCGTTACTCTATTAACAATAACCAAGACTGAATCATGTCCTCGGGGAGATCTCGGTAATCCAGTAATGAAATCCATTGAGATACTCTCCCATTTCCAACTCGGAATTTCCAAGGCGTTAGCTTGCCACCAGGTCTGCCATGATTGGCCTTTACGTGCTTGCACGTAAAACATTCTGAAACGAACTTTGCTATATCATCTTTTATTTCGAACCACCAGGCGATCTGCTTCAAATCTTGGTACATCTTAGTTGAACTTGGGTGGTAGGAAACACTGGAACCAAGAGCCTCACTACACAACTTAGCTCGAATATCTTCAACATTGGGGATGCAAAATCTACCACGGTACTTCAAAGTACCCGCGTCATCGATCGAAATATCTGGCAACTCTCCTTTCTCAGTTCTCTTGTAAAGGTGCAACAACTCAGGATCTTCCATCTGATGCAATCTTGTGAGTGCAATCCATGAAGGCTCAACTACCTCCAAACTACTTGACGAGTTACAACTCTCAATAGAAATATCCATCAAGAGAAATTCTTCTACCAGTGACTCCACTGAAAAATTAAAAACTTTCCCCATCTTTCTACTCAGAGCGTCGGCTACCACATTAGCTTTACCCGGATGGTACTGGATCTCAACATCGTAATCAACAACGTACTCTAACCATCTTCGCTGGCGCAGATTCAACTCCCTTTGAGTGAAAACATACTTTAAACTTTTATGATCAGTATAATTCTTGCATATTGCATCATATAGCAAGTACCTCCACAACTTTAGGGCATAAATCACTCTTGCGAACTCTAGATCATGCGTAGGGTAGTTCTTTTCATGTACATTTAGCTGTCTCGACCCATATATGCAATTACATTGTCTTCCTGCATCAGCACACAACCTAGACCAACATGCGATACATCTACATACACCGCATATTCTAACCCTTCAGTAGACAGAGACAAAACTGGAGCAGTGCACAATCTCTTCTTCAATTCCAGAAAGGCTTCCTCGCACTTATCGCTCTAAATGAAAGATGCGTTTTTCTACTTCAATTTAGTCAAAGGCGCAGATAACGTAGAGAAACCCTATACATACCTTCTATAATAGCCTGTCAACCCTAGGAAGCTCCTTATCTCCTTGTGTGTGGTGGACCTATTCCAATCCATAACAACAGTTATCTTCTCTAGTTCAACTGAAATTCCATCTTTATTTACCACATGACCCAAAAAAGAAACCTGAGGCAGCCAAAACTCACACTTACTTAGCTTGGCATACAACTTATGCTCCCTCAAGGTAGACAAAACTAAATGCAAGTGCTAGGCATGCTCAACAGCACTGCCGGAATACACCAAAACGTCATCTATAAACACGACCACGAAACGGTTTAGAAAATCCTTGAACACAAGGATCATCATATCCATAAAGGCAGAGGGAACATTGGTCAAACCAAAGGATGTTACCAAAAACTCAAAATGCCCATGTCGCGAACGAAAAGCAGTCTGTGGAATATTTGCCTCATGAATCCTCAACTGATGGTAGCCTGAACGAAGATCGATTTTTGAAAACACAGAGCTACCATGTAATTGATCAAACAGGTCATAAGTCCTAGGCACGGGATATCTATTCTTAATGGTGACTTTATTCAGCTCTCTATAGTCAATACACAGCCTCATTGATCCATCCTTTTTCTTTACAAACAATACGGGAGCACCCCAAGGTGAAGAACTCGACCTAATAAAACCACTTAGGATCAACTCATCCAACTGAGTACACAACTCCTCCAACTCACGTGGGGCTATCCAGTATGGTGCCTTAACAATAAGACGGGTACCCGGCTCTAGATCTATGAGAAACTCCACGTCCCTCTCAGGCGAAAGACCAGGAAGATTAGCTGGAAAAACCTCCAAAAACTCTCACACCACCAGAATCTCCTCTACACACAGCAAGCTAACAACGATTTCCAAAACTGAAACCAAACAAGCAAACCATCCGGAATTTACCAGCTTCGGAGCACGTACCGCAGATATAATCGAAGAAACTTGGTGCGGAAAACCATAAACACTCTCGGGTTGACCGTTGTCCATCTTGAAGTCCAAGCACTTAACCTTGCATTGGATAATCGCATCATTTTTGGACAACCAGTCCATACCCAAGATCACATCAAAATCTTCGAGGTCTATCATCTTAAAATCAGCAACTGCTAGAAAATTGCCTAACAAAATCGGACAACTCTGGATATCCTTGTCCGACACCACCGAGTCACCGGAAGGAAACTTGACTTGAAACACATCGCCGACTTGATCGAGAGTCAAACAATGTCGCTCAACAAAGGCCCTAGCCACAAATGAGTTGGTCGCACTAGAATCAAAGAGAACATGTCCCCAACAGTTCTTTACTTTAAATTTCCCTACAAAAATGCTTACATAACTAATCGAACTACATCAAAACTATAACTACAAGCTAAAACAGAAACAAGACCAGGTTAGAAACTAACCTGAAAGAACTTGGGTAGATGTATGGGCCTCCTCTAGAGACAACACGTTCAGCTTCCCTTCCCTTTGTCTACAGGCTGCGACGGTGGCATGGCCCGAAGTAGAATTGGCTGCAGCGCAGGCTGAGACTACGGGCACTTTGACTTGACGTGACCTTTTTGTCCGCACTGAAAGTAAACTCGAACCTTATCCCAGCAGTGGGCAGCATTATGCCCCTTTTGTTTGCACAAAGTACAAACCAAATCTCCCTTAGGAGCACCCTGGATCACATGGACCTGTTCCTATTTCTGAGCTCCTATCCTCTTGAAAAATTTCTCAAACGGGTGGCCTGGACGGCCATAGAAACTACTTATATCTTTGCTCCTCTTCCTCGAAGCAGCACCAGATTCCTAGGAACTCTTACTCTCACCAGTCTTCCTCTTATCCTTTCTCATTTATTGTCCTCGGTTCTTGGCATTGTCAATTACCTCAACCTTTAGGGCTGCTTCGACTGCTTTAGCATTACTCTCGAATCTATAAGCACTTTTCAACTGCTGGATGTCACTCTTCAGACCACCTAGAAAATGCTTGACTCTGCTGTCTTCAAAAACTACTAAATCTGGGGCAAACCAGCTCAGCTTGCTAAACTCCACCTCATACTCACTCACCGTCAGCTTCCTCTGCTTTAAGTGCAGGAAATCATTTAACAAACGGTCTCGCTTGAGCAACGGCAGAAACGTCTTCCGCTCCTTGAAGACTTCCCAAGAACATCCATCGTTCAAGTTTTCCTTCTCCCTTAGCCACCAACTCTTTGCCAAATCTTTGAGTTGGTAGGCAAAGACCATTACTCTCTGGTCTTCTGAAACTTTGGAGTAAGAGAACATCTCCTCGATGGCTATAATCCAGTCATCCAAAGCCATGAAGTCTGCACTACCATCATAGGTAGGGGGTCCTAATCGCTGTAAGTGTGAAATGAAGTTCATCTCTGGTGGCAGCACAGCTGGGGGCACCAGAGGGGCAGGAGGAACTGGAACACCTTGACCCACGGCTGGGTCCTAAACACTAAGCGGTTGTCCTGCAACGACAGTCAACAAGGTTTGGATATGCGACTGCATCTCCAATATTTGCCTAGACAAAGCTTCATTGCTCTATCGCAATCCTTCAATCACAACCTCATTCTGAGCATAGACGTCTCGCCCTATGACAAGGGAGTCGACCTTGTCGTAGGACGTCTCGATATTCTAATAATTACAACAAGTAACTAGTCGAAACCTAGCTTAATCGCTAGAACCATACAACCTAGTACAGACAAAATATACATAAATACTTGTTCTTGCTGCTAGCTTGCTCTGGGAATTTTATAAATGATGAAATACTTAAACCTAAGATGATATACCATCATCCTATTAATTCTTGTACAAAGTCCATGAATGCATGAATTTCTATTCTTTGACTCAAAATAATGTGTGTACATATGTCATCATATAAATCATTAGCTTGGCAGGTGTGCAAATGCTATGATATGCTATGCATGATGTGCAATGCATTCTAAAAAGTCCTTAATGCATGTTATGAGAGGCGTACACATGAAATATTATACAACCCATACTACATAATATCGCATGTAATGAAAAAGTAAAACGTGCTAATGGGCACCCATGTGATGATGGTTATGCATCTCATACTACATAACCGTCACATGTTGCCACCAATGGTGGATCCATATACAAACACATATTATGCATCTCATACTACATAATATGCCTCATATACTTCTTATCATACTATGAGTGTAGTGTTCATGCTTCAGCAAAAACATACCGATGACACATCAGTGTGTGTATGAAATGACAATAGCAACTAACACTAACAAGAGAAGGTTGCTCGACCAATTATCAAAGAAACCTCCCTCTGATACCAACAGTCACAGCCTGCATTTTCTCAACATGTAAGTTATATCAGAGTAAGGGAAAATACGTGCCATGATGCCACGCCATGCAGGGGATAACTGCAGGCACTCAAGCAAAACCCCAAACTCTACAGTTTATTTGAAATCCATAAGTTATTAAGTAAAAAACCAGTTTAAATTGGATGGATGTATCCCTCAGTATAGCGGATCAACTAGTACACGAGTAAAAGTATAGTTATACGCTGTGGAAAATACTTTGGTTATGTTGATTAACACCCTATAAGAGCATAAACATCCCCAAAGGTTGGACCCAAAGTAACAGACCCAAACGTCTCAAAAACGGGACTACGGCGGTGGCCATCTGATCCAACAAAACCCAACAGCCCAAAAACGACCCCAAACATGCCCGAGTGTAATGATTCACGGAACTAGGCCAACCAAACTAACCCCATATGTCCACACACCCATAGAATACAAACAGGCCAGATTCAACCTAAACACGACGATTCTAACTTTGCAAAACCATGTTATTAGAGGAAATTTGTCAAATCGGTGAAATAGCACAAATATAAGGAAAAAGCATCTAGTACACTCGACGCCGCGTCGAGTGCAGTCAATGCACTCGACGCCACAACTTAACACACTCAACGCTCAAACAGAGCAGAAAGAATCTGACGATAGTGTTGAGTGAGTTCAACTCAGTCAACGCTGTCGACGCTATAACACTTAGATTTGTAGAGACAAAGCGATCGCATTGAGTGAGTTCAGCTCACTCAACGATGTCGACGCTTTTTACTTAACTTGTCGAATAAAGTGACGGCGTTGAATGAGTTAAGCTCACTTAATGCTCTCAACGCTTTTACACTTAGACTAAAATATTTCCTGATGGCGTCGAGTGTATACAGTACACTCGTATATACAGTACACTCAACGCCGCGTTGAGTGTAGGTTGCACACTCAACGCCTTTTGACTTAGCGTCAAATTCTGATGGAGTTGAGTGTATACAGAACACTGAACGACGCGTTGAGTGCACTAAGTGCACTCAATGCTTTTTCACTTAGCGTCACAGACCTCACAGCAAGGCGTTGAGTGTATTCATCACACTCAACGCCGCATTGAGTGCACTTAATGCAATCAACGCTTTTGGGCTTACGCTTGAAACTGGATTCAGCGCTAAGGCTACACTCAACGCTACAGGGCTATACTCAACGCCTAGGGATATACTCAACAAATCTTGCGCCATTCGACGAATTGTCTTAGCTTGACAAACTCCGTTCGACGATTTGCGATTTATTCGTCAAACTTCGTTCGACGAATTTCCTCTATTCGTCAAACTCTGTTCGATGAATTAGCTTCAATTTTACGAACGCTGACTACTCCAAACCGACAACTACTCCAAGAAACTAATACATTGACTGATATGATTATTGAACTTGGCCAAAAAATAATACCATAAAGCTTATCGGCAAAGGCCAGATATAACCCTATTCCCAAAAACTACTACGAAGGGAGAACAGTATGGAATATATACAGGACAAGACAAGCTTAGCAAGGGGAAGAAGTCACCACTTGCCACAAATCGCCAATCCAGCCACGTAAACGCTCCTGAAACTTCCTGAGCAACACTTCCTGAAACTTTTGACAATGAAAGAGGGTTAAAACTGCCTACCTAGACCTTTAAAAATCCAAGAAACTGGAAAAGCTTACCGTAAAAATGTAGATCTAGGCGAGATCTTCCCGGAACCACGCTCCAAAGAAGAAATCGAGCACCAAGGCTCCAGAAATCCGCGGTCGAAGGCTTTGGAAAGTCCGCCGCTCTCGCTCTTCCGCAACAAGCCGACGGTTTCACGAGGGAGACAAATGAATAGAGTTTGAAGCGATGGGTTCTATTTATACTGCTTTTATCCGATTATTTTATTATAGGATAACATAATGAATTAAATAAAACGTCAAAACAACCCAAAAACCAAACTTACCCGAAATTTTACGAAAATCGCGCCATAGCTAAATACCGATGCTACGAACCCAACAGCGCAGTCAAAATTAAGATTTTTTGAACCATACTCGGGTAAACACATCCCAAAGCCAAAACACAAGCATTCCCAAAGATGCTACACTGAGTCACCAAAACAGACCTGGCTCGCTAGGAAATCTTGCAAACGGGCTAAACCCAGACACACACTCAGAAAACCTAAGAGTTAAAACCACGCTCTAACAATGGCAAATGTCGAAATCACATCAATGCAACACCCTGACATCATAAACACGCCAGATAATGAATTAAACCAAATATCGAAAAATCGAGGGCGTTACACCGAAAAAGCCCCTTTATGGCCAATAATGGAGTTTCTTAAATTTAGGAGTTACAAGCCTCCTCTCCTCAATTCCCTCTTTAATGACCTTCACCAGAGCAAGGGAAAGTGTTTCCACTGATCCTTTCTCAATTTCATTGAGGTTGGTGTAGAAGTTGCAGAAGACCCAAGCTCGGTGGCCGGAAATGGTGAGGAAGCAAAGAACTCCCGTTCAAGTCGCAAACCAGGTCCTACTCTGCTCCTTCTTCACCGGTTAGATCTTAGGAATTGTTAGAGCAAAGAATCGGGCCCAATTGAGCCTGATCGGGTGGAGTTTTTCCACTAGTTTTCCGTGAAAAGAAGGGTGTCAGCTTCACCGGAATCCGCTGTCTCTTGTTGCCAAACCACCGCCGGCGATAGCCCTCACCTCGATGGAGGTGGTTGTGGTGGTTGGTCGGGGAGGTGGCCGAAGGGCTGGGAATTGGGGCTGGAGTTGGTTCCAGGTCAGGTGAATTGGAACCGATGGCTGGAGGAAGAAGAAAGCCAGCCGCCGCCCGATCATGCTTTAAGATCTGTGCAGATCTTGATGAATTAAACTTTAGGGTATATGTATTTCTGTCACAGAAAATCAACTTCCTTAGGATTTAAATTAAAAATACTTATAGCCTTTTTCAGGAAAAGTGGACAACATGAAACTTATATCCTTATGAGTCTCATTTATTATAAATTAATTTGAACCAATTTGGAGTTCATGTCAGACCGCAACACTCATTTTGGTGAGGTCTATACTTAGGGTTGATCAGAGAATGTTTGGGGTGCCCCCACAAATCCTCACCTCTAAATGACTTGAAATTTTGAGCAATTACCATTCATATCTAGATCTATAACATAGCCAAAAATGGGAATTTTTGGAAAAAACTTTCTAAAGTTTTGGAAATCATTTCTTTTTTCATGTAAGGTTTAATTAAATGGTCTAATGACCTCCAAATCCTCCCAAATTTTGTTGAATGGTCCTTGTGGTCAATATAGAACTCTGTATAAAATTCCATCCCATTTGGAGAAGATTTGGTTTGGAATTTAGTAGACCCTAGCCGTGGCCTGAAAGGGTTATTTAGGTCAAAGTGTCCCTTGTTGGTATTGAGTGACCAAATCACCTCAACAGAGGTTTAAACTTGGGCCACTGATTTGTTATGACAGTAAACACCTTCATATGGAGTTTGAGGTGGATTTGGGTGGATTTGTACTAGGACCCTAGTTCAAACCCTAAGGTTGAACTTTTTGGGTTTTTGAAGTACATATGCTTATCTGTCCTTGTATGATCTTGGTCTTTAGTCCATGTGATCTTAGGGTGGTGAAATGCCCTAGGAAGGAATTTGGGGGTATTTGGACACATGCACCCCACATTAATCACTTGGGAATTATTTAGGTCTATACACCTTATGGAAAAATTAAGGGGTCCTATGACCTTGGATCTTCATGTGGTTTTGGTAGGGGTAATTTTTATAGAAATATTAACCTCTGAAATTTATTATAGTATGTTTAGATAACGGTAGCTCATACTTGTAGTTACAACCTTCATCTTGCCCCTTGTGATGATATTGAAGTAACCGTTGTTAAATTAACTTATAATGTTATGAAACTTTGTCAATGCTGATTAAATATCATTTAGATGCACTAGTAATTTATTTGGAATGATTGTACACTGTCTCATAGTACTACATGTGTAAAGTGAACTTGTGCACCTTATTTTGATGAATAGATAATAAATACTATATCTTTCTCGAAAATTGAGTTACTTGGTCAGAGAACTTTTTAGGGTATATTAAATCTTAGAAAATTATTACATGTTATTTGGATGAGTGTACAAGAATGTTTCTTCACAAAGTGCACTATCATGGATTTATTTAAGGTATTTTTTCTATATAGCTTACTGACTTTGGAATTGCATGAAACTTAATCAGTAATGTTTTATGATCATAATAAGGATCTCGTAATTTTTGTATATTTTTTGGACTATGAATTGTGGTACTCCCTTCATTACATCTAATTATTTGAATTACCTTGAATTAATTATTTAGGAGCTAGTACATTTATGAAATTTTGTGAAACTTGGTATTCTCTGATATTTTGGCATCATATATTGTTCATAATATTTGGATGTCAAAACTTAAGGAAATCTAGTACTTTATGTTCAAAATCACCCATGGCCAAATTTTTGGGAAAATTAAATAAATGCCAAATTAATTAGCAAAATTACAAGTTTCTGGATTTATTCTAATTATTTCATGCTAGACACCTAATAATTATCTTAGGGCATTTGGAATAATATTTGAATGGGTCACCATTCATGCACACCATATAACTCGGTTGGTCTGCATATAGTAAAAACTGCGGAATTATGATAGCATGTGGAATGGACATAGGGAGATGGGTTTAATAGTATACTAATTTTGGTGAAGTGAAAAGGAGTTCATCATTAGAAGTCATGATGTTGAAAGTGTTGGGTTGACTGGTGTTAAGTGGTGCTCGGGATCGATGAAACATCATCCTTCCTATGGAGTGAGAGAGTCAAAATATAGTAGGATTAGATTAGGTATAACTTTAAATGGGGTTGGCTGTGGGTAGATACTAATAATAATAAGTACCTTGTGAAAGGGAGCTTTGGGCTTCAGCCCATCGTAGTTTCTAGTGCCCTCGAGAGCCCTTCACAGGGAATGTCCTGGGCAGTCCAAGGTTAATGTAAGACGTAAGAGTAAATGGAATATAAGAGTAATTAGAAATACTCTAGGATTACACTTGCACTCACACTCCCCGGTGTTGTGGGAGTTAGGTTAGGTCTCACGAGCGATAGGCTCGGTGGTTTTGTTGATGGGCAGGTTAACCCGACGAGCCGATGGCTCGGTATATATTTACTACGGACCGATTAGTCTGGGGAGCTTTGGCTCGGTGAGAAATACATTAAAATTACATGTGAATAAAATATAAGGTGGTTGTCCTTTGTATTGGAGAGTCGTCGCATCGACACCAATACGTTGACTCGGCAAGTGTGGTTTAGCACTTAGACAAATAAAGTCCGGTGCGCCAGCCGGAAAGAGTTTGCAGGATCTCCGCTTAGTGCACCAGCGTTGAGGCATATGATAGGTCTGATTGGTAGTGTTGATACCGGTTTAGAGGTGGGTGAGGCCCAACCCACCTCTTCGGTTTGCCACAACGAGGGTATCTTGGGAGGTTTGGCTCCATAAAGGGGAAACTAAATGTCTGTTTGCACAGATTTGGGTGTGTGTGTTGCACTTCCATGTTCATACCATAGCATACTTGCGTGACATAACATAATCATTGCATATAATGATTGACACATATTGTATAATTGGTATGGGAAACTTTATACAATATGTCTTGCAAAACGACCCCTTGGTCTATAGATTTGTATGGGCATTCCTATATGTCATGGTTACTTACTGAAAGATATGGTACCTAAACACCTAGAGGGGGGGGGGGTGAATAGGTGACCTAAACCTTTTTTAAAACTTTGTTGGCAGCACAACAGTTATAACACAGATTTCTGAATAAGTTCTCACAGCACACACAGCAATTCACAACACAGCACAATCACAGCACAGAATACACAAGATTTTATAGTGGTTCCCCAATCTTTGGGTACATCCACTTTCCCCCTTCGCCTATCTAGCAGTGTACTAGATTCGGCCAAACTTCTCCACTAGCTCAGAACCCAACTAGGTTCCTACCTCAGGCCCAAAGCCTTACACTCAGCCAAAAGGCCTACACACAGCCACCCAGGCCTACACTCAGCCAATTAAGGCCTACACTCAGAGTTCTTCAACTCCTATACTCAGGCAATCAAGCCCTACCCTCAGCCTTTATAATATAGGCTTACAATTCTCTCAGATCCAATGGATCCTGCAAGTTAAAATAGAAAGTACAATAGCTAACTCTACAACTCAGAAAATAAGTGAGGAGTTGAGAGATTCTTGAAGAGTTCTTGGAAGAACTCAGTTAGATCCAAACTGACTTAGCTTCCTTCAAAGCTTCTTGATTAGAACTGAATTAGTCTGAATCTTCTGCAGTTGTTCCTTGACCTCTGCTTCTTGAAATCCAGATGACTCTGAATTCTTCTTCTCAGCCTTAGTTCCAAAGACTGAATACTTGGTTGGAGCTCTCTCTCTCCAACTTCTTAGATCTGCCGATGCACAGCAAGATCTTCTTGTGTTGATACTCAATATACCACTTTTACAAAGTTCTGAACTCTCTTTATCAAAAACTTTTTCAACCACTTCTATATCACTTCATCAATCTTGGTCTGTAAACTATGGTGCCTATTTATAGGCTTCCTTCATGGTAACCGGCTGGTCCGGTTCATAACAGACTTCTGATATCTCTGACAGTTGAGGTAGACCGGCTGGATCGGCAGCTGTCTTGTCAACCAGTCACTTCTTGAAATTCCCTAACTGTCAGATAGTGTCGAGACTTTCTGTTCTTAAGTGTCGACACTTATAGACTAAGTGTCGACACATGTTGTGTAAGTGTCGACACAAGTCTACAAGGTGTCGACACAATTCTTTATATGTCTCGACACAGATACTTCTGCATGTGTCGACACTGAAATTGAGTGTCGACACAAACACTTGTACTTCATTCTTTAACTGTATTCTTCTAAGTGTCGACACATGTTCTTTGTGTCGACACATCTTCATGTGTTGAAACTGTCAAGTGTCGACACTGCTTCTTGGTGTCGACACAAGTCTTCACTTTTGTTTCTTCAGCTGAGTGTCGACACATTCCTTTAGTGTCGACACTTGTACTTAGAATATTTTGTAACTTTTCTGTTCTTTGCTAAGTGTCGACACAGCTCCTTGTGTCGACACTTTCTTCAAGTGTAGAGTCTTCAATTAAGTGTTGACTCTTCTGGTTGTGTGTCGACACATTGTGCTGAGTGTCGACACTTTCTTCAAATACTGACTCTTCAGCATAGTGTCGAAACATTGTGTTGAGTGTCGACACTTTTACTTAGACTCTGCAGACTTTTGCTGAGTGTCGACACAGCTCCAAGTGTCGACACTTTCTGGTGTTGACTCAGCTCTTCTAGGTGTCGACACTTCTGCTAAGTGTCGACACAGCTTTTCTGCATTCTTCTACACTGAGTGTCGACACAGCTCCAAGTGTCGACACTTTCTGACTGGTGTCGACTCTTCTTCCCAGGTGTCGACACAATGACTCCAAGTGTCGACACTGCTTGTCTGGGTGTCGACACAAGCTTTCTCAAGTGTCGACACTTTCCCTCTGGGTGTCGACACATGGACTTAGAAACTTTTAGCTTCAGTCTAGTGAATACCTAACCTGCACAAGTAACTCAAACACACATCAAATACATTATGATGTATATCATTGAGTTAGGTGAGGCTTCTTCAAATCAGGTACATTTGACCAATGTACCCAACAATCTCCCCCTATTTGGAGAAGTCATAACCCTTAGTCAATGATATACACCACTTATAATTAAAAATTATAAAATGATGTAAAACAGGTATATGTCAACAGAGTTAAACTTAAACATGTAATAAAGCACACATGTATACTCATTCAGCATTACAGAACAAACAAGAATTAGACACATTCATCTGAACAATCATGAAATTTATTTAACAAAAATTGTTCAAACATTGTTGTTAATACATTTTCAATGATTTACACAAAATGTTTGATGTAACAGATTACAACATTCTTCAGTTTAATCTTAGTCTAATTCTGCTCTGGTTCTTTTATGACTATGCCTTTTCCAGCTTGCACTTTGGCCTTTACAGCAGCAGCAGCAGGCTCAGCTTCAGCAGTCTTCTTCCCTTTGGAGTCCTTCTTCTTCTGTTCTTCAGCCTTGATTTTTTGCCTCTCAAAGTAATGATAGGGCTTAGGAAAGTACTTGCTAGGCTCCACAGCTGTAGGAGGTAGCTTTCCTAACTTAGCCTTCCTTCTATGTTGGACAATGGCTTCCTGCCTACTCTCATGCTTCCTCCATTCTGCCTCTGAGAACCACTTGTTCCTCTCATGTGCATTGTCCTTGGCTGCTTTCCAGGCTGTGAGAATGATGTTCCTAGAAGTAGGGCTCCATTGTTCAAAATCTGGTTTTTGCTCAGCCAGTTCCCTGAACTTCTTCTTTGATAGCCTAGTCTCTTCTTCTTTGTCCAAAGCCTTTTGCATAGCTGCTGTAATAGGTTGAACAACCTTTTCCAGAACAATATTAGGCTTACCAGCAGTTGGACTATACATTGTGCTTACATCAGCATGAACCATTTCAAAATCTGGAGGTGGATAGATCACCTGAGCTACTTCTTGTTGCTCACCTCCAAGATATGCACTTTGAACACCAGATTCAGCTACATTATCATCATCACACAGGGGAGGATAGCCCAGTGTAGCTCTGATGGAATTAGAAATCCATTTGGCATGGTCAGAGCTAGCTTTGACTAACACCCTCTCCCCCTTTATGACTTCTTGTGCTACATGATCTCTCACATCATCCTTTTGGAATCTGATTTGGCTGTCCAAGTACCTGATTCCCTCTTTAAAGAAAGGTCTAAGCTTGGTAAGCTGTTCAGAAATGACCTTCTGTGAATCTTGAATTGCAGTCTTTACAGCAGCAATTTCTTCCTGAAAGACTTAATCAAATTCAGCTTTGGCAGCAGCAGATGATGTTGAAGGTTCAGCAGACTTACTCTTCAGTTCAGTGACCATTGCATTGTGAGAAGCTGTCAGATTATCATTGATTCTCAATTGATTTTCCAGCACATAGCCTTGCTTCTGTGCTATATCATCTACTTGAGACTTGATTTTCTCCTGGTGAGTTGCCAAAGAGACCACTGCATTACCACCCTTGTGGAAGCAGTCAGTCATTTCCTTCTTATTCAAATTCATTTCAAACCTTATTGATTTGATATCTTGAGCTAGATCAAATTGTAGAGACTTTTGGCTTTCATCAATATATGTCTCTATGGCCCTCCTTTGCTCATCCAGCTTAACTTGCATTGCTACCATTAGGCGACTGTAATCTGTTGATGGAGCTTGTTGGACTAGTGAGTGTTGAGCAACAGTTTGTAGAGCTTTCTTATAGCTCTGACTCCTTCTTTTGAAGATAAAGAACTTCTTCTTCTTATCTTGCTCAGCTTCATCTTCCTCAGAGTCTGAAGTACTGGCAATATCAACCCTGTCCTTAGGGCTTGATGATTTTTCAGCTTGCACATCTTGTGCCTTCTCAGTGTCTAGCCTGATAGGCTCTTCCTGAACTTCCAGATTCTCCCCCTCAGCAGCAGCATCCTTCTCTTCATCAGCAGCATTCTTTTCCATGTCAAAATCATCTTGATCTAAATTCAGAAATAGATCTTCCATTGTATATTCTGGGGGTGACTGAGCAGGAGATGTACTGGGTACATTAACTTCAGTAGATGTGTCTTGGAGAACAACATCTGGTGCTTGGTTTGCTTGCTGAGTTTGCTGATGAATATCAGACAAATCAGAATCTATTATAGAAAAATCTAAAGTATTGAGGTCAGAAAGTACCTCTTGGATAATGAGAGTTGCTTGCTCACTCTCCAGTGTAGAGGGGTGTTCTACAGCTGGAGGCTCCCCCTGGCTTAGTTCCCTAGTGTGAGGCAGCTCCCCCTGAGTCTCAGCCACATCTTTAGCAGCAGGGGTCTTTTCTACTATCTCCTCCACTTGATTATCAGGTGTGAACACCACCTGTTCTTCACTTCCAGAACTGCTTGAGGACACTTGGGCCACAACAGCAGTTTTTCTCTTCTTCCTTGGAGGGGAATCCTTCCTTGAAGCTTGTTTCTCAGGGGTGGTCAATTCCTTTGACAGCACCCTTTCCCACCTGGAGAATATCCTTGAATCCATTCTCCTCATATGATTGATTTTAGTTCCAGCAGCAGTGCTCATTACCTCTGGAATTGATCCAGCCAGGTAGAGACTTAGTATCCTGCCCAGATTGGGCTTCTTCAGACTTTCCTTCACTTTCTCAAATACAATCATAGACCAGTCTGTTTTGAGGTTGAAGATGATTCTGGTCATAATACTGAACATAGAGGCTGACACCCTGTCATGTCCTCCTGGTTTGCTTAGTATAACTTTGCCTACAACTTCAGACAGGAATTTGCCTTGATTATTCATTCCCTTCCTGTTGAAAACTGATCCTATTTTCATCTTAGGATCAAGACCACACCAGGTAAGTGCTTCCCTGGTCTTAGATGTTGTCACTTCTTCTTCTTCCTGGACTTTAGGTAGCTGAAGTACCTTTCTCAGTGACTTGGGTGAAATCTTGACCTTGGTGCCATGCACCCTTGACTTAATTCTGTAGCCTGAGTCGTCTACAGATGCTCCAGTAAGAAATTCTATAACTTCCTTCTTCCATATCTTGGTTGGTTCTGAAACCAAGAACTCCAAGCCTGAATCGGTGACTAGGGTTACCACCGACTTGATTTCTTGATCTCCATCGTCAAAAGCACCTCGCACGAGCTCATACCCTTCGTTAACATTCTCCTCGAGCTTGGGAGCCATTAGGGTTTGAAGATTTAGTCTTGAGAAGAGAGAAATGTCGACACAAGAGTTTTGGTCTCGAAACTTTTGAAAGCGTGTCGACAAACAAAGACAGAATCCTATTTATACCTTTCTGGTTTGAAGACGAACAGGCGGGATGGATTTCTAAAGATGTGTCGACACTGTCAATAAGTGTCGACACTGACTTATAATGTCTCGACACACATGTGTCGACACAAGTTTAGTCAACAGATTTTATGTGTCGACACTTGGTTAAGTGTCGACACCACACTACTCGACATGTAGTCGAGACTTTACTTAGAAAATTCTGAGTAAAACTTAAGTGTCGACACCTTATTGGATGTGTCGACACCTACTCGACATGTGTCGACACTAGCATTCTGAAGTGTCGACACCAACTTCCTAGATGTGTCGACACCATTTTCCTGAAGTGTCGACACTTACTATTCTGTGTCGACATAGACTTGTCTATGTGTCGACACCTTTTTACTTAGCCAATTTTAGTTCTGTAAACTTAGTCTAAGTTTATCATACCTAGTTCAATTTTGAACCTATTGAACTTAGCTTCTTCTAAGGGCTTAGTAAACATATCTGCTATCTGATTATCAGTTTTAACATATTCAAGTGCAATATCATTTCTTTCTACATGCTCCCTAAGAAAGTGATATTTAATCTCAATATGTTTAGTTCTACTATGTGATACAGGATTATTAGCTATTGAAATAGCACTTGTAGAATCACAGTAAAGTGGAGTTCTACTTACCTGAAATCCATAGTCCTCTAACTGATGTTGAATCCACAGAAGTTGAGCACAGCAACTTCCTGCAGCTACATATTCTGACTCAGCTGTGGAAATAGCCACACTGGTTTGCTTCTTACTACTCCATGAAATGAGTCTTCCACCTAGGAATTGACAGGATCCAGTAGTGCTCTTTCTATCTTCTTTGCATCCTGCAAAGTCTGCATCTGAATAGCCTGTTAGATCAAAATCTCCATTCCTAGGGTACCAGAGGCCTAGATAGGGTGTGCCCTTTAGATATCTCAAAATTCTTTTGACTGCAGTCATATGAGACTCTTTAGGGCAGGCTTGATACCTGGCACAAACACATGTAGCATACATAATGTCAGGCCTACTTGCAGTCAAGTATAGTAGGGAGCCAACTATCCCTCTATACAAGGTTTCATCTACAGGTTTCCCTGCATCATCCTTGCTTAGAGACATACTTGACCCCATAGGAGTCTTCATGGTACTGGATGAATCCATATCATACTTCCTTATGAGTTCTAGGGTGAACTTGGACTGACATATGGATAGACCACTTCCAGTCTGTTTAACTTGGAGACCCAAGAAAAACTTCAGTTCTCCCATACTACTCATCTCAAATTGACTTTGCATAAGCTTTGCAAACTTTTTGCAAAGGCTACTTTCAGTAGACCCAAATATAATGTCATCTACATATATTTGGACAAGTATGACTTTGCCTCTAGATTCCCTAAGGAATAGAGTCTTATCTATTTTCCCCCTTGAGAACTTGTTCTCAATGAGGAAACTAGATAGGGTTTCATACCAAGCTCTAGGTGCTTGTTTTAACCCATATAATGCTTTCCTAAGTCTATACACATAATGAGGTAAGGTTGGATCAACAAAACCTGCAGGCTGCTCCACATAGACTTCTTCTTTCAAATTACCATTTAGGAATGCTGACTTGACATCCTATTTGGTATACCTTGAATCCTTGATAGGTTGCATAGGCCAAGAACATCCTTATGGCCTCCAGTCTGGCTACTGGGGCAAAGGTTTGATCAAAATCAATACCTTCTTCTTGCCTATATCCTTTTGCAACCAGTCTTGCTTTATTCTTTATGATGACCCCTTGTTCATCTAACTTATTTCTGTAGATCCACTTAGTTCCTATAACATTGTGGTCTTTAGGCTTTGGAACCAGCTCCCAAACCTTGCACCTTTTGAACTGATTAAGCTCTTCCTGCATTGCTTCAGTCCACTGTGGATCTTGTATAGCTTCTTCAAATTTCTTTGGTTCTATTTGAGACAGAAAACTTGAATATACTACAGCATTCTGATTTCTGCTCCTTGTTTGAACACCTTGTCTTGGATCTCCAATTATCAGCTCTACTGGATGATCTCTTAGATGCCTGTTGGCTGGAGGCATCCTTACTTCTGGTTGAACTTCTACAGCATCTTCATCATGCTGAATTCCTTGTACTTCTTCAGCTCCTGGTACATGTAGTTCTCCCCCTGGACATAAGCCATCTTCTTCTACTTGCTGTCTTGCAGCAGGTATATCTTCTATGGCTAGCTTGTCCATCTTCTTAGTAAGACCTGTGGGGCTGCACACACTACTAGACAACTTATTGTTAATTAGTTGTGTTTCATCAAAAACTACATGCACAGATTCCTCTACAAGTTGTGTAGTCAAGTTGTAGACTCTATAAGCCTTACTATTATTGCTGTACCCAACAAACACTCCCTCTTGGGACTTGGCAGCAAACTTAGTTAAGTAAGACTTTCCATTGTTAAGTATGAAGCATTTGCAACCAAAAATCCTGAAATAGGATAGATTTGGTTTCCTGCCTTTCACAACTTCATAGGGGGTCTTGTTTAACCTTTTAGTGATGGTAGCCCTATTTATCACATGGCATGCAGTGTTAACTGCTTCAGCCCAGAAATATTCTGGCAGTGATGAATCACTTAATAGGGTTCTACCAGCCTCTATCAAGGTGCTATTTTTCCTTTCAGCAATGCCATTTTGCTGAGGTGTTCTAGGTGAAGAGAATTCTTGAAATATCCCATAGTCTTCACACAGCTTTGTCATGCTTTCAGACTGAAACTCAGTACCATGGTCACTTCTAATTTTGACCACTGTACAGTTCAATTCATTCTGAATTTGCTTAACAAAACTATAGAAGACACTAGGTGTTTCAGATTTCTGCTTTAAGAAGAACACCCAGGAAAACCTTGAGTAGTCATCAACAACTACAAAGGTGTAGACCTTCCTACCTAAGCTGTGAACTGGCATTGGACCAAAGAGATCCATATGCAAGAGGTATAAGCACCTCACAGCATCTTTGTTCTCAATGCTTTTAAAGGTGGATTTGGTCTGCTTGCCCTTTTGACAAGCTGAGCAAATGCCATCCTTGACACACTTAACTTGAGGACCATTCCTCACTAACTCTTTGCTAAAGAGTTTACTAATAGTCTTATAGTTAAGATGAGCTAGCCTCTTGTGCCACTTGACACAATGAGATACTGTCTCATCAGCTACAAGACAAACAGGAGAACCATTGTTCTCAATCATAATGTCTAAGCAGTAGACATTCCTCTTTCTATATCCAGTCAAAATGATCTCTTGATCACTTGACCTCTTGATATGACAACCATTTTTAACAAATGAGATGTCATACCCTACATCACTTAACTGACTTATACTAATGAGGTTGTGTTTCAACCCTTTAACATAAGCCACTTGAGTAATGGTAACAAGGTTTGAAGAGATGTTACCAAACCCTTTGATGATTCCTTTTTCAGAACCACCAAAGGTCACTTTATGACCATTTTTGATTGGAATGTAGTCCTTCAGTAGTCCCCTTGTTCCAGTCATATGTCTGGAACATCCACTATCCAAGTACCATGTTGGGGTATGGTCACTTGGATTCACCTGCAAAACAAATTAATGAACCTTAGAACCCAAAGTAAACTTGGGTCCTTGGTGATTGTTAGTTTGCAATTTGACATAGCTACCTGCTGGCTTTCCACCAGGTAACTTGCTACTCAACTTGGCACTGGCATTGTGCCAACAATCCAAGGCAAAGTGGCCAACCTTGCCACAACACCAGCATTCAAACTTGTTGTACCTTTGCTTAGGTACAACCTTTGCTGTTTTGACTACAGCAGGCTTGTTGAATGTTGGGGCTTTGCCCTTGGACTTGGACTGATCCTGAACAGTCCTAGCTGGTTTAATAAACCCCAATCCAGCCTTTCCTTTATGATGAACAAATTCATCAATCAAGGGTAGCACTGATTTAGGTTTTGAAAACCTAGCAACTAGCTCTCTTTCCTTCTGGAGATTAATCTCTAGTAACTTAATTTGATCATTCTTAAATGTAATAGTACCCATCTGAATCACAGTAATGTGTTTCAGCCTGGCTACTTCATTCAGTTTTTGATCATACTGCTTCTCAAAATCTGTTGCAGCTGCCTTGAGATCAGCAATCTCCTTTGCCTGACTTTTGGCTAGGATCTTGCTTTTCTTATAGGCTTGCAACAGTACTTGGTATTCATCTAAGAGCTGATGAATATCTCCCTCAGATTCAGAAACACTTCCATCACTTGATGAAGATGATTCTGACTCTGAACTAGAACTGGAATCTGAACTTGGAGTTGGACATTGTACCTGACTAGGTCCTGGCTGCTCCAGGATTTTGGTACTTTCAGTCAATGCCATCAGTCCTTGGCACTGACACTCTTCTTGTTCATATATTGATTCCATGATCTGCATAAACTCCTCTTCTTCTTCAGCAAATAGCCCTATGTAGGCTTCAGCATCTGTCTCAGTGTCTGAAGAAGAAATGTCTGAAAGAGTCTTCTCATTCTTTGCAACAAAGGACTTCTCCTTCTTTCCTTTGAAGTGAGTCTTCTTTTTGTCACTGGATTCTATCCTTCTTTCAGGACAATCTGCAATAACATGACCCTGTCTATTGCAGCAGTAACACACAATCTTAGACCCAGTTGCCTTACTAGTCTTTGTCTTTTTCTTATCCTTCTTTGAAGGCTTCTTCTCCTGATACTGGACTTCTTTCCCTTTGGAATATGAAGGTCTGGACCTCCACTGTTTCTTCTTAAGGAATTTCTGAAAATGTCTGGTGAATGCAGCAAAATCTTCATCACTTTCACTGCTTGTAGATTTAGTGCTAACAGACTCATCAGATTCTGATTCAACTACCTCTGGAGGAGGAGTTGATGACTTAGTCCTGTTCTTTCTAGGTACTTCTGACTTAAAGGCAACAGTCCTTTCCCTGTGTTCAGTCCTTGTTGACTTTTCCTCCTCTTTTCTTACTGACAATTGCATCTCATAAGATAACAACTTGCCAAACAGTGTGGGAGGAGGAATTTCTCCCAACTTTGCCATTTCTCTGATGGCACAGATCTTGGTGTCCCAGTCTTTGGTTAGGGACCTTAAGAATTTATCATTCAATTCATAGTTAGAGAACTCTCTTCCATAGGACATGAGTTCATTAACAATTCTATAAAACTTCTTGTAGCATTCAGTGATGCTATCTCCTCTTCCTTGCCTAAAGCTCTCATATTCTTGATTAAGCAAGGACTTCCTATCTTGTCTTACTTCTTCAGAACCTTCCATGTAGACAATGAGGGTATCCCACATTTCTTTTGCTGTTTTACAGTGAATAAGGTTCTGGAAGGTGGCATCATCAATTGCACTAACTATGATGTTCTGTGCCCTTTTGTCCATTGTAGCTAGGACAATCTCATCCTTGGTCATCTCAGAAAAATCCTTTGGAGTTCTCTGTATAGCATCCAAGACTGAAATCTTCATGGGCACATAAGGCCCTTCTTTGACTGTGATGTAGATCCTAGGGTCAGAGGCCTCCATGAACAGCCTTACCCTTTCTTTCCAGATTCCAAAAATCTCTTTTCTGCATATGGGCAGTTTCATTGAACCCAATTCCTTGTGATTCTCTGAAGACCCCATGTTTCTTGATTTTCTTGAAACTGTTTCCTGACTTATACTGAATCTGCCAAACTGGATCTCCTCAGACTGTTAGTCCTTTTTGAGGAACCTCCCTCTGATACCACTTGAAAGATATGGTACCTAAACACCTAGAGGGGGGGGGTGAATAGGTGACCTAAACCTTTTTTAAAACTTTGTTGGCAGCACAACAGTTATAACACAGATTTCTGAATAAGTTCTCACAGCACACACAGCAATTCACAACACAGCACAATCACAGCACAGAATACACAAGATTTTATAGTGGTTCCCCAATCTTTGGGTACATCCACTTTCCCCCTTCGCCTATCTAGCAGTGTACTAGATTCGGCCAAACTTCTCCACTAGCTCAGAACCCAACTAGGTTCCTACCTCAGGCCCAAAGCCTTACACTCAGCCAAAAGGCCTACACTCAGCCACCCAGGCCTACACTCAGCCAATTAAGGCCTACACTCAGAGTTCTTCAACTCCTACACTCAGGCAATCAAGCCCTACCCTCAGCCTTTATAATATAGGCTTACAATTCTCTCAGATCCAATGGATCCTACAAGTTAAAATAGAAAGTACAATAGCTAACTCTACAACTCAGAAAATAAGTGAGGAGTTGAGAGATTCTTGAAGAGTTCTTGGAAGAACTCAGTTAGATCCAAACTGACTTAGCTTCCTTCAAAGCTTCTTGATTAGAACTGAATTAGTCTGAATCTTCTGCAGTTGTTCCTTGACCTCTGCTTCTTGAAATCCAGATGACTCTGAATTCTTCTTCTCAGCCTTAGTTCCAAAGACTGAATACTTGGTTGGAGCTCTCTCTCTCCAACTTCTTAGATCTGCCGATGCACAGCAAGATCTTCTTGTGTTGATACTCAATATACCACTTTTACAAAGATCTGAACTCTCTTTATCAAAAACTTTTTCAACCACTTCTATATCACTTCATCAATCTTGGTCTGTAAACTATGGGTGCCTATTTATAGGCTTCCTTCATGGTAACCGGCTGGTCCGGTTCATAACAGACTTCTGATATCTCTGACAGTTGAGGTAGACCGGCTGGATCGGCAGCTGTCTTGTCAACCAGTCACTTCTTGAAATTCCCTAACTGTCAGATAGTGTCGAGACTTTCTGTTCTTAAGTGTCGACACTTATAGACTAAGTGTCGACACATGTTGTGTAAGTGTCGACACAAGTCTACAAGGTGTCGACACAATTCTTTGTATGTCTCGACACAGATACTTCTGCATGTGTCGACACTGAAATTGAGTGTCGACACAAACACTTGTACTTCATTCTTTAACTGTATTCTTCTAAGTGTCGACACATGTTCTTTGTGTCGACACATCTTCATGTGTTGAAACTGTCAAGTGTCGACACTACTTCTTGGTGTCGACACAAGTCTTCACTTTTGTTTCTTCAGCTGAGTGTCGACACATTCCTTTAGTGTCGACACTTGTACTTAGAATATTTTGTAACTTTTCTGTTCTTTGCTAAGTGTCGACACAGCTCCTTGTGTCGACACTTTCTTCAAGTGTAGAGTCTTCAATTAAGTGTTGACTCTTCTGGTTGTGTGTCGACACATTGTGCTGAGTGTCGACACTTTCTTCAAATACTGACTCTTCAGCATAGTGTCGACACATTGTGTTGAGTGTCGACACTTTTACTTAGACTCTGCAGACTTTTGCTGAGTGTCGACACAGCTCCAAGTGTCGACACTTTCTGGTGTTGACTCAGCTCTTCTAGGTGTCGACACTTTGCTAAGTGTCGACACAGCTTTTCTGCATTCTTCTACACTGAGTGTCGACACAGCTCCAAGTGTCGACACTTTCTGACTGGTGTCGACTCTTCTTCCCAGGTGTCGACACAATGACTCCAAGTGTCGACACTGCTTGTCTGGGTGTCGACACAAGCTTTCTCAAGTGTCGACACTTTCCCTCTGGGTGTCGACACATGGACTTAGAAACTTTTAGCTTCAGTCTAGTGAATACCTAACCTGCACAAGTAACTCAAACACACATCAAATACATTATGATGTATATCATTGAGTTAGGTGAGGCTTCTTCAAATCAGGTACATTTGACCAATGTACCCAACACTTACTTAGTTTACCTTCTTATACTTTTACTTGCTCACCTTGTTCATGTGCATACTCGTATTACTTATTTACTGTTTACTTACTTATACTTACTGTGATTTTATACTCATGATAGACTAGTTCTGCTATCATCTGCTTTCTTTGCACTCCCCATCTTCATTACCTTCCCTTTCCATCTCCCCGCTGAGTGCCTAGGAGCCATTGGGGGAGGGGCAGGGGATGATAGGACTTAGTCTTTTTGACTAACGGTCATTGACCAGATCATTTTTGGGAATCATGGAGCCGAACCTGGAGATGCAGCCCTAAAGGTCGGTGCACTTGGAGATGGGACAGTCTAGCACGGGAGTTCAGGCAGCAGGGACATTGAGTCCCGATCATTAGTATTTACTATAGATTTGCTTCCGCGTTGAATGAATTATAGTGAGTATCATGATGTATCAGGCAGGAGCCCTCTTATTAGTACTTTAATTAATCTTTACTGTGGACTCTCCCTTCGCGGGGATTTATTTTATATTCATGTGATTTTTGGTAGACCGGTATTTGAGTTCTACTTTACTCTTTGCACTTACTTTTCTCTTCTGCGATCGGTATGGCCGGCAGGATCAGCGTTTTGTAGTGATGACCTTCCTGGGTGTGTTGGTGTCACCACAAAGCGGTGGTTCTGGGCATGAGATGTAACACCCCAAAGCCCAGAATTTGGCAAAATTGTCACACACGGCCTGGGACACGGGCATGTCCTTCTTGGGCGAGCAGTCGACAAATTTCAGGTCGACAAAGTGGATTCGGTCTACGATTATCGAGTGCAGAGTACACGGCCTGTGACACGGGCGTGTCATAGGGCGTGTCCTCACCGATCGACGAATTTCAGCTCGACAAAGTGGAGCTGGGGCGTGTCTATCACCGTGTATGGGCACACGGCCTGGGACACGGGCGTGTCCCAGGCTGTGTCCCTCTCGGGTTGATCTCGATTTTGTGCAGCTTGAAGAACACAGCCACAGACATGGGCGTATCTGAAGGCGTGTCAGGTGACACGGCCCGTGACACGGGCGTGGCACATGGGCATATACTGGAGTGGATAAGTCGGTTGAGCACCGCTTGAGGTACATGGCCTGGGACACGGGCGTGTCATAGGCCGTGACAGGCAAAAAAATATGATTTTGTGGCAAAATCGTAGTTGTCCATTTCTTCAGCTGTGATCCAAGGGCTGAGGTGCCTCCCTGCTTCCTTATGGCCGTGGATGAGAAGGAAATTCTCATTTGTCATTTGTCCTTCATCTTTCTAAAATCCTAGAGAGAGAAAGAGAGGAAGAAAGTGGAGGAGGAAGAGGAGTTGGCCACTGGTGGTGCAGCGGAGTTCCGACAAGAGATCTGAGGCCAGCATTGCGGAGGAAAAGCCGTTGCGGTTCTTTCCAGCCAACTAGGAGCTCATGGCACCGAAGCGATCTTCGAGGGTAATGAATTTTATCCCTAGCCATGTGAAGGCTTCCTTTTTGGCATGTGCATCTGATTCCCCCACCAGAGGGTGGCGTATTATGGGAGTCTCTTGGGTTGATTCATGGAATCCCCAATCATTTGGCATATAGATGCGGAAAAGGAGTACGGAATAGGCATGCTGTGTGAAGCCCATTTGGACAGGTTGGTCTGGATTGGTGATGTTGCATATACGCACAGGAGAAGACTCTGTGAGAAACGTGTAGTTTAAGGAGTCGATGGGTTAGACCTGCGAAGGGCAGTAGCAGGAAGTACTGGAGTGGTAGTCCAGGAAAATACCCATATAATGCTTGTGATGTTGGGTTGTACCTGCGAAGGGCAGTAGCAGGTAGTACTGGCGTGATAAGCCAGGAAATAACCTTGATGCTTGGAATGTTTGGTGGGTTGTGCCTGTGAAGGCGAGTAGCAGGAAGTACTGGCTTGGCAGTCCAGGAAAATACCCTCAAGTGATGTACGGTTAAGCCTAGGGATGGAAATTGAGTTCTGTCGCTAATGCGTGGCGTGGCTCCTAGGTAATCGATGAATGTGAAACCAGTTCTGTGAGAATGGGTTGGTTATGAGTGAACTGATGAGTTTACCTAAAGGAAACATGCAAGGTCAAACCGACCCGTGCCTTTTATGTAGCCGCGAGTACGCCGTACTAGGTGATGGCAAGGCAACTTGAGCAACGGGGGGTGGATGATCTGACCTGTGCTTTGTCCGTCCGATATGAGACCTAAAAGTGCGGTATGTTAGAGTGCATAACAAGAGTCTTAGGTCTGCACGCCATGACACAATGGGGGGCTACGGGCCAATCCTGGTACATTTGTAATATCAGCTGTCTCGGTGTTTCCCTTTCGAATTCGTGGTCGAATTCTTTTGTGGAATGGCGAGCACGTGTCTGTGCAAACCAAGTTAACATTAATGAACTCTGGAATGTCCACCTTGGGAATGCAAATACATGTGTTTTAGGAACCTATGAATTCCTATTTTGTTGTTATTGCTTGTGTGCGATCGCTAATGTGAGTGTCTTGTTCACCTATAGGTGACGCAGAGTGGTGCGGGGCAATCAGAGCACCATTGTTCTGATGAAAGTATGGCACCAGCTGAGGTGCCTACACCTCCGCCTTCTACGGAAACTGTGCGACTAGTTGCTGAGGGAGTGTTCGTCATGATCCAAGGGCAAGCGCAGCAGGCATTGAGGCCAGAATAGGTTGCGGCGAGGCCAGAAACTGTAGCAGCTGTGGATCCTCGAGCAGCTGAGAAGCAGTTGAAGTAGTTCATGAGTTTCAACCCGCCTACATTTATGGGTCTGGGATCCCCTACGCAGGATGAGGATTGGTTATCGCACGTCAAGCAGATTATGACGGCGATTGGAATGGAGGAATATCAGAAAGTCACCTTAGCCACCTTCTTGCTGGAAGGAGAGGCTCGTTTATGGTGGGATGAGATGGAACTACACCACATAGCGGGTCGACCGTTAACACAAGTGTCGATGGAAGAATTCTCGAGACTCTTCCTAGAAAAGAGCCGCCCGGCGACACAGCGTATTGCCATGGAGAATGAATTCCAAAGGCTAACACAAGGTGAAGGCAGTGTTGACATGTACCTGCATGAGTTCACGAGGTTGGGATGATATGCGGGTTCAACCTTTGCTGATGAGCAGAGGAAGACGAATATGTTCTATGAAGGACTGCGGGACGAGTTACGATTCCTGCTCTCTAGTTCTGTGAACCAAGGCTTCCAGGCATTGGTCGACACTGCGTGTGCACAAGAAAAGGATATGAAAAGGGTGCAAGGGAAGAAGGCTTTGGTTGTGATTCAGCCGGAATTCAAGGTGCCCCGACCAGCGAAGTCATGTTTCACGAAGAGATCGGGCAAGAGGACCAAGTCGGTTGGACAAGACCCTTCTACCGTTGTATCGGGAGCAACGTCAGGGGCCACTTCAAAGTCAGAGACTCGTACATGCTTTAATTGTGGACGGGTGGGGCATATAGCCCATAAGTGTTGGGTACCGCCAAAGAGTGAAAAGAAGGCGTGAGCGTCGTATGCGGAGAAAGGAAAGGCAGTCGTGAAGTCTTCTGCCTCGCAGGCGCAGCCCCGAGTCTACAATCTTGGCCTGCATGAGGTGACGTCGTCACAGGTATGAGTTAAGTTATTATATTTCTTTGCTTATTGCATGCTTTGTATTGCATATTTGTATGCGGCTTGTGTTTGTGACATGATTGTCACAGGCTTTGTGATGATTCGAAACACGCTGGCTCGAGCACTGTTTGATATGGGTGCTTCACATTCTTTTTTGTCTAAAGAGTTCATAGCGCGGCTTGGGATACCTAGTCAAGTGAAGACAGATAGCATCAGTGTGGTGTTGCCGAATGGTTGTTTGATGCTCGCGGATCGAGCTTGCGATGTGGCGGTCCAAATTGGAAGTCGGGATTTCTGTTTGACTGCATCCGTATTGTTGATATCAGAATTCGACATGATCTTTGGTATGGATTGGCTCGAGGAGCAGCATGCCTTGATTGATTGCAATGCCAAAGAGATCACATTGGGCCAGAATACCGAGCAAGAGATGAAGTTTGCCGGTATGTGAGGAGTGGACGGGACGTTGATGTATGCACTCCGAGTAGTCAAGGCTGTTCGGAAGGGTGCGGATTGCTACTTCGCACTGATTTAGGTTGTTGAGCCTAAGGCCGGTGTGAGCATTTTTCTGGTGGTATCGGAATTTGTCGATGTCTTCCCCAAGGATCTCCCTAGGCTACCACCCCAGTGAGAAATTGACTTCACGATTGAGTTGGTGTCAGGTGCGAAACCTGTGGCCCGTTCGCCATATCGCATTACGCCAAAGGAAATGGCGGAGTTGAAAGTCCAATTGCAGGAGTTGTTGGAGCAGGGTTATATTCGCCCAAGAATGTCACCTTGGAGCGCGCATGTTCTGTTTGTGAAGAAGAAAGACGGTGGCTTGCGGTTATGTATTGACTACCGTGAATTGAACAATCTCACTGAGAAGAATAAGTATCTAATTCCCCGGATTGATGAGTTGTTCGATCAGCTAGTGGGATCAACCGTCTACTCCAAGTTGGATTTGAAGTATGGTTACTACCAGTTGAGGATTAGGGAAGGTGACATTCCCAAGACCTTATTTGGAACACGTTACAGGCACTATGAGTTCATAGTAATGCCATTTGGGTTGTGCAATGCTCCATCGGTGTTCATGGACTTGATGCACCGAACGTTCCGAGAGTACCTGGACCTATTTGTGATAGTATTAATTGATGATATTCTGGTCTAATATCGATCTGAAGCCGATCATGAAACCCACTTGCGGTTGGTGTTGCAGTCATTGAGGAAGAATCAGCTCTACGCCAAGTTCTCGAAGTGCGAGTTTTGGCTATCATCGGTGGCTTTTCTAGGCCATGTGGTAAGCGGAGAGGGCATAACAGTGGATCCGACAAAGATAAGGGCCATACAAGAGTGGCCAGTATTGTCTTCTATGGCTGAAGTCAGGAGATTCCTTGGACTAGCAGGCTACTATAAAAGATTTGTTGAGAACTTCTCACGGATCGCTTTGCCTCTAACCACACTGACGATAAAGGATCAGAAGTTCGTCTGGACGCCGGAGTGCGCACGAGCTTTTGAAGAGCTGAAGTTTCGGTTGACAACACCTGTGTTGACGTCGTCATGTGGTACTGATGGATTTGAAATCTACAGTGATGCGTTAGGAAGCGGCTTAGGCTGCGTTCTTATGCAAAATGGGAAAGTGATTGCTTATGGCTCACGCCAGTTGAAGGTGCACGAGAGAAATTATCCCATCCACGACTTAGAGTTGGCGGCGGTGATCTTTTCACTGAAATTATGGAGGCATTTTCTGTATGGCGTGAAGGTGGAGATCTATACGTACCACAAGAGCCTAAAGTATCTGTTGGAGCAGAAGGACTTGAATATGCGACAATGAAGGTGGTTGGAGTTCCTTGGGGACTACACCTTTGCGATTCATTATACGCCCGGAAAGGGAAATATTGTCGCCAATGACTTGAGTCGGAGAGCTCCGGCAAGAGCAAGCTGCTTGCAGAGGCATGATGAACGTATAGTCCAGGAGTTGGAAGCGTTGGAGATATCTTGTGTTGACAAGAATGCTACAGCCGATGCATGTTTGAACTGGACGGAGGTGCAATGTGACCTTGCGGACAAAGTTCGATGAGCAACGGAGCTAGATGTGAGTCTCCAACGCTATTCCAAGGTTGGGCCAGAGGGTAAATTCTCCTGGGATGAAGGGCTTTTCAGGAAAGAAGGTCGTTTGTGCTTCCCAAGTTTGGGCAAATTGAGGGAAGAGCTGATGTATGAAGCGCATTACACGAAGTACTAAATTCACCCTGGGAGCACAAAGATGTTCAGAGACATGAAAAAGTTGTTCTGGTGGCCAGGACTGAAGAACGATATTGCTCATTATGTGGCCAAATGCCAAACTTGTGCTATGGTGAAGGCGGAATGCCAGAAACCTAGCTGTTTCTTGAAGTCGTTGCCGATTCTGGAGTGGAAGTTCGACAATATTTCCATTGATTTCATGCACAGGTTACCGAGATCTCAGCGCGGAAACGATTCCATCTGGGTGATTGTGGACCGGCTGATGAAAGTGGCACACTTCCTTCTGAATAGGCGGGATGATTCAGTTTAAAGTTTGGCAAAATTGTATGTTGAACAGATTGTACGGCTACATGGTGTAAGACCACCACCCCCCCCCCCCCATTTTTTTTAAAAGCCACGGGGTCTTAGACCAAGAACCGCCATTTTGCGGTGACACCTTCACGCCCGGAAAGGTAATCACTACAAAACGCCGGTCCTTCCAGCCAAATCGATCACAACTATAGCAAAGTAACAAAAACAAGTCCACAGAGATCACATAAATAGTAAATGATCTCCACGAAAGGAGTGTCCACAGTTATAATAAAAATACTAAAATTTCTTGGGCTCATGCCCAGTACATCATTGTCCTCACTACAAATCTCTCATCATGGAAGCAAAACTAATATAACTAGTAGAGACCAGGACTCACAGTCCCTACCGTCTAAACTGCGGTACTACACTGCCCCATCTCCAAACGCGTCGACCTCCGGGGCTGCTCCTCCAGGCTAGGCTCCACGGTCCCCTAAAATGATGTGATTCGAAAACCGTTAGTCTAAAAGACTCCTATCATCCCCCGCCCCTTCCGCCATGGCACCGAGCGGGGAGGAGGAAAGGAGAGGACATGAAGGTGGAGAATATCAAATGTGTTGAAGCCAAAATCTGACTTCGACAAGAGTTCAAAAAATAGGGGCATAGCCATCACCTACTCGTCCCAAGCTTTGACGTCCGATTGGTCGTGAAGGACTAGAAACTGACCCAAGGCCTCAACAGGGAGGTCCCACCGCTTACCCAGAAGATCTGAGAGCTTCCCCTCCAAAGCCAAAAGCTGGGCTCGGAGCTCCTCAGAAAGCACAGAAAAAAGCCTCTTAAGTCCCGGGAAAGATATGTCTATATGTGCTTCTGAAGAACCCCTCTATGTCTACCTATAGTTTTTTGAATTGGATCTGCAAATAACCATGCTGGGCTGACCTGAAAATACCAGAATACCCCTGGTTGGGTCTGCCAATAGCCAAACTCCTCTATTCTTAGGAGTTATATGCAGACCACCAGGGGCAGAAGGGTAAAATTACCTGGGGTAGAAGAGTAAAAACCCCCTTGGGCATAGAAATGTGAAAACGGTCCCTTTTTTATGTGGGGAGTGGGGGAGCACCTGGCGGCGAGACGGGCCTTCCTGCTCATCTCGCAGATATCCTTTGTTATGGGGTCTTCTTGCGTTTTAAAGGTCTTCTCGCCATTCTAGGAGGGGCGTCTCGCCTACTACAGAGTCCACTCGTCTCGCCACCTGCGAGTGGACCCCATGGTCCCACTCACCCATCAATTCCACTCACCTGCCTTGACTATTCGCGCTTTGAGGACCTTTCACTAGCCCGAGGTTGTACACAATCCCAGCACTTTTCGAGATTATTCTAAGCTCGAAAAGAACATCCAACCGAGGCTTGCTATTAATACGTATTTATTGACGTATTTATGAGAGAATCTTCTGAGTCCCCCTATCAAAACCTAAAAATTTGGGATTCCTATCCCGAATAGAGGCTGCCCCTTTGCACACTTCCTCCTTCCTTGCAGCACTGTTCATCAACTCTCACAGCCAGAGCTTTCGGAAGCGCCTTGCCAAAGTGCGCCGACGGAACAAGGCTGCCGTGGCTGCTTATACCTCCACCCTAGTTCGCCCCTTCCTTTTGTACCATCCTCTCTGTCTCGCTTGAAGAGGGGAAAAATAGGTGGCCCCTCCTCTGCAGAGGATCCGTCTCGCGTAGTATCGGAGACCTACCCCACCCCTCCTCCCGCATCTCCCAAAGAGAAAGAGGTGAGCTCTTGCTTCTATCTTTATTACTCCTTCAATATTTGTATCTGCTTTCTTAATGGTTTCTCTCCAGGGAGATCCCGCGGCTATACATCTACCGGAATGCCCGCGAGATGACTTCGCCGCCCATCGCGAAGATTCTGACTCGCAACCGCCTTCCACTCCTCCAACTACTCCTCCCAGCGAGAGGAGGAACGAACCTGCCCAGGTTGCCGGGACCTCTCGTCCCCCAGGTAAGGAATCTTCCCTCTCGCTTTGTTGTCCCACTCGCTACTCCCACACACTCTTGCGGGAGCTGCTCTCACCCTGCTCCTTTACTTCTTCCGCAGGCGCCCAGACCCACTCGCCTGCTGAGGAGCACCCTGGGCAACCTGTCATCCCGCCTCTTCCTACTCTTGACGGGATTGGAGATTTTCTTGGCGACCCTGCGAACCAGGTGAAAATGAGGCGCAAGACTGACGAGCTGTTCCAAAAATACGGGCTCATCATCCACTCACGGGCGCTGGATAAGAAGGCGGCGGATAGGCACATCAAATGGCTGGAGAGCGAGTGCGCTCGCCTATATTCTGACACTAATGTCGAGTTAGATGTTGATGGAACCGACCCTGATGCCATCATTAATGAGACCGACATGCAGATCCGTATCGCACGCTGAGGGCTTGAGTCCGCTCGCGCCTTCCACTCGCGCAGTAGACCTCCCTGCGTGGGAGCTCGCGGTGCCCGCTGGCAATGGCACCCGTACAGAAGGCCGTCCATCTTGCCCCTCTTCTTCTATTTTCTCTGAATGATGTAATAATAATTAAATAATGCTGTTTGTTGCCATCTTGCTGGTATTTATCAGAACTGTTGACACTAAAACGCTGGATGGTGTTTTTGATTTATCCATTACTGCCGTTTTAACTTTATTTTTCTTTTAATTTCCTTATTTAATCACCTCATGATTGTGACGGGTTACGCCGATCGAGGTTCAGGAGAGAAAGAGAGAGAGAGCCTACCGCCGACTCTTCCCCTTCCCCTATACTTTTTCTCGCCTACCAATCATTTCACCATACTTGCTATAAATACACCCGTCCCTGGATCAAAAGGATACCCTCATTCTTCACTCCTGTTGCACCCAAACTCTTGCCCCTCTGTTTCTTTCGTCTCGCCGACCCTTCTCGCCATTTACACTCTCGATCATCTCGTCCATCCTTTCTTACTCTTCCTCTTTCTCTCCGTCTCGCCGAAAGACGTATCGCCAAAACCGTCTCGCAAACACCGTCTCGCCAAGGATGGAAAAGAAGAGAGTTGAGGAAGGCGAGGGGCGCAGCCACTGCGGGAAGCGGTTCAGTGACCACGACTTCCCGCTCAGTAGGCTCCCTGAAGATGATTACCGCCGATTCGTCCGCGAGTACCTGGGGGAAGGGATCGAGTCGCGTCCCCCTAAAGTCGACGAGTCCATCAACACATATTACCCGGGAGAGCTCACCTTCCCCGTCTCGTAGTTTGAGGCGGGGTTGAGGCTCCCTCTATGGCCTGAGCTAAAACAAGTGTTTAAATACTTCGGCGTCGTCTCGGCGCAGTTCAACCTGAATGCTATTACGGTGTTGATCGACTTTGCCGGCTATATGCGCCGGGAGCGCATTGAGTTCAGCTTGACGGTCTTCCACAAGCTCTTTATCTATCATGCCAACGCTGATGGCGTCTCGTACTTCACCGGCCAAGAGCTCAAGGTATGCGAGACGCCCAACAAAAATCACCACTGGAACACGCGGTTCGTCTTCATCCACGGCGACCGTGCTGACTTTGGTGGCATCCCGCTCGCGACGGTGTCTCCTCCAGAAAGCTTCTATGCCACTCCACAGGTCAGCGGCACAGAGAAGCTGCTGTATGAATATTTCGTCGGCAAGTACTTCGAAGTCAACTTCCTGCGGCGAGGCCTCGACTCGCTTCCTTCAGTGCTCCCTTGCGAAGGTACTCTTGCTTTCTCGTCTCACTGTGTCTGATTGCTTCTCCGTCTCACCTTCTCATCGCCTTGCTTCGTTTTGTTTTTTAGGGGAGCGAGTCGTCCCAGTCCACCCTCCATATAAAAGCAACATCCAACCCTCCAAGGGCCTTGATCTTGTCAATGCGGTAGCTGAGGCGGCGAGAGAGTCCCTGACTCCTGCCCCTCTCAAGAGGCCTCCAGGCGACACAGCGCCCTCTCTCTCCAGCCCTCCAAAGAGAATGAAGAAGGCTGTGGTGGTCTCCAAGGGGAAGAAGAAGATGACCCCGAAGGAGAAGGAGATATCGGGGTCCTTGAGCCCTATCTCTATAGGGTCTCAATCGCCTCACTCGCCTCCTCGACAGGCCGTCTCACCGACTTGCGAGACGACACTTCCCAATCAGCCTGCTGCCGCCTCCAATCAACCAACCGCTACCTCCTCTCGTGAAGACACTTCCTTCAGCCGTCCCGCCCCCTCTTCCCACATGAATTATAACTTGGGCCTCGCAGTTTTCGATGAAGCTGGGGACCCTGTTCTACTATAGGGCAGGACGCCAACCGTGTCTCCATCTCCACCCTCCTTCCCCCTTGGAAGGAGCAGGAGGATCCCACTAGTCATGCTTTTGCCATGGGATACGGCCTCTACGATGGTCTCGACGTAGTCTCCCCTGAGAGTGAGTCTACGCGAGACCTCGTTATGAAGTCCTCCCATGCCCAGATGCGGGCTTTGGGGTTCTCGCACCGCGCCGTGCTCCGTCTGATATATATCAACAAAAAATGGTCAGAGAGCGAGACGAGCCTGGCAGCGAAGCGGGAGCGGTCAGAAGATCTCGCCAAGAGGTTGTTTGATGCCGAGAGACTCCTCGCAAAATCTCAAGGCGGCGTGGTAAAGCGTTATCCTTACCCTTACTCTTTTCCTTTAGAAGCTATCAACTAAAAACCTGACGTCTCGTAGGATGCCGAGACGGCGGAGCGGCTGCGCTCGCGAGCAGCGGCCCTGGAGGAGGAGGTCAAGGACTTAAAAGCCCAGAATACTGGCCTCCAGGCCGAAGATGCGTCATCGTCTCGCCGCGAGCCCTTTCGCACACCTCCGTCGCACTATTCTTTTGACGAGGTGGAGGAGCAATGCCGATATGCTGGCATCAAGGCGACAGAGTTGGTCCTGAAGATGATGAAAGATCTAGGGGTCGTGAAGGATGACTCAGCATCGGTGACCGTCCGCGACCTGGTGCCCCAGCTTTATGGAAAGGAGAGCGAGGATTCTTCTTCCGGCGAGGAAAAATGAAGTGCCAACTCCCAAGATCCAGAATCCCTCTCTCCTGTTCCTTCTATTGTTGTTTGTAAAACTTAAGACTTACCTTTTGTCCCCCATTTTGTGATACATAAAGATGACAAAATGTATATGTTATTTGTTGTTGTTCTTTATTATATGAAATGAATTACTGGTTTGCTTTGTCCTGCGAGACGGTGCTACCCATCTGTCTCTCAGCCTTGCCCTTACTCTTTATTTTGCTTTACTTTGCTTACTGCATGACGACCCTCCGATGCGCTTACGCACGTGAGGTGGTGTTGCGTCTTGTCTCACAGTCATTCCGGAGAGTTGGCCCATATCGCGAGTCATCGCTTTCCTTATCTTTCCGCGTGAGATCTGACTGGTATAATCTTCTCGCCTTGCCTTTAGGTATTCTCTGCATGAGTGACTTGATGCTTAAGATCACGGAGTGAACCGGTCGCACAAGTAATATAAAATGGGCGAGTTTTCCCAAGTATCGATCTCACAAGGAACACAGTAAGGTGGAGTTAATTTCGAGGAGGACTTGAGATTGAAGTCCTTAGGGTCAGCGGTAACGATGGGGGCTTTGATATTGCGGATAAAGAAAATAAAACACTATCAACTACTCCTATGCAACGCTGCTATGCGATGCTTCGCCAGGCGGGATGGAAGACTAGTCGGGTCGCTATACACCGAATCACTAGGCGGATGGACGAGAAGGCTAGCGGATGAGGTGGTTAGAACAGCGGAATGAGGGTCGTGAGCACCTCTTCGCTACGCACGCCACTAGAAATTGCTAGTGCCGCAAGGGTGGATGGTGGTGGATGGAATATGGCGCAACTCAAGCAACTTAGGCAGTAAAATGAAATAGGAATCACATAGACATGAAACACATAACATATACAACCAAAGTGCACTTCATCAAAATAAATAGATTAAAACACCAATATTCAACAAGAAAGCAAGAACAAGTCAAGAGATCGACTGAATCTGAAGTCTTGCTGAGGATTCACGGTTGGAATCGTAGGGTTGTCATTCCGCGTCCAAGCTCGGTCCTCAACTGCGTCCGGGGTAGAGAAGGGTTGTCACCACCTTCCAATGGCCCGTCTTCTTCATCTCACGATAGAGGACGAAGTTTTCTAGCTTTTCTTTGCTTGATGGCTATGGCGTCAAACCCTACTTGAAGCTTGTGGATGAAGGAGAAGGCCGAGCGGAAGCTCTGGTTTGGATTTTCGGTAAAAGCTTGCCCGAAGCACCTCCCTAGGCTGGACGATGAAGGGGAACGGCGGAGAAGGTGGAAAACGGCGGAGAAATGTCGAGCTCTGGATCCTCCTTTTAATTAGGGCGAGACCTGCACTATTTATACAAAGCAGAAATGAACAATGCGCACGATCATAGGCGCACGACCAGTGGTCGTGCGCACTACGTCCGGTGATCGTGCGCACTGGCACGGAAGATTAGGAAGAAGAACTGGGATAATGAGCATGAGAAGATCGGTCGTGCGATTACCCCAGACAGGACTCCAGAAATGTGGAATCAATGCACACGATCAGTGGCGCACGACCGGTGGTCGTGCGCATTATGTCCAGTGGTCGTGCGCTTAACCCACGCTGATTCTGGAAAATGTAGAGTAGTGCGCACGATCAGGGTCGCACGACCAGTGGTCGTACGCATTAGATCCCATGATCGTACGCAATATTCCTGTTTCACAACCATCCCGGAACACGCACACGACCCCTGTACCGAAAGGAAAAACCAATCACTGATATATGCATACATTCCAGGCAATCACAAAAAGGAGTACAAACTATAAAAATAACAAAATACACAACCACGGGCATAAATGTGCACTTCCTATGGAAATAAAGATAAGATGAAATATGAACGATATAGAACTAAAAGTGAAATGCAAACACGTGAAAACTAGACCAGATGAGTCCGAAAATAGGTATATAAAGTGGACTCATCATGGCTCTTGGTGATGCAACCTGCCCTCCGATTATTAGAGTGAGTCTTTCGTCTCGCGTGAGTGCCCACTCGCCGTGAGCGAGACCATCCTTGTAACTTCCAGCTACAAGTGCCTTAGTTTATTTCTTTTTTTCCTAAGTTTAAACTGGGATGTTGTTTTGAAAAGATTTTCCCAACCCTTCTGCCACTGAGTGAGTTCACTGCCCTACTAGACTGACGAGAGCTTGAGAAACGGGTCCACCAGGGACCGAGCCGAGCTTGAAGTGGTGTAGAATTCCCCGAAACTTAGAACTATCCCCAAGAGTCAAGAACCAAGACTTCAAGAAATAGACCTCTTCCTCACAGGCAAGCCTTCAGACATGCCAGCTAATAAGAGCCTACACAGCGGGTCTACCTGGGGTCGAGCCACGCTCAAGGTAGTACAGAACCAAGGACCAAGACCTCTCCCACATAGGCGAGCCTTCGGACCTGCCAGCTAATGAGAGACTGCGCAGTGGGTCTACCTGGGGCTAAGACGCGGTCGGGGTAGTGCAGAACCAAGGACCAAGACCTCTCCCCCGCAGGCGAGCCTTCGGACCTGCCAGCTAATGTGAGCCTGCGCAGCGGGTCTACCTGGGGTCGAGCCGCAGTCGAGGTAGTGCAAAACCAAGGACCAAGAACCAGACCTCTCCCCCACATGCGAGCCTTTGGACCTGCCAGCTAATGAGAGCCTGCGCAGCGGGTCTACCTGGGGCCGAGTGGAGCCGCGCTCAGGGTAGTGCCGAACCAAGGACCAAGACCTCTCCCCCACTGGAGAGCCTTGGGATCTGCCAGCTAATGAGAGCCTGCGCAGCGGGTCTACCTGGGGCCGAGCTGCGCTCGAGGTAGTGCAGAACCAAGAACCAAGACCTCTCCCCCACAGGCAAACCTTCGGACCTGTCATCTAATGAGAGCCTGCGCAGCAGGTCTACCTGGGGTCGAGCCACGCTCGGGGTAGTGCAGAACCAAGGACCAAGACCTCTCCCCCTACAGGCGAGCCTTCGGACCTACCAGCTAATGAGAGCCTGCGCAGCAGATCTACCTGTGGCCGAGCTGCGCTCAGGTTAGTGCAGAACCAAGGATCAAGACCTCTCCCCCACAGGCGAGCCTTCGGACCTGCCAGCTAATGAGAGCCTGCGCAGCGGGTCTACCTGGGGCCGATCCGCTCTCGGGGTAGTGTAGAACCAAGGACCAAGACCTCTCCTCCAGATGCGAGCCTTCAAACCTGCCAGCTAGTGAGAGCCTGTGTAGCGGGTCTACCTGGGGCCAAGCCGCACTCGGGGTAGTGCAGAACCAAGGACCAAGACCTCTCCCCCACATGCGAGCCTTCCGACCTGCTAGCTACTGAGAGTCTGCGCAGCGGGTCTACCTGGGGCCGAGCCGTGCTCGGGGTAGTGCAGAACCATGGACCAAGACCTCTCCCCCACAGGCGAGCCTTCGGACCTGCCAGCTAATGAGAGCCTGCGCAGCGGGTCTACCTGGGGCCGAGCCGCGCTCGAGGTAGTGCAGAACCAAGGACCAGACCCCTCCCCAACAGGCGAGCCTTCGGACCTGCCAGCTAATGAGAGCCTGTGCAACGGGTCTACCTGCGGTTGAGCCACGCTCGGGGTAGTGCAGCACCAAGGACCAAGAATTCTCCCCCACATGTGAGCCTTCAGATCTGACAGCTAATAAGAGTCTGCGCAGCGAGTCTACCTGGGGCCGATCCGCGCTCGGGGTAGTGTAGAACCATGGACCAAGACCTCTCCCCCACAGGCGAGCCTTCGAGCCTGCCATCTAATGAGAGCCTGCACAGCGGGTCAACCTGGGGCCGAGCCGCGCTCGCGGTAGTGCAGAACTAAGGACCAAGACCTCTCCCCCATAGGAGAGCCTTCGGACCTGCCAGCTAATGAGAGCCTGTGCAGTTAGTCTACCTGGGGCCGAGCTGCGCTCGGGGTAGTGCAGAACCAAGGACCAGACCTCTCCCCCACAGGCGAGCCTTCGGACCTGCCAGCTAATGAGAGCCTGCGCAGCAGGTCTACCTGGGGCCAAGCCGCGCTCGGGGTAGTGCAGAAGCGATCATCTTCCTGTCGTTAGAACTTCATGATAGCTAAAGAAAAGAAGTAATTTGAGAAATATATTATAATGAACTTGATTTGAATATACAATTTTTGCCCTCCCTTCTCAAGGGTAGAAGCGCTTCCAGTCATCGCCACTCCAGGTTTGGCTCATGGTCCTACCCTCCACATCCTGGAGGTGGTAACCTCCTGTTCTCAAGACCTTCTCAACAATATAAGGTCCTTCCCAATTTGGGTTGAGCTTGACCACGGGAGCGGACCTCCCCGCAGCATCAACTTTATTTAGCACCAGATCTCCTTCTGCAAATTATTTGATCCTGATGTGCTTGTCGAAGTATCTTGCCATCCGCCGCTTGGCCCCTTCCTGCCTGATAGTTGCTACGTCGCGCAGCTCTTCCACCATGTCCAGTGAGAGGCATAAGCCTCCTTCATTCTCTATCCTCCAAGCTTCGTCTCCATCACCTTCAGCCACAACTCGTGGTGATCGAACCTCGAATTCCACAGGCAGGACTGCCTCACACCCATGGAAAAGTTTGAAGGGGGTCTCGCCGGTGGCCGTGTTTAGGGTTGTCCGCAAGGCCCACAAAACCAAGGGGAGTTGCTCCACCCAGCCCCCCCTCAAGTTCTCCACCTTCTTTTTGAGTAGGTTCACGATAATTTTGTTCGCCGCCTCCACCTGGCCGTTGCTCCTGGGGTGGTGGATAGAGGCAAACCTGAGGTTGATGCCCAACTAGGTGCAGAAACTTATAAACTCCTCGCTTGCAAATTGAGGAGCATTGTCCGTGACAATGGCCTGAGGCAGACCGTGCCTGCAGATGATCTCTCCCTAAACGAAGTTCCTGATGACTTGGGAGGTGACTTTGGCCATCGCCTTAACCTCCAGCCACTTTGAGAGTAGTCGGTCATAACCAGGAGGAATCTCCTTTGCCCACTAGCTCGAGGGAAAGGCCCAACCAAATCCATCCCCCAGATAGCGAACGGCCACGGTGTCGTGATGCTTCGAAGCCTTTGTGTAAGACCCCCCCCCCCCCCCCCCCCCCCGGATCCCAAAACACGGCACGAAGGGAGGAGTCTTATGCCCGGAACAGCCGCCTTGCGGTAGCATTAGCACACGGGCTAACCTATACAACAAGACGCCTATTCCGCCGGCTACAACAATATCAATATATCATGCCAAACCAACCAAATATAATAAGCAAGAGAAGTAAAAATCCACACAAAGTAATAAAGTCCAAATACATCAATAAGGAGAAGCTAAACATGCTTCTACAATATATCAGAGTACATCTAAACATTGCCCAAACGGGCTACATCAGAGTATCAAAATACTAACATCCGTAACCGACGGTATCGACGGCACCGTCACTTCAGGCCCTATCGTCATGGCCTGGCTGTCCTGCTGCGTAGTCTGCGGCTGCTCTACCTGCGGCGTGACCTCCTAAAAAGGAAGACGTAGCAACCGTTAGTCGAAATGACTAAGTGGTTTCACATCCGCTCCCCCGGCGTCTCCTCGGTACCGGGCGGAGAAAAGGAACAAGGGCAATATATATATATATATGCAAGTAAAAGACGTACAAGCAGGTGACAATAGAGTAAGAGTAGCAGTATCATAATCAGCAGTTATTTAAGATCTATACTAAACTAACCAGTATAAGTAACAGCATGGAAGTAACTTAACTTATAAGAATGCCCATACAAACTTATAAGTTAAGGATCGAGTTACATAAAGGTAACTCATCGTATAAGAGTGTCCATACAAACTTATACGATGAGGATCTTATTGTGCAATGATATGAAATGCTATGAATGCTATGCAATGATTCACCCATGATCACACCCATGCAATTGCTATGTCGACATAGACTATAGTTCCCACTTTTCGAGCAGGTAGCTAACCTCTCAGGCATCAGCCGCCGTGGCCAGGCGGTGATAGTAGAACCGGCACTTCTACTACTAGGCGGTTATCCACACTACTTCACCTAGGCCTCCGTACGCCTCAACGCTAAGAACATAACAGCGGAGCCCATGCGTACTATGGCCCACCGGGGTCTTAGGTAGATGTGCACCAAGAATACAGCCCGAACTGACCTTGCGTGACCCGGAAGGGGCCTCCTAAGTAAGCACGAGGACACATCCCAACCATTCACTTGGCACGGAAGGGGCCCCGGGACGTGAACACCGAGGACACAGCCCAACCGCCCAAAGTCTAACTGTCGACTCCCGTCGGTGTGACGACTGTTGAGCCCGTAGACCTGCCACACTATCCTTAACCCAGGATTACGACACCGCGTGTCAACTCACACCACATGCAAATGCCACATCAACATAACATGGAAGGGGCCTCGGAAGTAAGTACGAGGACACAGCCCAACCATCCATCCACACCTTATCTCAACACAACCAAACAAGTGACAGTCAACACCGTACTTACATCCCTTCACAATACTACCCGTAGGGAGACAACACTCTAAGTATTGAACTACTAAACTCATTCCATTAGTCAACCTTACTCGTGGCCATAATTTATTCCTCTACATGACTTTCCAAATAATGACAACGTAATATAAACATGATGCACATATAAAGATCTATCACACTTTCTATATGATAATGACATATTATAAACATGATGCGCACAAATATCAACCTTTCAATTCCTATCAAGTCAAATCGTTTAAATAAGATTGCTTCACAATTTGATTATATGAAATCGGTTTAGTAAGCTACATCAATCACGCAACGAATGATTAATCATAAGAGTTCATCCAAGCCAAGTAACTTGCAATATTAATTCCACCGAATCCAAATCCATCTTTTATAAGCCCAAAATTTAGGTGAAATTTGAATCTGGACAGCAACTTCGACCGGAGATTTTTGAAGCTACAGGAATCCGGTGAAGGCGTTAACCCCCACGATGGAAAGGTCTTTCCGTGGTCTACAACTTCCGTATTCAGACCTCAACGCAGATTTGATATTATCCTATTTGAAATCGGACTTGAAGTCCGCTGCGTACAGAACACAATTTCTGCATGCAGGATTTGTTGAACACCATTTTCGTTTAGGCTTTCCCGTGGCTACAGACTTCCCCTGAAGTCATGCAATGATTTGTTGGAAAGGTATTTTCAAGGGCTTCAACTCTCGTGTTTAGCCGAAAGCCCAGATCTGGACATATCATGCTTAAAAATGGCCACGAAGTTCGTTGCGCGAAGAATACAGATTCTGCACGCATCTTAAGGCGGAATGAACGGCATCGGTTCATCTTCCTCCTCAAGGCAATCTTCCCAAATCATTCCAGAAAATCTCCTCCCTTATTCAACCTCAAGAGTCCTTTGATCTTCACGAAACCATCCCCCATCTCCATATAGAAGATCGGAGAGGTTGAAGACACCACTAACCAAGAGCACAAGCCCCGGATTGGCCTCACCCTAGAGAAAGCATCTTCTCACATGTTAAGACACTTTTGAGTCGACGTCTCGCCTAAATATCTACAGATCTAGCACCAAGGGAGAGGGTAGGAAACTCACATCGATTCCAGCAGTTCCTCCATTTCCGGCCATGGATCTCGTAATTCTCCTCGGTGGCATATTCTCCTTTACGGTGATGGCGGAGTTTCTCCTGTAGAACTTGCTCCAGCAGTTTTCTCTCTCACCAGGAGTTCTCACAGGAAATAGGGAATGAAATGAGCATGAAAACGGCTAGGGTTTTCTCTTCCCTTATATATGAAAAGTGACACGGGTAGGGACACGGCCTTGTCCTTACTCGTGTCCTGCCTGGCGAAGCGGCAACGACAGTTTCCATGTCGGTTCAATATTTGACACGTGTAGGGACATGCCCATGTCCCAACCAGTGTCCCGACCCATGTCCATATGATACGGCCGTGTGCCCTGGCCGTGTCCTTCTCGGTATTCATTTCGACGATCTCAACATTTCGTCGATCTCGATCAAAATCGTCGACTGGAGAACACGGGTAGGGACATGCCCGTGTCTCTACCCATGTCATGTTAATTCGTCGAAGTCGACGCACAGTTCATCAATCTCGACACATCTCGTCGAGTGTAACTCGATACGCATGGGTAGGGACACGCCCGTGTCGCTACCCGTGTCACATGATGTCGACACAGCTCGTCAGTCTCGACACGCCCTGTCGAGTGTAACTCGACACACACGGGTAGGGACACGTCTGTGTCGCTACCTATGTCACATCATGTCGACACAGCTCGCCGATCTTGGCATGCCTCGTCGAGTTCAATTCGACGCACATGCACACGGGTAGGGACACGCCCGTATCGCTACCCGTGTCTCATGCTTGTCTAATTTCTCCTCCTTTTCACATGTGCTGCCCTATTGTCAGCACTCCTCATGAACCCTAGTCAGCTCTCCTGACTGAAAACACGCACGAGGGGCCTAGTGCGATTCCAGACGTTACACTTTGAGCTGCCTGGAGCTGGAGGGGGGCGTAGAGCTGACACTTTTGGCACCTCCTTGCAAACTCCGCATCATCCTTCCTTAGGGTGGGCCAGAAGTACCCCTGCCTGACCACCCTTGCTTCCAACATCCTACCTCCGGAATGGCTTCCACATTCCCCGGAGTTTACCTCCTCCAGAATATGTCAGGTCTCCCCTTCCGTTACGCATCGTACCAAAAGACCCGAAAGCATTTTCCGATGTCGACTCCCTTCATGCATGAGATAATGGGCCGCCTTGTGCCGAACGTTCTTTGCCTCCTTGATCCCCTCGGGTAGGTTTCCTGTGACGAAGAAAGTTACGAATGGATCCACCCATGAGGGTCTCTGATCCACTTCCATGGGCTCCCCTTCCTCGATCGCTGGATGGAACAGATCCGTCAAGGTTCCTCCTCCCCGAGGTCCAAATTTAGCCAGTCGATCGGCTGCTGCACTCTCTTCTCTTAGAACGTGTTGGATGGAGAAAGTCTGGAACCCCCCGATGATCGCCCTCACCTTGGACAAGTACTTTACATGGGTGGGTTTCCAAGCTTCGAACTCTCCTCGAATTTGTGATGCCACCACCATCGAGTCCGTGAAAGCCTCCCCATCCTAGATCTCAAGCTCCCACGCCAAACGAAGGCCGGCTATCACAGCCTCGTACTCTGCTTGATTGTTAGTTGCAGGAAAGTGCAAGATCACCGCCTGCTCTATGGTGACCCCCTGAGGACTTGTCAACACCACCCCTGCTCCGAGGGAGTGCTTTCCTTAGGCCCCATCCACCGTCATCTTCAATGCCTCCTGCGGCCCCTACTCCTCGGTCCCTACCTCCAAAACGTAGTCTGCCAAGAAGTCGGCCACCACATGCACCTTCATGGACAGCCATGGTATGAACGAGATATCGAATTCGCTCAACTCGATAGACCACTTGGCTAGTCTAACCGACTGCTCCACTACTTCAAAAATCTTACGGAGGGGATAGTCTATCACCACCCTAATTGAGTGTGCTTGGAAATATGGCCGGAGCTTCCTAGCTGAAATGATCAAGGCGTATGCCAGCTTTTCTAGGATAGGGTTGCGAAGCTCCGCCTTCTTTAGGATTCTGCTGACGTAATAGATTGGCAGCTGCTTCCTCCCCTCCTCCCTAACTAGGACAGAGCTCACTCCCTCTCCTCCCACTACGAGATACAAGGTCAGATCCTCCCCCTCCTTCAGGCTTGGAGTAGAGGAGCCATGGAGAGCTGCCTCTTTCGAGCTTTGAAGTAGAGGAGCCAGGGAAAGCTTCTTCACATTCAACAGTCCACTCGAACCTTTGATTATCCCGCAGCACCTTGAAGAATGATGAACATCTCTCTCCCGACCTAGAGAGGAATCTAATCAGGCCGGTCAACTTGTCTGTCAAGCGCTGGACCTCCTTAGTATTGCGTGGCGACTCTAGCTCTTGGATGGCTTTCACCTTATTCGGGTTGGGTTCTACCCCCTCCGGGGTATGAAGATGCCCGAGGAACTTCCCACGGCTTGCCACAAAAACACATTTTAAGGGGTTCAGCCTCATTTTGAACTTCTGCAAGGTGGCGAATGTCTCCTCCAGATCTCGAAGGTGTGAGTCCACACCCTTCCTTTTAACCATAAGGTCATCAACATAGACCTCCAGGTTCCTCTCCCTCTGGCCCTATAAGACCCGATCCATCATGCGTTGGTATGTAGCCCCTGCGTTTTTCAACCCAAAGGGAATCATTTTATAACTGAAGCATCCCTCCATTGTGATGAAGGAGACATCCTTGACGTCGGGAGGTTGCATTCGGATTTGATGGTAACCTGAAAAAGCATCCAAAACTCATAATTGAAAAACCAACGGCTGAATCAACCAGCGCGTTGATTCGAGGTAGGGGGTAGCAATCTTTGGGGCACGATTTATTTAATAATGAAAAGTCGATACACATGCACCATGCCCCCCCCCCTTTCACCATTACCACGTTGGAGACCCAGCCTGGATACTGGATCTCCGAGATGAAGCCGGCCTCCAGAAGTTTCTTGACCTCCTCGCGGATTGTCTCTTCCAGCTTGGTTACAATGGTCCTCATCTTCTAGCGTATGGGGCGCGTCTTGGGATCCAGGTTTAGGCAGTGGCAGGCCACATCCGCATTGATGCCCGGCATGTCAGCCGCGCTCCAAGTGAATATATTGACGTTGCTCTGGATGCAAGACTACACTCTCTCCTGGTCCTCGGGGCTCAGCACCCACTGATCCGCACCTTTTGTACCTCTCCGACGCTGGTGAAGACTTCCATCTCCCCCACCTCCTCCGCCGGCTCCAGCCGTGACTGCTCTCAGCCTGCCCTTGCCTCCTCTTCCTGCCCCAACTCCTGTTCTGCTCCTGCTCCCTTAACTTCCATCGCCTCCTGAAGGCTCTCACGATGCTGCTACTCAATCTCCACGCCTCTCTAGGCTTCCCTCTCAGCTCCTTCTTCCACCTCCACCTGCCGAACCTCCTGCGGCTCCAACTCTTCGTCCCTCTGGACCTCCTGCACATCTCCTCAGCGCTGCTCCTCCTCAATCTCCTCCCCTCTGACTTCCTCTTCGGCTTCCTCTCTTGCCTCCTCTAGGCTCATCTCCTCCTCTCCGACAAATTCTTCATGCGCCGCCATCTCCTTCTCCATCTCCTCCGCCTCTGCCATCCAAGTTATGGTGTTGACCGCCGTAACGTAGCACTGCCTTGCCACCTTCGGGTCCCCTCTAACCTTGACCTGCACCCCTCTGTTGTTGAACTTGAGGCATTGATGAAAAGAGGAGGGGACGCAGTGGAAGGCACTGATGAGGGGGCGCCTAAAAATGGTGCTATAGCTGCTCGGGGTGTCCACGATCACGAACCTGCAGTTCCGTGACACGCCCCCCAACTTCACGTGCAGCCCTACTACCCCTTCCACTTCCTTCCTCTCTCCTGAGAAACCGAACAATGGTACGTTCGAAGCTAGTACTCTCTTTTCCTCAACCTGCATCTCATCGAAGGCCTTTTTGAAGATCATATTTATGGAGCTCCCATTGTCCACTAAGATCTTGGAGACCGTGAAGTTCTCTACCGCCGTCTGGATCACCAAGGCATCACAGAACGGGTCTTCATAATCCGGCAGATCCTCTGAAGAAAAGGTAATTTTTTATTTCGGGGGCAGAGCCTGGGAGGTCGAGGCTACCCCCCTTCGATACATGGTCTGGAGGTTGCCCTTACGAGCAGCCTCGATCCCAACTCCTCCGTGGATCAACCTGATCCCTCCCCGGGTTCCTACATCCACCCGGTCCTCGCATCTATCCTCCGTCTCCCCCTGTTGCACTTCCACGATCCTCACCGGCAGCTCCTTCCTCCTCACCTCCTAGCTTCTCTCACTTATAAGAACTCTGGGCAGGTGGCCGTTTCGTGACCCTCCTCCTGATGGAAGTCACAAAAAGGTAACGCCACCCTTCCCCTTCTTCCTTCTCCCCCATCTCTCCTTCTAGCTCCTCCCCGAGCTCCTCTCCTTCCTCCTCTACCTCGATCAATCTCGATTGCCTCTTACTGATGCTGAAAGAGATCCCTCGGCCCATGCCTCCATGTCGGTTGATAGTACCTTATCGACTCGCGGAAGTTATCTCTTCCCTGAAAACCTCCTACTAACTCCTGGGAGCGACCCTCTTAAGGACTCCAACCTATCCGGTTGTTCGGCTCCCGGGCCCCCCGCCCTTGATGCAGTCCCTGCTACCCATGACCTCGGGGTTCCTCTCTCCTCGTCTCTTCTCTTTGCTCCCTTCTCCTTCCTGCTTCTGGCTCCTTCACATCATCCTCTTCCACCCTGGCCAGCTTCCTCGCAAACGCTGGATTGGCCCTCTCGAAGTCTGTCTCCTTTTCCACCCTCTCCATGAGTTCCTCAAAAGAGAGGGGGCACCCTCTTTAACTCCATACTGAAGAAACCCAGCCTCAGTCCCAGAGTAAATGCGAGCATCAACATATACCCTGGAACTTCCTGGACCAGGAGGACCTCTTCCTGAAACTGGTCCACGTAATGTCCCAATGTCTCGTCCTGCTTCTGCCTCACCGCAAACAGGCACTCCGCCTCCTTCTTACGCTTCTTCGATGTTGAGAACCTCAACAGGAAACTTCTTTGTAGATCTTCGAAACAGTAGATCTACCTTGCTGGCAACTGATGGAAACAGTCCCATGCCTTCTCCTTCAACGTGATGGAAAACAACCGAAACTTGAAGGCATCTGTCATCTGCCTTATCGAAACGACATCTTCAAACCATTGCACGTGTTGTACAGGGTCATCCTTCCCCGAGTAGTAGGACATGTCGGGCTCCCGGAACCGCACTGGAGCCGAGATAATGAGCTCAATGAATGGGCTCTCGCCACCTGCCTGCCGAGAGGGCACGTCTCGCAGCCTCGGCTGACTGGCCCGATCCGCGAGATCGTGCCCAGGGAAGAGCTCTCGCACAGCAGCCTCCCTCTCACCAACTTCTGCCGGAATCTCCTTCCCAGGACGTTGACCTGGGAAGAGCTCTCTCGCCGCCGCATCCCTCTCACCATCCTCAACCGGGACCTCCTTCCTCGGGCGCTGTCCAGGGGCGTTCTCGCCCAAGAGCGGGACCTCCTCTATTGGGACCTGAGGTATGGCCCACTCGCTTCTGGCCAAGAAGGCCAAGCTGATGGTTTGCAGGACCTCTCACCTGAAGTCATCCAGCATCTTCCTTGTCGCCTCTTCTCCCCGGGAGGGGGAACCTCCTGAACCAGATCCTTCACCTTCACCACCTGCCATTGAACTAAACTCAAGCTTTTCTTGTATCAGCTACCTTCCACACTCACCGCACCAGAACTGTTGAAGCAAAAATCTGACTTCGACAAGAGTTCGAAAAATAGGGGCGTAGCCAACACCTACTCGTCCCAATCCCTGACCTCTGACTGGTCGTGAAGGAGTAGAAACTGACCCAAGGCCTCAGCAGGGAGGTCCCACCGCTTACCCGAAAGATCTCTGAGAGCTTCCCCTCCAAAGCCAAAAGCTGGGCTCGGAGCTCCTCAGAAAGCACAGAAAAAAGCCTCTTAAGTCCTCGGAAAGATATGTGTTTATGTGCTTCTGAAGAACCCCTCTTGGTCTATTTATAGTTTTTTGAATTGGATCTGCAAATAACCATGCTGGGCTGACCTGAAAATACCAGAATACCCCTGGTTGGGTCTACCAACAGCCAAACTCCACTGTTCTGAGGAGTTATATGCATACCACCAGGGGCAGAAGGGTAAAATTACCCGGGGTAGAAGAGTAAAAACCCCCTTGTGCGTAGAAATGTGAAAACGGCCCCTTTTCTGTGTGGCGAGTGGGGGAGCACCTGGCGACGAGACGGGCCTTCCTACTCGTCTCACTGATATCCTTTGCTATGGGGTCTTCTCAGTTTTAAAGGTCTTCTCTCCATCATAGGAGGGGCGTCTCGCCTACTACAGAGGCCACTCGTCTTGCCACCTGCGAGTGGACCCCATGGTCCCACTCGCCCATCAATTCCACTTGCCCGCCTCGACTATTCGTGCTTTGAGGACCTTTCACAAGCCCGATGTTGTACATAATGAGCTGATGGCGGCGGAACTAAACTAGCAGTCCAATAGTATGTAAGGCAGTAATAAAAGGATGAAGAACTAAATAAGAAAAGATACCTTAACTTATGCGAGAACACATAAGCCAAAGGATCTTTTGCAGGGCTTCCATCATATAAAGAGTCCCATACCAATTTATATGATAGGGTCGGTTTTCTAATAAACATACCTATAAATATTTCTAAAATAAACCTTAACTTATAAGCACGCCCGCACGAACTTATAAGCCAAGGGGTCGTTTTGCAGGGCCTATTGTATAAAGCGTCCCATACCACTTTATACAATAGGTGTCAGGGTTGAATGTAATGGTTATGCTATGAAATACAATTATGACATGCTGTGAACATGCAAGTGCAACACACCCACTCGACTCTTTATACACAGACCTTTAGTTCCCCCTTTTTGGAGCCGAACCTCCCAGGATACCTCCGTAGTGGCAAACGGAAGCGGTGGGTTGGGCCTTGCACACCTCTAAACCGGTAATTGCACTACAAGTCAGACCTATCGTATGCCTCAACACTGGTGCACTAAGCGGAGCTCCTGCGTACTCTTGCCGGCTGGCGCACCGGACTTTACTTGGCCAAGTGCTAAACCATACTTGCCGAGTCAACATATTTGCGTCGGTGCATCGACTCACAAATACCGAAGACCCACCACCTTTACTTTATGCACATACAACCGTGATGTATAACCACCGAGCGAAAGCTCCTCGGACAAACCCTTCCGTCACCAACTTCAACCGAGCCAAAGCTCGTCGGGCACCCCTGCCCATCTCCAAATCCACCGAGCCTCCTGCGCGAGTGACACAACCTAACTCCCACAACCCCTTGGAGTGTGAGTGCAACCCTAGGTTTTTGCTACTTACTCTTGCATTTCAGTTTTACCTACTGTTTAGGTTATCCCAGGACTGCCCAAGGTATACCCCGTGAAGGGCTCTCGAAGGCACTAGGAACTACGATGAGATTGCGCCCAAAGCTCCATTTTGCAAGGCACTTACTATTATTTGTTACTACCCGATTTCCCAACCCTTAATTATTTTACAGGATCTAACCCTAGTGCATTAGACACTTTCTCCCTACGGGAAAGACGATCTTTCGTCGACCCCGAGCACCACCGGACACTAGGCAATCCAACCCCTTTCTCATCCCAACTTCCAATGATGAACTCATTTTCATTCATCCAAGTCAGCAAACATCTAACCCCAACTCATCTGCCCAAATTCATACTCCTATACAATTTCTACAGTTTTACTAAATGCTGACCATGATAAGTAATATGCCATTTAAAATGGGAGGTACACAAAATAATCACCCAGCACCCCTATAATAATTATTGGAGGGCTATAATGATATTTTTAACCTAAATCCAGAAATTCATAATTTTCCTAATTTATCTGCTAATTTATTTATTTATTCTAGTAATACAAAAATCCAGTTTGAACATGAAGTACCCATTTCAGACAAGAAAATACACTACAAAATTTAAGATAGATTCAATATGAATATTTAACATAAAATCTAGTGTCTCCCAATTTTTTTTCAAAGGAAATAAGCTCTAAATAAATTTTACATCAGATTCCCAAAATTATGGGTTTGTAAAGTATATACCGCAAATAATAAACTAAAAATCATGAATTAATTTCTCAAAGTGGTTATTGACATAAAATTATCAGAGACCATATTCCACAATTTTTGCAACAAGTAAATAGCTCTAAATAAGGTATTGACCGTAATTGCACCTTTTAAAACTTGTGAAGGAAGTACCAAAGTTTTTCAACAAACATTTTAAAAAAAACTTCAAGAATAATCATTTTGACTTAAAACATCTCCTGCCCAAATTTTATAAGCTTCTAATGAACAGTGTGATCATAATAAATAAAATACCATTTAGGGTCACATCATGTATAACAAAGGGGGTGCTAGTAATATTACTCATAGAATTACAATAAATTCACTGGAGGTCCTTTCTAACTTAGAGACCATGCTACCTAAGTTTCACACCTTTTTAGTAAGTTTTGGTGGCTTGTTCTACACAAAAGGTTGTTATGACCTAAGCTAGGGTTAGAGATTTAAGGGGTCTTTCCATCTCCAAATCCTCTAAGATACATCCCAGAGGACTTAGACTCCCTAGCATCATTCCTACCAAGTTGCAAGATCACACAAGCGCATTTGACCCCAAGCCCTTCATAACACTCAAAAGCCCCTCCTTACGGTTTGAGTATGGATCCTAGGGCAAAACTTCCCTAGACCACCCCATAATCCCTATGAGGGTGTTAAAGGTCATATCAAGTGAGTGGTCAAAATCTCAGCCTCTGTTGAGGTGATTTTATAACTCCACCTCAAGGTGCACTTTTTACTTAATAATCCCTCATTAAGGTAAAATTAGGGTTAGGTCATTACCTATCCAAAAAACATCCAAAGGATGTGAAAATTTATACAGAGACATATCATGAGGCCGTGGACCACTCACCAAAATTTGGGAGGGTATGGAGGTAATTAGACCACAGAATTAAATTACCCTATTATAATTAAATAAATAAGAAAACCATAGACAAAGTATCTCCAAAAATTTCTATTTTTGGCCAGGCCCTAGGTATAGCTATGGGTGACCCCCTGCCCCAATTTAGGTCATTTGGACAATGGATGAAGAGTGGACACCCATTTTAATTTCAGGATAGCCCTAGGTATAGGTCCCACCAAATTGGGTGCCCTTGTCCAACTAGAGGTCCAAATTGGTTCAAATCAATTTTGAATTAAATTAGACACTTAGGGATAAAAACTTCATATTGGTGACTTTTTCAGTAGAGGAGCCTAAGTATTTTTAAAATTAAACCATCTACAGCAAAAAGTGTGACAGAAATGATATAAAATGAAATTAAATGATTCTTATCAATATGACGCACCAATCTTGGCACAGATCCAGTGGCCCGGGCTCATCGTCTACCTCTAGCCAACGACTGAGATAGCCTGAGCCTGGAGCCACTTCCAACCGCCGCTGCCGCCCATTCCGGCACTTCCCCGGCCGGCCACCGCCACCAACACCTCCACCGAGGTAGTGGCTATCGACTGGCGGCGACACAACCGCCGAAGGGGCAGATTCCTGCGGTTTTACCAAGAAACTTTCTCAGCCCAAAACCATGAAAACTAGGAATTGGTTCGGGCTCAATTGAGCTCAAACCTTGAACCTAAGCATTGCTATAATCTAGCCATGATGTCAGGAGAGGAGGAGGACCTTGCCGGCGGCCTGAAGTCGAGAAGATTGCCGGGAAGCCATTTTTTGAAGGCGGCGCCGCTCGGTTTCTGCAAATACACAGTGGGGGGGGGGGGGCTCGATTTCTTCAGATAAGGCTTGGGAAAATCTTCTCTCAACCCACTGATGGTGTTTAAAGCCTCAGTTGGGGAGGGGAGGGGCTGGATTATCAATACCCATTAAAGTCATTCATGGCTAGGCTCGGCCATGGAGGAGGGAGGCTAAACCAGGCCTTGGTGGCCGGGGAAATGACTGAACCATGCATGTGTTGGTTATATATATAAGCTTGGGGTGCAAATAGCCAGTTTTGATATATTGTGTATTAAGCCTATTTGGAACATCCAAAAATCATGATATTGATTTCACAGGCTCTTTAGGGTGAATTATACCCCACATTGAAATAATGGGATTTTTGGAAGCGAAAATCCCATTATTTGGAATTTTTGTAATAATTAACCTTTTTGAAAAATAAATGTAAAAATAGGTCATCTTTGAGATAAAACACCCAATTTTTGTCAAGGTCAATATTGGGTTAGAGTTAACTTCTTAAAATTTTTATGTCTCTGTTTGAAGAATTTGGATGGAGTTATGTGGAAATTACCTTTTTACCCTCATCTTACTTAATTAGCAAATTGGTGAAAATACTTAGTAGAAAATTTTGGAAAAATTCTTGATGCTATATCTGAGTATAAATAACATTGTATAATTTTCTCAGCATTTTGGGATTAATCAGTAATGTTTAAAACCTTATAATGGCATTTTGGTAAATTATTAAGAATTGAAATTTGTAGGCCATTACATTGTAGATGTTGATGAAACTCTGTCATTAGCCTTGAAATCATGATATATATGCTCTGTAAGTTTCCTAGAATTTTCAGTAATGAATTCCTTATACTTCATTTGGAAAATGTCAATTGCATGAATTTTGTATTAATTAAGGAATAAATAGAAATATTCAAAGGAAAATTTTAAATTTTGGTAGTCAGCAATATTTCACCAAGATATAACTCAGGAAAAATTCCTTAGGTCAGTGGATTATAATTTATGATACTTCATGTATTAAATGACCTAGGGGATTAATTAAATGATTTAATTGGAGGCCTTAATGACTTAGGAAAATTTTGAAAATCAATTGACTCGCTTCATTAGTCAATACCATCCTAGGATAAATAATTAATGGCAGGTGGCCCAAGAAATTGGAAGTTACATTTCGGGGGTGGTATTTGGTCATGGGTTGCGCATAGTGTAAGTAGGTCATGTTATAAGGACCACGAGGGAATAGATCAATAAATGAGCTAGAGACATTAATTGGAATATGACCCTGGTGGGTAAAGTTGTCTTAGTTATGAGAGTAAAGTGCAAGCCCTTGGATAGTAACTGGAGTGGAGGCCGGCGGAAGACAGTCGCCCTTCTAAGAACACCTTAAGTCATTAGGATCACTCAAGAGTAATAACGAGAGCTGGGGTGAATATGGGTAGTCATCAACTAAAGTAAATATCCTTGAGAAAGGGAGCTTTGGGCGTAATCCCATCATAGTTCCTAGTGCCCCCGAGAGCCCTTCACCGGATATACCCGGGGCAGTGCTGGGATTAACCTTAAACCGTTAAGTATAATAACCCGTAGACAAGAGTAGTCTATTTGGTTAGGATATTGTGATTCATTCTCACCCATGAAGGGTTTGAGGGATTTGGAATAAAGGCACTATTGTGCGTTCTCACCCGTGTAGGGTTGGAGGGATTGTGATAAATGCTCACCCGTGTAGGGTTTGAGGGATTCAGGACAGGTTGGTCCTGCAAGCTGGAGGCTCGGAATGAAATACTTGCATGTGCATAAATTTAGTGGCGGGGCATGCGGTACTGGCCGTTCGTCACGCTGATGGCAGTACAGTGCACCAGGCAGGTGTGAGGGTTAGAGGGGCCAGTGGGTTGTTTTACACTGCGGTCTGAAGGACGACCCCCGATAACGCACACCCGACCCAACAAGACTGACGGGTTGTCAGCAAAGTATATACGCAGAGACTCTAGAGTGCACCTTGGACGTGTACAGAGGCATATGAGAGGGGTCTAAGGTTTTGTAGTGTGCATACCGACCTAGAAGTGGAGATGCATGCTTCACTGCTGCCGTAGCCACAGCGGTGGTACCTGAGAGTGATGCTAGTTCTCAAAAAGTGGGAACTAAAGGTCTGTGATCACAGAGTCGTTGTGTGTGAGTGATTCTAAAGATCACGACAGTGAACCGGTCGCACAATTAATATAAAATGGGGGTTTTCCCAAGTATCGATCTCACAAGGAACACAGTAAGGTGGAGTTAATTTCGAGGAGGACTTGAGATTGAAGTCCTCAGGTCGGAGCTAACTAAGGAGGGTTTGGATTGCGGATAAAGAAAATAAAACACTATCAACTACTCCTATGCAATACAGCTATGCGATGCTTCGCCAGGCGGGATGGAAGACTAGTCGGGCCGCTATGCACCGAATCACTAGGCGAATGGGCGAGTAGGCTTGCGGATGAGGTGAAGAGAATGGCGGAATGAGCGCCGTATGCACCTCTTCGCTACGCACGCCACTAGCAATCGCTAGTGTGGCAAGGTCGGATGGATGGTGGATGGACAAATAGGCGCACCTCAGGTAAATATAACGAAAATATACAATCACATAGACATGATTACACATAAACGTAAATTACACTAAGCATAACTTCATCAAATACAAGAGTTTAAATACACATTCAACAACCAATCAAGAAAAGAGTGTGCGAAATCGACCGAATAAGAAGCGTTGCTGAGGATTCACGGTTGGAGTCATCGGGTTGTCAATCCGCGTCCAAGCTCGGTCCGCAACTGCGTCCGGGATAGAGAAGGGCTGTCACCACCTTCCAATGGCCCGTCTTCTTCGTGTCACAATCCGGTGGAGGATGGCACAACTTCCCCTAGCTTGATGGAGAAAGCTAGGCCAAGCCCTTCTTGAAGCTCAAAGATGAAGGAGGTGGCCGAGAGGAAGCTCCGGCTTGGATTTGGCGGTGAACGCTTGCCCGGAGCACCTCCCTAGTGTGGAGATTGAAGGAGGACGGTGGAATCCCTCCTCGGAGATGAAAACGGCGGAGGAAAAATGAGCGATCCCGAATTAGGGCGGAACCTGCACTATTTATACAAAAGCAGAAATGAACAATGCGCACGATCACAGGCGCACGACCAGTGGTCGTGCGCACTATGTCCTGTGCTCGTGCGCACTGGCATGGAAAAATAGGAAGAAGAATTGGGATAATCCGCACGAGTAGTGGCGCACGACCAGTGGTCGTGCGCACATAGTCCAATGATCGTGCGATTACCCAGACAGGACTCCAGAAAAGAGGAATCAATGCACACGATCAGTGGCGCACGACCGGTGGTCGTGCGCAATATGTCTAGTGGTCGTGCGCTTACCCCAGGCTGATTCTGGAAAACGTAGAGTAGTGCGCACGATCAGGGGCGCACGACCAGTGGTCGTGCGCATTAGATCCCATGATCGTGCACAGTATTCCTGTTTCACAACCATCCCGGAACACACACACGACCCCTGTACCGAAAGAAAAACCAATCACTGATATGTGCAGACATTCCAGTCAATCACAAAAAAGGAGTACAAATAATAACAGTAACAAAATACACAACCACGGGCATAAATGTGCACTTCCTATGGAAATAAAGATAAGATGAGATATGAACGATATAAAACTAAAAGTGAAGTGCAAACGCGTGAAAACTAGCCCAGATCAGTCCGAAAATAGGTATATAAAGTGGACTCATCACACCACCAGACTTAACTGTTTGCGCGTCCCGAGCAAACAAAATCTAAGCAGATAGGGAAAAATACTAGTTAACAAAGAAATTGCGATACGAAGTACCATGCGAAGTCACATGCTCGCGCGCGTAAAAATATAATAGAAGAAATTTCTAAGTATACAAAATAGTTTATACTTTTCACAATGTGTATCAAAATTTTATTATTACTCAAAAAATGGAATCACGGTGAATCATCTGGTCACGCGTAGGGAGAAAGTAGACTAATCGCTAGATGAGAATTGCCAAAGATCAGGGCTCAGGATAACCTCCAAAGGAATCCACCAATGTCGGTGACCATATGCTTACCCTTTCGCATTCTCTCCACGGCACTGGTTTGGTTCACACACGAATCAGTAGGACTTTAGGTGAAGAGATGGGGCTTGGGTTTCGGTGAGGTAAACAAAGATATACAGGAAGGATATGCACCTAACCCAAATGAGCTAGTATAAAAATGAATCCCTCTGCTAAGCAAAATACACGCGGGTACACCACGCCCCCAAACTTAACTTTTAACATATGGGTGTGTGCACCGCCTACTCCAAATATAATCACATTTCCAAAATGATTTTCAATTTTGCTTTTACTTTTCACTTTTTTTTTTCTTTACAAATATTTCCTTTTTTTTTCTTTATTCAAATCATCTTTTTATTTTTGCAATTTCACCAAATATAACATTGGATCACATCCACATTTTCACATGTAATAACACCACATCACACCCCAACATTAAAATGTAAACACTAAAGCTCAACTTGGGTGTGCGACTAGGATTGGCTATGAGGCTTTGGTGAAATCATGGTGAAGCTGAATCAAAAGGAGGGGTAGGCACAACAGGGCTAGCGAGGATAAGACGTTAGGAATGGTACAAAGCTCAACCGGGCTAAATTGATGGCCTACATCACACTCATACATGACTAACCTATACCCATGCTTCAAGAATAGCTTGGGGCAAGTTCTTAGCCAGCGAGAAAGACTATCCCTCCTCCCGACTCGAGCAATACAAACTAACGGCCGTCTACACACATCCCTAAGCTACCGTCGGATTCACATCGGATTCACCAACTTTTGAGTAGAATAAAAAGTATTTACGCAATTAGAAAAATATAAAACTAAAAGCATACAGAAAAATTAAATCTACTCGAATTTCTACACGAGACGAGAGCAGTTGACTAGAAACACAACAAGGCCAACATTTTACTCCGTCTCACAATCCTAAGCCAGCACCATAATTTTCCCAAATCTAACGAAGAAATGAGTTTAACTCGCAGCATGCAAAAAGCTAAGCACGCGCTCATGTGGGTGCAGTGGTGTGTGATGCAATGAACTAAGCAAAATAAAACAATAAAAGCTTCTAGTATGCACATGAGATGTGTACGTGCAATAGGTAACAGATCTCTCCCCCAGGCTTAAACTAAGCAACAAATCATATGATAGAGAAATTAAAATCATAAAGAGCTAAGGGAAGAGTTTACCCCATGCTCAGCTAGTGAGCATACCAGGAGACGCATGAAAACAGAAGCAGGCCCGCCATATGAAGAATCAGAACCCCGCCAATACGATGTTGTCAAGAATACCTGCAGGGGTGAGCTCCGCAAAACAGAACAAAAATATACAAACTACAACGAAATGCTAAAACTAAATAGACATGAAAAAGAAAATGCAGAAAATGAAAGATAAGTACTGGGGTTATTGTCATTCCAGCACGACTTATTCAGCTGCGAAAAGGTTCTAGCTAATGGGTCTATGAAAAGAAAAATGCACAGGTAACTGTTCTAATATCCATTTCGGTAACGGGTACCGATACAGTGATAGAGCAGTTACCCCTCTACCTAAATAATAATACCTGCCCAACACAGGTAGAGGAAATAGGAAATAAGAAGACGAGGAGCACTGGTCCTCGCTCATCTTATCACAAAACAAATCCTTGCCTAACAAGGTATCGTCTATCACAGGCCCACAGGAGGCGATGGTAACGGCATGAGCACAAAGCTCATCGTCATCCCAACGTACCTGTGGAGACTCATCCTGCACAGGATCAGATAGAGAAGGGGGATCAAGAAATAAAGGAGACGAAGAACTAAAATAATCAGAAAATGGGAGAGTGATCCCGGTGTCACTCTCAGCAGGATCAAGGCAGAGATCATCGTCAGTATCATACGAGTCGTACCGAGGGGAATCCGAGAACTCGAGGTCCGCGGTGGTAAGAGGAACGACCTCATCCAATAAGGAGGTGCAAACCTCCGCATCGGAAAGAGAGTATTCCTCATCCCACCAGGGTGCGTAAAAGTGTTCCGAAGATCCACCTTCTCCGTCAAAGATAGAGGAATCATCATCCCACTTCGGCGCAACCTCGGGCACCGAATCATCAACAAGTACGGCATCATCAACCGACTCACACAAAAATGGAGTAGCACAATCCGGCAAAAATTGCGGAGGGGCAAGGCTGCTCTCAAAATCAAGCACTGAATGAGCAGGCCCCATCATAAAATCATTCGCTGATGCTACCCCGTCGATGACCGGAACAATCTCATCGTCCCATACAGGAGCGCCCATGAGTTCCTGCTCCTCTTTTTGTTGGCTAACACCAGAGTGATCATCATCACTCGAGGAAAGCTCGTAAAAAGGGATCGAGTGACCCATGAAAGAGCTGTATGCGGCCAGAGATTCTTCAATAATCTCAACGGGTAAAGTATGAGAAAAGTGCATTATATCATTGTATGAGCCAAACAACACCCTGGTAGGCCTGTCCACAACAGACTTCCGCGAACGGGAGGTTGTTGTGCACACGCCCTTAGAGGGAGAAGGCTTGCACAAATGAGGGCAATCCTTCAACAAGTGGCCCACACCTTGACATAATAAACACTGAATGCAATGCTCGGCATTCATAACAGCAATGGCATCGATGGATCGGCGCAAAGTTTCAAGGATACGACACTCAGCATCAGGATCCATCACGAACAAAAATAATTGCTGAAAAAGTACTACATAGCTAAAATAAAAATAGCATGGATCTGCTATCTAAATCAAAAATCAGAAAAGGGTAAAAAGAAATAAGCAAAATAAAAATTCTAATAACCAAAGCAAATAAATAAAAAAAATGATATGCACAAATGGAAAAGGGCTTCAATCTATTATCTCTGTCTCCACAAACTCACACGACTGTGTTCCCCGGCAACGGCGCCAAAAACTTGATGCTAAAGATCACGGCAGTGAACCAGTCGCACAAGTAATATAAAATGGGGGTTTTCCCAAGTATCGATCTCACAAGGAACACAGTAAGTTGGAGTTAATTTCGAGGAGTACTTGAGATTGAAGTCCTCAGGTCGGAGCTAACTAAGGGGGGTTTGGATTGCGGATAACGAAAATAAAACACTATCAACTACTCCTATGCAACGCAGCTATGCGATGCTTCGCCAGGCGGGATAGAAGACTAGTCGGGCCGCTATGCACTGAATCACTAGGCGAATGGGCGAGTAGGCTTGTGGATGAGGTGAAGAGAATGGCGGAATGAGGGTCGTATGCACCTCTTCGCTAAGCATGCCACTAGCAATCGCTAGTGCGGTAAGGGCGGATGGATGGTGGATGGACAAATAGGCGCACCTCAGGTAAATATAACGAAAATATACAATCACATAGACATGATTACACATAAACGTAAATTACACTAAGCATAACTTCATCAAATACAAGAGTTCAACTACACATTCAACAACCAATCAAGAAAAGAGTGTGAGAAGTCGACCGAATATGAAGCCTTGCTGAGGATTCACGATTGGAGTCGTGGGGTTGTCAATCCGCGTCCAAGCTCGGTCCGCAACTGCGTCCGGGATAGAGAAGGGCTGTCACCACCTTGCAATGGCCCGCCTTCTTCGTGTCACAATCCGGTGGAGGATGGCACAACTTCCCCTAGATTGATGGAGAAAGCTAGGTCAAGCCCTTCTTGAAGCTCAAAGATGAAGGAGGAGGCCGAGAGGAAGCTCCAGCTTGGATTTGGAGGTGAACGCTTGCCCGGAGCACCTCCATAGTGTGGAGATTGAAGGAGGATGGTGGAATCCCTCCTCGGAGATGAAAATGGCGGAGGAAAAATGAGCGATCCCGAATTAGGGCGGAACCTGCACTATTTATACAAAAGCAGAAATGAACAATGCGCACGATCACAGGCGCATGACCAGTGGTCGTGCGCACTATGTCCTGTGCTCGTGCGCACTGTCATGGAAAAACAGGAAGAAGAACTGGGATAATGCGTACGAGCAGTGGTGCACGACCAGTGGTCATGCTCACTAAGTCCAATGATCGTGCGATTACCCAGATAGGACTCCAGAAAAGAGGAATCAATGCACACGATCAGTGGCGCACGACCGGTGGTCGTGCGCAATATGTCCAGTGGTCGTGCGCTTACCCCAGGCTGATTTTGGAAAACATAGAGTAGTGCGCACGATCAGGGGCACACGACCAGTGGTCGTGCGCATTAGATCCCATGATTGTGCGCAGTATTCCTGTTTCACAACCATCCCAGAACATGCACACGACCCCTATATCGAAAGAAAAACCAATCACTGATATGTGCAGACATTCCAGTCAATCACAAAAAAAGTGTACAAACAATAAAAGTAACAAAATACACAACCACGGCCATAAATGTGCACTTCCTATGGAAATAAAGATAAGATGAGATATGAACGATATAGAACTAAAAGTGAAGTGCAAACGCGTGAAAACTAGCCCACATGAGTCCGAAAATAGGTATATAAAGTGGACTCATCAGTGAGTTGCACTTGCCTGTGCATAAATTGCATCATAACATTCATTCATATTATGTCATACGCTTCATAGATCCTTATCATATAAATTAGTATGGGCTCTTTTATATGATAAGTTAAATTTCCTGGAAACCCTAACTTATAAATTTGTATGAGCATTTTTATAAGTTAAGGTACTTTTATGATGGTAGTATAGTGGTAACCTAGTTTTATTTTCCTGCTCTTACTTTCTGTTCTTTACTTACTTTACCGTACTGCACTTGTTCTACTTACTCAGTTTTATACCTTACTTACTGTACTTGTTCTTATTACATAGAACTGCTAGACTAGAACTACTATTACTCCTCATTCACTTGTTAGCGCAGTGCCACTACCACATGTTTATACTTGATACCCCTTGTTGTCCTCCGCTTCGTCCTCCCGCACGGTGCCTAGGAGTTGCGGGGCGATGTGTGGAGGAAACGACTTAGTCTTTTGACTAATGGTCGGTGACCAACTATTTTTAGGAGCTCGAGGAGATGGAGCACCAGCACGACCGACAGGACGAGATGACAGGACGTGAGGAGCTGATACCACCTACTACCACTACTACTGCAGAGATGCCTCAGGTGGGATGACTTGACGATGATAGTTTTCTTCCTCTGTTAGAGGTGAGAGAGAGAGAGAGATTTGATATGATGTATAGGGCATAAACCCTTATTACTCTTTTTATTATATTTGTACTCATTGTGGACTGTATACTCTTTCATTTATTTATATATGATTAGTACTGTGACTGTGGACTAGCTATTTTGTACTCTGATATGTACTACTTCTGTTTCTCATACTTGGCCTACAGGTTTATGATCGTGCTAGCCGGCAGAATCGACATATTGCGGTGTCGACTAACCTGTGTTTTATTGTCACCATAAGACGACGATTCTGGGTATAAGACCGGGTGCCTCCTTGGTAAGGAGAAGGGTCTTACATAGGGTTAGGAGGTATAAGTGGGGTCCACCAGGCTAGGGGATGGTCAATTGACCCAATATAATCTAGTTTGACCCATTTAGGGGTAGAGTTGACCTTAGTCAACTTAACCACCTTGACTGTCCTCCATGGGTCCTTAGTGACCCTTTGACCCCATTTTAGGTCTAGGAAGACCCTGGTTGGGTTAGTTGGGCTTAACTAGGGCACACTGCCCTTCATTAGGGCACCTTGCCTAATCTAGGCCTAGAGTGGTCCTAGGTCATCTTGGCCACCCTGAGTCGACTCCAATGGACCCTTAAGGTTCAGATGAACCTTACAATGGATTGGTGAGGCCATGGTGGGGTCTTGAAGTCTTGGTGAAGCCCCATAATCACCTTAAACTAGGGTTCATAACTTTACTATTTGTAGACCATAGTGGTCTCACTTACATCCCTGGGTTCACTTGGCCTTCTTGGTGTTCCTAGGGTTTTGTCATGACCTAGTCATGACAAAAACCACACCTAGGGGTCTAGTTGTTTGAGGGATATTACAAATCCCAATATATAACAAAAACAAATTTCGTCCTCGAAATTCTAGCTAGGCCTACGAGGTTTCTAATATGAAAGAAAAATTGTAACATCCCGAGAGGTTGTGAGTAATACCTGACTGAATAGCTCCGGGTACCTCTGTTGCATCAAGTCCTGGGGCTCCCATGTGTACTCCTCTCGCCCGTGATTCCTCCACAGGACCTTGACCAATAGAACCTTCTTGCGACGTAAGACTCGTATTCCCCTGTCGTCAACCCGAATCGGTTCCAGGTGAACTGACCGATCAGAGTCTACTGGCCCATCTGTGGCCATAATCTGCTGCTCTGGGCGTAGTAGAGCCCTCCTGAGAGAGAATACATAGAATACGACGTGCAGGCTTGCCAGCTCCGGTGGCAGCTCCAGCATGTATGCCAAGGGGCCGATCCACTCCCGGATCCTATAAGGCCCCATATATCTTGGGCTGAGCTTCCTCTTCCGATCGTGCACCCGTGAAACCCCATGCATTGGTCGGATCTTCAAGATTACCTGGTACCCCACCTGTAACTCCACCTGACGATGCCGAGCGTCATAATACTTAGCATGTCGGCTTTGTTCCTCTAGCATCCTATCCCGTATCAATCTCACCTGGGTCTCGGTGTCCTTAACAAACTCCGAACCCAAAGCCTTTGGATCCTTATCCTATATCAATGACAACGGAGTCCTACACCTTCGTTCGTACAAGGCCTCATATGGAGCCATCCTTATGCAGGACTGGTAGCTGTTATTATATGAGAACTCGATTAGTGGCAACAGTTTCTCCCAGGGCTCACCGCAATCCAGTATGCAAAGTCACAACAGATCTTCCAAGGTCTGATTGGTGCGTTCCGTCTATCCTTCAGTCTGGGGATGAAATGTTGTACTGAATGTCAGCCGAGTGCCCAAGTACGTCTCCACTGATCTACACTCCCTGGACGTAAACCATCCATCCCGATCCGATACAATCGACCTGGATACGCCATGATAACAGATGAACTGTTCCACGAACTTCCGAACCAGAACACCAAACGAGTCATCCTTCCTAATCGGAATAAATCTGGCTACCTTCGTCAGCCGGTTGACGATCAACCAGATCGAATCGTTTCACGTCTGCGATGGGGGAAGCCCATGTATGAAGTCCATCGCGACATCATCGAACTTCCACTCTGGCACTGGGAGTGGCTGCAATAATCATGCGGGGTGCCTGCACTCTGCCTTCACCAACTGGTATGTCTTGCAATGGGTCACGAAGTAGGTGATATCCTTTTTCATGCCTGGCCAATATATGGTCTTCTTTAGGTCCACACTCATCTTCGTAACACCCGGATGTACTGAATACCGACTGCAATGAGCCTCGTCGTGATATCTTCCCGGACCTGGCCTCTCTCTGGTATATAAATCTGTCCTCTGAAACACACTAGAACATCCCTCAGTGAGTAATCTCTAGCTGTGCCTACTTGTAAGGCCCGGAATATCGGCTCAAGCTAGGCATCCTGCCTCTGCCCATCTCTGACTCGGTCTCGAATGTCATCTGGGGCAATCAACGATGCTAGGTACTCCCGGTACAGCTCAGGGTGATCCTCAGACACAAAGGATATCTGCATCTTTTTGAACAGTTGGACCAACTCCAAGGCCATCAACTGCATTCCTTCTCCAGAGTTTGTGGCCTTTTGGCTTAGCGCATCTGCCACCACATTCGCCTTTCCCGGGTGGTAGTGCATCTTGTACTAGTAATCTGCTAGAAACTCCACCCATCGCCTCTTCCTGATATTCAGCTCCTTCTGCATGTCTACATACCTCAAGTTCTTGTGATCGGAGTAAATATCACAGTGGACACCGTATAGATAGTGTCGCTAGACTTTCAGCGCAAATATGACCGCTCCCATCTCTAAGTCATGAACTGGGTAGTTCAGCTCATGCTTATTAAGCTGCCGAGAAGCGTATGCTATCACGTGACCATTCTACATTAGCACCGCACCCATGCCCTATTAGGAAGCGTCGGTGTAGACCTGGAATCCTTCCTTTCCCGAAGGAGGGGCTAGTATAGGAGCCGAGGTGAGTCGATCCTTTAGCTCATGGAAGGCCACCTCGCACTGCGAGGTCCAGATAAAGGGCACATCTTTCCTCGTCAGGGATGTGAGTGGCAGGGCAATATGAGAAAATCCCTCCATGAACTTCCGATAGTAACCGACAAGTCCTAGAAAACTCCGCACATCCGAAGCCGACCTCAGCTGCGGCCAATCCCGAACTGCCTGAATCTTTGCCGGGTCCACTGCCAACCCAACACCACTGATGAGATGGCCTAGGAAGGCCACCTCCTTCAACCAGAACTGTCATTTGTTGAACTTCGCATAGAGCTGGTGCTCCCGTAGTCTCTCTAGGGTCAGCATCAGATGTCGTGTGTGCTCCTCCTGTGTCCTCGAGTAGATGATGATGTCATAAATAAATACAATGACGAACACATCCAAATATGCCTCAAACACCCGATTCATGAGGCTCATGTACGTCGACGGTGCATTCGTGAGCCCGAAGGGCATCACAGTAAATTCGAACAGCCTATATCTTCTACTGAAGGAAGTCGTCTGTATGTCCTCCTCCTGGATCTGCAGCTGATAGTTGCCCGACCTCAAGTCCAATTTTCAAAAGAAATGCACGCCCTCCAACTGGTCAAACAGCTCATCTATCCTTGGCAGTGGATAGGTATTCTGGACTGTCAGTCGGTTCAGTGCCCGGTAGTCGATGCACAATCTGAGTGTCCCGTCCTTCTTCTTGACGAATAACACCGAGGATCCCCATGGTGAAGAGCTTAGCCGGACAAAACCCGCTTCCACCAGTTCGTGGAGCTGGCTCCAAAACTCTGTCAGCTCCTTCGGGGCCATCCGATAAGGGGCTCTAGACACTAGCTTAGACCTTGGCACTAGCTGTATCCGGATATCCTGCTCCCAGTGCGGGGGTAGCCCTGGCAGCTTCTCTGGAAATACGTCGACAAAATCTCGCACCACCGGAATATACGAGATGGAACCCTTAGTCTCGGCCATCCCATACAACACTTCATAGACTTCTCCCCCTGTAAGTGGGACTTGACGGCCTACACGGATGACATCAAGAGAGGGGGAATAGATCTAATACCTTCGATGACGATGAAGGAATCCCCATGCCTCACAGTAATCCTCTTGGACATGCAGTCAATCTGAGCATGGTTCCAGCACAACCATGTCATTCCCAGGACCAAATCAAAGAATGGCATCTTCATGATCGTCAACAGTGCTTCAAATATATTTTCGTCGATCTCCTCCTCCATGTTGTAGCGGGCGGTGGTGAATATCTCTGATCCGTAAGGTAACCGTATCCTCATCATCAGGCCTGTGAACCATTCCACGCCTTCCAGCCCTTCCACGAAGGCTTCTGACACGATTTAGTGTGAAGCACCCGTATCGAACGGTGTATATGCGGGCTTGCCGCTGATGAAGACTATGCCTGGGGGTTTAACTTAAAGTCTTAGAAATCTATTTATGGTTTCTTTCCAAGTCTATCAGTTCTATATCCATAGCTTTAATTATCTAGGAAAGAGAGAAGACTTAAAATTAACTGGCGTACCTATGATCACCTGCTCCGGGTTCCGTTGTCGAGTCAGATCCAATGCATATACTTGCTACTTCTCTTGTATTTGGTCTCTGTCATGGTATATATGACCACGACCACGTCCTTGGCCTCATAAATACTGAGATGGCGGGGCAGCCGGTGATGCTGGTGGTGGTGCCCCCCTTATGGGGCAGTTCCTTTGGATATGCCCCACCTGATGACAATTGAAACATTCTGGCGGGGGATAAGCCATACCCCCGAGTCTCTGCGCCACCCACATCTGGGGTGGCTGAGGGTCCACCACTACTGGTTCCCTCTGCTCCTGTCTCACCTCCTGCCAAGGCTGGTCTTTTGCACGTCTCCCATCTGTGACGCGGCCCCGCCGCTGATCATTTCGAGCTCCCCGGCCCTGGTCCTCAGCTGGCTGCTTCCAGCCTCGGGTAGTATGTCAATCCGCCTCGATCCTTTTTCGCCATTTCCAATATCCGAGGAATAGGCCCGTCGGACACGAACAATAGAGGTTCCCTCAGATCCTCTCGCAGGCCCTTATAGAACCTCTTAGTTTAACCTGCCTCATCCAACTGGTAAGAATCCGCAAATCGGGCTCGATGGTTGAACTCCCTATGATACTCCACCACTGTCTTGCTACCCTATCTCAACTGTAGAAATAAAACCTCCAGCTCATCTCTGGTCGACTGCTGAACAAAATGCTCCAACAGTGCGGCCCTGAATTCCCCCCAAGCTATCTCAGCAACCTCTCTGTCAGCAAACGTAATGTCCAGCTAAGTCTTCCAGCATCTCTTGGCATGGGACTCCAAGCAAGAGATGACCAAGGACACTCTCTCCTCCCACGGACACAGGATCCCAATCAGCATCTCATACATAATGTCCAGCCACTCCTCCGTCCGAACGGCTGACTCTGTCCCCAAATAGGATGGGGGAAGTCCTCGAAAAATACTCAGCCAGTTGGCCCCCGGGTTTGGCTGCGGAGCCGAACCTGTTGTACCCTAAACGCCTCCAGGATAGCTGTCAGAGTCTGCCCTATATCTGACTGTAGGAATGGAGTGGGAACATGGGGAGGTGGTGCAACATCGGGAGTCTGCTAGACTCCGCCCTGTGGTGTAGGCTGTAATGGGGGCTGCGCAACAAAAGCCAATAGTAAGTAATTGACTCAAACCTAATTAACGGTGGACAATTTACATGTGATCCCTCATATGGGCACACCACTTCTTCCACTGCTTAGTTTGTCCCCAAACAAAACTTGTGCGGGGGTGACCCAGGGGTTGTGGACTGCTACTTTTCGATCACGGTCGGCTCTAATACCACTTGTAAGACTCCCCCCCCCTCTTTTTTTTAAAAAACCACGGGGTCTTAGGCCCGGAACCGCCGTTTTGTGGGGACACCTTCACGCCCGGAAAGGTCATCACTACAAAATGTCGATCTTGCCGGCCAGATCGATCACAACTGTAGAAAAGCAACAAAAACAAGTCCACAGAAATCACATAAATAGTAAATGATCTCCACGAAGGGAGTGTCCACAGTTATAATAAAAATACTAAAATTTCTTGGGCTCATGCCCAGTACATCAATGTCCTCACTCCAAATATCCCATCACGAAAGAAAAACTAATATAACTAGTAGAGACCAGGACTCACAGTACCTGCCGTATGAACTCTGGTACTAGACTGCCCCATCTCCAAGTGCGTCGACCTCTAGGGCTGCTCCTCCATGCTGGGCTCCACGGTCCCCCAAAATGATGTGGTTCAAAAACCGTTAGTCTAAAGACTACGTCCTATCATCCCCTGCCCCTTCCCCCATGGCACCTAGGCACCGAGCGGGGAGGAGGAAAAGAGAGGACATGAAGGTGGATAATATCAAATGAGCAGATAGCGGCGGAACTAAACTCGCAGTCCAATAGTATGTAAGGCAGTAATAAAAGGATGAAGAACTAAACAAGAAAATTAACCTTAACTTATGCAAGAACACATAAGCCAAGGGATCTTTTGCAGGGCTCCCATCGTATAAAGAGTCCCATACTTATTTATACAAAAGGGTGTCAGTTTTCTAATAAGCATACCTATAAAGATTTCTGAAATAAATCTTAACTTATAAGCAAGCCCGCACGAACTTAAAAGCCAAGGGGTCGTTTTGCAGGGCCTATTGTATAAAGCCTCCCATACCACTTTATACAATAGGTGTTAGGGTTGAATACAATGGTTATACAATGAAATACAATTATGCCATGCTGTGAGCATGCAAGTGCAACACACCCACTCGACTCTGTATACACAGACCTTTAGTTTCCCCTTTCTGGAGCCGAACCTCCCAGGATACCTCCGTAGTGGCAAACGAAAGCGGTGCATTGGGCCTCGCCCGCCTCTAAACCGGTAATTACACTACCAGTCAGACCTATCTTACGCCTAAATGCTGGTGCACTAAGCGGAGCTCCTGCGTACACTTGTCGGCTGGCGGACCGGACTTTACTTGGCCAAGTGCTAAACCACACTAGCCGAGTCAACATATTGGCGTTGCTGCATCGACTCACCAATAACGAAGACCCACCACCTTTACTTTATGCACATGCAACCTTGATGTATAACCATCGAGCCAAATCTCCCCGGACCAACCCGTCCGTCACCAACTGCAACCGTGCCAAAGCTCGCCGGGCCAACCTGCCCATCTCCAAATACACTGACCCTACTGCCCGAGTGACCCAACCTAACTCCCACAACCCCGGGGAGTGTGAGTGCAACCCTATGTTATTTCTACTTACTGTTGCATTTTAGTTTTACCTACTGCTTAGGTTAGCCCGGGACTGCCCAAGGTATACCCCGTGAAGGGGTCTCGAAGGCACTAGGAACTACGATGGGATTACGCCCAAAGCTCCCTTTTGCAAGGCACTTACTATTATTGGTTGCTACCCAATTTCCCAACCCTTAATCATTTTGCTGGATCTAACCCTAGTGCATTAGACACTTCCTCCCTACGGGAAAGACGATCTTTCGTCATCCCGAGCACCACCGGACACTAGGCAATCCAACCCCTTTCTCATCCCAACTTCCAATGATGAACTCATATTCATTCATCCAAGTCAGCAAACATCTAACCCCAACTCATGTGCCCAAATTTATACTCCTATACAATTTCTGCAGTTTTACTAAATGCAGACCATGATAAGTAATATGACATTTAAAATGGGAGGTACACAATATAATCACCCAGTACCCCTATAATAATTATTGGAGGGCTATAATGATATTTTTAACCTAAATCCAGAAATTCATAATTTTTCTAATTTATCTGATAATTTTTATTATTTATTCTAGTAATACAAAAATCTTAGTTTGAACATGAAGTACCCATTTCAGAAAAGAAAATACTCTACAAAATTTAAGATAGATTCAATATGAATATTTAACATAAAATCTAGTGTCTCCCAATTTGTTTTTCAAAGAAAATAAGCTCTGAATAAATTTTACATCAGATTCCCAATATTATGTGTTTGTAAAGTATATACTGCTAATAATCATCTAAAAATCATGAATTAATTTCTCCAAGTGTTTATTGACCTAAACTTATCAGAGACCATATTCCACAATTTTTGCAACAAATAAATAGCTCTAAATAATTTATTGACCGTAATTGCACCTTTTAAAACTTGTGAAAGAAGTACCAATGTTTTTCAACTAAAATTTATAACAAAATTCAAGAATAATCATTTTGACTTAAAACATCTCCTGCCCAAATTTTATGAGCCTCTAATGAACAGTGTGATCATAATAAATAAAATACCATTTACGGCCACATCATGTATAACAAAGGGGGTGCTAGTAATATTACTCATAAAATTACAATAAATTCACTGGAGGTCCTTTCTAACTTAGAGACCATGCTACCTGATTTTTACACATTTTTAGTAAGTTTTGGTGGCTTGTTCTACCCAAAAGGTGGTTATGCCCTAAGCTAGGGTTAGGGATTTGAGGGGTATTTCCATCTCCAAATCCTCTAAGATTCATCCCAGAGGACTTAGACTCCCTAGCATCATTCCTACCAAGTTGCAAGATCACACAAGGGCATTTGAACCCAAGCCCATCACAACACTCAAAAGCCCCTCCTTAGGGTTTGAGTTTGGATCCTAGGGTAAAACTGCCCTAGACCACCCCATAATCCCTATGAGGGTGTTAAAGGTCATGTCAAGTCAGTGGTCAAAATCTCAGCCTCTGTTGAGGTGATTTGACAACTCCACCTCAAGGTGCACTTTTTACTTAAGAATCCCTCATTAAGGTAAAATTAGGGTTAGGTCATTACCTATCCAAAAAACATCCAAATGAGGTGAAAAGTTATAGAGAGACATACAATGAGGCCAAGGACAAGTCACCAAAAGTTGGGATGGTTTGGAGGTCATTAGACCACCTAATTAAATTACCTATTATAATTAAATAAATAACAACACCATAGCCAAATTATCTCCACAAATTTCCATTTTTGGACAGGCCCTAGGTATAGCTAAGGGTGACCCCCTGCCCAAATTTCGGGTCATTTCGACAAAGGATGAAGAGTGGGCACCCATTTTAATTTCAGGATAGCCCTAGGTATAGGTCCCACCAAATTGGGTGCCCTTGTCCAACTATAGGTCCAAATTGGTTCAAATCAATTTTTAATTAACGTATACACTTAGGGCTAAAAACTTCATATTGGTGACTTTTTCATTAGAGGAGCCTAAGTATTTTTAAAAATTAAAACCATCTACAGCAAAAAGTGTGACAGAAATGATATAAAAATGAAATTAAATGATTCTTATCAATCTGACGCACGAATCTTGTCGCAGATCCAGTGGCCCGGGCTCATCGTCTACCTCCAACCAACGACTGAGATAGCCTGATCCAGGAGCCACTTCAAACCGCCACTGACGCCCAACCCGGCACTTCCCCGGCCGGCCACCGCCACCAACACCTCCACCGAGGTAGTGGCTATCGACTGGCGGCGACACAACCGCCGGAGGGGCGGATTCCAGCGATTTTACCAAGAAAATTTCTCGGCCCAAAACCATGAAAACCAGGAATTGGTTCGGGCTCAATTGAGCCCAAACCTTGAACCTGAGCATTGTTATGATCTAGCCATGAGGTCAGGAGAGGAGGAGGACCTTGCCGGCGGCCTGAAGTCGAGAAGATCACCGGGAAGCCATTTTTTGAAGGCGGCGCCGCTCGGTTTCTGCAAATACACAGTGGGGGGGGGGGGGGGGGGGCTCGATTTCTTCACGTAAGGCTTGGGAAAATCTTCTCTCGACCCACTGATGGTGTTTAAAGCCTCAGTTGGGAAGGGGAGGGGCTGGATTATCAATGCCCATTAAAGCCATTAATGGCTATGCTCGGCCATGGAGGAGGGGGGCTGAACCAGGCCTTGGTGGCCATGGAAATGACTGGAAACTTCTGCCCTTAGGGTTAGGAGGTATAAGTGGGGTCCACCTGGCTAGGGGATGGTCAATTGACCCAATATAATTCAATTTGACCCATTTAGGGGTAGAGTTGACCTTGGTCAACTTAACCACCTTGACTGTCCTCCATGGATCCTTAGTGACCCTTTGACCCCATTTTAGGTCTAGGAAGACCCAGGTAGGGTTAGTTGGGCTTAAATAGGGCACACTGCCCTTAATTAGGGCACCTTGCCCAATCTAGGCCTAGAGTGGTCCTAGGTCATATTGGCCACCATGAGTCGACTCCAATGGACCCTTAAGGTTCAGATGAACCTTACAATGGATTGGTGAGGCCATGGTGGGGTCTTGAAGTCTTGATGAAGCCCCTTGATCACCTTAAACTAGGGTTCATAAATTTACTATTTGCAGACCATAGTGGTCTCACTTACATCCCTGGGTTCACTTGGCCTTCTTGGGCTTCCTAGGGTTTTGTCATGACCTAGTCATGACAAAAACCACACGTAGGGGTCTAGTTGTTTGAGGGATGTTACACATGGTGTTCCTCGGAGCATCGTGAGCTATCGAGATGGGCGATTTACTTTGAATAATTGGAGACTGGTCCATCAGATGTTGGTCACGAAGCTGATGTTTAGTACGGCCTTTCATCCCCAAAAAGATGGCCAAACTGAAAGGACAAATAGAACAATGGAGGATATGCTCCGGATGTGCGCCCTGGATTTTGGGAAGAGATGGGAAGAGCATTTCTACATGGTGGAGTTTGCCTACAATCTACCAAACGAGCATCAGTATGGTACTGTATGAAGCTCTGTATGGACGGAAGTATCGTACTCCTTTGGCTTGGGTAGAAGCAGGTAAATCCAAGTTGTATAGGCATAATGAAGTAGATGAAGCGAACTCAACGATACACACTATTCGAGAAAGGCTACTGATAGCTCAAGATCGTCAAGTAAAATACTACAATGCCAAGCACCGGAATGTGGTGTTCACGGTGGGTGACTGGGTATACTTGAAGGTCAAACCCTTCAAAGGTGTATCCAGGATTCATCGTCTGAAAAAGTTGAGTCAACGGTACCTTGGTCCATTTGAAGTGGTAGAGCGAGTCGGGGAAGCTGCATATCGGCTAGCTCTGTCGGTAGACTTGAGTGGATTACATGATGTGTTTCACATCTCAGTGCTGCGGAAAGCCGTGAAGGATCCAACTCAAGTGATCGAGAATGATCATGTCGCGGTGGAGTATGGGCTAACGATGAAGGTTAGGCCCATTCAGATCGAGGATCGTCCCGAGAAACATTTGCGGAACAAGACGAACATGATGGTCAAAGTCCGGTGGGACAATTGTGGCCGTGAAGAACTCACATGGGAGCGAGAGCAAACCATGCGAGCTGAGTTTCCCGAGCTCTTTGTGAAACTGTTATGCAGTGTATATCGAGTTGTAATGAACGTTTGTAAAATGAAATCCTTCTATTGGAGTTCCTTACTTTCTGCAAATTTCGGGGACAAAATTTTTGTAAGGAGAGGAGGTTTGTAACACCCCAAACCCCAAAATTTGGCAAAATTAATAGACACGGCCTGGAACACGGGCGTGTCATAGGGCGTGTCCTTCTTGGGTGAGCAGTCGATGAATTTTAGGTAGACAAAGTTGATTCGATCGACGATTGTCGAGTGCAGAGTACACGGCCTATGACCCGGGCGTTTCACACAGCGTGTCCTCGCCGATCGACGAATTTCAGCTCGACGAAGTGGAGCTGGGGTGTGTCTAGCGCCGTGTATGGGCACACGAACTGGGACACGGGCGTGTCCCAGGCCGTGTCCCTCTCGGGTTGATCTCGATTTTGTGCAGCTTGAAGAACACGGATACAGACACGGGCGTGTCTAAAGGCGTGTCAGGTGACACGGCCCGTGACACGGGCATGTCACATGAGCATGTACTGGAGTGGATAAGTCGGTTGAGCACCACTTGAGGTATACGGCCTGGGACACGGGCGTGTCACAGGCCGTGTCAGGCAAAAAAATATGATTTTGTGGCAAAATCAAGGCTGTCCATTTCTTCAGCTGTGATCCAAGGGCTGAGGTGCCTCCCTGCTTCCTTATGGCCGTGGATGAGATGGAAATTCTCATTTGTCATTTGGCCTTCATCTTTCTAAAATCCTAGAGAGAGAAAGAGAGGAAGAAGGAGGAGGAGGAAGAGGAGTTGGCCACTAGTAGTGCTGCGAAGTTCTGACAAGAGATCCGAGGCCAGCGTTGCGGAGGAAAAACAGTTGTGGTTCTTTCCAGCCAGCTAGGAGCTCATGGCGCCAAAGCGATCTTCGAGGGTAACGACTTTTCTTCCTAGCCATGTGAAGGCTTCTTTTTTGGCATGTGCATATGATTCCCCCACCATAGGGTGGCGTGTTATGGTAGTCTCTTGGGTTGATTCATGGAATCCCCAATCATTTGGCATATAGATCCGAAAAAGCAGTACGAGATAGGCATGCTGTGTGAAGCCCATCTGGACAGGTTGGTCTGGATTGGTGATGTTGCATATATGCACCGAAGAAGACTCCGTGATAAACGTGTAGTTTAAGGTATCGACGGGTTAGACCTGCGAAGGGCAGTAGCAGGAAGTACTGGAGTGGTAGTCCAGGAAAAAACCTGTATAAAGCTTGTGCTGTTGGGTTGTACCTGCAAAGGGCAGTAGCAGGAAGTACTGGCATGATAAGCTAGGAAATAACCTTAATGCTTGGAATGCTTGGTGGGTTGTGCCTGTGAAGGGGAGTAGCAGGAAGTACTGGCTTGGCAGTATAGGAAAATACCCTCAAGTGATGTACGGTTAATCCTAGGGATGGAAAGTGAGTTCTGCCACTAACGCGAGGCGTGGCTCCTAGGTAACCGATGAATGTGAAGCCAATTCTGTGAGAATATGCCAGTTATGAGTGAACTGATGAGTTCACCTAAAGGAAACAGGCAAGTTGAAACCGACCCGCACCATTTATGTAGCCGTGAGTACGCCATACTCGGTGATGGCAAGGCGACTTGAACAACGGGGGGGGGGGGGGGGGGATGTTCCGACCTGCGCTATGTCCGTCTGATATGAGACCTGAAAGTGCGGTCTGTTGGAGCGCATAGCAAGAGTCTTAGGCCTGCGTGCCATGACACAATGGGGGGCTACGAGCCAATCCTGATGCATTAAGACTAAAGTCTCCGGCTGTATGCTATGGAGCAAAATGCTCAATAGTTACCATTGGGTTGTGACCCTGATACGGTGGTGGGACCCTGGTTCGTCGGTACACCAAGAATGTGCCCTGAGTGCACGGATCGTCGGGCGGTGTGGCTGACGGTTGTGATGCCATGTATGTGTGTGAGAGAACATTGTATGATATACATGTTTGCCTGTGAAATTCTATGCCTGCAGGGAAGGAATACCACCGCCCCGGGAAAGGGGTGCGGTCGTTATAATTTGGTCAGTTGAATGCTGACCGTTGCCTATTTGCCACCGTTGGGTGGGCTGTCCCTGTGCAGTTGCTGGAGAGCCAAGCAAGACGCATAAAGGCTGAGGTTCCTGCTACTGCTACTGCTAGCCCTCAAAAGCTAAATGAAAATACTATGTTTGATTATACGTGGCCGGCCTGCACGCCAATTTTTGAGGCCACTGTTGTGTAAAGCCCTGTAAGGCCATAAGGCCAGTTGACTTTGTATTTTCTACGATTCATGTTTATATAAATGTGGAGCTTGTATATGGTGTACATTCATATGTATGAGTTCAACTTCGTGTTATAGGCTTCCGCTAGAATGCAATGAGTTAGGATGCCCAACTCTGGTATCACTATGTGACTTCCCCGACTGTTTTATGGTATATACTGTGGGGCCCCGAGCGGACCTTTAGTATATACCTGTGAACGGATGGAGTCGTTACATGAGACAATGTTGGTTTTGCAAAAAAATGGGGTCTTACACGGGGTATTACCAATTGAGGATACAAGAGGAAGATATCCAGAAAAATGGTGTTTAGCTTGAGGTATGGGCTATATGAGTTCACCATGATGCCATTTGGGCTCACGAACGCCCTTCAGCGTTCATGAGCCTGATGAACAAATTGTTTGAGCCATACTTAGTTGTCTTTGTCATCGTCTTTATCGATGACATTTTTGTCTATTCAAAGGCAAAAGAGGATCATATGGAACACTTGACCTTGGTGCTGAAGAAGTTGAAGGAGCATACCTTGTTTTACAAGTTCAGCAAGTGTGAATTTTGACTCCGATAAGTTGTCTATTTAGGCCACCTGATCAGTGATGCTGGGTTAGCTGTGGATCTGGCCAAGGTGAGTGTCGTGAAGGAATGGTCTCCTCTGAAGTCAGTAGCTGATGTTCGGAGTTTCCTTGGACTTGCTGGATATTATCGCAAGTTTGTGAGGATTCTCAAAGATAGCCCTCCCCCTCACTACCCTAATGAATAAAGGTGTGTTATACGAATGGACACCCGAGTGCGAAGCCGCATTCGAAGAACTGAAAGACAGACTCACCTCTGCGCCCATCCTTGCCCTTCCATCTGGGAAGGAAGGATTTTAAGTCTATACTGATGCATCATACCAAGGGATGGGAGCAGTACTGATGCAGCACAGACATGTGATCACCTATGCTTCGAGGCAACTGAAGAAGCATGAAGCTAATTACCCAATTCATGATTTGGAGTTGGGGGTAGTGGTGTTTGCCTTGAAGGTTTGGAGACATTATTTATACGGCGTCCACTGTGAAATATTTTCGGATCATAAGAATTTGAAGTGCGTTCATACTTAAAAGGAGCTGAACTTGAGACAGTGGCGGTGGCTAGAATTTTTATGTGATTATGACTTTACCTTGAACTACCACCCTAGAAAATCAAACTCCATAGTTGTTGCTTTCAGCGGGAAGGTACCGGAAACCAGCCCTGAGTCCCGATTGATGTGTATGAAATTAGCTCGGATACTTGAAGAGATGGAGATTACTCTGGTGTTTAAAGACCATTCTGAAGGGTATACGGAGTACCTAACCGCAATGAGCATAGTTTGTGACACTCGGGACCGAACCCGAGTAGAGCAAAGAAAGGATGCTGCTCTGACCCTAGTGTTTAAGTCAATTGAAGATGGGTCTGCTGACAAATATTCCCTAAAAGACAGCCCCGTTCATTTCTATGGTCGGCTTTACATTCCCGAAGGCGGTAAAATTCGAGAAGATATCTTGAGAGAGGCACATTGCTCTCAATATTCAGTGCATCCTGGGAATGCCAAAATGTACGCTGACTTGCGGAAGACCATGTGTTGGCCAGGAATGAAGAGAGACGTCAGATATTTTGTTACGCACTGTGAGTCCTGTCAAAGGGTGAAGGCGGAATGCAAGAGCCCCGGATGATTATTACAGTCGTTGCCCATCCCTTAGTGGAAGTTCGAGGATATCTCCATGGACTTCGTTCACGGTTTACCTCACTCACGCTCAGGGAATGATTCGGTTTGGGTAATCATAGATCGCCTGACAAAGGTAGCCAGGCTCATTCCTATGAAGAAAGAGGCATACTGCAGTTTGTACGGTACCATGACATGCTAAAGATAATTGTTTCTGCTCGGGATGGTCGTTTCACCTTTAGAGAATGGAGGGCAGTACAGGCGTATTTGGGTTCGCACCTTACCTTCAGCACATCGTTTCATCCTCAGACGGACGGGCAGTCTGAGATGACCATCAAAACTATGGAGGATTTACTAATATTGTGTGTGCTAGATAGAGGAGAGTCGTGAGAAAGGATTTTTCCTCTGGTTGAATTATCATATAACGACAGTCATCAGGCCAGTATCGGGATGACATACCATGAAGCTCTTTATGGAAGAAGGTGTAGAACCCCCTTTTCATGGGTGCGGGATGAGGATCTGAAGGTGTTGGGAGTTGAGTATATTAACGACACAGATGTTGTTGTAAGGTTAATACGGGACCACATGCTTGAGGATCAAATTCAGCAGTCCAAGTATTATAATGCGAAGCACCGGATGGTGGAATTTCAAGTGGATGACAAGGTCTTCTTGAAGATCCAGCAAATGCATGGAGTGTCACGGGTACGTAGTCTAAAGAAGATCAACCCAAGATACATTGGGCCTTATTCTATATTGGAAAAGATTGGCCCTTTGGCCTATCGGTTGGAGCTACCGCCAAAGCTAGAGAATCTACATGACGTATTCCATGAGTCGTCACTTCGGAAGGCGCTGTTGTGACACGAGCAACATGTACTCACCACAGATGGAGTAGTGGCAAATGATAAATCTGTTCGACTAGAGCCGGTGCGGATTGTGGACACTAAAATAAGGAGCTTGCGGCGAAAAAGTGTCTCGTTTGTAAAAGTTTTGTGGTCTAATCATGAGGAGGAGTATACTTGGGAGCCTGTAGACTTGATGCAAAAGCGTTACCCAGAGATGTTTCCCCAAGATAACATCAAAAGCACATCATAATTTAATTTTTATGTCTTACTTCCACATAGCCTTAGCCTGATTTCGGGGACGAAATCTTTTATTTTATTTATAGGATTTGTAACGTCCCATTTCACGCTAGGCCCCTTATGCTCGTTCTGAGTCAAGTGACTTGACTCATGCTAGGGGTGCACTGGCAAAAGGTGCTGAGTGCGCTGGATAAAGGCTTGGGTTGAGTGATACCGAACGGGTCAAAGTGGGATAACCTAGGAGAAAATGACCAAGGGAAATTTGTGGGATATCGTCAGGGATATTCGACGAATTCGTCGAATATCGTTGGAAGAAAATTCCAAGGGAAAATCGTCGGATATCGCCAATGATATCCGATGAATTCGTCGAGTATGGTTGTTATTCGTCGAGTATCGCCGGCTGATACTCGACGCACTCGATACCAGAAACCAAAAAATTATCTAAGTTAAATTCGTCGGATATCACTGGTGATATCCGACGAATTCGTCGAACATCACCGAAGGAAATCGACTGGATTAAAATTGGAATTCCGGCTAAGGTGAATTTGTCAAATATCGCTAGGGAAGCTGATACTCACCGAATTTGACTTGTGTGATTTCCGGTTCTGGCAGAATTCACTGACTTGTTTTGACGGGTTGAACCGGACTTTGAGATTCGGGCGGGATGATTCCTTGGACCGGACTTTTTAATAAGACCTAATTTAAGGTAATAAAAGGGTGGTCCAATGACATGACGACACACGACAAGTAAGTTAAACCTAATACCTTGTTATAAAATGTCGGAATACCCGAACCCTAGCCGTCGCTACTCGTTCGTTTTGCCGAGCTGCCACTTGTCGTACGAAATCTTCAGGAATAGGAGAGAGAAGAACGTAGTAGATTGCCAGAGTCGGATAAAGAGCCGTCTGTTCCATGGAAAACACCGCCAACGAAGAGAAGAACCATGCCACCGAGGAGGATGACTAGATCCATGGCCGGAAATGTCGAAACCGCCTGAAATGATGTGAGCCTCCTTCCCTCTCCCTTGGTGCTAGATCCCTAGTTATTCCTAGGATACATACCGACTCAAAGGTGTCTTGATTCGTGGGTAGAAGTTTCCTTGGAGGAGGCCATGCTAGGACATGTGTCCTAGAGATATAATGTCTTTGACCACTCCTTCCTTTTATGTGAAGATAGGGACTTGATTTTGTGAGGAGATTTGGCCTTTTGAGGGTGAATAAGGGAGGAGGAATTCTGGTTGTGATTTGGGAATTTCGGTTGGAGGAGGAAGACGAACCGATGACGTTCATTTCACATTGAGATGCACGCAGAAATCTATTTTTTGCACGCACCGATTTTAAAGGCTGTTTTTGGGCATGATACGGTCGGAACTGGGCTCTCGACTAAACACAAAGGCCATAGCCCTTGGAAATACATTTCAAACGAGTAGTTACACGTCTTCATGTGAGTTCTATATCCATGGGAAAGTCTGATCGAACTTGCTGGCTGACAAGTTAAACGTGCAGAAACTATTTCCTGAACGCATCATACTTCGAAGCCAATTTCAAGAGCATTACGTTCTGATCTGTCTGATGGACAGAATATCAATGTTGTATTCCTTGGAAATACCTTTCCAACGGATGGTTACAAGTCTTCATACAAGTCCCGTAGACTAAGGAATGGTCGATCAAATTGGTTGTACAATCATGTCCTTGTATTTAATACTCTTTGGTTAGTATAGTTTTGGGCTTGGATTGAGTAAAGAAATAGTGAGAATAATTGTTGGGCTTCTGAGTGAATTGGCCCTATGAGAATGTACTAATCAAATGGTTGGAAACACAATTAGGCTTGATCATGATTTGTGTAATATAACAGGTTTGGAAGAAGGTGTGACGCTTAGTAATCGAACTAGTAAACTGTGTATCCATGTAAATAAAAAGGGGTGAACTATTTTATGTTGATTAGATTACCATTATGGAATCATAAAGGTAAATTGATGCTTGATCCTTAAATGAAATTGGAAAAGGTTGATGCATGGTCATAAGGCTTGTCAAATAAGGAAAGTGTAAAGTGGTCCACTGCTTAGAGTCGTGTCTCCCTATGAGTAGCAGTGTGGATTGTATATTGTGTGAGGTGGTTCGCCACCTATGTCGATGATGAACCCTTAAGTGCCTTGGAGCACGAGAATGTGAAAGGGTATAAGTGCGGGTGTTTGATCGCACTGGATTGGTAATGATGAAAAGTGACATAGGTTGGTTGGGCTTGGTTCTTGTTGCTTACTTCCCGAGGCTCCATCCATTTAAAGTGGACGGTGGGGCTTGGTCCTTTGGTGATACGCTCCCATAGGCTCCTTCTATGCCACGTTGATGTGAAATTTCATGCGGTGTGAGTCGATACGCGGTGTCGTAATCCTGTGTTAAGGATAGTGTGGCAAGTCTACGGGCTCGCTAGTCGTCACACCGATGGGAGTTGATAGATAGAACTTGGGCAGTTGGCCATGGTCCTCGGTGCTCATTACCTTGGCTCCTTTCGTGCCAAGTGGATGGTTGGGCCTGGTCTTGTGTTGATACGCTCCCATAGGCTTCTTCTGTGCCATGACATATGCTAGTTGGGCTTGGTCCTCGGTGTACATCTACCCGAGGCTCCTTCTGAGCCATAGGACGCATTTGAGCTCCGCTATCGTGTTCTTAGCATTAAGGTGTATGGAGGCCTAGGGTTGGTAGTGTGGATGCCCACCTAGTAGTGGGAAGCCCGCTCTATTATCATCGTCTAGCCATGACGGTTGATGCCTGAGAGGTTAGCTACCTGCTCGAAATGTGGGAACTACAAGTCTGTGTCGACATTACAGTTGAATGTGTGTGTGCATGGATGAGTCATTGCATTGCATTCATATCATTACATCACATTGCATTCACAAAATCCTCATCGTATAAGTTTGTATGGACACTCTTATACGATGAGTTACTTGACTGTTGAGCCGATCCTTAACTTATATGTCTGTATGGGCATTCATATAAGTTAAGTTACTTTCTATCGTAGTTTCATATTATTTATTGTTGTTAATGGTAGAACTGCTAAAGTATATTATTTACTCATTTGTTGTAACACTGTTATACACTGGTATTGTTCACTCTTTTACAACCTGTTTGTATTATTGCTCATTTACATATACTGTATCTTGTTCTTTTCTCCTCCCGGTGCCAAGGAGTCGCCGGGGGAGCGGATGAAATATCCACTTAGTCTTTATAACTAACGGTTACTACGTCTTCCTTTTTAGGAGGAAACCACGTCGATAGAGCAGTAGCAGGTTATGCAGGAGGACAGCCAGGCCAGGGCGACATGGTATGATGTGATGGTACCATCATTGCCGTCAGTGATCGATGTGAGTGTTTTGAAGAGAGACTCTTTTGTAGCCCTTTGGGCATGTACTCTGATATTTTAGAGGCCTTGGTTGCTTCTTATTTCTATTGTACTCGTAGACTTATATATTAGTGTGTATTTTGACATCTGTTTTTGATATTCTTTATGTTGGGTTGACATGTATGATATAGTTAGCCGGCAAGATAGGAATCTTGTAGTACAGGTAAGCTCGTGCGCTAATGCTACCGCAAGGCGGCTATTCTGGGCATAAGACTCCCCTCGTGCTGTGTCTTGTGTTCCGGGAGGGGGGGGGGGGTCTTACACTTCCACCTGACCGCCAACTTCTTTTCTTGACACTGGTTTTCATCTTGCTGTAGGGCGTGCGGGCCAGTCCTTTCTTTTTCGCGGAGCCACGACTGGTTTATTTATCTTGCAGATGTTTTTTTCTCTCTTGTTGTTGTGTGCTCGGCGATATACCACTATCTTCCTCCCGACCAATGACTTCCACCCTGCTGATGTTATCTTCTTGTTGCAGCGTGCCATTGGACGGATCTTGGAGGAGCAAGATTGCCAACAATATCTAGTTTATTTACCCCCCCCCCCCCCATTATAGCCATGTGGTATGTTTAAGAAACAAAATCAGGTGTGGGTATTTGTTAGATTTGAGATTCGCTTACAATCATGTATTTTTTTCATTATCAGTAAAGGAGAAAATTTGCCTGGACATTAGACGTAACCAAAATTCGGAGAACCACTTTAAATTTTTTGTGTTCGTTAACTGTGTTTTTTTTTGTTTCTGCTTATTTCATCGCTCTTTGTGTTGACATTAAATTTTCTATGTCGATAGATAATTAATTGCATCTGTAAATTATTTATTTTCCTAAACTATTTTCTTAATAAGTGGTATCAGAGCGAGTTTCGATTGATGACCGATTGGACGTTCTGTTTCAAGTTAAGTCAACGGTAGGTAATGACATTGGTACGCTCCTTATCTTCCTAATATTGATATGTGTATTAATTAGGTCACCTCAACATTCAATTTTATTGCAGATTTTCAATTTGTTTCATATGGCATCTTCTACACCAAGTGTGAAGTTTGAAGTTGCATTATTATAAATCTTATTTTTGAGTTTTTTTTTCTGGTCAAAAACTTCATTTTGTGAATGCAGTTTGGTCATCCCTATTACCTAAACTCTTTTCTCGTTACTCATTCATTCATCATGAGCTTATAGTGTGTCTAATCAACATTTGATTAGTTCTTATAGGGGTTCATTTTATCATACTGAGTGTTGGGTCCATTGATCACAATGTCTTGGATTTGAAGAAGGCCCACAAGTCAATGGTATACACATGAATGTATTTGATACATGCTCTAAGTTCAATATTGCAGGTTGTTCTCTGTTGCACTGATTTGACAGTTAGTCTGAGTCACAATGATAGTTGGACTCAAGACAGGATACTGGCAGACAAGAAATCTGGTTGTCCTGAAGCATTGAGGGTAGACAGTTCACTCAACGCCAAGTGGCTAAAAGCATTGGCAGAACTATATGCAGTCAAAGCTGCAGTGTTGCCGTCAAGAAATTTGGCTAAGTCCAGAAGCGTTGAGTGAAGACAGATCACTCAACGTCTACTCAACAGATAATCTGTCTAAGGACAGAAGCGCTGAGTGAAGACAGACCAATCAACGCCCCATCAAGAAGCTAGGCCAAGGACAGAACCGCTGAGTGAAGAAGTTGCACTCAACGCCTTCATACAGAAAAATTCAACTAAGTCAAGAATTGTCGAGTGATGAAGGCTCACTCGACTCCTAAGCTGTTAGACTATAAAAGTCTATATGCGTTGAGTGATGAAGGCTCACTCAATGCACTCAATGCCTGAAGATGCAGAATTCAGCTTAGTACTTTTGTATTTAGTGATAAGGCTTCACTCAATGCCTGTGTAGATTGTCTGGAATTTGCTAAGTCCACGGGAGATGAGTCATGCTGATGTCATCAAAAATTCAAATATCGCGGTTTTTGCATGCTAGAAGACAAAAGGCGTCGCTTGCCTTTAGAACTACACTTAATGCAGAAGTTATGTTGCAGTTGCCCATTCTAGGGGTCCACACTATGCATAGAGTCGTTGGATTTATGGAAAATAATAGTAGGGTTCCAAGAAAAATAAAAAGGGCTTTTGCCTTTTTGGAAACAAAGCTTTCTTGGCATCTTTTGCTAAAAATGAAGAAGATGAGCACTGTAACTGGTGTTCAATAGCAAGTCTGAAGACTTCAGACTAGGTTGACTGATTGAAGAAATAAAGCACAAAAATATCATCTTGTCTTCTTCAGTTAGTTCAGAAGCTCTAGGTTTTAAGATTCTTCCCAGAACAAGCTGAACCAACCTGAAGATCTACTTCCTTGGGGCTGTGAAGAAGTTGGGCTGAGCTCACTCAGTCCAAAGAGAAGGCTCAGAGAACACTTTCTCTAGAGCAAGTCATGAACAACAAACTCACTCTTTCTGTAGGATCATTCTTGATCTGAGTTGTAAAACTAAAATATAAAGACTGAGTTGTAGTATCCTTCTGTTGATCTGAGGTAGGGCCTGTGTGCATGAGGTAGGAGATTTATTCTCTGAGGTAGGATCATGTGGTGGATTTGAGTGTAGGTCTATCCTCCTATTCTAAATGTAGTACTTTAGATTAAGTCTGAGGTAGGTGATCAGAAGGATCACTGAGTTGTAGGTGATTTTATCTCTGAGTGTAGGGCCTTTGGCCTGAGGTAGGACTTAGAGGAGTCTGAGAGATCCCGCGTGATCTTTGTTATAAGCTCATTGAGCCAAGTCTCGGTGGAGATTGCCTTGTCTAACACACTGTTAGAAAGGTGGGAGGAAAAGTGGATATACCTATACCTTAGGGAACCACTATAAATACTGGTGTGCTGGTGTCAATTCTTGAAGGCTAACATAAATTAAATCACTCAACTCACTGAACTAAAAGATAGTCATAAAAGACTTAAAAAAACATATTCATCCCTACTCTAGGTGTTTAGCTACTCTTGAAATAAAGACTTTCCAGTGGTATTAAAGGGAAGTTGTTCAAAAAGGACTTAATAGTCTGAACATATCTCCAAGAGTAGCTAAAGATTTGCTTTATGGGTTCAAGCGAGAACCACAAGGAGTTGAGCTCCATGAATCTCCCTATCTGTAGAAAAGAGAATTTTGGGATTTGGAAAGATAGGGTGAGGCTATTCATAGAAGCTTCTGACTCTAGGATCTTCATTATAGTTCAGGAAGGACCCTTCATTCCCATGAACATCTCTGACCTAGATGCTAGTGTCCAAACCCCAAAGAAATACTTTGAGATGACCAAGGATGAGGTCATCCTGGCAACCATGGACAAGAGGGCACATGATATCATTATTAGTGTCATAGATGACTCCATTTTCCAGAACTTTTTCCACTGCAAGACAACAAATGAAATGTGGGACTCTCATTGTCTACATGGAGGGGACAGAGGATGTGAGGGATGACAAAAAATCCCTCCCAAATCAATAGTATGAAGCATTCAAGCAAGGTAAGAGGGACTCCATAGTTGAATGCTATGCGAAGTTCTTCATGATAGTGAACAGTCTAATCACCTATGGCAGACAGTACACTAATTATAAGCTGAATGACAAGTTGTTGAGATCCCTGAACAAGGAATGAGATATCAAGATCTGTGTCATCAGAGAAGTTGGCAACCTAGTCAACACTCTGCCTCAGAACTTGTTTGGGAAGCTGCTATCCCATGAGATGCAGCTGAACTCCAGGAAGGCTGAAGAGGATGCAGCTAGATCTCTCAGTAAAGAGAAGTTAGTGGCCTTCAGAGCTGAATTCATAAGAAGAAGTAGAGAAAATACTCCTTCTCCTCCAAGTAGAGTTGCTGAGTTAGAATGCTTGGAGCCCAGCTCCTCTGGGAATGAACTTCAGATGGAGAACTACCACTATTCTCCAAGCAGTTCAAGAAATTACTAAGAAGGAGAAGATATTGGAAGAATTGGGGATGTTCAAGCTCTTCATCAAGAAAGCCTTACTCCAGCAAATAAAAGTCCAGAATTGACCCCTCTGGGGAAAGGTATGACTCCAAACAGAACAACTATGTTAAGACTAATGTCGTTTGTTACTATTGCAATAGGAGTGGACATGTTATTGTTGATTGTCCAGTTAAGATGAAGGAATAGATGAAGTCTGATGGTAAAAACCATCAAAAGGACAAGAAGGCTGAAAAGATCTTCTTGGCCAAGAATATTGTCAGCCTATTAGACAGTGATTCTGAACCTTCAGAATCAGAAGAATAGGAGGCCTATATTTCCCTCATGTCCATTAAAGAAGATGTTGAACTTCCTGCTGCCCCATTTGGCATCAGAGCCCCAATGTCCTCTATTGACAATGATTAGGAAGAGGATGAGGAATTAATCCTCATGGCTCTATCAGAAGATAATCAGGATAATGATATTCCTGAGGAGGTACATTTCATCCCTAGCTCTCCTTCTATTTATGAGTCTGGCTCAAACTCTGAAGCATCACCTTCCTCCAATGAGGATGATGGTTCAGATTCTGAAAATGTTGTCAATCAATTGATTGACAAATATGATGTAATTCTGGATGCTCTGAAGAGGAGCAAAAGGCTTGTCAAGAGACAAGCTGAGGAGATTGTCTCCCTACAGCAAGCTGCTTCCCTGTAGTCTGAATCAACACCATTGTTGGATCCGATGAGGAGGGAAGTTAGCCAACTCAAGACAATCTCAATCATCTAAATTGGGACTATCGGCCAGAAGAACATGGTCATTATGGATCTTGAGAAGAAGCTTATTAAGGAGAAAAAGATTGTGGCTGAATTTAGTAAGCCCAAGATATTGTTTCCACTGATTGAATCTTTTACCTCACAAAAGGATAAGAGGGGTTTGGGGTTCAAGTGGAACAATAGATTTGCCCATTCCAAAGGGAAAGGAAAAACTCCAGTAGTGCCTCAGACAACTATTCACAAGGTAATACTCACTTCCAACAGGTATGACAAGGACAACATATATAGTCACTGTAAGAATGAGAACACTTCTTGTAAGAATACATTGGTATCTTATAATGGAGAGAGAAAGTACATGAGTGTGATTATATTGAAGGCTCCCCATGAGGAAATCCAGATGGCCCATTATTGACCATTTGTGTTTGGTGCTCCAGCCCCTACACTCAAGAATAAGGGAGTAGCCTATTCTCAGGCTCTTCCAGCAAAAACCCAGACCAAGGGTCAGTGTGTCAGTAAGCCTGACTTGGCAGTCTCTTATACCATCAATAATATATCTACTGCAAAGAAGACTGCTGTTGGTGGAACTAAGAGTAAGCCAAGTACATCTACTGTGAGACTCTCCTTCAGTCAGATTCTTGCTGAAAAAAATAAGAAGAAGGATACATCTCTCTCCACTGAACAAAGAACTTTTAATAGCTTACACACTTCAAAGGCTGTTCAGAAGAGGAGATACAACATTCTTGAATATTGGTGTTGTGGTAAAGTAGGTCACTTTTCTATCGATTGTTTGCATAACCCTAGTATGCCAAGGGCAAGAGTGAGTCTTCCTATTAGAAGTGTTGCAGGTAGACATGTTCAGTTCCAAGCTAACAAGAACCAAGGACCCAATCCATTTTGGGGTCCTAAGGTAAACTAAACTGTGTTTGCAGGATAGTACAAGTACCCATGCACCAATATGGTACTTGGACAGTGGATGTTCCATACATATGAATTGAATAAGGAGTAACTTGAAGGATTATACTCCTGTGAATAATGGACCTAAGGTCATCTTTGGAGGTTCAGGCAGAGGAGTCACCAAGGGTTATGGTATGATCACCAATGACATGTTCTCCATCATAAAAGTAGATTATGTGAAAGGATTGCAACACAATCTGATTAGTATGAGCCAACTATGTGACATTGGTTATGTCATTATCTTCTACTAGGATGAGTGTCTGATTAAGAGATCAAGTGACCAAGAGGTCATTTTGACAGACACTAGAAGGGGAAATATATATTGTTTAAACTTTTATGTTTAAGTACAGACTCACCAATTTGTTTGGTAGCAAATGAGAAAGTCTCTTATTGTGTGAAATGGCACAAGTGCCTTGCTCACTTGAACTACAAGACAATTAGCAAGCTCTTTAGTGAAGGGCTAGTCAGAAATGGAACCAATATAAGATGCAACAAGCAAGGCATTTATTCTACATGTCAAAAGATCAAGAAGACCAAAGCATCCTTTAAGAGCATTGGGGCCAAGAATTTTGAGATGTGTTTGTACCTCTTGTATATTCACTTGTTTGGTCCTATGCAAGTTTATAGTCTAAGTAGGAAAGTCTATACACTTGTGATAGTTGATGATTATTCCAGATTTGTTTGGGTTTTTTCTAAAGAAAAAGTCTGAAACTCTGGAAATATTTATGACCTTTGTTAGACAAATTCAGAATGAAAAGAACAGTCCTATGGTCAAAATCATAAATGACCATGGTACTGAATTTCAGTCTAAAGGAATGATAAAGTTCTGTGAAGAACAAGGGATTCATCAGGAGTTTTCTTCACCTAAAACACCTCAACAAAATGGGATAGCTGAGAAAAAAATAGAACTCTCATAGAAGCTAGCAGAACATTGCTCAGTGAAGCTTCTCTCCCAGAATACTTTTGGGTTGAGGTAATAAACAATGCTTGCCATGTCTTGAATATAGATTATATCAACAAGTATCACAAGAAGATTCCCTATGAGATTATAAAGGACAGAAAACCAAATCTAGTCTATCTCAGGATCTTTGGAAGCAAATGTTTTGGGCTCAATAATGGGAAGTCCTATTGACCAAGTTTGCTGCTAAGTCAATAGGACTTCCCATTATGAAGGGATATTTGTTCGGTACATTAATCATAGCAAAGCATATAGGGTCTACAACTTGAAAAATCAAGTTGTAGAAAAGTCTGTGAATTTAGTCTTTGATGAATCATCCATGATTAATAGTGAGCTGTCTAGCCCCTCAAGATCTACACGTGTAGTGTTGGAGATTGATAAACTAACCATCAAGGACACTCCTCTAACTCTCCAAGAAGAATATGATTGTGCATGAATTCCTGAAGGACAAAGTTCCCAGGACATGGGTGAAGATCACCAAGATCCAACCATTGAAGAACATGATGATGAAGAAAGAATGCGTTATGCTGTCAGGAATTTGAGGGATCATCCTAGAAATCAGATCATAGGAGATGCTAACCAAGGGGTCACAACAAGGAGCAGAAGCCTCAACATTGTTATGCACTCTAACTTTCTGTCTCAAGTTGAACCTAAAAGGTTTGAAGATGCCAATATAGACCAATTTTGGATTGTGGTTATGCAAGAAGAACTGAGCCAGTTCAAGAGATGCAAGGTCAGGAAGCTGGTTCCCAGACCATAAGGAAATAAAATCATTGGAACCAAGTGGATCTACAGGAATAAACTTGATTAAAATGATGTTATAATAAAGAATAAAGCTAGACTAATTGCCAAGGGATACATATTAGTAGAAGGCATTGATTTTGATCACACCTTTGGACCAGTAGCTAGACAAGAAGCTATAAGATTGTTCCTTGCATATGTTGCACATAAAGGATTCAAGTTCTACCAAATGGATGTAAAGTCAACTTTCCTAAATAGTGACCTAAAAGAAGAGGTCTATGTTGAGCAACTCTCAGGTTTTATTAATTCTAACTTTTCTGATTTTGTTTTTAAGCTTAGAAAGGCTTTCTATGGGTTGAAGCAAGCCCATAGGGCATGGTTTGAAACGTTGTCTATCTTTCTCATTGAGAAGAAATTCTCAAGGGGAAAGATAGACAAGACATTATTTCTAAGGGAAGTCAAGGGTAAGATCATCCTAGTCCAAATCTATGTAGATGACATAATTTTTGGGTCTACTAATGATGGCCTCTACAAAAAGTTTGCAAAACTTATGCACGAGAAATTTGAGATGAGCGGTATGGGTGAACTCAAGTACTTCTTGGACCTCCAAGTAAGACAATTAGAGGATGATCTATCCATCTCTCAGTCTAAGTTCACCAAGTAGTTGATTAAAAATTTTGGAATGGAGAGTGCCTCCATAATGAAAACTCCTACATGGTCAAATGTGTCATTAAACAAGGATGAGTTAGGGAAACCTGTTGATGAAACCTTGTATAGAGGCATAATTGGCTCCCTCCTCTACCTAACTGCTAGTAAGCTAGACATTATGTATGCTACATTTATTTGTGTTAGGTATTAGGCCTGCCCTAAGGAATCTCATTATTCTGCAGCAAAAAGAATTTTGAGATATCTTAAGGGCACACCTGATCTTGGTCTGTGGTACCCTAGGAATAATGACTTTGAACTAATTAGGTATTTAGATTCAGACTTTGCAGGTTGTAGAGAAGACAGAAAAAGCACCTCTGACACCAGTAAATTTCTAGGAAGAAGGCTTATATCTTAGAGCAGCAAGGAACAAAAAAGTGTTGCAATATCAATAGCTGAATTAGAATACATCTTAGCTGGTAGTTGATGTACACAGCTACTATGGATCCAGAATCAGCTCTAGTACTACAGTCTTAAGCTAAGTAGAACTTCTATGTTTTGTGATTCTACTAGTGCAATCTTTATTGCTAGGAATAGTGTCTCTCGCAGCAAGACTAAGCATATAGAGATTAGGTATCATTTTATTAGAGAGCATGTGGAATGTGAGGACATCAGTCTTGAGTTTGTCCCCACTAACAAAAAAGTGGCTGATATCTTCACCAAGCCAGTAGATGAAGTCAAGTTCAACACCTTCAAATTTGAATTGGGTATGATGAACTTAGTATAACTTCAGTAGCTCTTCATGCATTTTCTGTCGCAGGTAGTATTAATTCTTGTAGGATAACAAAGATGAATCGTACTAAGTGTTCAAGCATCGAATAGGATGAGTCTAAGTACCCAGGAATTGAGTGTGTCATATACATCGAGCGCATCGAGTCCACGCAATGCATACAGCCAGGGATTTTTATTTACGTCTAACTAATGGGATTAATCTCAGTCGTTGATCTCCTCATGATCATTGTATTTGGTACGCGCCTCTTCATATTCTCAAATAAGAGGATTGTATAAATAGAAGGGTGTGTGCTTAGAATAAAATACACTATTCCTAGCCCTTGCACCTTTCTACCCCCTGCGACGAAAGCTCGAAAAATCTATTGAATTTCAGAGAAGTAATGGCACCAAGAGGATTCGATTTCTTGTTGGAGGGCTTTGAGTTAGTAAGAAATGGGCAACAAGACGAAAGCTCGAAAAATCTTAAGGGCACACCTTTCTACCCCTCTCCATAGTCTAAGTAACCAGAGGAGGTATATCTCATTCTCCATCTATTGTAGATAGCTGACCTAGAATATGTTCTTTTAGTGCCAAGTCTGCTTTGGCAGAGAGAAGTAATTGAGTTTTATTCGAATGCCACAGTCGACTCTTCCTCTACTAAAATCAAGTCATCCATCAGCGGACATAAGATCAAGATTACCCCCAAAATATTGAGCAAGACACTACATCTGCCCAAGTTTAGGCTGTCAGATGAAGAAGAGAAACTGTATCAAACTGATGTTAAATCTGCCCTGAAGTGGTGTGGGATATCAAAGCACACCACTGGTTTAGTTTTGAGGAAAGAGATGAATCTAAAGGGAAAATTTCTAGCATATATAATTAGAAAGGCTCTGCTTTACATGACTAGTTTACATGATAAGATATCAAGAAAGATGTTTGAACTCATGACCAGGATTATTCTATCTAAGAAAACAGACTGAAGTAAAGTGCTATTTGATAGAATAGTGTGATGCATCCCAGAACCAAACCTGGGAAGGATAATATCTTTGTTCTTGCACACCACTGTTCCAGGAATCCTCAATTTGAAGCTAGGGACAAAGATTGACCACATGAGGAGGATGGATTCCAAGATATTTGGCAAATGTGGCAGAATACTACTGTCACATATACAAACAAAGGAGGACAAGAAAAAGAAAGCAATACTAGTCACTACAGAAAGCACAAAAAGCAGTTCTTCTAAAAGCAGCGAGGAGGAGCCACATGATCCTCAACTGACTAAATCCTCTGAGGAAACAAGGAGGGACATGATTGCTCAGGTTTCAATTTCATCTGAACCTACAACAAGAAATCAAGAGGTTGGATCTCAATCTGAAGAGATTCCAGCTACAGCCCTGGAAATTCTGACTGGGCAGGTAGTGGAAAATGTTTGTGCAAATATTAAGGGGGAGACTGATAAGATAGATGCTCCTGTTGAGGGGGAGCAAGTTCAGTCTGATATGCTGGACAAGCTTGACTCTTTTTTTTAGAGAATCTTCAAGATAGAATAGATCAGATTCCAGATGAGCCAGTGTAGCAAGTTTCCAATACTCCCGCAACAGTGGAAGAAGATGAACACAGATGTGCATAACATTACCGAGGAAGAATAGAATGTCCTTAAGGACAATGCTGAGGCTGAGGGGGAGATTCACTTTGAACTCCTTGCTCTAGAGACAATATACAACCTAGACTCATATGAGTCTGAAAAGGGTACTGCTGATGTAGATGCAAATGATGTTGCTCATTCCTCTGAGTATGTGATTGCTGACTGAGAAGGAAAAGAAGTGGACATGAAAAGGGATGAAGGTGTTTGTGAATAAGTTATATCTCATCAGCTGAACAGATGTCACCTACATTCCTAGCTCAACTGAAAGGTTTGCTTGATGATCAAAGAAGACAGTTGGAGCACTACATTGATAACTCCATCAAGGAAGTAAGATAGGATCTCTCCACTGAAATCAAGACAATCAGGTTTGAAGTCAACCTACAGAAAGCAAACACAGTAGCATTCTTCATGAGGGCTGCTCCTGTTGTAACACTTACTGAAATCAAGCTGGCAGAAATCCCCAAAACTCAGCATGATATTTTGGTGAATCAGAACATAACCACCAGCAACATGGAAATGGTTCACAATGTACAGAAAAATCTAATGGAATCCCACAAGATAAATTTGGAAAGGAGAATGAATGCATGCACTCAAATTCTTGATGATCACATGTTAGAGGTCAAGAATCATGTCACTAAGTTTGTAATTTTTTTGGATAAAAGACTCTCCATAGCCAAGTAATTCCTGACTGCAGCTTTATCTAAAGAAGTCATAAAGGGGGAGAAGGAAATGACAAAGGCTAACACTAAGAATGCTGTTTGGGTAACTAATGCAATCAGATGTTCATTTGGCCTTGAACAACATACATATGAAAACATTCCTGCTGTTGCTAGAGCAATTCAAGAAGCACTGTGTTAACAATATGTTGATCAGAGAGTAGATCAAGTTGGTGCTGAGTGGACTGAACCCTCTACTACTGAAATTCCCACATTCAGTCCCACTTCTGACCAGATAGCCAGAGCCAGAGGCCAGTCAGTTGCTGAAGAAGAAGAAGAAATCAGGATTAACAAGAAAATTTATATAGAGGAGATGTAAAGCTGGACAGATTTTGAGAAGTGGATTCCTCAATCTAGGACTATTATCTTGTCTTCTTGGGTTCAGGTCATAGAGAAGAAAATTGAAAGTCTTTATTTTTAAGGTAGCTTGCAATCTAGGGGGTGTGAATATGTTTGTTGGTATCTTATGACATTCTTTAAGTTTCTTCCTTAAGTGCTTGGTGTGTTAACTGTTATCAGCTTTTTAAGAACCTATAATAAATAAGCAACACAGAAAAGCACACACAGAATATATAATGGTTCCCTAAATTAAGGGTATATCCGCTCTCCTCCCACCTTCCTAACTTTCAGTTAGACAAAACACTTCTCCAAAACTTAGCTCAATGAACTTATACCTCAGATCCCTTGGGATCTCTCGGTCTCCTCCAAGACTTACAGCTCAGGCACTAAGCCCTACAACTCGGTGATCAACTGATCACCTACCTCAGGTCAAAGGACCTACCACTCAGGTAGAGAGGACAGCCCTACCTCAGAGCAAACTTGCTCCTACCTCAGAGAGATTGACTCTCCTACAGCTCAGGCCCAAAGGCCCTACCTCAGATGCAAAGGATCCTATAACTCAGGCCCAAGTGCCCTACAACTCAGAGTAAATGACTCTGCTACCTCAAGCTCAAAAGCCCTACATCTTAATGATCAAAAGATCACCTACCTCAGATCCAAGCTGGATCCTACACTCAGAGAGTATCTCTCTCCTATAGCTCAGGCAAATTTGCCCTACCTCAGGCTCAAGAGCCCGATAGCTCAGATCTAAAAGGATCCTACAAAAAAATAGTTATTTTAATTAATTTGACACAGAAATTTCTCTATGTCAACTCCTAGAGCTGTGTTATCTCAACTCTATCTTTCTTCACAGCAACAAGAAGATGTTCTTCAATAAAGGCTGCCTCTACTGGAAGTAACTTAGAACGTTGCTTCTGAACTTATTGTAAAAGATTGAAGATGTGATAGGTCTTGAGTTCTTCAAACAGCTAACTGAACATACAAAAGTCTCTAGGCTCCCCTCTCTTTCTTTATCAGAAGTATTTCTGATCTTGTTGTAGCAGATGAGAATGATACAGCTAACTGAACTTTTTGTTCTGCTGGAAGACTTAAAGCTTTTTCTCGATGGCAATGACGAGGAAGATGAAGTCTAGTTGCTCTTTTTCCTTTTGAATGATGCCATAAATGTTGTGTTAAACATCCAGAAGCTGTCTGGACGACGACATTGGTCCGGGGCGGCGACATTGATCAGAGGTGGCGACATTGGTCATGGGAGGTGACATTATTCAGGAGCGACGACATTGGTTATAGGCGGCGACATTGGTCGTGGGAGGCGACATTGGTCGTGGCGGCAACATTGGTCGGGGCGGAGACAATGGTCGGGGAGGCGACATTGGTCGGGGCGACGACAATGGTCCGGGTGGCGACAATGGTCGGGGCGGCGACAATGGCCGGGCGGCAACAATGGTCATTGCGACGCTATTGGTCTAGGGCATCCACATCGGTCGTGGACGGAGACATCGGTCGTCGGTAGGGACATCGGTCGTGGGCGGTGATATCGGTCGTGGGCGGCGACATCGGTCGTGGGCAGGGACATTAGTTGTGGATGGCAACATCGATCGTGGGCGGGGACTTCAGTCATGATTGGGGACATCGGTCGTGGGCAGCACATCGGTCGTGTGGGCGGGGGCAATGCTGAAGCTTCCATACTACTGCAAACTTGCATATTCAATCATATTTTGTAAAAGTTTTTTTGGAGGCCTGTTATTAATTTCAGCTGACTAAAGAGAGAATAACTCGGTGCCTATATTTAAGCAAAAACAATGAAGCAATATAAAATAGTTATGTATCATAATATTAGGAAAACTACGTTAATTGCATAGAATCAAGTATAAAAAAACAAACTTGAAGTAGGAGTGAAGCAGGCCCGAGGGCATGCACTTGAAGAGGAAGCAATATCGAGATGCCACCAAAAAATGTGGCCTTGTGTGACCACTCTGCTGGATGCACCTACTAACCAATCTCACAACCTATGTAAAAAACTGAAGTAAAGTAGATGCAAAAATAGAAGTGGCAACTAAGAAATGCAATCAACAGGAGCAACTGGGAAAATACAGTGGGAGGAGAGGATGATACCTGTGGAAATAGATCAATTGGTTCTCGAGGAAGAACCAAGGAGATCAATATCTTCTCATATTTGTTGATCAATGCCTTGACTCAAAAGGGATAAAAAAAGAAAATAAAGTAAGCTTTTAAAAATGAAACATCAATCAATCGACATATAAACATGGAGAGATAAATTTTAATACCTATAGATATGATAATAATGTTTGAAAAAATCTCCTCACGTTTAACGGATCTTATTTGAAGCTTCTGCTACACTTCTCGATTTTCCTGGTAGATAAATATGAGTAGCAATGTTTGCACCCTCGCGCGCCACTTGATTACACAATCATGCAACTGACATGCAGACAAATCTGTCAATAATTTAAACTAATTTATAGCGGGGAGGCAAGCTGCATGAATGCTGAATCAAATATACAACAATCATGAATAATTATTTCAATACCCTTCAGCTAGTACATTTGAAAATCCTTTGATTTATTTTGGGACTTAATATGAGTTTGGTACAGTTTGTTCAAACAACTTACAATTTGTTGATAAGTAAATCTCTCATGATCCCCACCACCATGAAAAGCTGAAATCTGCCCCAGTATATGAAGAATATTAGGGTCACCACCATTAAAAGCTTTAAAGAAAAGAGTACAACCAATTTCAGCTTTGTGCTTTGAAAAATATTTGCTGGAAATATGTCCTTCTCTGCTCTCAAAAAAGGATGGAATTAGAGGAAAATCTGATGTAAATATTTTTATTCTGAATAAATGAAAATGAAGAATGCAAATGTATGCTAATGCGGAGGAAAACCAGAGATGGAAGTAGCCGAAGCTGTTGGAATTTTGATGGAAGATGGTTGCTCTGTGCGGGCGATGTAAGGGAAAAATCTGTAGAGGGAAAGCCATATGTGTCGATGCAGAGGTGAGTCAACATCATGGTAAGGCAAGCTGAAGCTGAGGGAAGGCGAGGTGCGTACATGTGTGTCGATGCTCTGTGTGTGCTTGTTCGTGAGAAGCGGGGTGCATTTATTTTTTCTTTAAACCACCTATAACTTTCACTTGGGAATTCTATCAAATATGTTGTGAGCATGTGAAACAGATTACATTAATAAAAACTACTATTCGGGCTATGAAACAACATAGGAAATATCCTAGGTGGATGAATTCAGAGTAGAGGAAATAGACGAAGTAGAGTGGATGAAAGGAACCTAGATAGAAAAACGCAGCATAGTTTCTTCTACACCAAAGTTGAAAAGCTAGAACCGGTGTACACGACTCGCTTCACCATATGCTCCCAATATCTAAAGATCTACACCATATGAAATCCATTTTTTGGCTATGAAATTGAAGACTTAGTTGAGGAGTTTCTTGCATAGATGTGTCACCCATCTTTTTGTCTCCTTTTGATGTAGAATGGGAGTCACAAAGCAGAAGCTATTGAGAGAGCAATTGTCAACCATGGATGTCTTCACTCTACCGATCGTGGATGCCGTAGAAAGATCAGCACGGTGATGTCAGAGGAAGAGCAGTATATGGAATATAAGAATGCTTGATAGAGCCATAAAAACCACTGCTAGAACAAAATAAATGTTAGAAAAAATCGAATGTCTCCTCGATGGTGGAGAATCGCAACTGGAAAAAAAGATTTTTTGTGAAACCTGTGATGTAAGGGCAAAATCTACAATGTAAGTGCGATGTAATGTTGAAACCTGCGATGCAAGGGCGAAGTCTATCAATGCAGAGGTGAGTTAATGCAGAGGAAAGGTGAGGTGTGTCGATGTAGATGTGTGTCGCTGTTCTGTGCTTGCTTCTTCGTGTAGAGCGGGGTGCGCCGATGTAGAGGGAAGATAAGCTATTGATCAGATCAATGAGCGTGGATTGATGAGCGGGGAACGATCTGTGGATGGAAGAACTATTTCTCGGGGAGGTGGAAGAGGAATTTCTCTGTGTAACTGGGTTCTTTACTGTGAGGAGCGTACTCCTATATCCTTGCCTTCGAAAGTGAGCCATGGAGACTACTGAAAGAGGAGAGAGATGGCAGATTTGACATGAGGGCCGAAAATGAATTATGTGCGGGAGAAGTGGGTGGGAAAAAGAAATTTACCCAAAAACCAGATATTTTGAAATAAAAAGAGGGCATTTTGGGGAGGCAAATGTTACACCATGGTTAGAAATGGGTTTCCTTATAGTATAAAGATAAAGGTAAGACGTTTTTTTACCGTTCATCTCAACAGTTTTATATAATAGTATAGATAACATTAAATTTACAACCACGTTTATTTATTCATAACCTCCACCTCTTCATTCTAGGCCCATTATATTTTAATATCAAAACCGCCACCATCTTTGATTTAATGCAACCACTTTTATCATTAAATGTTTCACTCCACCCATACACATGAACTCTGTGGAAAATTTTGAGGTGCAGATAATGCATGTTCATTTTGTGCTCATCTAAATAGTTCCAAACTTGTGAGACTCACTTTCTTTCTCTCCCATCGGAAAAAAAACTCAAAAATCCTGCCTCTCCTCGCCTCTGCCATCGCCATCGCCGCACATCTAAGGTTTCACAGACCATCAACACCTCCTCCTGTGCCCCTCCATAGACGCCGACTGCAAAATGAAGTCATCTAGTGTTTCAGTGAACATTGATAGAGAAGAAAGATTAGTTGTAGATCGGCAGAAGATCATCAGCGGAGAAGGAAGAACACACGGTATCACGCGGTTACGATTACATGAATTTTTTTCCTTTGATACCACCATTTTTGTTGTTTTTCATTCGCAGGTGTCTTCCATCTCTCCCAGTTGTAAAGTTATTTTCCCACATTAAAAACTGGCACATTCCAGTTATATCCTAATATTTTGGTTTTTATTTCTACTTTCAATACATTCTATTCCAGTTGTAATCTTAGTATTTCAGTTGTAACATAGTTATTTTTTTAGTTTCAATATTTTCTATTCCACTTGTAATCTAAGTATTCCAGTTGTAATGTAGTTATATTTCTAGTTTCAATATATTCTATTTCAGTTGTAATCTAACTATTCCAGTTGTAATGTAGTTATAGTTTTAGTTTCAATATATCTATTCCAGTTATAATCTTAGTATTCCAGTTGTAACGTATTGTATACCAGTTTTAATTGTCTTTATTATTGTTTATTATCTGTAGATATCATGTTCAAGTTATTTATATAACCGGTGTGCTATAAAATCTTTTAAAGACAATGCTAAACTTTTATTGGATTTCCTCTCTGATGACTCCATCGAGTCTCTCCAAGAATTTAGGATTTTAGATTTGTTCAGTATGTCGGTTATTCAACAAAATATGTCACTATCTTATTACAGTATGAAGTTTTACTATGTCAGGAGAAATATTTTTTTGGGCTAAATGTTATGTTAAATTAACCGTAAATAAAGTTGCATGCATTCTGGGTCTTCCGAATCGTGGAAGATAATTTTATTTTTAGCGAACTCATTTATCCAACTACAAGCATAAGGATTTAGTGCAGCAGATAGTTGCCCTCACTGTTGAGGAGGCCTCACCAACCCTAGAGCTTGGGAGAGTAAATGCTCTTGTTATATATGTATTGACAGTACTGTTCTACCCCCTTAAAGGGCTTAATGTACCAACTTGCATTTTAAATTTCCAGGTATTGGATGAATTTGGAGCAGTTAATTGGCGAAAGGCCATACATAGTTTCCTGCACTCTCATTTTGCTCGTATGAGCCACGCCACTGCGAGGAAGGAGATGACAAATCTAGGCTACCTCGAGGGATGAACTGTCATCTTGGTGGTAAGGAAGAGCACGAACTTCTTATATTTCTCTATTAAACTGTAATTTTATTAATTATTTATATTTATCGCATCTCCTTTTGTAGGTTTGGTTTTTTGAACATACCTCTATAGCAGCGCCAACTTCTGAAATGGTCATACCTCGATTGTACCGAAGGTCCTCCAAGCTTACCATCTGCGCCACGCAATGTTCAAAACTCAAAGTCAAACTATCAAAGCCCGACACTGTAATTAGTACATTAATATATTTGAATTAATTAATTCATAGTCATATAACACGAGTGATTATTTGCATTCAGGTTAGGAGGGCTTTTGTTCAGTATGCCGGTGATTCTTCTGTTGCTTTGAGAGTAATGTTGTGCTCCTTCCTTGAAGATGTATAAGCCTTCTGTTCAACAACCTCCCTTGTCTTGATAAACTGCTCATAAGACTTGAGCTTTCCAAGGAGAGATTCTGTAGAAATCTCATTTAGACTTCTGGCCTCCTTAATTGGTCATATCCTGGAATCCCAAGTGTTGGGGAAGCACATTAAGATTTTGTCATTTATCTCAATTAATGAGATGTCCTTGTCCAGGGTTCTCAGTTCATTTATGATGACACTGAGTTTGTTATACATCTCAGCAATAGTCTCTGATTCCTCCTTCTTGAAATTTTCATACTGTGATACGAGGAGGGATCTCCTGTCTTTTCTTTCATCTAATGAGCCAACAACTATTTGGTTCAGTGAGTCCCAAATGGCCTTTGTTGAGGTGCACTCAACCACCTTCTGAAAGATGTCATCTGACATTGTCTGTGCCAAAATATTCATTGCTTTGGCAACATCCATCTTGGCTTTCTTTTGTACATCAGTTCACTCAGGTGGTGGAACTTCATGTGTATTGGTAGTTGTAGTAGCAGTTGTAGGTTGAGGGGGACCTGTCAAAATAGAGTTGAAAATGTCCTCATCAATAGAGTTCATGTAGAGTTTGATTCTTTCCTTCCATAGTGCAAATTTATTCAAGTTGCACACAGGAGGTCTGGTGCTAGAATATTCCTTATTCTGTGCCATGCTGTAAACAAGAGGCTAGAGAGAAAAAGATCTATCAAAGGATCTTGGTTCAGATATAAGTCTGTGAAACCAAAGCAATCTTAACCCTCTAATACCAATTGAAAGAGATATCAGATATGCTCTGATACCAATTGAGGGAATAGATATATTTTTTCTCTAGAGAGGGGGGGGGAGTGAATAGAGTATTTTAAAAACTTAATTGGTTTTTATAGAGGAATTAAAAATAGTAATATATATATCTTAAGAAAGTGCAGGAAAAAAAATCTAACTAACACATCACACAACACACAATAATAAGATAACAACAATCAACCAGATGACACAAAAAATTTATAATGGTTCCCCTAAACTTGGGTACATCCACTCTTCTATCATCAGAATTCACTATAGGTTTTTGATCGGGTGCCCTTGTAACGCCCCCGATTTTTCGATGATTTTATTTGAATGGGTATCATCATATTTATGACGTCGTGGAATTACTTTTAACGTCGAGTTGACGGTGCAATACCGTTAAGGCATTTTCGTATTTGTGTGGTCGAGTCAACCGAATTATTGTTGTAATTGGAAAATTTTTCATTTGAAAATTTATTTAAATAATTTTGGACTTGCTCGTCATGTTACGTCTCGATCTGAGCGATATTCAATCCTCGGCGATTTTCTGAAGTTTTATGGAATTTATGTTCGCCGTAGACTTTGAAAATTTATATCTCAAGAATGGCTCGTCGGATTCTTGTTTTGACTTCGCCATTGAGTTCGTAGCGTCAGTGTTCTCCTACGGTGTGAATTTCGTTTGATTCGGCATGCGTTTGGACCTCCATTTTGAACTCTTGTTTCTTTATACAAAATATATGTACAACCCGTATTCATCGAGAGTGGGTCATACCACAGCTAGGTCAGCAGAAGTAAAGGTCAACAAGTCAAGGCAGGAGTCAAAGTCAGCACTCAAGATCGCGAAAGACCTGGGTGAGCATAGGCGAGCTCCCCTTACATACTCACCAGGTAGGCGACTAGGCGAGATAATCGCCCAGCCCGTGCGAGTTCCTCTGGAAGTCTCCTAGTCGCTAGGGGGTGGGGTATAAATATGACCCCCCTCCCCTTGCATTTGCCTATAAATTGGACACCAGGGGTACGAGGTGAGGCACTTGAAATCCTCGGCAGGATACTCGCGTGCTTCATTTTCGAGATACTAGCTGAGTCTTTGGATTCCTTTTCCTTGGAGAGCAAGTCGAGACCTTGTGACTTCGCCAGCTAGCTTCCCCCGTACCCAGTTCAGCTATCTTTGGTTGAGAAGGGGATGCTCCTTTAGAGCATCCGGGTACATGGTGGGACCTTCTTGCCTCAACATATGGGTCCTGTTTGACCTGATTCTTCGTTCTAGTCATCTTTGCCGTCTGATCTAGCTTCTGAGCCAGTAACCTTAGGCGGCTTTGATCCGAATTCTGAGGTTGGGATTTTTCCTAGCTTCAACACTTGGTGCTGTGAGCGTGGATCGCAGCCAAGGAGGATAGTTTAGAAGTTGAGTGAGATGGCCATTGGTGGCGAGCAAGGAGAGTTGGTCAGCAACTCGGCAGTAGGAGGAGACGCTACGCGAGGTGGCGAGTTTGTAACAGTGGCCGCATTCGAAGAGTTCGCGAGGAAGATCGAGCAAACCATTCTCGCCGGGTTCGCTCAGCGCCTAGAGGTTACGTTGACTTCTCCCCATCGCCTGACACCGCTAGAAGAGGAAGCGTTGCTGAGGCGAACTGGAAAGGAGCCTGCTTGGGCGAGGGAAGAGCGACCGATATAGTCGCGACATTACCCGACGAGTAGCCAGGGGGTCCGTTTTCGGGATCCAATATCGCCGGCGAGATGCAGAGATACTCAGAACTATGACGAGTATGACGTCTACAACGAGGATGAAACTCATCACCGCCAGGGAGGGAGGAGCCCCTTCTGTGACGAGATCCTCGCCGCTCCAGTTCTAGAAGGGTTCAGGGAACCCATTCTCACTTACTACTCCGGCAGAGACAACCCTATCACACACCTCCAGTGGTTTGAAGACGTCGTCTCCATCCGCAACATGTCCGACGCCTTCAAGTGCAGGTTCTTCTTCATCACCCTTAAGGGGACGTCGATCTGATGCCGCTTCATCATCGTCGACGCACCGAGCGGTTACAATGCCATCTTTTGGCGGCCTCTTATCAACTACTTCAGGGCCGTTCCGTCGTCGTACGACCAGTGCCTGAAGTACTGCCGTGGAGATGTGCAGATCAGGATCAGGGGAGATCCCAAGGCTTCTTGGGAGTGCTACTTGAATGTCGTCAGCACCATCAGCTGGATGGGTGATGCGGAGAAGCTGGAAGAGTTGCTGGAGAGGGAGAAAGGGCTGTGTGCTGCTGAGGAGGTGGAGGAGGTAGAGGTGATCTCTCGAGGAGGAGAGACAGGACTACTGAAGGTGAGAGGATCCTTGCCGCTTGGGGGGAAGGTAGAGATGGCTGCTTGCCTGCAGGACAACGTTGATGTCTTCGCATGGAGCGCCGCTGAGATGCTAGGGCTAGACGCCGATGTTGCTTGTCATCGCCTCAACCTGGATCCTGTGGTGGCCCCGGTTCGGCAGAAGCAGAGGAAGAGCGCCACCATGTTGGCCGAGCCAATCATGGAAGAGGTGGAGAAACTGCTGGAGGCCGGTTTTATCTCGGAGATCCCGTATCCAGGCTGGGTCTCCAATGTTGTAATGGTGAAGAAGACTGGAGGGGGCTGGCGTTTATGTATTGATTTTTCAATGTTTAATAAAGCTTGCCCGAAGGATTGCTACCCCTTGCCTCAAATCGACGCACTGGTTGATTCCGCCGTCGGATTTCCTGTGATAAGTTTTCTTGATGACTTTTCAGGGTATCACCAGATCCGGATGCATCCCCCTGACTGCCGGGACTTCTCTTTCATAACCAGCGATGGCTGCTATAAGTACAAGATGATGCCCTTCGGGCTCAAGAATGTAGGCGCGACTTACCAAAGTATGATGGATCAAATCTTCAAGGGGCAGAATGGGCGGAACCTTGAGGTTTATGTGGATGACCTCCTCGTCAAGAGCAAAAGTATCGTGGAACACATAACGGATCTGGTGGAGACCTTTGCTACCCTGAGGAAGTACAAGATGCGACTCAACCCGGCCAAGTGCGTCTTCAGTGCAGGAAGGGGGAAATTTGTAGGTCACCTCCTCACTCCCAGGGGGTGGAACCTAATCCAGACAAGGTGAAGGCCATTCTGGAGATGGCGTCGCCAAGGTATCCTAAGGAAGTTCAAAGGCTGATTGAAAGGCTGGCAGACCTCAACCATTTTTTGTCCAAGGCAGGCGAGAAGTGCTCTCCGTTTTTTAAGACCCTTCGGGGGAATCAGAAGTTCGAGTGGACGACGGAGTGCGAGGAGGATTTCGAAAAGCTGAAGCAACAGCTAACCCAAGCTCCTCTCCTCTAGGCCCCGCGGGGTAATGATGATCTCTTTCTCTATCTAGGAGTCGGGTGGAAGCAGTTAGCTCGGTGTTGGTCCAGGAGGAGGGCAAGAGGCAGCTTCCTATCTACTATGTTTGTAGAGTGCTGCGGCAGACAGAGATGAGGTACCGTATCTTGGAGAAGCTGGTGTTCACTTTGGTGGTTTTGGCTCGTAGGCTCCATCCGTATTTTCAAGCTCGCTCCATCAGGGTCGTCTCCGATCATCCTCTACGGAGCATCCTGGATGGGGTGGAGCACTCTGGCAGGCTGGGAAAGTGGGCAGTGGAGCTTAGTGAGTTCAATATTTCTTACTCTCCATGGGTAGCAATCAAGGCGCATGCGGTGGCGGATTTCCTTGCCGACGTCTCGGCTGAGGTGGAAGGAGAGGAAGGCTCCTCTAGCACGGTGTCCTGGAAGATGTTTGTGGATGGGGCTTCGGGCAGATATTCCATGGGAGCCGGAGTCGTGAACGTAAGCCCTCAGGGAACCAGGATCGAGCAAGCAATCGAGATCCTTTTCCCAGTTACCAACAATCAGGCGGAGTACGAATCCATGGTGGCCGGCTTGCGTCTCGCCAAGGAGTTAGCAATTTGAGATATAAGGGCCTCCACCAACCCAATGGTAGTCGCGTCCCAGATTAGAGGCGAGTTCGAGGTGAATGATCCGATTTTGCAGCGGTACTTGATCAAGGTGAAAGGTCTGATTGGGGGGTTTCAATCTTTCTTCGTCGACCACGTACCCCGAAAGGAGAATTCAGAAGCCGACTATCTTGCCAAATACAGTCCCCGGGCTGGGGGGATCGTGACTGAGCTTTTCTGACCATCCATCGAGGAAGGGGAGATGATGGAGATCGAGCAGAGAGTGTCTTGGAAGGATCCATTTGTTTCTTTCCTAACAACGGGTCAGGTTCCAGCTAGCGAGGGAGACCATAGGAAGTTTCGCTACAAAGCTGCCTACTATTTGCTTCAAGAAGGAGAGCTCTACCGCAAGACCATCTCAGGTCCTCTGGCTCGGTGCCTGTCAGAGATTGAAGTACCTCGTATCCTGGAGGAGATTCACTCAGGAGAGTGTGACAGTCACTCGGGAACTCGCACTCTTAAATAAAGGATTCTAAGGCATGGATACTTCTGCCCCACCATTAGGAAGGATGCAGAGGCCTTCTCTAAAAAGTGCCTCCAGTGCCAGCTCTTTGCACCTCTTCAACTACAACCAGCTCAGCATATTCGCTCGATCACAGCTCCATGGCCCTTCGCCATCTCGGGGATGGAATTGATCGAACCCTTTCCTCAGGCCAGCGGGCAGAGGAAGTTCATTCTTATCATAATCTACTACTTCTCCAAGTGGATCGAGGCAAAATCCTTGGCCAAAACCACGTCGCAGATCGTGAAGAACTTCATTTGTGGAGAAATTGCATGTAGGTTTGGGATTCCTCTAGCCATCATCACCGACAATGGGCCGCAGTTCGCCAGTTTGGAGTTAGAGGACTTCTACAAGCAGCTAGGGACGGATCTTCGATTCGCCTCTGTGCATCATCCTCGCAGCAACGGATAGGTGGAGGAAGCTAACAAGTTGATCATCAACCTTCTGAAGAAAAAATTCACCAACCTGAAGGGCAATTGGGCGGAGCAGCTCCCCTCGGTTCTCTGGGATTTGAGAACAACTCCAAACTCGGCCACGAGGGAAACTCCTTTCAAGTTATCCCACGGGTCCGAGGCACTCATCCCAGTGGAATTCGAGGTTTGTAGCCCGAGAGTTATAGCAGCTGGAGATGGCGGCGAAGAATGTCGCTTGGAGAATGAGGACGCCCAAAGACTCTCACTGGATTTCGTAGAAGAGCTTCGTGACTTGTCCTCCATCCGCCAAGAGGAGATCAAGCGGCGTATGGCGAAGCACTTCGACAAAAATGTTCGCCTAAAGCATTTTATCATCGGAGATCTGGTTATGAAGAAGGTGGACGGTGCAGGAAGTGGAGCAACAGTGGGCAAGCTACATCCAAATTGTGAAGGTCACTTCATTTTCCAGGAAGCCTTGTCCACCGGGGTCTATTATCTCCAGGATCAGGTTGGAGAGCAGCTGGGAGGTACTTGGAGCGGGGATAACCTGAAAAGGTTCTATCCTTAGCGGCCAATGGTGTATTTTGTTTGTACATACTTTTACATATATGCAATGGTAACTGTTCTGCTTCTATTCATTCTGTTTTTCATCGCAAGTTTTCTGGGAACTCAAGGTTTTGCTCCAAGATCAATCCGAGAAGCTGGCCGTCAACTCGTTCCCCCTGGATAGCCCAGTTCGGACAATGGGACGATGCCTCAAGATATAAGCATCCTTATAAGACCGGACCCCTGCATGGACGGCCGAGATCAGCTCCACCCTTGCTTGTCGGCCTAGCTACCCTCGACTGCATCTCTCCTCCGCCTGGAGGAACTAGTGGGAACAGGTTTGGACCCCAACCTCTCGGATTTGAGAAAGGATCAACCTTGCCAAGCTTTCCCTCCAGTAGCCAGAGAGCCAGGATATGCCCAAGGGAATATGTTAGTCGCGAGTGCGTCCTATAGGACCCTCGGAAGAGCATAACCCCTCACTCTTGCATTTACGCTCATAGCCTGTTGGCAGAGCTGAGAGCGATCGCAGCTGTTGGATTGGGGAACGTGCCTTTGACCTGTTTCTCGTAGATAGCCTAGCTCGGACAATAGGATGATGCCTCGGGATATAAGCGACCTTGTAAGACCGGACCCCTGCATTGACGGCTGAGATCAGCTCCCCCCTTGCATGTCGGACTAGCTACCCGCGATTGCATCTCTCCTCTGACTAGAGGAACTATCAGGAATAGGGTAGAATGCCAACCTCCCAACTCGACGTCGGCGATATCATCGTTCGATTTCTGATTTCTTCATCCTCAAATATATCGATGCGCTTAATCCATTTTCAAATTCTTGAAGCAGCAGGAAAAAATGTTCAAGTCTTCGAGAGGCAGGTCCCCGAAGTCCAAGTCACTGCACGAGCTCCTCTCTTGCATATTGGCTACAGACTTCCTCGAGTGAGATCGAGATCCTCACTGGAGTGATGTCGTAGTCCGAGATCTCTGTACAAGCTCCTCTCCTGCAGACCGACTTCTTGCCTCCCCGAGTCGACTTACACAACTCTAGTTGAGCAAGGATCCTAAGAGCTGTCGACTCCAACAAATGTTCAAGTCCTCGAGTGGCAGGTCCCCGTAAGTCTAAGTCCATGCACGAGCTCATCTCTTGCATATTGCCCACAGACCTCCTCGAGTGAGATCGAGATCCTCGCTGGAGTGATGTCATAGTCCGAGATCTCTGTACGAGCTCCTCTCCAGCAGACCGACTACTTGCCTCCCCGAGCCGACTTACACCACTCTAGTTGAGCAAGGCTCCTAAGAGCTGTCGACTCCAATAAATGTTCAAGTCCTCGAGTGGCAGGTCCTCATAAGTCCAAGTCCCTGCACGAGCTCCTCTCTTGCATATTGGCCACAGACCTCCTCGAGTGAGATCGAGATCCTCGCTGGAGTGATGTCGTAGTCTGAGATCTCTGTACGAGCTTCACTCCTGCAGACCGACTACTTGCCTCCTCGAGTCGACTCACACCACTCTAATTGAGCAAGGCTCCTAAGAGCTGTCAACTCTAACAAATGTTCAAGTCCTCGAGTGGTAGGTCCTCGTAAGTCCAAGTCCCTGCACGAGCTCCTCTCCTGCATATTGGCCACAGACCTCCTCGAGTGAGATCGAGATCCTCGCTGTAGTGATGTCGTAGTCCGAGATCTCTGTACGAGCTCCTCTCCTGTAGACCGACTACTTGCCTCCCTGAGTCAACTTACAACACTCTAGTTGAACAAGGCTCCTAAGAGCTGTCGACTCCAACAAATGTTCAAGTCCACGAGTGGTAGGTCCTCGTAAGTCCAAGTCCCTGCATGAGCTCCTCTCTTGCAAAATTGCCACAGACCTCCTCAAGTGAGATCGAGATCCTCGCTGGAGTGATGTCGTAGTCCGAGATCTCTGTACGAGCTCCTCTCCTGCAGACCGACTACTTGCCTCCACGAGTCGACTCACACCACTCTAGTTGAGCAAGGCTCCTAAGAGCTGTTGACTGCAAAAAATGTTCAAGTCCTCGAGTGGCAGGTCCTCGTAAGTCCAAGTCCCTGCACGAGCTTCTCTCCTGCATATTGGCCACAGACCTCCTCGAGTGAGATCGAGATCCTCGCTGGAGTGATGTCGTACTTCGAGATCTCTATACGAACTCCTCTCTTGCAGACCGACTACTTGCCTCCCCGAGTCGACTTACACCACTCTAGTTGAGCAAGGCTCCTAAGGGCTGTCGACTCCAACAAATGTTCAAGTCCTCGAGTGGCAGGTCCTCGTAAGTCCAACTCCCTGCACGAGCTCCTCTCTTGCATATTGGCCACAGACCTCCTCGAGTGAGATCGAGATCCTCGCTGGAGTGATGTCCTAGTCCGAGATCTCTGTACGAGCTCCTCTCCTGTAGACCGACTACTTGCCTCCCCTAGTCGACTCACAACACTCTAGTTGAGCAAGGCTCCTAAGAGCTGTCGACTCCACAAATGTTCAAGTCCTCGAGTGGCAGGTCCTCGTAAGTCCAAGTCCCGGCACGAGCCCCTCTCATGCATATTGGCCAACGACCTCCTCGAGTGAGACCAAGTTCCTCACTGGAATGATGTCGTAGTCCGAGACCTCTGTACGAGCTCCTCTCCTACAGACCGACTACTTGCCTCCCCGAGTCGACCTACACCACTCTAGTCGAGCAAGGTCCCTAAGAGCCGTCGACTTCATCATATCGAGTCCTCGAGTGGCAGGTCGCCATAAGTCCAAGTCCATGCACGAGCTGCATACTAGCCAAAAACCTCCTCGAGTGAGACCGAGTTCCTCATTGGAATGATGCGAGCAGAATTGGGCGAGTATGCGTGCAAGCATCAGCGAATATGCGAGCGTGACATAACAAAATGCGAATATGATATGGCGAGTAGATGCGCATGAGTACCGGGGTGCGAGTTATAAGAGCGACTACAGTCGTGCGATTATCAACTACGCGACTATGAATAACGCCGACGTACGAGTAAAGCGTCACGAACACTCGTCCTCCCCGAGCTTACGAGCCTAGCGAGTATTACCAGCAGATAAGCGAGCAGGAAATCAACAGCATGGTAACTTAAACTTGTATATATATTTCTCTTTCAAAATGAGTACAAGTTACAAAAGATGTCTGTTACAAAAATTATGCTAACTATCTTGTGCGACTATGAGAAATATAGGCGAGCAACTAGGACTCATCGTCGCCAGTATCAGGCCCATATTCCTCATCTCCAATATCGGCGTCCTCTTCCTCACCGCTTTCCTCGCTCTCCTCCTCGCCGCTGCCGCTGCCGCTGCCGCTGCTGCTGCTGCTGCTGCCGCTGCTGCCAGAGCCCGACAATGATGAAGGCAGGAAATCTGGCGAGACTGTCTCGGCGAGTAGCTCAGGGATGAGTTCGTCAATAGTGAACACCTTCTCCCCATCGTCGAACTTCCCGCTGATCCTCAGCCTCGCGAGCACGACGTTGCCTGCCGCACGGGCTATCTCAGGACGAACCGACGACCTCTCCTCCCACAAGATGCGAGATCGCTTGATGGTATAGTGAGCATCGTCCTCCGGCCGCGGCTGAGGAGCAGAGGAACTCGCGCCGGCTTCTAAAATGGCCGGGAGAGATTCCATCTCGGCAGCGCGGATTTGGGCTGCCTCCAGATCAGCCCGAGACTTGGCGAGTTCCGCCTCGTACTCAGAGTGCTTTTGGGAGGTTTTTATCTCGGCATCCTATGACATAGAACAGAGTCAGGAAAAAGAATCCAAGTGTGACCACATCAACATCGCGCGCAAGGGGCGACTTACCTCGTAATCTCACCAGTGACTGGATTCCATGCCGAGATCAATCGCCTTCTTGCTGACGATCATCAAGGCTTTAGTCCTCTCCAGCATCCTCCTCTCCGCGAAGTGATTTAGTTCGACAGCTCGTGCGAGCGAGCAGTCCGCCTGCTGGGCAAGTTCCTCCTCACTGAGATCCAGCATCGACTTGGTGTCGCCTCGCCCGTACATCGCATGGAGGACGACAAAGGCCTCCCCCTTATCCTCCTCGTCCTTCGCCCAGGAGGGGAGGTTGGTGCTCAACGTCACCAGATGCTCGTCCGCCGACCAGGTCACCAACGGGCGACCATATGCGTCCAACGCGTCCAGCCCCAGGTTGAAATTGGGGTTGAATTGGGGAAGCCAAGCATGGAGCGGCGGCTCCTGGTCGTCAGGTTGTGGCGATGACACCTTCTGTTTTTTGGTCGCGGGGCCCGGCGACCTGGCTTTTCCTTTGCCTTTGGCGAGTTTCTTCTTCTCGCCGACATCAGCCGGCGAGTGGGGCTCAAGAAGCGAGGTGGCAAGTTCTTTGGCTGGAGGAAGCGGCTTTGCCGGGAGCTTGCTCGACTCTACAAAATGCCGAGCAATGTAAACAAACAGCTATCGCGACGAGTATGCAAGGGACGTTCCTCGCTAAGACTTACCTTCATTACAGTGGTTCTCAAATAGTGTATTTACATTTACTCGCCAAAAGATAACATCAAACCGACGATCTCGGAATGATTCGATGAGCTGCTCGTGCACACCCTCCAATATCGGTGGAAGGAATGCGACATCAGCCGGTTGGTGCGGCCTTCCCTGGACGTCACCAAAGTCTCCTTCAATAGCTACTAGCATCTTTCTCCAGTGATGCAGCTTATTCGTCGTCCCCACCAGAGTACAGACATGGCTGCTGAAATAAACCATGCCCTCGACGGTCGCGGCGAAGGCAAATATTTTGCGGAAGATGAAAAAATCAAAGATGATCCTCTCCTCACACAAGTAGCAAAGGAACCCCATTATGATCGTGACGCCGTTGGGGTTGATCTGCGCGGGGACTATGTCGAAGTATCAGCGAATATAACAATACTCCGGCCACAATGGAAGTCGCAGACCGGCGTCGAAGTGGCGAAGGGGGAGGACCAGCATGCCCTCTATGCATGTGTTTAGTCGCTCGCTGCGACTAGGAAGTCGGGCCGAGTATCCCTCCGGCAAAAGTCGCTCCCTGAAATTTTCTAAGTCCCGCTCTGTTGTAATTGACTTTTTGAAAGCTGCATCAGCGAAGTTGGCGGCGTGGGCTTGGCGGCGAGTACTTGGCATCATCTCCAACCATCTTGCGAGTTCTAACGAGGAAGAAGAAAGAAGAGCGAGGAGCAAAGCAAAGTCGCAGCGCTCGAGCAGGCAAAGATACTCGTGAGCTAGGGGTTCAAAAGCACAACAACGTACTTATGTCCTACCTACCCCCTCTATTTATAGGCGCCAAAGGGGGGGTATATCTTCCTTACAGCGAGTATCAGACCAAGTCGTGCCCTAAGCGAGTAATCCAACTCCGTTGCGTAGGTCGCACAGAACAGATAAAGAATTATCGCAACCTGCAAAACAAACTCGGCACAGACCAGACAAGACATCGCATAAACAGCACAAAGAAGAAATTAATATGATAAAAGCACGAGATTCAAACTCGCTTATTAAAATCAATGATAGTCCATAAAGTCGCTCTCGGCAAGTTTCAAATAGAAAAAAGGAAGATACAGAAAGTTCTAATGCCTAGGCCTCTCTGGGGGATGGGGATGTCGCCCGGCCTAGACCATCTCGCGCGCATGCCGGAAGTGCTCTGTCGCCAGCGCCATCGCATCATCGCCGAGCCGCAGCTGCTCCTCCATCCTCGTCAACCGATTGACGGAGCCTATGCTCGCGCGAATGCTGGCAACCTCGTCGAGGACAAGCTGGAGGCGATGGTTGTTAATCGCTAGCTGACGATCATTCTCCTTTACCATGTGGAAGCGGGATCGCTAGTTGGTCAAATTTGCTCTCCAGCTCCAGGTAGGCGCGAGCAGCAGCATGGCGATATTCCATGCCCGACAACCCCATGGCGTCGATGAAGGCCACCCCTGGAGTCGCCGACCGATCTGACAGCAATGAAGTCTCCAGGTTAGACAGGGTACTTAGCCGCCCTATACGACATCAATAGCGATACATACCATGGCGAGGAGATCTAGACCAGCGAGGAGAGGATATGCGAGTTGGCTCTTCTCGCCGGCTCGAAGATGGCCCACCAGCGTGCTCGGCCGCCTTGCCTTGCCCGCGTACCCCTTGTCCAGAATCCGCAACTCTTGGTGGAAAGTAGCTCGGCCGCGGCTTGAACGGCTTACTGCTCGCGGCATGTGATGAAGGAGGCGGGGGGAGCGACGAACTCGTCGGTGGCTGAGGATTCTTCAGCAGGGGAGGCAGAGGAAGCCGCATTGTGGCGACTTGAGAAGGCGCGACCAGAGGCGGCGGCAGCGACAAGGATGCGGTTACCGACTAGAGGGTGGCGACGTTTGTAAGAGGCGGCGGTGGGGGTATCGAGGAGCTTGCCTCGGGCAGAGAAGACCTCGACGGAGGCAGTGCAGAACTCGCCTCGGGCAGAGAAGACCTCGGCGGAGGCAGTGCAGAACTCGCCTCAGGCAGAGAAGGCCTCGACGGAGGCATTGTAGAACTCACTGCGGGCGGAGCAGAACTCCTCGCGGGCAGCGCAGAACTTGCCGGGAGACCCTTACTCACCGGCGGATCCTTCTTGGGCGGAGGGTCCTTCAGCAAAGGATCCTTACTCGCCAGGGTCATCTTCCTCGACGGAGGATTCTTCGACGGAAGTTCCATGCTCGCCAAAGGAACCGAGGCCTCAGATATTCTTTTGCCGCCGATATTGATCTGCACCGTGTACGTGGTCTTTACTGGTCTCCCGGCAGGAATGTTGACCAGCGGCGCGAAGCTCAATGGGGCGACATTCAGAACCGATTCAGCGCCCCCTGAGGGAGAATCTACGAGTATCATGCTCAAGTTATCAAGCAGCGGAAGCGACCGTCAGAACATAAAAGCATCTCGGCAAAAATGACAACCTGGCAGGTCGACAATTTCAACCCGCTGCGGTACCGGAGTGGAGGCGAGTTCCGGGGCCAGGGTCATGACGAGCTCAGGGATGACTAGCGAGTCGAGGACTCACATCAAAGATGGCGACATTGGGAATGTCATCAAGTCCCAGGTCGCTGAGCAACTATTGCGTGCTGGAAGAGCGCACGGGGCTGCTGGTGGAAGCCGTGGTTTGAGAAAGAGGTGGCAGCGAGTTATCGTCACTAGAGACAAGTTTCTTCTTGGACTTTTTAACCTTTTTCTTCTTGCGGGGGGGGGGGGGGGGGGGGGGGGGGTAGGTCGGCGGCGGCACCGTCCTCGTGCGGCCTTTTCGGCTTAGCGACGCCAATAGCACCAGTCAGCGCGGCGAGACTATCATGAAGAAATTTCACAGTGTCCGACATTATGCACGAGTTCTGAAGATCCGGCTAAAGAATGAGGCCCCCCTATTTATAGAGATCGGCAGGCAGTCACAAGAGGCGAGCAACCCAGATACTCGGCACAATAGCTCGCCGAATAAGTGTAGGATGTTTCTTTTCAAGCTCCTATGTTGCCCGAAAAGAGAGGGGATTGTGTACAACCCATTTTCGTCGAGAGTGGGTCCTACCACAGCCAGGTCAGCAGAAGTCAAGGTCATCAAGTCAAGGCAGGAGTCAAAGTCAGCACTCAAGATCGCGAAAGGCCTGGGTGAGTATAGACGAGCTCCCCTTGCATACTCGCCAGGTAGGTGACTAGGCGAGATACTCGCCCAGCTCGTGCGAGTTCCTCTGGAAGTCACCTAGTCGCCAGGGGGTGGGATATAAATATGACCCCCCCTACCCTTGTATTTGCCTATAAATAGGACCCCAGAGGTACGAGGTGAGGCACTTGAAATCCTCGGTAGGATACTCGCGCACATCATTTTCGAGATACTAGCTGAGTCTTTGGATTCCTTTTCCTTGGAGAGCAAGTCGCGACCTTGCGACTTCGCCAGCTAGCTTACCTCATACCCAGTTCGGCCATCTTTGGTTCAGAAGGGGCTGCTCCTTTCGAGCATTCGAGTACGTGGTGGGACCTTCCTGCCGCAACATCTGGGGTCCTGTTTGACCTGATTCTTCGTTATAGTCATCTTTGTCGTCTGATCTAGCTTCTGAGCCAGTAACCTTAGGCGGGTTTGGTCTGAATTCTGAGGTTGGGATTTTTCCTGGCTTCAACAATATATAAATATGATTATTTTAATATTAAAGCACTATTCAAAAATATCTTTTGCTATTCATTCCTATAGTTTAATTTTTTTGGTTATATCTATAAAAAAAGACTGTTCATTCAATATTTTTTGTCTGAGTTCTCGAGTACTCTGGTATTTCTCTCGAGTACTCTGGTTTGCCTGTCGAGTACTGCCTCCATGTTCTCGAGTACTAAGTTTTAGTACTCGAGTAATTTAATTCTGCCTTCTCGAGTTCTGCCAGTCTCCTTATCGAGTACTACTTTTTGTCTCGAGTAATTCCGTTTTAGTACTCAAGTAATGCTTTGGTACTCAAGTACTCCTTCCTTGTTCCCGAGTAGTACGTTAAAGTTTACGATCGGGCGCCTTTTTGAGGGTCAAAATGGTTTTGTGTAAAAACATGGTTAACATAAAATTTGTTCGTATCGACGAGATCTACAACTTTCATGTTGAACACTTTTCGATTTGAAGCAATCCTAAATCTCTATTTTTGTTTTCCGCTCACCCGCTTGTAAATAGTCCTTTTTTCCCTACTTGGACAAAACTTTTATATATATATATATATATATATATATATATATATATATATATATATATATATATATATATATATATATATATATATATATATATATATATATATTCTGATACTTAAGATAATTAAGAAAGAAAAACTTCATTTTCTCCTGATTTTCTCCGGAACCAGAGCGGCGTGAGCGAGAGAGAGAAAGTTTTTCGTGAATCTTCCAGTGGCCGCCGACGGTGCTCCAGTGCTCCAAATCTTCAACCGAGTATAGATCTAGAAAGCTCTCGTCGAGAGCTACGCCATCGTGGTAAAATTTTTCCGGTTTCTTGAGTTTTCTCGTTATGGTTTTCCGGCCTTAACCTCTATTTCGGTCATTTTTGTTCAGATTTCGACACCTCCTGTCTTCTTTTGCCCCGATCTGCGACGTGGAGTGGTTCAGAGGATTTTTTTCCATCTTGTCCGATTTGATGGTAACTGTTAAGTTTTTTTGTTTTTAATCTTTCAGCACTTTGCCTTTCCAAGTTATTGAAATGTTTAATCCTTCCTTGAAGATCGCTTGTATTATAAGTGTTGTCATGGTAATTCAATCTCGTCATGCCATGTTCAATCTTCCTTGAAATGTTTCACTATTGGCTTTAATCACTTTATCTGTCGTTATTGAATGTATTAGAGTTTATCTAGGATTGTAAATCGTTCCTAAAGGTTGATTAACCGTGTCTTGAATCTAGAAATATTTAGTAGAATTCGACGTGCTGTTGTTGACTTGGGATGTCTATCATGGTTTTTTTTCATGGTGATGCCGTGGGCAGAGACAACACACCAGGCCCCGATTGGGTTGTGGTGTGCCTCTGAGCTCGAAACCAGGATCGTTACGGGGTTTTCCTTCCGGGGTATTCTTCGTTGCGGGTGTTATTAGTGTGTGAATCCACCGCCGCAACGTTTGATCTCACTATTAGCACTTTGTGGTGCTCTACCGGGTTTTTGGGGCATTTGCGGTGTTTGGTGGAGTGTTTAGTCTTCCCCGCATTTAGAAGGATAATTATCTTTGGGGTTGTGTCCAGCTGAGTTGACCACCCTGCCCGTTTTGGATTGTTTGGTGGAGTTGACCACAGGTTGCTAATAGGGGTTTGTTTCTCTTCCTGATTGTTTAATCTTGATTTTTTCCCCTTATAGTCTTGTGCGTATAGGGTATTCTTGTTGTACGGGACGCTTCACGTAAGCTTTTCTATCTTTACTTTTATACCTTACTATTGTACTTGTTTATGTACTTTTCTTTGGTCTTGGGTTGGTACCCATTGACTTTTGTACTCGTGGCTTATTTCTTTTGCCATCGCTTGTACTTTCTTGTTGATATGTTCTGTCTTTTGAATGCCTCAGGTCCAGAGCTGTAGCTGATTCTTCGGTGCTGGTTTTGGAGTGCTTGTGCGGTATTGTTGGCCATTGTTGTTGCCTCGGCATAGCGAGGTAGTTTGTTGTTTATCTTATTTCACTGGTTCAGAAATACTTTTCTTTTGTGGGTTCGTGTCAGTTTGTTGATGCCCACAGGTTTATTATTTTTGGATACTTGCTAGCTTCTTCGTTTTCTTTCTGTGTATGTGGATTACTTGTTCTCTGAGATGTTTTATGTTAGGATTGCATTGTAGTTATTTTCAAGTATAAAAGAAAAATTACTATTATTACCGCATGCATTGCATAATTTAAAATGTTGAATCACTATATTTAACGATCGTACAAATCCACTTTTATTACTATTATAAATTTAGAACTTGCATATCTTGAGGTGTTATTTTGGAACCTCTAAGCTCTTGTAGGATGCCTAATCCGATAAAAGAAGTATTTTCCGCCGCGCATAATTACTTTTCTTGTGGACTAGATGAGTCACTTAGCCGAGGGATACAGCTAACTACTATACTTAAATTGACTTTAACTCTAAATAACTTAAAGAATCTTTCTTCATGGTAAGTAGGAGTTTTTCCTGAGCGTCCGTAGCTATACCATGCTGACGTGGCATCATGACGTGCATTTTTCCCTTACTCTGATATACCTTTATTGGCGGTGAAAAATGTAGGTCGTGACAGTTGGTATCAGAGTCAGGTTGCTTGACAATTAGTCGGGCAACCTTCTCTTGCTAGTATTAGTTGCTTCGTCATATTTCATACATACACTGATGTGTCATCAATACGTCTTAGCCGAAGCATAGTCACTACACTCATAGCATGATAAGAAGTATACGTGGCATATTATGTAGTATGAGATGCATAATATGTGTTTGTATATGGATCCACCATATGTTGCAACATATGACGGTTATGTAGTATGGGATGCATAACCACCATCACATGGGTGCCCATTAGCACCTTTTTTTTCTCGTTGCATGCGATGTTATGTAATATGGGATCATAACATTTCATGTGTATGCCGCTCATAACATGCATTAAGGCCTTTTTAAGATGCATAGCACTGCATACAAAGCATATCACCGCATAAACAAGCATGCTAAGTTAAGGTTTACAAGATGACACATGTACACACATGATTTTAAATAAGAGTAAAGAATTCATGCATTCATATCATAGACACAAGAGTCAATAGGATGAGAGGATATAATCCTAAGTAGGATATATCATCTTTATAAAATCCCAGAGCAAGTTGCAGCATAAGCAAGTGTCTTTTAAGTATGGTTTGAACTAGTTGTGTATCCTAGTTGTAATCTAGGATTTTGATGATTTGTTCATTTACTTTTTTAGAAAGGCCGCCAAAGCATATTGCGACGAGTTCGACTCCCCAATCGGAGGGCGAGTTGTCAGGAGCACAAAGTGATGCGATTATCGAGAGTCTGCGTTAGAGCAATGAGGCTCTGTTGAGACAATTAGTTGCTATGCAATCGCAAATTCAGTATTTGTTGTCTGCCGCTCCCGCGCAGCAACCTTTAGTGCAAGATCCTGCATTGGGACAAGCCATGCCTGCTACCCCTGCTCCTCTGGTGCCACCGATGGCGATACCACCAGAAATGAATTCCATATCGCACTTCCAACAGTTTGGACCTCCCACCTACGACGGGAGTGTCATCTTTATGATTTTAGATGATTGGATCATCTCCATCGAGGAGATGTTTTTGTATTCAGGGATTCTAGAATCCCAGAAGGTAATGATTGCAGCCTATCAGCTAAAAGGTCTGGCAAAGAGTTGGTTGATTCAAGAAAGGGAGAGTCTCAAGGAAAGCTGTTCTTAGGAATATTTTAAGAAGATGCTGCTGAAAAAGATTCTACCCTCGGTCGAGCAGGACCGTCTGATGAATAACTTCCTACATCTAAAGCAGAGACAGCTCACAGTGAGCCAATATGAGATTGAATTTAGTAAATTGAGCAGGTTTGCTCATGATTTAGTAGCTTCTGAGGAGGGTAGAGTGAAACATTTCCTGGGAGGACTAAGAAGCGATGTCCAGCAGTGGGCATGCACTTATAGAGCTGATAGTTATGTTGTGGCAATGGAAGCCGCACTGAAAGTGGAGGCGATTGAAAATGCCAAGAACCGCGATGCTGCGGCGAGGAAAGAGAAGAGGAAAGGTGTTGAGGATGGTAGCTCTAGGGCATCCAGCCCTCCATCGAAAATGAAAGGTGGTGAAATTTGTAGCTTATGTGGTCGATCCGGCCATCCTTACGAATGGTGTTTCAAGAGGACCGCCACCCTGAAGCAGCAGCAGGTGCTCGCCATCCAAGGCACACCCAAGGGAGAGCTGGTGTGCTCATTCTGTTCAAAGAAGGGGCACGATGTGAGTAGATGCTGGATAAAAGAAAGGACTTGCTTCCAGTGCAGGCAGAAGGGACACCGGAAGTCTTCGTGCCCCCAGGATCAGTCCCCACTACAGCCTTTCCCGCTTCGAGCTCTGTCGTCGCCACCAAATCGGGACAAAAGAAAAGGAATGCTAAATGTGGTGACTAGAGAGGATGCTCAAACCTCTACCCAAGTGATATCAGGTTAGATTCTAGCTTGACTTTTACTCTCCATTATTTGTTATAGTTTTCATTCGTTTAATTATGTATGCTATGGTTTTAGGGGATTTTAAGGTGCGGAATAGGTCGGCGCGGGTTCTTTTCGATTCAGGTGCCACCCATTTCTTTGTGGCCCGGAGGTTTGTAGATAAACATCATCTGGATGTGGATCAATTAGGGGAATCCTTCAACGTCAAACATCCCTCCGTTGATTCGACGATATCTAGTCAAGGAGTTCCTAGATGCCCTATTTATCTTGGCGATTTCTTGGCCTTTGCGGATCTGATGATTTTGGGTCTGGCTGATTTTAATATGATTTTGGTCATGGACTGGCTGTCCAAGTATGATGCGGTCATCCAGTGCAAGGCTAAGCGACTAGATTTCAGGATGGACAACGACCAACCTATGAGCGTCTATGGATTTCAGGATAGGGTTTCCCATGTCATTTCTGCGGTACATGCTTGTCGTGCTATAAAGTCTGGTTGCAAGGCGTTTTTGGTTTCTATTTCTGTTCTGGAAGCAGCTTTTGTTACGCCATGTCTTGAGGATATCTCGGTGGTGCGGGAGTTTCCAGATGTTTTTTGCTTGACTGTTTTCCAGGACTTCCTCCTGAGAGAGAGGTGGAATTTATGATAGACCTCGAGCCAGGTACTTACCTGATTGCTAAGGCACCATACCGTATGGCTCCGCGTGAGTTAGAGGAGTTGCGCACTCAGTTGGATGAGTTGCTACATGTAGTTTTATTAGGCCAAGTTCTTCTCCGTGGGGTGCCCCTGTTCTGTTTGTTAAGAAAAAAGACGGTTCTATGAGGCTCTGCATAGATTATCAAGAGTTAAACAAGGTAACCATCAAGAACCGATATTCGTTGCCTCAGATTGATGATCTATTTGATCAGTTGTGGGGATGCGCTGTGTTTTCAAAGATTGACCTTCGTTTAGGCTACCACCAGTTGAGAGCCCGTGAGGCTGATATACCACGGACGGCTTTTCATTCCCGGCACGGGCATTTAGAGTTCTTGGTGATGTCCTTTGGTTTGACAAATGCACCCTCTGCATTCATGGACTTAATGAATAGAGTGTTCAAAGATTTCTTGCACCATTTTGTAATTGTGTTCATAGATGACATCCTTGTGTATTCCCGCAGTGTTGAGGAGCATACTCAACACTTGCGTTTAGTTTTGTCAACCCTGAGGGAGCACAAGCTCTATGCTAAGCTGAGTAAGTGCGAATTCTGGCTATCTGAAATAATTAGTGCCTAACCACCTAGAGGGGGGGGGGGTGAATAGGTGTAATTCCTTTTTTTCTTTTAAGGCAGAAAATCTGTTTAGTTAAATAATAAGAAACTGTAAATTCTACAGCTAACACAACACATCATTCACAGCAACATTCAATCACAGAGTGCACACAGTCTTTATAGTGGTTCCCTAAGGTCTGGGTACATCCACTTTCCCCCTTCACCTATCTAGCAGTGTACTAGATTCAGCCTAACTTCTGCTCTTCACCTTAGATCCTTAGATCTTACAACTCAGAACCCAACAAGGTTCGGCAATCTGCCCTACCTGAACCTACACAAGGCCTACAACTCAGAGATACAATCTCCTATAACTTAGGCTCACAACCCTATCTCAGCCTTCAACAAGGCCTACCACTCAGAGATCTAAATCTCCTACAACTCAGCCTTTATAACACAGGCTTACTGCTCAGATCTATAATAGATCCTACAAAAAATTGATTTAACAAATGTATTTTACCACCACCCTGGTAGAGAGAAAATGGATGGATGGCTTCTTGACCAGTTCTTGGAAGAATCTGATGGCAGAGAACAACCTCTCTTAGCTTTCTTCAAAGCTTCTTGAATCTGAACTCAGTAGGGTTCAACTCTTGAGAAGTTGATCTTCAATCAGCTTCTGACTTGTGATTCAGATCTCAATCTGAATCTTTCTTGGCAGCCTGGTTCAGCAACTGCACTTCAGTAGATGGAGCTCTCTCTCTCCAACTTCTTCATAGATCTTCTGACGAAAATCTTCTGTATTATTACTTCTATCAATTATCTTTCTTCTCTATTAGTTATCTTCCGTTGAAGGAGAATGCCTTTATATAGACTTTCTCCATGGTAACCGGCTGATCCGGTTTCTAATAAACTTCTGACAGCTTTGACAGTTGCAGTAGACCGGTTAGAAATGGCAGCTGTCAAGTCATCCAGTCACTTCTTGAAATACTATCTCTGTCTGAAAGTGTCGAGACTGAACTTCATCATGTGTCGACACAAGTAGACTAAGTGTCGACACAAGTGAACTAAGTGTTGACACAAGCCTTGGTGGTGTCGACACATCTCCTTTATTATTGTTAATGCTTCTTGACACAGCCTTCTGTAGAATGTGTCGACACTGATTCTGCGTGTCGACATAATCACTTCTCTTCTTTAACATAGTTAAAACTTTGCTGTGTGTCGACACAAGTCCTGTGTGTCGACACAATTGATGTCGACAAGGCCTTCTGTGTGTCGACACTGCCTCTTGGTGTCGGCACAGTTGATGTCGACTAAGTATTCATGTGTGTCGACACTGCCTCTACATGTCGACACAGCTGATGTCGATTAAACTTCTCTGTGAGTCGACACTGCCTCTGTATGTCGACTTAGTTTCTTCAGGTGTCGTCACAGCCTTTCCAAGTGTCTATACAATTAGCTCCAAGTATCGACACAGCTTTTGTCCAGTGTCGACACAAGCCTTCATAAGTGTCGACACAACTTCTCTTGGTGTCGACACATGGACTTAAAAATTTTTCTGCATTCCTGCATTTACTTAACCTGCACATATAAACTCAAAACAACATCAAATACACCTTGATGCATATCATTGAGTAAGGTGAGGCTTCTTCAAATCTGGTACACATTTTCCAATGTACCCAAAAATCTCCCCCTATTTGGAGAAGTCATAACCCTTAGTCAATGATATACACCATTCATAACAAATACACATTATGATGCATAAAAAATATTATATGACATGGTAACTACTAAACAAAACATATATAATATATCATCTCAGAATAATAATGCTAACACAATGAGCATTCATTAATGTTTTGTTCAAACTACAAAAGTTTCTTTATCAAAAGTTTACATAGATTTAAAGATTACAAAATTGTAAAATCTAGTAAATCTATCCTAAGGCTGCTCAGGCTCATTGATGACTATGTCTTTGCCTGTTTGGATCTTGGCTTGTACAGGAGCATCAGTATCATCAGCTGGCATCTTGCCCTTAAGATCTTTCTTCTTTTGCTCTTCAGCTCTTATTCTTTGTCTTTCAAAATAATAAAAAGGCTTAGGGAAATATTTGCTAGGCTCCTGAGCATTAGGAGGTAGCTTCCCAAGTTTTGCTTTTCTTCTATATTGAACAATGACTTCTTGCATGGCTTCATGCTTTTGCCATTCTTGCTCAGAGTACCATTTGCCGCTATCATTGGACTTATCCTTTACAGCTTTCCAAGCAGTCAGTATAATGTTCCTGGAGGTTGGACTCCACTGCTCAAAATCAGGCTTTAACTCTGCCTGTTCTCTGAATCTTTTCTTAGACAATAGAGCTTCTTGCTCCTTCAAAACTGCCTCTGACACTAGCTTGTCTACTTTCTCAAGGATAATATTTTGAGCACCTTCTGGAGGGATGTACATAGACTGTACTTCTTGGTGAATCATCTCAAAATCAGCTGGAGGATAGATAACTTGAGCAACTTCAGCTTGAACCCCTTTTAAGTAAGCAGGTTGTATACCACAATCAGCCACATTGTCATCATCACAGAGGGGTGGATATCCAAGGGTGGCTCTGATGCTGTTAGATATCTATTTAGCATGATCAGGGGCAGCTTTGACTAATACTCTCTCCCCCTTTATGACTTCTCTGGCAACATGATCCCTGAGATCATCCTTTTGAAATCTGACCTGTTCATCCAGAAAATTAACACCATCTTTATAGAATGACTTTAACTTTAGTAGCCGTTCAGAAATAGTATTTTGAGAGTGCTCAATAGCTATTTTGACAGCAGCTAGACCTTCCTGTAATTGCTTATCAAACTCCCCCATATCTAACTCTGTCTTGGCTTTAGCCATGTTCTCAGTCTGGGCAGGTGCAACATTCTTCAGTTCTGTAACAATCACATTATGTGATGATGTTAGATTATCATTCATTCTAATCTGATTCTCTAGAATATAGCCTTGTTTAAGAGCTATATCATCAACCTGAGTCTTGATTTTCTCTTGATGTGTGGCTAGGAAAACCACAACATTTCCTTCTTTGTGAAAACAATCAGTCATCTCCTTCTTATGCTGATTAACTTCAAATCTTATTGATTTAATATCTGTAGCCAAGGAGAGTTGTAGATCTTTGTGAGTCTCATCCATGTATTTGTCCATGGCTATCCTCTGTTCATCTAGCTTTACTTGCAATGAGACTAATAAGGAGCTATAATCAGCTGTTCGGGCAGATTCTGGAGTAACAGTTTGTAGTGCCTTCTTGTAGCTTTGGCTTCTCCTTTTGAATACCATTAGCTTCCTCTTCTTAGCACTTGTAGCTTCTTCATCCTCAGATACTATGTAACTAGCTATATCAACTCTATCTTTAGGACTAGGAGGCAATACCTGTGCAGTCCTAGGTTGTTCCCCCTGAGTCCCTTGCTGCTCCTCAGTTCTTGTGTTCTCCCCCTGAGACCTTACTTGCTCCTCCTCAAGGTCTGCTTTCTCCCCCTCAAACTCAATCTGCCCTAAATCAGGGAACAATTCTTCAAGAGTGAACTCTTGTTGAGTAGGGACTAGAGAAACTCTTATCTCTGGAACATCAGCAGCAGCAGATGTATCCTCCATAATGACATCATGTGCTTGACTGTGTAGTTGAGTTGGCTCAAGTATAGTTTGTATAGCAATATCACTTTCCAAGTGTATTGGTTCTTCCTCAACATGAGGCTCCCCCTGCACTTATGCACCATCTGTAGGGTCTTGTGCAGGAATATCTTGTGCTGTAGATTGTTCAGGAATCTCTTGCCTTTCTTCCTCAGGCATATCCTTAGTTAGAACCCTATCACATCTGGATATAATCCTGATGTCCATCCTTCTCATGTGATTTATCTTAGTCCCAGCTGACTGGTCCATTACTTCTAGTATTGTTGCAGCTAAATACAAGCTCGCAATTCTTCCCAGATTTGGCTTCTTCATACTTTCCTTAATCTTCTCAAATATTACTGCTGACCAATCAGTATTTAGTGTGTAGATGATCCTGGTCATCAGGCTGAACATATAGGCAGAAATCCTATCATTCCCCCTGGCTTACAGAGAATCACTTTTCCTACAACTTCAGACAAAAACTTCCCTTGCATATTCATGCCTTTCCTGTTCAAAGCTGAGCCAATCTTTATGGTGGAATCCAGTCCACACCATTGAAGTGCTTCCCTTAGCATAGATGCGGGTACATCTTCTTCCTCTTGTGCTCTTGGCAGGTGAAGAACTTTCTTTAAACTCTTCTGGGTGAGTTTCACCTTTACTCCATGGACTGTGGATCTAATTTTGAGTCCAGTTTGATCTAGGGTAGCAGCACCAAAGAATTCTAGTGCTTCTTTCTTACAAATCTTAGTTGGTTCAGAAACTAGAAACTCCAACCCATTCTCAGCAATTAGGGTTACTACAGCTTTAATTTCATGTTCCGCATGGTTAAAGGCATTGCGTACCAGCTCATATCCTTCATTGACATTGTCTTCATGCTTTGGCGCCATTAGGGTTGAGAGAAATCTTGAATTTAGATGAGAGAATTTGTCGACACAAAGATTTGGTCTCAAAACTATGGAGAGCGTGTCGACAGACAATGTTGTTAACCTATTTATACCTTTCTAAAAATGAAGGTGAAAAGGCACATCATAATTCTCTAAATATGTCGACACTGTTGAAAAGTGTCGACACAGACTTCTAATGTCTCGACATAAGTGTTGACTTCTATGTGTCGACACTTATTCCTTTGCGCTCGACGATCAGTCGATTCTCCACTCGACGAAATCTGTATTGATCCTAAGTGTCGACACCATCTCTGGATGTGTCTACACCTCTCCTGGATGTGTCGACACTATTTCTCTGAAGTGTTGACACCAATTTTCTAGATGTGTCGACATCATTTCTCTAGAATGTCGACACCACTTCTATGTGTCGACACAGATAACTCCTTGTGTCGACACAATTTTACTTAGCTAATTTTGTTAAACTAATCTATGTTCAACATTCGTAATTCAATTTTAAACTTATTGAATTTAGTTTCATCTACAGGATTAGTAAACATATCTGCAATTTTATAATCTATTTTGACAAATTCTAGTGAGATGTCCTCTTTCTCTACATGTTCTCTAAGAAAATGGTATCTAATTTCTATATGCTTAGTCTTACTATGTGAAACAGGATTATTAGCAATTGATATAGCACTTGTAGAATCACAAAGCAAAGGTGTTCTACTTACCTGAATACTATAGTCTTCTAGCTGGTGCTGAATCCACAACAGCTGTGCACAACAACTTCCTGCTGCCACATATTCAGACTCAGCTGTGGAAATTGTCACACTAGTATGCTTCTTACTGCTCCAAGACACCAATCTTCCTCCTAGAAATTGACAGGTGCCTGTAGTACTTTTTCTATCTTCTTTGCAACCTGCAAACTCTGCATCTGAATAGCCTGTCAGTAGAAAATCTCCATTCCTAGGGTGCCAAAGGCCTAGAATAGGCGTGCCCTTAAGATATCTCAAAATCCTTTTGACTGCAATTAGATGAGATTCTTTAGGGCAGGATTGGTACCTAGCACAGACACATGTAGCATGCATTATATCTGGTCTACTAGCAGTCAGATACAGAAGGGAGCCAACTATCCCTCTATACAAAGTTTCATCTACAGGTTTCCCTGCATCATCTTTGCTTAGAGTCACACTTGTCCCCATTGGAGTTCTCATGATAGTGGATGATTCCATACCATACTTTTTAATTAACTCCTAGGTGAACTTAGACTGAGATATGGACAGGCCATATTCAGTCTGTCTTACTTGGAGACCCAATAAGAACTTAAGTTCTCCCATACTGCTCATTTTAAATTTCCCTTGTATAAGTTTTGTGAACTTTCTACAAAGGTTACTTTCAGCAGACCCAAATATTATGTCATCAACATATATTTGGACTAAGATTATCTTTCCTTTGGATTCCCTAAGAAATAGAGTCTTGTCTATTTTCCCCCTTGAGAATTTATTCTCAATGAGGAAATTAGACAGGGTTTCATACCAAGCCCTTGGGGCTTGTTTCAACCCATACAGAGCTTTCCTAAGTCTATAGACATAAGAAGGATAGAGTGGATCAACAAAACCTGAGGACTGCTCCACATATACTTCCCCTTTTAAGTCTCCATTTAAGAATGCAAACTTCACATCCATTTGGAACACTTTGAAACCTTGATATGCTGCATAGGCTAGGAATAGTCTGATAGCTTCCAAGCTAGCCACTGGAGCAAAGGTTTGATCAAAGTCAATACCCTCTTCCTATCTGTATCCTTTTGCAACAAGTCTTACTTTGTTCTTCACAATGATACCACTCTCATCCAGTTTGTTCCTAAAGATCCACTTTGTTCCAATGATGTTGTGGTCTTTTGGTTTAGGAACTAACTTCCAGACCTTGCACCTTCTGAACTAATTCAGCTGCTCTTGCATGACATCAATCCAATGTGGGTCTAGAACAGCTTCTTCAAATTTCTTGGGTTCCACTTGAGATAAGAAGCTAAAGCAAAGGACTGTGTTCAAATTCCTGCTCCTTGTTTGTACTCCTTGTCTTGGATCACCAATTATCTGATTTGTTGGATGATCCTTTAAGTTTCTAATAGCTCGAGGTAGTCTATCTTCAGGTTGAACACCTACAGTCTCTTCATTATACTGCACCTCTTGGTTTTCATCAGCATCTGGAGAGTCTTGTACTCCCCCAAGACAGCAGCCACCATTTTCCACTTCCTGATTTGTAGTTGAATCTTCTATAATGGTAAGCTTGTCCATTCTCTGATTTATACCTGTAGAACTGCAAGAACTACTTGGCAACTCAATGTTAATAAGTCTTGTTTCATCAAAGACAACATGTACAGACTCTTCTACAACTTGAGTAATCAAGTTATAGACCCTATAAGCCTTACTATTATTATTATACCCAACAAATATCCCATCTTGGGATTTGGCAGCAAACTTAGTTAGATAAGACTTGTCATTGTTAAGTACATAACACATGCAACCAAAGATCCTAAAATATGACAAGTTTGGTTTTCTTCCCTTCATAATCTAATAGGGAGTCTTTTTGTGGCTTTTGGTGATAGAAGCCCTATTGATCACATGACATGCAGTATTTACTGCCTCAGTCCAGAAATATTCTGGGAGAGAAGTGTCACTCAATAAAGTTCTACCAGCCTCAATCAGTGTTCTATTCTTCCTTTCAGTAATACCATTTTGCTGTGGTGTTCTAGGTAAGGAGAATTTTTGAAAAATCTCAAATTCTTCACACAGTCTTGTCATACTCTCAGATTGAAATTCAGTGCCATGGTCACTTCTGATTTTGACCACTGTAATGTCCAGCTCATTCTGAATTTGTTTAACAAAACTATATAAAACACTTGGGGTTTCAAATTTTTGTCTCAGAAAGAACACACATGAATATCTAGAATAGTCATCTACCACCACAAATGTGTAGACCTTCCTACCTAGTCTATGAACTGGCATAGGACCAAATAGATCCATATGCGAGAGGTATAGACACCTCACTGAATCCTTATTTTCAAGGCTATGAAAGGAGGATTTGGTCTGCTTGCCTTTTTGACAAGCTGAGCATATCCCATCCTTTATACACTTAACTTGAGGACCATTCCTCACTAACTCTTTGCTAAAGAGTTGGCCAATAGTCTTGTAGTTAAGATGGGCCAGCCTCTTGTGCCATTTGACACAATGAGAGGCTCTCTCATCAGCTACAAGACAAATAGGAGAAACATTATTCTCACACTCAAAGTTAAGACAATACACATTTCTTTTTCTATATCCTGTCAATATGACCTTTTGATCACTTGACCTTTTGATATGACAACCATTCTTGATAAATGAAATGTCATAACCTAAATCACTCAGCTGACTTATGCTAATTAGGTTGTGTTTCAAACCCTTTACATAGGCCACTTGAGTGATTGTAACTGAGTTATTAGAAATGTTACCAATACCTTTGATGACTCCCTTTTCAGAACCACCAAAGATTACTTTAGGCCCATTCAGCATAGGTGAGTAGTCCTTCAGCAATCCCCTTATTCCAGTCATATGCCTGGAACATCCACTGTCCAAGTACCATATAGGGGCATGACAACTTGGACTCACCTGCAACACAGATTACTTAACCTTAGAACCCAAATAACTTTTGGGTCCTTGGTGCAAGTTAGTCTGAACTTTAACAAATCTGTCTGCAGCTTTTCTGACAGGCAGACTGCTACTCTCCTTGACACTGATATTGTGCCAACAATTTAAGGCAAAGTGGCCTATCTTGCCACAGCACCAGCACTCAAACTTATTATACCTTTGTTTAGGTACAACTTTAGCTGAATTATTTGCAGCAGGTCTGTTGTTTTGTGTTGGGGCTTTGCCTTTAGAATTGAACTTAGCAGTCCATGCAGTTTTCTTAAACCCTAACCCAGCCTTACCCTTTTGAGAGACAAACTCATCAATCAAGGGTAATACAGATTTTGGTTTAGAAAAACTAGCTACAATCTCCTTTTCTTTCTGAAGTCTATTCTCCACACTTTTAATCTGATCATTTTTAAATGTGAAAGTACTCATCTGAATAACAGTAATTTTTTCAGTCTGGCTATCTCATTCAACTTTTGATCCAGCATCTTCTCTGAATCAGATGCAGCCATCTTAAGATCTGCAATTTCCTTAGCCTGAGTTTTGGCCAGGTTTTTGCTTTTCTTTAGTGCCTGCAACAAGTCCCCATATTCATCTATCAGCTGATGAATATCACCTTCAGACTCAGACCCATCCACATCACTTGATGTAGATGTTGCTGACTCTAACCCAGTACTACAATCTGAATTTCTAGAAAAACATTGTACCTTACTAGGACCAGGCTGATCCTGACACTTTTCTTCTTTTGACAAAGCCATCAGTCCCTTGCACTGATGGTCTTCTTGTTCATAGATAGAGTTTAGCACTTACAGAAACTCATCTTCTTCATCTGCTACATATAGACCAATGTATGCCTCAGCTTCAGATTCTGACTCTGAAGATGATTGGTCTGTCAAGCTCTTCTCCTTCTTAGCAACAAAGGATTTCTCCTTATTGCTCTGGTTTTGAGTCTTCTTTTTTATCAGCAGACTCTTTTCTTTTGTCTGGATACTCAGCCACAACATGTCTATGCCTATTACAGCAGTAGCAAACTATCTTTGATGTTGTAGATTTACTTGGCTTAGAACTGCTCCTGTCCTTCCTGGATGACTTCCTCTTTTGATAATAGTCACCCTTAGGCTGAGATGTGGAGGGCTTAGACTTCCACTGCTTCTTCTTCAGGAATCTCTGAAACTGCCTTGTGAAGGCAACAAAGTCTTCATCTGAGTCACTGCTGTCTGAACTTTGGTTGTCTGAATTATCTGAAGTAATTTCAGCAGCTATCTTAGGACGTGATGGAGACATCCTTCTATTCTTCCTAGTGGCTTCAATCTTGAAGACCACAGACTTTTCTCTATGCTACCCTTTTGCACTTTTCTCTTCCTCTTTCCTAGCCATCAACTGCATCTCATATGACAACAATTTTCCAAATAACGTTGGAGGTGAGATATCTGCAAGTTTGGCCACTTCCCTAATGGCACAAATCTTAGTGTCCCAATCCTTTGTCAAGGATCTTAGGAATTTATCATTCAGTTCATATGTATTGAAGATTCTTCCATAGGGCATCAGCTCATTTACTATTCTATAGAACTTTTTATAACACTCAGTTATACTGTCAGACTTTCCTTGTCTGAAACTCTCATATTCCTGGTTCAGCATAGACTTTCTATCTTATCTGACTTCTTCAGAACCCTCCATGTAGACTATCAAAGTATCCCACATTTTCTTGGACGTCTTGTAGTGAATCAAATTTTGAAAAGTTGCATCATCTATGGCACTTACTATGATATTCTGGGCTCTTTTATCCATAGTTGCCAGGATGATCTCATCCTTAGTCATCTCTGAAAAATCCTTGGGAATTCTTTGGTTTGCATCTAGAACTGGAATCTTCATAGGAATATAAGGACCTTCATTTAGTGTAATGTAGATCCTTGGATCAGAAGTCTCCATAAACAGCCTGACCCTTTCTTTTCATATTCCAAATATCTCCTTCCTGTATATGGGTAATTTCATAGAACCTAGTTCCTTATGATTTTCTCCTGAACCCATTTTCTTGATCTTGAATTTGCCTTAAGGATCTAACTCAGACTGTTAAGTCCTTCTTTGAGGAACCTGGCTCTAATACCACTTAAAAAAATTAGTGCCTAACCACCTAGAGGGGGGGGGGGGTGAATATGTGTAATTCCTTTTTTTCTTTTAAGGCAGAAAATCTGTTTAGTTAAATAATAAGAAACTGTAAATTCTATAGCTAACACAGCACAGCATTCACAGCAACATTCAATCACAGAGTGCACACAGTTTTTATAGTGGTTCCCCAAGGTCTGGGTACATCCACTTCCCCCCTACGCCTATCTAGCAGTGTACTAGATTCGGCCTAACTTTTGCTCTTCACCTTAGATCCTCAGATCATATAACTCAGAACCGAACAAGGCTCCTACAGCTCAGGCAATCTGCCCTACCTCAGCCTACACAAGGCCTACATGTAACGCCCCGGATTTCTATTATGTACGCATGATGGGCGTTACGTTGGCTTTGATTGTAGTTGAGCATGGTTTTTCCCGCGGGCATGCGAGTGGCTGTTTTGGTTGCCGAGTTGCACGATTCCCCAGCAAACCGTAGTCCAAATAAGGGACTCGGTGAGGCCTCTTAGGGAATGCCTGCACGTTTTCGCGCCTGGGGAATGTTGCTCAAAATAAGTTGCTGGTTCAGGAAACAAAAAAAAGGGTAAAAAGTGCTTAAGGCAAAAATGGTCTAGGACGTCCCAGGAACATTTTTCATAAAAGGGGAAAATGGTCGTTTTTGTGCTAGACACGCCCCCTGTCACGGGCGTGACCCAGGCCGTGACCTGGGCGTGACCTCCTTGACTCGACGAAGTTTTCGTGCGTCGAGTTGAGCTCGACGAATGGGGTACACACCCCCTGACACGGGCGTGTCACGGGCCGTGTCCCGCTTCGTCGAGTGTCGAGTGTCGATCGTCGAGTATCGAGCGTCGAGTATCGAGTGTCGAGTCATCGAGAGAGGGGACACGGCCTGTGACACGGGCGTGTCACAGGGCGTGTCAAGCTGGGTCGAGTGTCGACATTTTTTTGTCGACGAGGTGTCGAGACACGGGTTACACGCCCTAGGTCACGGGCGTGACCGACCCATCACGGGCGTGTACCCCGGCTGTGTACCGTCTGGATAAACATGGAATTGCCGCCTTTCGGCGCCGCTTATGGTACACGCCCTGTGTCACGGGCGTGACACAGGGCGTGACCGGCCCGAAAATCGACTTTTTCCAATTTTTTTTTGTGCCGTTTATTTCCTTGATCCTGCATCGAACGGTTCAGCTCGGTTCTGGAGGAAATAAGTCCGAAATAGAACTCTTCATTTTCATCTTTCCTCCATCTTCATCTTCATCTTCTTCTTCCTTCTCCTCAAAGAGAAAGCAAAAGAGCAAGGGAGCAAGCAAGGCAAGGGAAGAAAAAGCAGTCGTCGCGGCATCGCCTCGGTTCAGGCAAGCGGTGTCCTCCACCCTTGCCAATCTAGCCTTAGGGTTGCTCTTTCAATTCCCCTATACTTAATTTGTTCTTCTTGAATTGCTCTTTCATTTTCTTAGCCTTAGTTTCTTGTGTTCTGAAATTTCCCTATGCTGCAATTACCTAGTGTGTTCTTCTTGATTCAAATGATGCTGAATTAGTGTAATTGTGATCAACCTCTTGTTGGTTAATTTGACACATATAGCAAGTTCCTTATGCTAAATGACCTTGCTCATGTCCTATGCTAAGTTACCTATGTTAATCCCATATGACATTAGTTCAGTCCCTATGTTAAATTCCCTATACTAAATTTAAATTAGCTCATTCCCTATGCTAATTCCCTATGCTAAATGCCCTATGCTAGATCAATTCATGTAGCTAAAATGTCATATGCATGTATTTAGCACTTTTCCCTATGCTATTGTCACATTCATGTAACCTATCAAGAGAGGTGATTTTAAATCCTATCATGTAGTTCTATTTTGATACAAAGCATGTGATTTATGTATTTCTCACACTCTACGTTGGCAATTGGGAGTCATGTGTGAGGACGATGAAAGGCAACGTGTTACCTTGGGTTATGGGGTGTTTTGCGAGGCGAATTCGTGAAGCATGGCGGGAGCGTTTGTGTGAGGATTTTGCAAGGGGTGGTGTGGTTTCAGCCTGTGGCCACCGGGTTTTGTTTTTGTGGTTAGAGAGACCACTTTGGCCCCGATTTGGGCTGGTTTTGTTTGGGTGCGTTCCACTTTAGGGCCGCCACCGATAAGACCCTTGTGAAATTGAACTTAACCGCTGCTTATGCTTCACTTGTCTAGTAGGTTCTTGTTCTATGAATGATGGAATAGGCATGTGTTTTGCCCTTTTGTTTCTGCGGTTTGAGCAGGACTTGAAGAACTAGCACGCACTTGGTGCGGTTGATCCTTTGGCATGACATTGTTTTTCTACATGTACGCACTTGTTTTGTGCACTCTTTTGACTTAAGCATTGCTATGGGGTCGGTAAGCCCCTTCTTGATCCATTATGAAATTTGTACTCTCTTTTGTATAGTTTGGTTGATTGCTGAGGTATTCTTTCTTGAATGCCTCAGGTGCAGGTTGTAGCCGGTTGAGCGGCTAGGTTGGTTGGAGGAGTTTCTTGGAAGCTAACCGAGCATTCAAAGCGAGGTAGTTCTTCTTTTGTTGTACAGACATATATATGCCCCAATGGGTTCGTGTCAGCTTGTTGGCGCCCATTTGGTGGATTTTCTTTTATGTAAATATGAACTACTGCTAATGTAACTCCTTTGGATGGAATGTACTTGCTTTTGGGATGGTTTTCTGGTAGGTTGCATTAGTTATTTTGAAGCTAAACCAAAACTATTATTGTATCTCATGCATACATGTATCACTATAGGCTGCATCTAGGAGCTCATTATAACTAAACAAAGTATTTCCGCCGCGCACAACTACAGTTTTACTATGTAAGGCCGAGGGATACGGCCATTGAATCCAAACGTTTTCCTGCATATAACTGTTGAATTTCAACTTGTAAAGTAAGAGTCAAGGGTTGCCTGAACGTGTGCAGTTATCCCCTGCACGACGTGGCATCATAACCCGTAGTTCCTCATGCTCTGATACGAAGTACTCGTTGAGGAAATGCGGGTTGTGACACTACAACTCAGAGATACAATCTCCTATAACTCAGGCTCACTGCCCTACCTCAGCCTTCAACAAGGCCTACCACTCAGAGATTTAAATCTCCTACAACTCAGCCTTTATAACACAGGCTTACAGCTCAGATATAGAATAGATCCTACAAAAAATTTATTTAACAAACGTATTTTACCACCACCCTGGTAGAGAGAGAATGGATGGATGGCTTCTTGATCAGTTCTTGGAAGAATCTGATGGTAGAGAACAACCTCTCTTAGCTTTCTTCAAAGCTTCTTGAATCTGAACTCAGTAGGGTTGAACTCTTGAGAAGTTGATCTTCAATCAGCTTCTGACTTGTGATTCAGATCTCAATCTAAATCTTTCTTGGCAGCCTGGTTCAGCAACTGCACTTTAGTAGATGGAGATCTCTCTCTCCAACTTCTTCTTAGATCTTCTGACGAAAATCTTCTGTATTATTACTTCTATCAGTTCTCTTTCTTCTCTATTAGTTATCTTCTATTGAAGGAGAATGCCTTTATATAGACTTTCTCCATGGTAACCGGCTGATCCGGTTTCTAACAAACTTCTGACAGCTTTGACAGTTGCAGTAGACCGGTTAGATATGGCAGCTGTCAAGTCATCAAGTCACTTCTTGAAATACTATCTCTGTCTGAAAGTGTCGAGACTAAACTTCATCGTGTGTCGACACAAGTAGACTAAGTGTCAACACAAGTGAACTAAGTGTTGACACAAGCCTTGGTGGTGTCGACACATCTCCTTTGTTGTGATAATGCTTATTGGCACAGCCTTCTGTAGAATGTGTCGACACTGATTCTGTGTGTTGACACAATCACTTCTCTTCTTTAACATAGTTGAAACTTTGTTGTGTGTCGACACAGTTGATGTCGACAAGGTCTTCTGTGTGTCGACACTGCCTCTTGGTGTCGACACAGTTGATGTCGACTAAGTATTCTTGTGTGTCGACACTGCCTCTGCATGTCGACACAGCTGATGTCGACTAAACTTCTCTGTGAGTCGACACTGCCTCTGTATGTCGACTTAGTTTCTTCAGGTGTCGACACAGCCTTTCCAAGTGTCGACACAATTAGCTCCAAGTTTCGAAACAGCTTTTCTCCAATGTCGACACAAGCCTTCATAAGTGTCGACAGAGCTTCTCCTAGTGTCGACACATAGATTTAGAAATTTTTCTGCATTCCTGCATTTACTTAACCTGCACATATAAACTCAAAACAACATAAAATACACCTTGATGCATATCATTGAGTAAGGTGATGCTTCTTCAAATCTGGTACACATTTTCCAATGTACCCAACACTATCCCAGGTATCCTTTTTGGGCCATGTTGTGAGCAAGGTCAGTATTTCCGTATACCCGACCAAGATTTCTGCTGTGATGGAATGGAAGAGACCTTCTACTCCTAAGGAGATTAAGAGCTTCTTAGGTCTGGCCAGTTATTATAGAAGGTTCGTGGAAGGGTTCTCTGTGCTGTTTGCTCCGCTAACTAGACTTACATAAAAGAACACAGCATTCATTTGGAGCGATAAGTGTGAAGAAGCCTTCCAAGAGTTGAAGAGGAGATTGTGTACTGCTCCAGTCTTTACCTTGCCTACTGAATGACTTGAGTACACGGTATATGTGGATACATCACATATTGGACTTGGTTGTATTTTGATGCATGAGGGAAAGGTGATCGCGTACAGATCAAGATAATTAAAGATTCATGAAAGAAATTATCATACGCATGATTTAGAGTTTAATGCTGTTATTTATGCGCTGAAGCTTTGGAGACATTTACTGTATGGTGCACTGTGCAAGATCTATACAGACCATAAGAGTTTGAACTACGTCTTCACTCAAAAGGAGCTAAATCTGCGCCAGCGTCGGTGGTTAGAATATGTGGTCGATTATGATATAGAGATCCTGTATCACCCGAGAAAAGGCTAACGTAGTAGATGATGCTTTGAGTAGGAAGACCACCAAAATCTTTAATCTGTCGGTGCAGTCTCTGGTGTTACAACCCGCATTTTCACCACAACGAAGAAATATCAGAGTAAGGGAAAATGCGCGTCATGATGCCACGTCAGTAGGGGATAACTGCAGACGCGCAGGCAACACTCCGACTCAATACTAAAAATATGATTTTAATGTTTTATTGAAAAAGTTTATTTTAAGTTAGGTAATTAGCCGTATCCCTGGCTTAGTGGCTCACGAGTCCACCAGAATAAAAGTAGTTAAACGCAGCGGAATATACTATAGTAAACAGGTTAGACATCCTACATGAGTCTAACATCCCAAAAAAAAAACTCAAGGTATGTATTACACTAAATTTATAGTAATGATATTGAAGTAGTTTGTACGGTATTTAAATATAGTGATTTAGAGTTTTAAAACATGATGTGCATGATATAGTAATAATAGTTTATTTTATAATTGAAAATACATATAGGCATCCTAGCATAAATCCTTCCCAGAGAGCAAGAACTACTAACACAAAAGTAGACACTGGCAACTAGCCAAATATCCAAGAACGACATTAAACAATCAATGGGCGTCAAACACCTGACACGAACCCACTAAAGGTTCTCAAGTCTGAAGCATACTACGAAAGAACAAAAGCTACCTCGCAACCTCGAGGCACCCTCAGCAAAACCTAGCAACAAAACTACTCAGCCGCACCACCGGCTACAACCCTAAACCTGAGGCATTCAAGAGAAGAACACCTCAGCAAGCAGAAAAAAAATAAGTCGTAAAAGAATAGGGAAGCAAGTGAGTAAGCCAAACAAAGGAGGGTGTACCAAACCCATCCCAAGGAGGAAGAACGCAAAAAACAAACAACAACAATTAGCCAAATAGAATTAGTAGAGAAAGGTTAGCCAATATAATATCCTCTAAATCAAAAATAATGCACCAAGTGCAAAGGTGAACAAGTCTGGGCATAATTAGCAAAATTTAGCAAACTGTGGCATAAACCACAAGAAAACAACTGAGCGCAATACGGCTCGGAAGAGGGTGGATCATCAACACATGGTATGACTGCGTTGCATGTCGGAGAGGAGGACGACCTCAAGCGCCCTAAGTACAACTCCGGATCCTCAACCGTCTCACAATAGGTACTGTGGTCCACAAACATGGCCAAACCGGGCCAACCAGAACCCAACAGTCCAGGAAAGGAGAAACTAAGCATACCCCCACTGTGATGATCCACAGAAAGAAGGGGCCTCCCGGTTGGGTGGTATGCTAACCACAACCAACACTCATATCCCCAACATCACCATCTCAAAATCGGCACAAAACCTAAGTATTACAACACTAAATCGAAGACCACGATCTATAATAGACCTAAACTAAGCACAATGCATCCTACACTCAACAGCGTCGAAAAATTTACCCTAAGCGTAAGCCTAAAAAGTTTTAACATCTTTTACTCTAAAAGAAACACGAACATTAATATAAGATGAAAGTCTTACCATAAGAACTTAAGGAAAAGGCCTTGGCTTTACCAGAGAAAGCCTCCAAATCACACCTTGTCGCAGATCGGGACTAAGGGATACAAGAGAAGCTGAAATCTGAACAAGAGTGGATGAAATAGAAGTTAAACCAAAAAAACCCTACCGAGAAATCTCAAGAAATGGGAAAACAATTACCACGGTGACGTAGATCTCGACGAGAGCTTTTCAAATCTATGCTTGAATGAAGATTTCGAGCACCGGAGCTCCGTTGGCGGCGACCGGAAGGTTCACGAAATCTCACGCTCCGCCATCGTTGTCCTCATGTTTCTTCAGTTTTGGTTCGGTTCAATGAAGAAGAAGAAGAAGAAGAAGTCCTAAAGGAAGAGTGGGGCCGGTTCTATATCTAAGTATACGTACATATATATATATAGGTATTTATAAAAGGTTTTGTCTAAAAACGGACTATTTACGAGCGGGTGTGTGGAAAATGAAAATAGAGGTTGAAGATGGCTACAAATCGAAAAGTGGTCAACATGAAAGTTGTAGATATCGTCGAGATGAACAAATTTCATGTTAACATTTTTTGATACGATGCCGTTTTGATCCTCAAAACGGCACTCGAACGTAGACAGGAACGGACTGCTCGAGTGGCAGCATGAACCACTCAAGTTCCAACATAAAATACTCGAGTAGCAGCATATCACTCGAGTTCCAGCATGTTGTACTCAAGTAGCAGCATATTTTACTCGAGTATCAGCTCATCACTCGAGTTCCAGCATGTATTACTCGAGTCGCAGTATATCACTTGAGTTCTAGCATGAATTACTCGAGTAGCAGCATATCACTCGAGTTCCAGCAGAAAAAATGAAAATAAGGGCTCAATATGGCTTCAAATCAAAAAGTGGTCAACATGAAAGTCTCGTCGAGACGAAAAAATTTCATGTTAACCAATTTTTGATATGACACCGTTTTGACCTTCAAAACGGCGCCCGAACGCAGACAGGAAGGGACTACTCGAGTGGCAGTATGAACCACTCGAGTTCCAACATAAAATACTCGAGTAGCGGCATATCACTCGAGTATCAGCATGTTGTACTCTAGTAGCAGCATATTTTACTCGAGTAGTAGCTCATTACTCTAGTTCTAGCATGCATTACTCGAGTAGCAGCATATCACTCGAGCTCCAGCATGAATTACTTGAGTAGCAGCATATCACTTGAGTTCCAGCAGAAAAAAATGAAAATAGGGGCTCAATATGGTTTCAAATCGAAAATTGGTCAACATGAAAGTTGTAGATCTCGTCGAGACAAACAAATTTTATGTTAACCAATTTTTGATATGATGTCGTTTTTACTCTCACAATGGCATCCGAGCGAAATCTGAAACGGACTATTCGAGAAGAACCATAGCTACTCGAGAAGACTCAGAACGGAAGCCCAAATGCGTGCCGAATTAAACAAAACACGCACCGAAGGGGAACACTGACGCTATGAATTTAACGGCGAAGTCAAAACCAAAATTCGACGTGTCAATCTCGAGTTATACACTCCCAAAGTCTATGACAAAAGTAAAAAGTACAAAACTACAATCGCGCGCCGAGACTAAAAAAAATGCTCTGATCGCGACGAACTTGACGAGCAAGTCAAAAGCCACAAAACTTAACTTATCAACTCGAAAACTTTCAGTTTCGATGAAAATCCCAAAATCTGATCAATCAGACCTAACGGACGCGAAAACGCACTAACGGTGCTGCGCCGACAACATGACGTAAAAAGGGTAATGCTCAAACGTCATAAATATGACGATATCAAATCAAATAAAATCATCGAAAAATTGGGGACGTTACAGTCACTCCCCCTAAAAAGAAGTTTCGCCCCGAAACTTAATACAACCCCAAAACCAAACCAAAACGATAGAATCAAACATCGCAAAAACAAGGAGACTTACAAAAACTAAGGGAAGAGATGTGTATGAGATTTCCTCATCGCCGACTCCATTTCCCATGTCGCGCTGTCGACGTCTTGATTTCTCCAAAGAACCTTGACCATGGGGATTGTCTTTCTCCACGGCACTCGATCCTGAGACTCCAAAATACGAACAGGCACCTCCACAAAAGAAAGGTTTGGCAACAACTAGGGCACAACATCGAGAATCTGCCTGTCGCTCAACACGCACTTCCGCAGCTGTCTCACATGGAAAACATTGTGCACTCCGGGAAAATTTGCCGGTAGGTCCAGCCTATAAGCTGAAACACCAATCAGCTCAACAATTTGGAAGGGTCCCACATATCTCGGGTCCAACTTATGATTCTTACCAACTCGCTTCACACCAGACATCGGGGAAACTTTTAGGAAAACCATATCCATGACGGCAAACTCCAAATCGGTCATGCACCGATTGGCATACTTTTCATAGCGCTCTTGGTGTAACGCCCCAAAATTCAAAAGAAGGACGAGCAGCATGGAGAGCCAAGTTTGGGTCTTGGTAAGGGTCACATGGCCTAGGACACGGGCCTGTTTGTGGCCGTTTCGTGATGTGTTCGTCGAGAGCCCGAGAATTCGACGATTTTCGCTCGACGATGTGTCGAGACAGGGAACATGGCCTGGGACATGGGCGTGTCCATGGCTGTGTCGTGTCGGGTTCGTTGAGAGCCCGGGTGGTCTACAAACTGCGCTCGACGATGTGTCGAGACAGTGAGCACGGCTTGAGACACGGGCGTGTCCAAGGCTGTGTCGAGCGTGTTCGACGAATTGTTTCTGCGAAGTCGATGAAGAGGCAGTCGACGATCGTCAAGACTTCAAACACGGCCTGAGACATGGGCGTGTCCCAGGCCGTGTCCTTCTCGGGTTGTGAGTCGGGCCGTGTAAGGGGTTTGAACACGGCCTGGAGCCCAGGCATGTTTTTGTTGGACACGACCGTGTCAAATGTGACACGGGAGTGTCAAGTACTCGTATCCTGTTTTGGGCGCGTTCGACGTCGATTGGGGAACACGACCTTGGACACGGGCGTGTCACAAGCCGTGTTCGTCCCAGGTGTTTTGACTTTCAGTTCGGATCGTGGCTGTTCATTTCCTTCTTTTGGGATCTGATGGTCCAGGGTTGCCCTTGCTGAGTTAAGTCCGGGAATAGGGTATAGAAACCCTCATTCTTCTTCAAACACTCTCTTTCTAAGATCTAGAGAGAAGGGAGAGCAAGGAAGAAGGTGAAGGAGAGATCCAGCTGCCGGAGAAGCTTCGGTGCTCCAAATCGCGAGCCGAGTCCAGATCCGTGGAGGCAAGAACGTTGCGAAGGTTTTCATCCACCTAAGTTGCCATGGCTAGGAAGTGAGGTCGGAAGGTAATGACACTTCTCCGCTTGGTTTTAGGATGCTTGTTTAGCATCTTTTACTTTCTAGTTTTTGGCCACCAAACGCTCAAATGAGAGGGGTTTGGGTCGCCAAGTTTTAAGAGGGACCTCCGGGTCGATTGAGTCCGTCCCCGACATGTTTTTGCATTACAGATCCTGAAAGAAATTGTACCTAATCACCTAGAGGGGGGGGGGGGTGAATAGGTGACTTAATCTTTTTATACTTTTAGGCAGATTATATCACAGATTTCACAGAACTATAAACAGCATACACAGCATCAATCACATACACAGAGTACACACAATTTTATAGTGGTTCCCCAAGGTTTGGGTACATCCACTTTCCCCCTTCGCCTATCTAGTAGTGTACTAGATTCGGCCAAACTCCTCCACTATTCCTCAGATCCTCAGATCTTACACTCAGAACCCCAACTAGATTCCTACAGCTCAGAGTGATCCCACTCCTACAACTCAGGCTCAACAGCCCTACCACTCAGTCTTCACAAAGACCTACACTCAGCCACAAGGCCTATAATAAGAGAAATGAATCTCCTACACTCAGGCACACAGGCCCTACCACTCAGCCTTTATAATTTCAGGCTTACAACTCAGATCCCTAAGGATCCTACAAGAAATTAAAAATACAATGTGTAAACCTACAACTCAGAATAAGAGAGAAGAGTTGACAGGTTTCTTGATGAGTTCTTGAAAGAACTCTGCTGAGATCAACCTCACTTGGCTTTCTTCAAAGCTTCTTGAATGTAGAACACAATAGGGTTGATACTCTCTGCAGCTGATCTTCAATCACTGCTAACTTAAGAATCAGAACTAAGTTTGATACTTTCTTCACAGCCTGGTTCCAACAGCTGTATTCTTGGAAGGAGCTCTCTCTCTCCAACTACTTAGATATTCACTTGAATTGATTCTTCAATGAATTGCTTGATCCTCACTTCAATCCACTTTTTGATCCTCTTCTTCTATTGACAGAATAAGCCTATATATAGGCCTTCTTCATGGTGACCGACTGATCCGGTTCCTAACAGCTTTCTGACAACTCTAACAGTTGCAGTAGACCGGCTGGAATGGCAGCTGTCAAGTCATCCAGTCACTTCTTGAAATATCTGTAATTGTCTGAAAGTGTCGACACAGTCTGTCTTTAAGTGTCGACACTTATAGACCAAGTGTCGACACAAGTAGACTAAGTGTTGACACTAGCCTTCATGGTGTCGACACAACTCCTTGTGTTGTAGAATTTACTTTTCGACACTGCTTCTTCAACATGTGTCGACACTGATATTATGTGTCGACACAACTCCTTGTTCTTCAGTACTTAATTGAATTCTTGTAAGTGTCGACACAACTCCTTTGTGTCGACACATCTTCTTGTGTTGAACTTGTTTAGTGTCGACACATCTTCTTGGTGTCGACACATGCCTTCTGTGTTGATACTTGCTGAGTGTCGACACTTCTCCTTGTGTCGACACATTCTTCTTGTGTTGAGACTTTGGCTGAGTATCGACACATCTCCTTTGTGTAGACACTTGTACTTAGAATTTGTTGAACTTTGCTGAGTGTCGACACAGCCTCCAAGTGTCGACACTTTCTGATGTAGATAAAGTTCCTCTGAGTGTCGACAATGCTGCTAAGTGTCGACACTACTTCACTGAACATTTCCTCATTGAGTGTCGACACAACCTGTATGTGTCGACACTTTCCTTCTGGTGTCGACTCTGCATCCCTGGTGTCGACACAATTACTCCAATTGTCGACACTGCTTCTCTGGGTGTCAACACAAGTCTTCTTAAGTGTCGACACTTTTCTTTTGGGTGTCGACACATGGACTTAGAAACTTTTCAGCTTTCCCTGCAGATACTTAACCTGCACAACTAAACTCAAAACACATCAAATACATTTTTATGTATATCATTGAGTAGGGTGAGACTTCTTCAAATCAGGTACATTTAATCCAATGTACCCAACAATCTCCCCCTATTTGGAGAAGTCATAACCCTTAGTCAATGATATACACCATACATAACAAAATCACAGCATGATGTAAAACAGGATTATATAACAGGGTAAATACATAAACATGTATAAACAAACATGTATATACCAATATCTCAGAACAATTAATGTAATAAATTTAACACATATCACATAGTTCTAAGAACTTTAACATATTCATTATTCAAAAGTTTACAGAGAGATTAAAATCAAATGATTACAACTGTAAACTAAAGAAAATTCTATTCTATTGCTGGTCAGCCTCCTTGATGACTATGCCCTTTCCAGATTGTATCTTTGCTTGGACTGGGGTTCAGCATCTTCAGCAGCAGCAGGCTTCTTGCCTTTAAGATCCTTTTTCTTTAGCTCTTCAGCTTTGATTTTCTACCTTTCAAAGTAATGATAAGGCTTAGGAAAGTACTTGCTAGGCTCCAGGGCAGTAGGAGGTAGCTTTCCCATCTTAGCCTTTCTTCTGTATTGCACAATTGCCTCTTGCCTGTTCTCATGCTTCCTCCACTCCAGTTAAAAATACCACTTGTTTCTATCTTGAATATTGTCCTTGGCAGCCTTCCATGCAGTTAAGATAATATTCCTTGAAGTGGGGCTCCACTGTTCAAAATCAGGCCTAAGTTCAGCTTGCTCCCTGAATCTCTTCTTAGACAATTGGGCTTCTTGTTCCTTCATCAAAGCTTCTTTCTCTTTCAGTATAGCCTCTGGCACTGGCTGAACCACTTTCTCTATGATGACCTTCTGATTTCCCTTAGGTGGGTTATACATTGACTGTATATCTGCATGTATCATATCAAAGTCTGGTGGAGGATAGATCACCTGAGCTACTTCAGCTTGCTCACCTCCAAGATATGCAGGATTAATCCCAGACTCTGCAACATTATCATCATCACATAATGGAGGATATCCAAGGGTGGCGCTGATGGAATTGGAAATCCATTTTGCATGATCAGAGCCTGCTTTGACTAACACCCTCTCCCCCTTTATGACTTCTCTTTCAATGTGATCTCTTAGATCATCCTTCTGGAATCTTATCAGGGCATTCAGATTGTTTACTCCATCCTTGTAGAAGGGTTTCAACCTTTGGAGTTTTTCAGTGATTAACTTCTGAGAATCTTGAATTGCAGAAGTAACAGCAGTGATTCCATCTTGTAATGCTTTATCAAACTCTGCCTTAGCAGTAGCATTAGCTGTAGTCTGACCAGTAGCTATATTCTTCATTTCTGTGACTATTGCATTGTGTGAAGCTGTTAAATTATCATTCATCCTTAGTTGGTTCTCCAGAACATAGCCTTGCTTCACTGCAATATCATGCACTTGAGATTTGATCTTCTCCTGATGAGTGGCTAGATAGACTACTGCATTTCCTCCCTTATGAAAGCAATCAGTCATTTCTTTATTATTCATATTCATCTCAAATCTGATGGACTTAATATCTTGTGCTAGATCAAATTGTAGAGATTTATTGCTTTCATCTATATATTTTTCAATTGCTAGCCTTTGCTCATCCATCTTTATCTGCATTGTTACCATCAGAGAACTAAAATCTGTAGATGGGGCTGGCTGTGGTGCAGGCTGTGGTGCTATTGTTTGCAGAGCTTTCTTATAATTCTGACTCCTCCTCTTGAAAACTTGAAATTTTCTCTTTTTGGCTCTTGCAGCCTCTTCATCTTCAGAAGGAGATGTGCTATCAATAGTCACTCTGTCCTTAGGACCTGGAGGTAACTCCTTCTCAGTCCTTTGAACCTGCTCAGCATCTTTTGGCACCTCAGTCTCTGTGCCTGCAGTTTCCTCAACAATATCCACATGCTCCCCCTCAACAGTGACTTTCTCCCCCTCAGTAGCAGCACTTTCTTTCACAAAGTCTGTTTGTAGAAGGTCTGGGAATAGCTCTTCTAGGGTAAATTCTTGTTGAGGATGGGGTGGAAAAACTCTTATCTCATCAACAACTTGATCAGATACCACTTGAGAAGCAACAGATGTGTCCTCCATGATAACATCTGTGGGTTGACTATGAATCTGAGGTTGCTGATTAACATCAGATAATGTGGCAGTCATATCTTCATTTTCAATAGAGAAATCTAATTTGTTGATTTCAGTCATTATCTCAAGTATTGTGTGGGTAGCTTGTTCACTTTCTAGTGGAGTTGGCTCATCCACCAGTAGAGGCTCCCCCTGGATTGATTCCTGGTGAGTTGGGCTAGCCTGTGGTAGCTCCCCCTGCCTCTCTGCATCTTCTTGTCTAGCTGGAGACTTTCCAGCATTTCCAGTTTCTTCTTCATCAGGATTAAACACAACTTGCTATTCAGAGCTACTAGAGGATTCTTGAGCCACAGGGGCTATCTTCTTCTTCTTCTTCTTCAAGGGTGTTACCTTCTCAGGAGTTGGCAATTCCTTGGTCAAGACCCTATCCCACCTAGAGAAGATCCTCAAATCTATTCTCCTCATGTGGTTAATCTTAGTTCCAGCTGCTTGACTCATGACCTCTGGTATACTACCAGCCAGGTAAAGACTTAGAATCCTACCCAAATTGGGCTTCTTCATACTCTCCTTAATCTTATCAAACACTACTACATACCAATTAGTTTGTAGTTTGAAAATAATCCTTGTTATGAGGCTGAACATATAAGCTGATACTCTGTCATGCCCTCCAGGCTTGCTCAAGATAACCTTGCCAACAATTTCAGACAAAAAATTTCCTTGGCTGTTCATTCCTTTTCTATTGAACACAGATCCAATTTTCATGTTGGAATCCAGTCCACACCATGTTAATGCTTCCCTAGTTTTAGAAGCAGAAACATCTTCTTCTTCCTTAGCCCTAGGTAGTTGAAGTACCTTTCTCAGACTTTTGGGAGAAACTTTCACCTTTGCCCCATGAACTCTAGACGTTATCTTAAGTCCAGATTCATCTACAGTAGCTCCATTCAGGAATTCCAGGACCTATTTCTTCCATATCTTAGTCGGTTCAGAAACAAGAAATTCTAACCCTGTCTCTTCTATTAGGGTTATCACGCCTTTGATCTCTGGTTCCCCGTCATCAAACGCATGCCGCACGAGTTCGTAACCTTCATTCACATTCTCTTCTAGCTTGGGCGGCATTAGGGTTTGAAGAAATTTGAATTGAGAGAAGAGAGCTGTCGACACATAAGTTTGGTCTCGAAACTTTGGTGAGCGTGTCGACAAACAATGGCGAAATCCTATTTATACCTTTCTAGGATCGAAGATGAAAGGGCGCGTCAAGATACTTAAATTGTGTCGACACTGTTGATAAGTGTCGACACAGACTTATAATGTCTCGACAACCATGTGTCGACACAAGTATAGTCGACAGAATATATGTGTTGACTCTTGTTTATGTGTCGACACCACTTAGCTCGACACTTTGTCGAGACTTTACTTGACTAATTCTTTATAAATCCTAAGTGTCGACACCACCTTGGATGTGTCGACACCTACCCTGCATGTGTCGACACTAATTATCTGAAGTGTCGATACCAACTTCCTAGATTTGTCAACACCTTTTCTCTGAAGTGTCGACACCACTTTTCTGTGTCGACACAGGCAACTCTGTGTGTCGACACCTTTTTACTTAGCCAATTTTGAAAACTTATTCTAAGTTTATCATACCTAATTCAATTTTAAACCTATTGAATTTGGTTTCTTCTAAAGGCTTAGTATACATGTCAGCTAGTTGATTATCTGTATTAACATACTCTAGTGAAATATCTTCTTTTTCCACATGTTCCCTTAGAAAATAATATTTTATTTCTATGTGTTTAGTCCTACTATGGGAGACAGGATTGTTTGCAATAGAAATAGCACTAGTAGAATCACAAAATAGAGGTGTTCTACTTACTTGAATACCATAGTCTTCTAGCTGATGTTGTATCCATAGAAGTTGAGCACAACAACTTCCTACAGCCACATACTCTGATTCTGCTGTGGAGATAGCCACACTTATTTGTTTCTTGCTACTCCATGATATCAGTCTTCCACCTAGGAATTGACAGGTTCCAGTTGTACTTTTCCTATCTTCCTTGCAACCTGCAAAATCTGAATCTGAATAACCTATCAGTTCAAAGTCTCCATTCCTAGGGTACCAAAGGCCTAGATAAGGAGTGCCCTTAAGATATCTCAGAATTCTTTTGACTGCTGTCAAATGAGACTCTTTAGGGCAAGCTTGGTACCTAGCACAGACACATGTAGCATACATGATATCTGGTCTACTTGCAGTTAAATACAATAGGGAGCCAACTATCCCTCTATACAAAGTCTCTTCTACAGGTTTCCCTACATCATCTTTGCTAAGAGACATACTTGACCCCAAAGGAGTTTTCATGGTACTGGATGATTCCATACCATACTTCCTTATTAATTCTAGGGTGAACTTAGACAGGCATATGGATAAACCATTCTCAGTTTGTCTAACTTGGAGACCCAAGAAGAACTTAAGTTCCCCCATGCTACTCATTTCAAATTGTCCTTGCATAAGTTTTTGTAAACTTTCTGCAAAGACTACTTTCAGTAGACCCAAATATGATGTCATCTACATATATTTGGACTAGAATGATCTTGCCTCTGGATTCCCTAAGGAATAGAGTCTTGTCTATTTTCCCCCTTGTGAATTTATTCTCAATGAGGAAACTAGACAGGGTTTCATACCAAGCCCTAGGGGCTTGTTTTAACCCATACAAAGCCTTCCTAAGTCTATAGACATAATTAGGTTGAGTTGAATCAACAAAACCTGATGGCTGTTCCACATAGACTTCTTCTTTCAGATTTCCATTTAGAAAAGCTGACTTAACATCCATTTGGTATACTTTAAATCCTTGATAGGTTGCATAGGTCAAGAACATCCTTATTGCCTCCAGTCTGGCTACTGGAGCAAAGGTCTGATCAAAGTCAATACCTTCTCCCTGCCTATATCCTTTTGCAACCAGTCTTGCTTTGTTCTTTACAATCACTCCATGTTCATCCATCTTGTTCCTAAAGATCCACTTAGTTCCAATTATGTTGTGGTCTTTTGGTTTAGGAACAAGCTCCCAGACTTTGCATCTCTTGAACTGATTCAGCTCCTCTTGCATTGCCTCAATCCAATGAGGGTCTAGGATGGCTTCTTCAAATTTCTTTGGCTCTACTTGGGATAGAAAACTGGAGTAGAGCACTGCATTCATATTTCTGCTCTTTGTTTGTACCCCTTGACTTAGATCACCAATAATTTGATTGGCTGGATGATCTTTTAGATGTCTACTAGCTGGAGGCAGCCTGGCTTCAGGTTGAATTCCTTCAGCTTCTTCAACTTGCTGCACTACTTGGTCTTCTTCTACATCAGGTGCATTTAGTACTCCCCCTAGATAACAGCCACTATCATCTACATGCTGACTTGCACTAGATCTTTCTTCAATAGTGAGCTTGTCCATCTTCTCAGTCACACCTGTGGAGCTGCAAATACTTCTAGACAATTCATGGTTAATGAGTCTAGCTTCATCAAATACTACATGTACTGACTCTTCTACAACTTGAGTAGTCAAGTTGTAGACCCTATAAGCCTTACTATTGTTGCTGTACCCAACAAAGATCCCCTCTTGGGATTTGGCAGCAAACTTGGTCAAGTAAGACTTACCATTGTTAAGTATATAGCATTTACAACCAAAGATCCTGAAATAGGATAGGTTTGGTTTTCTGCCTTTCACAATCTCATAGGGGGTATTATTGTGACTTTTGGTGATAGTAGCCCTATTAATTACATGGCATGTAGTGTTTACTGCCTCAGCCCAGAAATATTCTGGGAGAAATGTATCACTTAATAGGGTTCTACCAGCCTCAATTAAGGTTCTATTTTTCCTTTCAGCAATGTCATTTTGCTGAGGTGTTCTTGGTGAAGAAAATTCTTGAAATATCTCAAATTCTTCACATAGTTTTGTCATACTATCAGACTGGAATTCAGTACCATGGTCACTTCTTATTTTGACCACTGTACTGTCTAACTCATTCTGAATTTGTTTGACAAAACTATAGAAGATACTAGGTGTTTCAGATTTCTGTCTAAGGAAGAACACCCAGGGAAACCTTGAGTAGTCATCTACAATCACAAATATGTGGACCTTCCTACCTAGGCTGTGAACTGGCATTGGACCAAAGAGATCCATATGTAAGAGGTATAAGCACCTCACAGCATCTTTGTTCTCAATGCTATTAAAGGTGGATCTAGTCTGCTTGCCTTTTTGACAAGCTGAACATATCCCATCTTTAATACACTTAACGTGAGGACCATTCCTCACTAACTCTTTGCTATAGAGTTGCCAATTGCCTTGTAGTTGAGATGGGCTAGCCTCTTGTGCCATTTGACACAATGAGAGACTTTCTCATCAGCTACAAGACACACAGGAGAACCATTGTTCTCACACATAATGTCTAGACAATAGATATTTCTCTTCCTATAACCTGTCAGAATGATCTCTTGATCATTTGACCTCCTGATATGACAATCATTTTTGACAAATGAGATGTCATATCCTAAATCACTAAGTTAACTTATACTAATGAGGTTGTGTTTCAAACCTTTAAGATAAGCCACTTGAGTAATTGTTATAAGGTTGCTAGAAATATTACCAAAACCTTTGATGATTCCTTTTTCAGAACCACCAAAGGTGACTTTAGGACAATACTTTATTGGTGTGTAGTCCTTTAGCAATCCCCTAGTTCCAGTCATGTGCCTGGAACATCCACTGTCCAAGTACCATATTGGGGCATGGCCACTTGGACTCACCTGCAAAACAGATTAGTTGACCTTAGAACCCAAAGAATTCTTGGGTCCTTGGTGCTGGTTAGTTTGCCTCTTAACAAAACTACCTGTATCTTTTCTAGCAGGTAGATTGCTACTCACTTTGGCACTAGAATTGTACCAACAGTCTATGGTAAAGTGGCCTACCTTGCCACAGCACCAGCACTCAAATCTGTTGTACCTTTGCTTAGGTACAACCCTGGCTGTTTTGTCTACATCAGGCTTGTTGAGTACTGGGGCTTTGCCCTTAGACTTGGACTGAACAATCCTAGCAGGTTTTGTAAACCCTAATCCAATTTTACCCTTTTGATGTACAAATTCATCAATCAAAGGTAGAACAGACTTTGGTTTAGAAAACCTTGCAACTATATCTCTCTCCTTCTGAAGACTCTCCAGATTTCTGATTTGATCATTCTTGAATGTTATAGTCCCCATCTGAATAACAGTTATGTTCTTTAGCCTGCCTATTTCATTTAGTTTTTGATCAATCAACTTTTCAAAATCTGTTGCAGCCACTTTGAGATTAACAATCTCCTTAGCCTGACTCTTGGCCAAGGATTTGCTTTTCTTAAAAGCTTGCAACAGTACTCTATATTCATCAATCAACTGATGAATATCCCCTTCAGATTCAGATCCACTGGCATCACTTGATGCTGATGTAGCTCAATCTGACTCAGTACCAAAAATTGAACTAGTAGAACAATTTTGTACCTGACTTGGTCCAGGCTGATCCTGGATTTTGTCACCTTCTGTTAAGGCCATCAGTCCCTGACACTGATTATCCTCATGCTCATATATAGAGTTCATTAACTGGATGAACTCCTCTTCCTCCTCTTCAGCAAACAGTCCAATATAAGCTTCTGCTTCTGAATCAATTTCTGAAGATGATATGTCTGACAGGCTTTTGTCCTTCTTGGCAACAAAGGACCTTTCCTTTTTGCCCTTGATCTGAGTCTTCTTCTTATCTGTTGACTCTCTCATCTTCTCTGGACAGTCAGTAACAACATGTCCTTGTTTGTTACAACAATAACAAACTATCCTTGAAGATGAAGTTCTATTTGACTTGGGCTTTCTCCTGTCTTTCTTTGATGACTTCTGTGAAGTGGATGGCTTAGTCCTCCACTGTTTCTTCTTTAGGAACTTCTGAAAATGTCTTGTGAAAGCTGCAAAGTCCTCATAACTCTCACTGCTTTCAGAATTCCTGCTTTCTGATTCATCTGACTCAGTCTCAATAGCTTTTGGGGGTGGAGATGGAGACTTACTTTTATATTTCTTGGTGGCTTCTGTCTTGAATGCCACAGTTCTTTCTTTATGCTCAATTCTTGTAGTCTTCTCCTCTTCTTTCCTTACCATTAGCTGCATTTCATAGGATAACAACTTTCCAAATAATGTTGGAGGAGGAATATCTGCTAACTTGGACATTTCCCTTATGGCACAAATCTTCGTGTCCCAGTCCTTTGTTAGGGACCTCAAGAACTTATCATTCAGCTCATAATTACTGAATTCTCTTCCATAGGACATCAACTCATTGACAATCCTATAGAATTTCTTGTAGCATTCTGTTATACTATCAGACCTGCATTGTCTAAAGCTCTCATATTCTTGGTTTAACAAAGACTTCCTCTCTTATCTAACTTCTTCTGAACCCTCCATGTACACTATCAGAGTATCCCACATCTCCTTTGATGTTTTACAGTGTATCAAGTTCTGAAATGTATCATCATCTATTGCACTTACAATTATATTCTGGGCCCTTTTGTCCATTGTAGCCAGAATAATCTCATCCTTGGTCATTTCAGAATAATCTTTTGGTGTTCTCTGATTTGCATCTAACACAGATACTTTCATTGGCACATATGGCCCTTCTTTAACTGTGATATAGATTCTAGGGTCAGAGGCTTCCATAAATAGTGTAACCCTTTCTTTCCAGATGCCAAAAATCTCCTTTCTACATATTGGCAATTTCATGGATCCAAGTTATTTGTGATTCTCTGTTGAGCCCATTTTCTTGATTTTCTTGATTCTGCACTTAATTATATTGAATCTGCCAACAGGATCTACTCACGCAGTTATGTCCCTTTTTGAGCAACCTGGCTCTGATACCACTTGAAATAAATTATACCTAATCACCTAGAGGGGGGGGTGAATAGGTGACTTAATCTTTTTAAACTTTTAGGCAGATTATATTACAGATTTCACAGAACTATAAACAGCATACACAGCAGCAATCACATACACAGAGTACACACAGTTTTATAGTGGTTCCCCAAGGTTTGGGTACATCCACTTTCCCCCTTTGCCTATCTAGTAGTGTACTAGATTCGGCCAAACTCCTCCACTATTCCTCAGATCCTCAGATCTTACACTCAGAACCCCAACCAGGTTCCTACAGCTCAGAGTGATCCCACTCCTACAACTCAGGCTCAACAGCCCTACCACTCAGTCTTCACAAAGACCTACACTCAGCCACAAGGCCTACACTCAGAGAAATGAATCTCCTACACTCAGGCACACAGGCCCTACCACTCAGCCTTTATAATTTCAGGCTTACAACTCAGATCCCTAAGGATCCTACAAGAAATTAAAAATACAATGTGTAAACCTACAACTCAGAATAAGAGAGAAGAGTTGACAGGTTTCTTGATGAGTTCTTGAAAGAACTCTGCTGAGATCAACCTCACTTGGCTTTCTTCAAAGCTTCTTGAATGTAGAACACAATAGGGTTGACACTCTCTGCAGCTGATCTTCAATCACTGCTAACTTAAGAATCAGAACTAAGTCTGAAACTTTCTTTACAGCCTGGTTCCAACAGCTGTCTTCTTGGAAGGAGCTCTCTCTCTCCAACTACTTAGATCTTCACTTGAATTGATTATTCAATGAATTGCTTGATCCTCACTTCAATCCACTTTTTGATCATCTTCTTCTGTTGACAGAATAAGCCTATATATAGGCCTTTTCATGGTGACCGGCTGATCCGCTTCCTAACAGCTTTCTAATAACTCTGACAATTGCAGTATACCGGTTGGAATGGCAGCTGTCAAGTCATCCAGTCACTTTTGGAAATATCTGTAATTGTCTGAAAGTGTCGAGACAGTCTGTCTTTAAGTGTCGACACTTATTGACCAAGTGTCGACACAAGTTGAATAAGTGTCGACACTAGCCTTCATGGTGTCGACACAACTCCTTGTGTTGTAGAATTTACTTCTCGACACTGCTTCTTCAACATGTGTCGACACTGATATTGTGTGTCGACACAACTCCTTGTTCTTTAGTACTTAATTGAATTCTTGTAAGTGTCGACACAACTCCTTTGTGTCGACACATCTTCTTGTGTTGAACTTGTTTAGTGTCAACACATCTTCTTGGTGTCGACACATGCCTTTTGTGTTGATACTTGCTGAGTGTCGACACTTCTCCTTGTGTCGACACATTCTTCTTGTGTTGAGACTTTGGCTGAGTGTCGACACATCTCCTTTGTGTCGACACTTGTACTTAGAATTTATTGAACTTTGCTGAGTGTCGACACATCCTCCAAGTGTCGACACTTTCTGATGTGGACAAAGTTCCTCTGGGTGTCGACACTGCTGCTAAGTATCGACACTGCTTCACTGAACATTTCTTCATTGAGTGTCGACACAACCTGTATGTGTCGACACTTTCCTTCTGGTGTCGACTCTGCATCCCTGGTGTCAACACAATTACTCCAAGTGTCGACACTGCTTCTCTGGATGTCGACACAAGTCTTCTTAAGGGTCGACACTTTTCTTCTAGGTGTCGACACATGGACTTAGAAACTTTTCAGCTTTCCCTGCAGATACTTAACCTGCACAACTAAACTCAAAACACATCAAATACATTTTGATGTATATCATTGAGTAGGGTGAGGCTTCTTCAAATCAGGTACATTTAATCCAATGTACCCAACAGATCCGCTCCGTTAGTGGATTAGGCATGGTGGGTGAAGCCGTAGTCGCGACCGTTAGTGCGACTCGGTGATGTTGTATACAAGCTTTAAGGATTCATAGAGATTCGTTGCGGCAAGATGCCGTTTGTGATGATTGTGATGTTTTTCCCTTTTTCTCGAGTGAGTACGTGTAGTAGGAACCGGACAAGGTTAACTACTCAATGGTGGTAGATGGTTTCCTTGGTGGACAAGGTTAGCTCTGCATTTGCAGTAGATGGTTTCCTTGGTGCGCGTGGACGTTGTAGTACGAATGAGGGATTAGGGTGGGAATGGTTTTTGGATTGTAATGTGCTAAGGCGTGGCTTTGTCTCCGTGGTCGGCTGGCTATCCCGTGACGTGCAAGTCATGTGTGGAGAGTGTCCCGGCGAGACTAGTCCCCTTCTATGAGACTGACGAGAATGCCAAGCTTGGGGCAAGCCCAGACAATGAGGCCATGAGCGGGTGGGGTCCAGCAAGGCTTCTTAGAATCGGTCCGTATGTTAGATGGAATCCCGACATGAGAAGTTAGAGCTTGCAGGCAAGCCCAGGTCTAAGGCCATGAGCTGGTGGGGCCTTGGCAAGAGTTCCGTGTGGCGGCTTGCATGCCGTTGGGGGAATTGCAGTGCCCCCTTTGTTTGTGTCTTAATGCCAATGGGGAAATGATGAGTACCCAGATGGTGTGATGATGTGCTAGATGCATACGCGTTAGGGTGCCTTGGGTGAAGCCCGGGTTTTGCATTCATGTTGCATAGTAGGCCCCTTTTATTTATAGGCTCAACAATAGAGAACATGCATGTTGTTTGAGACATCCAAGCCTGTTCATTAGTGTTATACTTGTTTTTGTATATTGTATATGAAGTGCTGACTTGCAGGTTGGAGGGGTACCCCGGGGTCCGTTAGGGGCGGCCGGGAGGAGATGTGTTTGTTACACAGTTTGAGGTCAGCCTTTGCTGACCCACGTTATAACCAAATTTTACAGGGCAAGGGTCGCAAGCAGGAGCTAGCTCGCCGGCCAGAAATTCCTAAGCCTCATGAAGTATTACCATCCTTGCAATGGCTTTACCTTTGGGTTTTTGGTATGTTTGATGTTGTTGACTTCCGGCATGCATGCCGAGGTAGCTTAGGTGTGCCTATGCACTTTGATGTTTATGTATTGTTGGAGATTTGGACTCTCTTTTGGTTGTAAGCACTTAAGGCCGATTCGAGACTCTTATTGATGTGGATGACTTCTAGTCTTGGTTGATGTTTCCACTGTGTTTTGCTTATGAGTTTTGAGTTTGGGTAGTTATATCATCTTATAATACTAAAGCTGTGGCGTCTGTATGTTGTGGGGCCCCTGTCAGACCCATATTATACGGTCATTACAGGGGAGGTGTTACACTTGGGCTACCCGAAGCTTCTCTCGGATGAGCCTAACTGAAATTTCCATCTTTTTAAGGGCTTCTGGACCTAGCAAAGGTCTCTCACCAACCTCAGCCCAAAATAAAGGAGTCCTGTAATGTCTCCCGTATAAAGCTTCAAATGGAGCCATTTGCAAGCTCTCCCGGTAGCTATTATTGTAGGCAAACTCCATTAGCCTCAGACGCTCATCCCACGCTCCACTGTGGTCCAAAATATAACATATAATCATGTCCTCCACGATCTGATTTACTCTTTATGTTTGTCCATTCGTCTACGGATGGTAGGCGGTGGAATACCTCAAGTCGGTAACCAACCCCTCTTGCAAGCTCTTTTAGAAACAGGACGTGAACCTGGAGTCTCGATCAGATACAATACTGACAGGTACTCCGTGCAACCTGATGACCTCGTCCAAATACAATTCAACTATTTTCTTTATGGAGTAGTCAATCTTGAACGGCAAGAAGTGAGCACTCTTCGTCAGTCTATCCACAATCACCCAAACTGAGTCTTTCCCTCTTGGAGATCTCGACAATCCAGTAATAAAGTCCATCGAGATACTCTCCCATTTCCAACTCAGGATCTCCAAAGGTGTTAACTTGCCTCCAGGCCTTGCATGATCGGCCTTAACTCGCTTACAGGTGAAACATTCAGATACAAACCTTGCTATATCACCCTTCATACCCATCCACCAAGCAATCTGTTTCAGATCCTGGTACATCTTGGTCGAACCAGGGTAGTAGGCCATATTAGAACCATGTGCCTCCGTGCACAACTGATACCTAATATCCTTAACAGCGGGAATGCAAAGCCTACCACGATATTTCAGGGTTCCCATACCATCAATAGAAAACTCTAGCAACTCACCCTTCACAACTCTACTATAAAGGTGCAACATATCTGGATCCTCCTTTTGATGTAATCTAGTAAGCGTAATCCATGAAGGCTCTGACACTTCTAATTCACTAGTCGAGCTGCCACTTCCCACTGAAATTCCCATAATTAGAAATTCTTCCACCAGTGAATCCACCGAAAGGTTAAAAATTTTAGCCGTCTTCCTGCTCGGGGCATCGGCTACCACGTTAGCTTTGCCCGGGTGGTACTGGATCTCAACATCATAGTTTGGCACATACTCCAGCCATCTACGCTGACGCAAATTCAGTTCCTTCTGTGTGAAGATGTATTTCAAACTTTTATGATCAGTATAAATCTTGCATATAGCGCCATACAACAGATGTCTCCACAACTTGAGGGCATAGATCACTACTGCAAATTCCAGGTCATGCGTAGGGTAATTCCATTCATGAACCTTTAGCTGCCTAGACCCACACGGAATAACCTTGCCATCCTGCATCAACACGCATTCGAGCCCAACATGTGATGCGTCCACATACACAACATACTCCAGTCCTTCAGTAGGCAGGGTCAAAACTGGTGCTGTTCATAATCTCCTCTTCAGCTCCTGGAACGCCTCTTCACACTTATCACTCCAAATAAAGGCTGCATGCTTCTGCGTTAACTTTGTCAAAGGTATAGATAATGTAGAGAATCCCTCCACAAACCTTCTATAGTAGCCCGCCAGCCCTAGAAAACTTCTTATTTCCTTGGGAGTGGTAGGCCTACTCCAATCCATCACTGCAGCTATCTTCTCCGGATCAACCGTTATCCCATCTTTATTCACCATATGACCCAAGAAGGAGACTTGAGGTAGCCAAAAATCGCACTTGCTCAACTTAGCATACAACTTATGCTCTCTCAAAGTTGACAAAACCAATCGCAAGTACTGCGCATGCTCTTCAGCTTTGCGGGAGTAGACTAGAACGTCATCTATGAACATGATGACAAAATGATCCAGGAAGTCCTTGAATACTCTGTTCATCAAATACATGAATGCAGCGGGTACATTAGTCAATCCAAAAGACATTACCAAGAACTCAAAATGTCCATGCCGCGAATGAAAAGCAGTTCGTGGAATGTCTGCTCACGAATCCTCAACTAATGATAACCCGAACGCAGGTCAATCTTGGAAAATACAGAGCTACCACGCAACTGGTCAAACAGATGATCGATTCTCGGCAAGTGATATCTGTTCTTGATGGTCCCTTCATTCAATTCTCTGTAATCTATACACAGCCTCATTGATCCATCTTTCTTCTTTACAAACAGAACGAGAGCACTCCACGATGACGAACTTGGCCTAATGAAACCGTTCTGCAACAGCTCGTCCAACTGGGTACGCAGCTCTCCAAACTTACGCGGAGCCATACGGTACGGAGCCTTAGCGATAGGACGGGTACCCGGTTCTAAATCTATGACTAACTCAACATCTCTCTCAGGCAAAAGACCAGGAAGATTATCAGGAAACATGTCAGGAAACTCTCACACTACAGCAATCTCCTCCACAAGCGGCAAACTAACAACGGTCTCCAACACTGAAACCAAATAGGAAAAACATCCTGAATTCAAAAGCTTTCGAGCACTTACCGCAGAAATGATCAGAGAATCTTGGCGCGAATAACCATAAATGCTCCTACGTTGACTGTCATCCATCTTGAAGTCAAAGCGCCTGACCTTGCACTGGATTACTGCATCGTACTTCGATAGCCAATCCTTGCCTAGGATTATATCAAAATCTTCCAAGTCTATAACCTTTAGATTTGCAACCGCAAGAAAATCTCCCAACTAGAATGGACAACCCTGAATTCCCTGATCTGACACCACATAATCACCTGAGGGGAACTTGACACAGAACGGGTCGCCAACAGGATTGAGGGTCAAACGGTGACGCTCTACAAAAGATCTAGCCGCGAACGAGTGGGTAGCACCAGAATCGAAAAGGACATGCGCCCAGCGGTTACTTACCTTAAACTTTCCTATAAGATTAAATATACGACTAAGGGAAAATAACGTCGACATTTAGATCATACCTAGAAAATAAAACTAGGTTAGAATCTAACATGAAATAACTTAGGTCGACGTCTGAGCTTCATCCGCGGACACCACGTTCAACTTGCCCTTCCCTTTGTCCATGAGTTGCGGTGGCGGCAAGGCCTGAAGTGGCACTGGCTGCAACGGGGGTTGAGCCTGCGGGCAACGGGTCTTGACATGCCCCTTCTGCCCACATAGATAACAGGTCTTGTCCTTCCAGCAATGGGCTGCATCATGCCCTGTCTTGTTGCAACTGGAACAAACTAAACTCTCTTTGGGAGCGCCCTGAATCACGTGTACCTACTCTTGCTTCCGAGCTCCCAGTCTCTGGTAACATCTCTCGAACGAGTGGCCTGCCCAACCACAAAAACTGCACACCTCCTTGCCTCTTTTCTTCTCAATAGTCCCAGATTCATGTGATTCCTTACCTTCAATAGACTTCCTCTTATCCTTCCTCATCTGCTAACCTATGACATTGGCATTATCAGTGGATTCCACCTTCAGAGCAGCCTCTACCACCTCAGAATAAGTCCTGGATCCATAAGCACTGGTAAGATGCTTGATGTCATTCCGAAGACCACCCAGAAATCGCTTAACTCGGTTGGATTCTAAAGATACCAAGTTAGGAGCAAAGAGTCTCAGCTTACTGAACTCCACCTCATATTCACTAACAGTAAGCTGCCTCTGCTTCAAGTGAAGGAAATCATTCATAAGTCGGTCTCTTTCCACAGACGGCAAGAACTTCTTCAACAACAACTCCTTGAAGGACTCCCACGAGCATCCATCCTTCAAGCTTTCTTTCTCCCTCAACCACCAACTCTTGGCCATGCCCTTGAGTTGATAAGCGGAAACCATCATTCTCTGGTCCACAGAGATACCAGAGTAGGTGAACACCTCCTCGATGGAAATCATCCAGTCATCTAATGCCATAAAATCTGCCTTGCCATCATACGTAGGGGGTCCTAACCTTTGGAAGTGCGAAATGAAAGTCATATCTGGTGGCAATACTGCCGGGGGCACCAGAGGAGCGGGGTGAATGGGAACAGCTAGATCCACGTCGTGCTCTTACGCCCTCTGCGACTGACTCACCACGACTGACAACAACGACTGAATCTGCGACTGCATCTCCAGCATCTGCCTCGACGGGGCCTCATTACTATGTTGCAATCCCTCTATTACGACCTCACTCTGGTCACCAGAAGATTCTCCCTCCGACTGGGGAGTAGTCCTCGTCACCGGACGCTTACGCGGCATTCTAAACAAACAATAAACGATCTATCAACACCTAGCGTAACCTGCTAGACTTACAACTTAGTTCAGACATGCAACCTTAGATACTTGCTCATGCTGCTAGCTTGCTCTGGGATTTAAAATAAATGATGGCATGTCCTACTTAGGGGGAAACACCCTCATCCTTATGACTCTTGTGCCTATTATATGAGTGCATGAATGATTACATTTTTATTTCAAATCATGTGTGTACATATGTTATCCTGTAGATCTTTAACTTGGCACGTGTACTTATGCAATGATATGATATATGCAGTGCTGTGCATTCTAAAGAAAAGCCTTAATACACGTATGAGTGGTGTACACATACAATGTTATGCATCTCATACTACATAATATTATATGTAATGAAAAAGGTAAAATATGCTAATGGGCATCCCTGTGAAGGTGGTTATGCATCCCATACTACATAATCGTCACATGTCACCACCTATGGTGGATCAACATACAAACACATATTATGCATCACATACTACATAATATGCCTCATATACTTCTTCTTTTGTGCTATGAGTGTAGTGTTCATGCTTCCATCAAGATCTACTGATGACATACCGGTGTGTGTATGCAATGAATGACACGACGAGAGTATTGCTTGAGGGTAAGTTGTTCGACCAACTTGCCAAACCAACTGCTCCTCTTGCAGAACCTCACTCTGATACAAACTGTCACAACCCGCATTTTCACCACAACGAAGAAATATCAGAGTAAGGGAAAATGAGCATCATGATGCCACGTCAGCAGGGGATAACTGCAGACACTTAGGCAACACTCTGACTCAATACTGAAAATATGATTTAAATGTTTTATTGAAAACGTTTATTTTAAGTTAGGTAATTAGCCGTATCCCTTGGCTTAGTGGCTCACGAGTCCACCAGAATAAAAGTAGATAAATGCAGTGAAAAATACTATAGTAAATAGGTTAGACATCCTACATGAGTCTAACATCCCAAAAAAAACTCAAGGCATGCATTACACTAAATTTATAGTAATGATATCGAAGTAGTTTGTACGGTATTTAAATATAGTGATTTAGAGTTTTAAAACATGTTGTGAATGATATAGTAATAATAGTTTATTTTATAATTGAAAATACCTATAGGCATCCTAGCATAAATCCTTCCCAGAGAGCAAGAACTACTAACACAAAAGTAGACACTAGCAACTAGCCAAATATCTAAGAAAGACATTAAACAATCAGTGGGCGTCAAACACCTGACACGAACCCACTAAAAGTTCTCAAGTCTGAAGCAAACTATAAAAGAACAAAAGCTACCTCGCAACCTCGAGGCACCCTCAGCAAAACCCAGCAACAAAACTACTCAGATGCACCACTGGTGTTGAAACTGAAAAACGGTCCCCTGTGGAGTTCACTCTCGGGGAAAGGGTGATCGCGCACCTACTTCGCTCCTGCAAGCAAAATAACAAGGGAAACAAGGAAGAAATGACCCAAGGGCTCGGTGGGGAGAACCCACCACAGACCCGGAAGATCCTAGAGCGCTTCCCATCCTTAGCCAAAGGCCGAGCTAAGGTATCCTCAGAAAGCGCTTGAGAGACGGAGCAAGAGAGCATAGGGAGCATGCTTTCTGAGATACCCCTTGGGTCCTATTTATAGATTTCTAAAAACGGCCTGCAAATAGCCAACTCCCGCTGTTCTGAACGGCTATGTGCAGTCTAGATTGGCCTGCCAATAGCGTAACTCCGTTGTTCTGAAAGGCTATGGACAGGCCAGTGGGGGCAAAATAGTAAAAAGTACCTCATAGACCTGGGCGAGCTGAGGAGCTCGGCCACTCCTGAAGGTCCTGCTCGCCAACTGTCTATCGGGCTCCATAGGGCAAGTGAGAGCTGGCTGCGGTGCTCACCATTCGATCTTCCTTCATTAGTCGAGCTCAGCGCGACGAAGCCCGGGCGTAGCTCGGCGAATGCCGAGCTCGGGGTTGACGAATGCCGAGCTCGGCATCTAGTTTTCCCTGCCGAACTCGCCTGTTGTCTTCAGATTTCCATACCGAGCTCGCCTTTGACCGGGCGATCTGAACCGGCCGGTCTGGTTCCTGGCTACCCCACTCGCCGGATACGGCGTTGTACACAATTCCCGCTCTTTTTGAGCTTGGCAAAGCTCAGAAAGAAACATCCAACCCCAAGTGTTCGGCGAGTGCGGGGTGTACCAGAGAGAATCTTTGGGTGGGGTCCACCTGCGGCTATATATATACACCTGCATACCTGCCTGACTCTTTCCATTCTATTTGCTTTAGCCCTGCTGAGATGCCGATCCCAAAGGAGATTCAAGAGCAACTCGCCCGGGTTCTCCAGAACTCAGCTGCTCGCGTAGCTGCCCTAACTGCGGTTCCTCCCGGTATACTACAGGGTGGCTCGGCCGAGCCCAAATCCAAGAGGGTGAAGTCGTTTCCCCAAGCGGTCGAGCACATTTACGACGAACTGAAAACCACCTTGGAGCATGGGACCGGCTCCTCCACTCTGTCTGCCCCTAAAAAGGGCAATAATGTTGTTGACCTCTACGACGGCCCGGACAGCCAGCTGGATGGCATGGAGGGCACCACACCGCGAGATCCCACCCCGCAAGCCAAGACCACACTTGGTGACACGCGATTCATAACTCCGGAGAACCGTCCCCGGGACCCATCCTCTTCCTTTGGGACCTTGGGGGTGAGCTCGCCGAAGCCGAACTCACCGGTGCACGCCCCCTCCCCTCAGAGTGCTGTTGTGACCACGGGGGAGGGTGTGGAAACCATCCCCATCCCGGGATTCGAGCTTCTCTCACCGGGAACGCGTGGCCTAGCGCACGAGAAGGACCTGAGGTTTGTCCCTCCCCGCACCTCCTTGGAGATTCCAAGCTCGTCAGGTAAACTTGGCCTCGGATTCTTGTCATGTGATTTTCCAGCACACCTCCCCTTGCTGATATTTCTCTTCACAGCTCCCCCAGCCAATCCGCTGTTGAGGAGTCTTCACGGGCAGCCCATTACTCTCCCCTCCCCTCCCCAAGGTCGCTGGACTCTTTCCTAGGCCCTGAAGTGGAGCAAAGCGAGCTGACGAGGAGGGGGTCAAGCTTTTCAGGAAACTTGTGTACGGGCTGCGCGAGGTGCAGGAAGTCAATGAGGCGTTACAACGCGACTACGCGCGTCTCGCTGATGAGGTGCAAAGCGGCCAGGCTGGCGAGATGGCGTCTCCTTCCCGGCTCGTGGACGAGATAGACAACGATCTCTCGGTGGCGCAGAGGAATTCGGGGAGGATTTGTGAGCTTCTCCGCGCGCGGTAGTCTGGGGTACGGGTGATACGAGGTCGGGGTAGATAAAAGGCGGCTCCCTTGCCAAGCCGACTAGCACTCGCCTCCTGGTTTCCCCCTGTCCGCGCGCCTTGTTTTCTTATTCCTGCACTTGGCTGCTGTAATAAATAACTCAACATTCTTAGATGTATGGTATTCAAATAATACGTATTGCTTTTTATTTAACTTGGCGCGGGATTTAACGTGCCGGAAGTTGGCGAGTTGGGGGTTGGCGAGCTGGGACGGCGAGCTGGGACGGCGAGCTAGGCCGATTGGACAGCTTGACCCAGATTTCTTTTTCTATAAATAGGCCCCCACCAACCCCGTACTGTCGCCTTAACTGTGTGTTTTCTCTCTCTTCCCGTGCCCCTTCTCTTTCGTATTCGCACTCCACCCCTTTCTGCGAGCATGGGCAAGACCAATCCTGACGTCCACGACCGCACCAAATGCGCCCAACATTTCAGAGACTACTGCTTCTTCAAGGAGCACACCAGCAAGGCCGAGCTCGCTGAATTTGTTGGCGACCATGTGCCGCCCGGCTTTGAAGCTCGCCGGCCCAGGGAGGGGGAGGCCATCAACACCTTCTATGACGACGAACTCGCATTCCCCATCTCGCACTTTGAGGTGGGGTTGCGACTACCCCTTTGGCCGGAAATCCGCCAAATCTTGAAGTACTACGGCGCGGTGCCCGCGCAACTAAACTCGAACGCTATCGCCATAATGGTGGCGTTAGCGAGCTACCTCCGGCGAGAGAGGATAGAGTTCAACCTGACGGTATTCAGGAAACTCTTTTCTTACAAGGCGACGTCGGATGGCGTTGCCTATTTCATGGGCTCGCTGATCAAGGTTCGTGAGATCGCGAACAAGCACCACAATTGGATGACGAAGATCGCCTTGATCAAGGGCGATCTCGGCAACATCCCTTTCTCTCCCAAGCAGAAGGCCGAGGAGGTCTACCGCCCGCATGTCGTGTTCGGCAACGATGCTGACCTCCACAAGTTCTTCCTCCACATCGACTTTGAGGTAGCCTTCCTGCAAAGGGGCCTCGACTCGCTTCGCCCCGTTCTGCCCGGCGAAGGTATTGTTTTCTCCCCATTGCCGAGCTCGCCACATTGACCTGGAAATCTTCTAAATTTTCCAAGTTATTTTATGCAGGGGAGAGGCTAATTCCCGTGAACCCGTCGTTTGCGGGCTCGGGGTTACACGCGGATCCTCTTGCCCGCGATAAGGCGGCGGTGGTGGCTTGCCGCGACGAGGCGGCCTTCTCCAAACACTCTTCCAGCAAGAGGCGACCTGAGGGTGCAGGATCGAGTCCGCCCCGTTGCCAACAACTACTAAAAAAGATGAGAAGAGTTGTGCTGGCTCCGCGGGCGAAACAACATCAACAACATCAACAAAGCCCCAAATACATAAGTTCGCCCGGGACCATCCCTGATGGGTCGCCAGAGAGCCCGCTCAAGGATATCACCAGCAAGGGGAAGGAAGTTGTCGAGCCCCCTGATCCTCCCGCGGCGAGCTCTACTCCTCCCGCGGTGAAGAAGGTGGCTCGCGAGCCCGCTGTGCCAGAAGAACACCCCCTCTTCGGTTTTGGGGGGAGGTGGAAGGACTCGGCGGGCGAGCCTATGGTACAGTGGGACGAGCTGGCCCACCGAGTCTCCATATCTACCCTCCACCCCTCCTGGGCTGACCGCGAGCCCGCCACCAGTCATGCCTATGCACTAGGCATCGGCCTATATGGCCGCGAGGACGTCGAGACCTACAAGGGCGTCCCCCTGTGGCAGCTGGGCCATGAGGGTCTGTAGGCCCATATGCGAGCTATGGAGCTCCACCACATGGTGGTCCGCCGCAGCTTCAATCTCAACAACCTCCTCTAGAAGGCCGAGCAAGCTCGCGACGTCGCCAAGGATAAGGCCGTCGACTTGGCGAGGTAGCTCAGCATTGCTGAGAATCTTCTCACCCAAGCCGCCGGCGGACTGGTAAGTATAGGGATGTTTCCCGTCCTTTTCCATTAGGATTTTTTCTTTTTGTCTCTGTTGCTGATGTACTCTCTTATCACTATGCCAAGGCCACTGGGGAGTTGCGGGCTCGCGCCGCCGGGCAGGAAGAAGAGATCGGCCAGTTGCGCGCTCGCCTTGCTGTGCTGGAGGGGACGAACGTGAAGCTGATGGAGGAGAACACAAGCCTCAGCCACGAGGTCCACCGCCAGGCAAAAATCTTCTTCCCTGCTCGCGACGTCGAGCCCTCCTTCCCCTACAAGAGCCTAAGGATCTTCAGCGAGGCTGACTTCGCTGAGAGGCTGCAGATCAACTCGATCCTAACCGCCGAATGTACCCTCCAGATGATGAAAGATACAGGAGTGCTGGTGGAAGGTTGTAAGGAGATCTCAGTCCGGGACCTGATACCGAGCTTGTTCCCGGCGATGCCGCCCAGCGAGAAGTAGGACAGCCTTGACGCACTCTTTTGGAAAAGCTTTCAGTACCTGTCCGACGGAGGGGGGAGGATCATCAATCCGGTGAGGGGGGCAAGGGATAATCGTGTATATATTTGTATTTGTAACCTCGCCGAGGCGTGCTCCCTTTGTAAATATTACTGTTCAATGGAATACATTTTTGATTAAAATCTTGTCCATTTTTTCTATCTTTTTTTCTGTATATCTTTGCTGTGTTCTGCTTGCTCGCGAGCCCTTCCCTTGTAGATCTCGCGTAGATAGGTTTTGCAAGTAGGACAGTTGTTAGGACTTATTCCCTAGAGCACACTTTGAGAGCTCGCAAATTCTTAGATGACCCGGGGTGGGCTACCCGCCACATTGGGCGCACCACCCCCAGGTCGCTCACTCGCTACCCATAACCTTATCAATATAAGACCAATAATCATAAAATTTCACAAGTAAAACCGAGAAGGGGTGGAGCGTCCTGCCGGAGCCCGCCTCCCTTCAGCGAGGTCCAAGGGCCCGACTCGCTACCCTTCTGCCAAGGCTGAGCTGATCTGGTGAGTTCTGACTCGCCTATGTCGAGCCTCTCTCTTTCCTATTCTTAGAAAAATGTCAAACCTATTAGACACTGTTGGGTACATTGGTCTAAATGTACCTGATTTGAAGAAGCCTCACCCAACTCAATGATATACATCAAAATGTATTTGATGTATTTTGAGTTTACATGTGCAGGTTAAGTATTTGCAGGAAAGAAGAAAAAGTTTTTAAGTCCATGTGTCGACACCCAGAGGGAAAGTGTCGACACTTAAGAAGACTTGTGTCGACACCCAGGCAAGCAGTGTCGACACTTGGAGTCATTGTGTCGACACCAGGGATGCTGAGTCGACACCAGACAGAAAGTGTCGACACAAGGAGCTGTGTCGACACTCAATGAAGAAGAGTGCAGTGAAGCAGTGTCGACACTTAGCAGTTGTGTCGACACCCAGAAAAACTGTGTCTACATCAGAAAGTATCGACACTTGGAGGCTGTGTCGACACTCAGCAAAAGTCAGCAGAGACTAAGTACAAGTGTCGACACTCAGAACAATGTGTCGACACTCAGCAAAAGAGTCAACACTTGAAGTAAGTGTCGACACCCAGAACAATGTGTCGACACTCAGCTGAAGACTCAACACTTGAAGAAAGTGTCGACACAAGGAGATGTGTCAACACTTAGTAAAGATCAGCAGAGTTCAACAAAAATATTCTAAGTACAAGTGTCGACACTAAAGGGATGTGTCGACACTCAGCCAGAGACTCGACAGAAGAAGAATGTGTCGACACAAGGAGCTGTGTCGGCACTCAGCAAGTATCAACACTGAAGACATGTGTCGACACTAAGAAGCAGTGTCGACACTTAACAGGTTCAACACATGAAGATGTGTCGACACAAAGGTGTTGTGTCGACACTTAGAAGAATTCAGCAAAATATTGAAGTACAAGTACTTGTGTCGACACTCAATTTCAGTGTCGACACATGAAGAAGAAGAAGTGTCGAGATATAAAATCTACAACACAAAGAGTTGTGTCGACACCTTGTAGACTAGTGTCGACACTTAGACAACTTGTGTCGACACTTAGTCTATAAGTGTCGACACTTAAAGACAGATAGTCTCGACACTTCTAGACAATTACAGAATTTTCAAGAACTGACTAGATGACTTGACAGCTGCCATTCCAGCCGGTCTACAACACCTGTCAGAGTTGTCAGAAATCAGTTATGGACCGGACCAGCCGGTTACCATGAAGAAGGCCTATAAATAGGCTTACACTGTTTACAGAAGATGTTGTTGAGACAGATCAAGTGGCTGTTCAGACAAGTAATACAAAGAAGATCTAGCTATCAAGTGAAGATCTAAAAAGTTGGAGAGAGAGAGAGCTCCATCCAAGAAATCAGCCGTTGGAACTAGGCTGAGATGAAGGGTTCAGATCTATTCTGGATCTTAAGTAGCAGAGATCAAGGATCAACTGCAGAAGGAGTCAATCTTATTGAGTTCTACTTTCAAGAAGCTTTGAAGAAAGCTAAGTCAGATTGATTTCAGCTGAGTTCTTCCAAGAACTCATCAAGAAACTTACAACTCCCCTCTCTTGTCTCTGAGTTGCTGAGTTAACATTATTGTATTCATTTTATCTTGTAGGATCCTTTGGATCTGAGTCTTGTAAGCCTGCAATTATAAAGGCTGAGTGTAGGGCTTGAGTGCCCGAGTGTAGGAGATTGAAATCTCTGAGTGTAGGCCTTGGTGGCTAAGTGTAGGCCTTGGTGGCTGAGTGTAGGCCTTTGTGGCTGAGTGTAGGCTTTGTGAAGAAGCTGAGTTGTAGGGCCTTGGGCCTGAGGTGTAGGAACCTGTTTTGGGTTCTGAGATAGTGGAGAAGTTGGGCCGAATCTAGTACACTGCTAGATAGGCGAAGGGGGAAAGTGGATGTACCCAAACCTTGGGGAACCACTATAAAACTGTGTGTCTTCTGTGTGCTGTGGTTTGCTGTGAATGCTGTGTGATTGCTGTGAAATAGTAGATATAAATCTGTGTTAAAAACTGATTGCTGCCATAAAAAGTTAAAAAGTATTTGGTCACCTATTCACCCCCCCCCCTGTAGGTGTTTGGGTACTATATCTTTCAAGTGGTATCAAAGCGAGGTTGCTCAAAAAAGGACATAACTGTCTGAGTGGATCCTGTTGGCAGATTCAGTTAAGTAAATTACAGAATCAAGAAAATCAAGAACCATGGGTTCCACTGAAAATCACAAGGAATTGGGATACATAAAGATACCCATATGTAGGAAAGAGATCTTTGGGATCTGGAAGGAAAGGTTGAGACTCTTTATGGAAGCCTCAGTCCCTAGGATTTATATCACAGTAAAGGAAGGGCCATATGTGTCCATGAAGGTGTCAGTCTTAGATGCAAATCAAAGAACACCAAAGGATTTCTCTGAAATGACAAAGGATGAAATTGTTCTAGCCACCATGGACAAAAGGGCTCAAAACATTATAGTGAGTGCTATAGATGATGCAACTTTTCAGAATTTGATACACTGTAAGACAGATAAAGAAATGTGGGATACTCTTATTGTGTATATGGAGGGTTCTGAAGAAGTAAGGCAAGACAGAAAATCCTTGCTAAATCAAGAGTATGAAAGTTTTAGACAAGGAAAAGCTGATAGCATAACTGAGTGCTATAAAAAGTTCTACAGGATAGTGAATGAGCTCATGTCCTATGGCAGAGAGTTCAGTAATTATGAACTCAATGATAGGTTTCTAAGGTCCCTAACTAAAGATTGGGACACCAAGATCTGTGCCATTAGAGAAATGGCAAAGTTGGGAGAAATTCCTCCACCAACACTGTTTGGCAAACTGCTGTCCTATGAAATGCAGTTAATGGTGAGGAAAGAAGAGGAGAAATCCACAAGAAATGAACACAAGGAAAGAACAGTGGCCTTTAAATCAGAAGCCCCCAGAAAGTACAGGAGTAAGTCACCAACTCCACCTCCAAAGGTAGTTGAATCTGAGTCAGATGAGTCAGTCAGCACAAAATCTGAAAGCAGTGAAAGTGATGAGGACTTTGCTGCCTTCACAAGACATTTTCAGAAATTCTTAAAAAAGAAACAGTGGAGGACAAGGCCATCTACTTCACAAAGAAAAGAAGACTATTATCAGGATAAAAAGTCTTCAAAGAAAGACATGAAAAAGACTAAGTCTGGCAAGGCAACTCTTTCAAAAATAGTTTGCTATTGCTGTAATAGACAAGGTCATGTTGTTGCAGATTGTCCAGAAAAAAGGAAGGAGTCTAGTGACAAGAAAAGGACTCAATACAAGGGCAAGAAGGAGAAGTCTTTTGTTGCCAAAAATGACAAGAGCCTGTCAGATATCTCTTCATCAGAAACTGAGTCAGATGCTGAGGCATATATAGGACTGTTTGCTGAGGAAGAAGAAGAAGAGTTCATGCAGATTATGAATTCTATATATGAACAAGAAGACTGTCAGTGCCAAGGACTAATGGCATTGACAGAAAGTGACAAAATCCTGGAGTAGCCAGGACCTAGTAAGGTACAAAGTTCAACTTTAAGTTCAATTTCTTGTGCCAGTACAGAATCAGATTTATCATCATCAAGTGATGAGAGTGCATCTGAGTCTGAAGAAGATATTCATCAGTTGATAGATGAATATAAAGTTCTGTTGCAAGCTTATAAGAAGAGCAAGTCCCTAGCCAAAAGTCAGGCAAAGGAAATTGCTAATCTTAAAGCTGCTGCAATTGATTTTGAGAAGTCATTTGATCAAAAGCTTAATGAGATAGCCAGACTGAAGCACATAACTGTGATTCAGATGGGAACTATATCATTTAAGAATGATCAAATCAAGAGTTTGGAGATTAATCTTCAGAAGGAGAAGGACTTAGTTGCTAGGTTTTCTAAACCTAAGTCAGTTCTACCATTAATTGATGAATTTGTTCATCATAAAGGTAAAGATGGACTGGGATTTACTAGACCTACAAGGACTGTTCAGTCCAAGTCTAAGTCCAAAGGCAAAGCCCCAACTCTCAACAAGTCTGCTGTAGATAAAACAGCAAAGACTGTACCTAAGCAAAGGTACAATAAGTTTGAGTGTTGGTGCTGTGGCAAGGTAGGCCACTATGCAATGGACTGTTGGCACAATGCTAGTGCCAAAGTGAGTAGCAAACTGCCTGTTGGAAAACCAGCAGGTAGTCTTATCAGGATGCAAACTAACAAGTACCAAGGACCCAAGAATTCTTTGGGTTCTAAGGTTCACTAATCTGTTTTGCAGGTGAGTCCAAGTGGCCATGCCCCTATATGGTACTTGGACAGTGGATGTTCCAGACATATGACTGGAACAAGGGAATTGCTAAAGGACTACACTCCAATCAAAGATGGTCCTAAAGTTACCTTTGGTGGTTCTGAAAAAGGAATCATCAAAGGGTTTGGTAACATTTCTAGTAACTTAGTTACCATTACTCAAGTGGCTTATGTTAAAGGTTTGAAACACAACCTAATTAGTATAAGTCAATTAAGTGATGTAGGATATGACATCTCATTTGTTAAGAATGGTTGTCATATCAGGAGGTCAAATGATCAAGAGATCATTTTGACTGGCTATAGAAAGAGGAATGTCTACTGCCTAGACATTATGTGTGAGACCAATGGTTCTCAAGTGTGTCTTGTAGCTGATGAGACAGTCTCTCATTGTGTCAAATGGCACAAGAGGCTAGCCCATCTAAACTACAAGACAATTGACAAACTCTTTAGTAAAGAGTTAGTGAGGAATGGTCCTCAAGTTAAGTGTATTAAAGATGGTATTTGCTCAGCTTGTCAAAAGGGCAAGCAGACTAGATCCACCTTTAGAAGCATTGAAAACAAAGATGCTGTGAGGTGTTTATACCTCTTGCATATGGATCTCTTTGGTCCAATGCCAGTTCACAGCCTAGGTAGGAAGGTCTATACCTTTGTAGTTGTAGATGACTATTCAAGGTTTTCCTGGGTGTTCTTTCTTAGACAGAAATCTGAAACACCCAATGTCTTCTATAGCTTTGTTAGACAAATTCAGAATGAACTAAATAGTATAGTGGTCAAAATAAGAAGTGACCATGGTACTGAGTTTCAATCTGATGGCATGACAAAACTATGTGAAGACTTTGGGATATTTCAAGAGTTTTCTTCACCAAGAACACCTCAGCAAAATGGCATTGCTGAGAGGAAGAATAGAACCTTGATTGAGGCTGGTAGGACCCTATTAAGTGATACATCACTACCAGAATACTTCTGGGCTGAAGCAGTCAATATTGCATGCCATGTTATTAATAGGGCTACCATAACTAAAAGTCTCAACAAGACACCCTATGAGGTTGTGAAAGGCAGGAATCCAAACCTATCCTACTTCAGGATGTTTGGTTGTAAGTGCTTTATACTTAACAATGGAAAGTCTTACTTGACTAAGTTTGCTGCCAAGTACCAAGAGGGAATTTTTGTTGGGTACAACAACAATAGTAAGGCTTATAGAGTCTACAACTTGTCAACTCAAGTTGTAGAAGAGACTGTACATGCAGTATTTGATGAAACTAGAATGATTAACAATGAGTTGTCTAGTAGTATTTGCAGCCCCACAGGTATAACTGAGAAGTTGGACAAGCTCACTATAGAAGATAGATCTACTGCAAGACAGCATGTAGAATACAGTGGCTATTGTCCAGGGGGAGTACTACATGTACCAAATGCAGAAGAAGTACAGCAAGATGAAGAAGTTGAAGAAGTTCAACCTGAAGTCAGGATGCCTCCAGCCAATATGCATCTAAGAGATCATCCAGCTGAGCAAATCATTGGTGATCCAAGACAAGGGGTACAAACAAGGAGCAGAAACCTGAATGCAGCAATCTACTCCAGCTTTCTATCCCAAGTTGAACCAAAGAAGTTTGAAGAAGCCATTCAAGACCCTCTTTGGATTGAGGCAATGCAAGAAGAACTCAATCAGTTCAAGAGATGCAAGGTCTGGGAGCTTGTTCCTAAACCTAAAGACCACAATATAATTGGAACCAAGTGGATCTATAGGAACAAGATGGATGAGCAAGGAGTCATCATTAAGAACAAAGCAAGATTGGTTGCTAAAGGATATAGGCAGGAAGAAGGTATTGACTTTGATCAAACCTTTGCTCCAGTAGCCAGACTGGAAGCCATAAGAATGTTCCTGGCCTATGCAACCTTTCAAGGATTTAAAGTTTACCAAATGGATGTCAAGTCAGCTTTTCTAAATGGTAATCTTAAAGAAGAAGTCTATGTGGAACAGCCCTCAGGTTTTGTTGATTCAACTCTACCTAATCATGTCTATAGACTTAGGAAAGCTTTATATGGGTTAAAGCAAGCCTCTAGGGCTTGGTATGAAACCATGTCTAGTTTCCTCATTGAGAATAAGTTCACAAGGGGGAAAATAGACAAGACTCTATTCCTTAGGGAATCTAGAGGCAAAGTAATACTAGTCCAAATATATGTAGATGCCATTATATTTGGGTCTACTGAAAGTAGCCTTTGCAAAAAGTTTGCAAAGCTAATGCAAGGTCAATTTGAGATGAGTAGTATGAGAGAGCTAAAGTTCTTCTTGGGTCTCCAAGTAAGACAGACTGAGAATGGATTATCCATATGCCAGTCCAAGTTCACCTTAGAACTCATAAGGAAGTATGGTATGGATTCATCCAGCACCATGAAGACTCCTATGGGTCAAGTATGTCTCTTAGCAAGGATGTTGCAGGGAAACCTGTAGATGAAACCTTGTATAGAGGGATAGTTGGCTCCCTATTATATTTGACTGCAAGTAGACCAGATATCATGTATGCTACATGTGTCTGTGCAAGGTATCAAGCCTGCCCTAAAGAGTCTCATTTGACAGCAGTCAAAAGAATATTGAGATATCTAAAGGGCACTCCTTATCTAGGCCTCTGGTAACCTAGGAATGGGGATTTTGAACTAACAGGTTATTCAGATGCAGACTTTGCAGGATGCAAAGAAGACAGAAAAAGCACAACTAGAACCTGTCAATTCCTAGGTGGAAGACTGATTTCTTGGAGTAGCAAGAAGAAAACAAGTGTGGCTATCTCCACAGCAGAGACAGAATATGTGGCTGCAGGAAGTTGTTGTGCTCAACTTCTGTGGATACAACATCAGCTTGAGGACTATGGATTTCAGGTAAGTAGAACTCCACTCTTCTGTGATTCTACAAGTGCTATATCAATTGCACATAACCCTGTTTCACATAGTAGAACTAAACATATTGAAATAAAATATCATTTTCTTAGGGAGCATGTAGAGAAAGAGGATATTTTACTAGAATATGTTAAAACAGATAATCAACTAGCTGATATGTATACTAAGCCCCTAGAAGAAGCTAAGTTCAATAGGTTTAAAATTGAACTAGGAATGATAAACTTAGAGTAAGTTTATAGAATTGGAAATGGCTAAGTAAAAAGGTGTCGACACACAGAGATCTCTGTGTCGACACAGAAAAGTGGTGTCGACACTTCAGGAAAAAGGTGTCCACACATCTAGTAAGTTGGTGTCGACACTTCAGAATATTAGTGTCGACACATGACAAGTTGTTGTCGACACAACCAAGGTGGTGTCGACACATAGTGTTTACTCAGAATTATCTAAGTAAAGTCTCGACTATATGTCGAGTTAAGTGGTGTCGACACATAAACAAGTGTCGACACATATAATCTGTTGACTAAACTTGTGTCGACACATATGTGTCGAGACATTATAAGTCTGTGTCGACACTTATCGCCAGTGTCGACACAATTTAAGTTAGCTGCCCGCCTTTTCATCTTCAAAATTAGAAAGGTATAAATATGGTTTTGCCTTAGTCTGTCGACACGCTTTCAAAAGTTTTGAGACCAAAACTTGTGTGTCGACACCTCTCTTCTCTCCAGTCAAATTCTTCAAACCCTAATGACGCCAAAGCTTGAGGAGAACATCAACGAAGGCTATGAGCTGGTGCGCAATGCTTTTGATGATGCGGACCAAGAAATCAAGACTGTAGTAACCCTAGTTGCCGACTCAGGGTTAGAATATCTTGTTTCAGAGCCAACAAAAATTTGGAAGAAGGAAGTATTGAAATTCCTTAATGGAGCTAAGGTAGACGACACTGGATTGAAGATCAAGTCCAGGGTCCATGGTGAAAAGGTGAAGGTGTCACCAAAAAGTCTGAGAAAAGTCCTTCAGTTGTCAAGAACTAAGGAAGAAGAAGAGATTACAGCTTCCAGGACCAGAGATGCATTGGCATGGTATGGTCTGGATTCTAAGATGAAGATTGGTTCAGTTTTCAATAGAAAAGGAATGAATAGTCAGGGGAAATTCCTATCAGAAATTGTAGGCAAAGTAATTCTAAGTAAACCAGGAGGGCATGATAGGGTATCTGCCCATATGTTTGGTATTATGACAAGGATAATCTTCAATCTGAAAACTGACTGGACTGTAGTGATCTTTGAGAAGATCAAGGAAAGCCTGAAGAAGCCCAACTTGGGCAGAATCTTAAGCTTATACCTAGCTGGAAGCATACCAGAAGTTATGGGTCAGACTGCTGGCACTAAAATAAATCATATGAGGAAAATGGATATGAGGATATTCTCCAGATGGGACAGGGTGTTGTCTAAAGAGATGCCAACCCCTGAGAAGATAACTTCTGAGAAAGTAACTCTACAAAAGAAGAAGAAGAAAGTTGCCCCAGTGGCTCAAGAGTCAACTAGCAGCTCTGGGAGTGAAGAGCAAGTAGTCTTCACACCTGATGAGGAAGACTCTGGAACTGCTGTAAAGTCTCCAGCTCAAGATGTTGCTGAAATCCAGGGGGAGCTACCTCAAGCTAGCCCCATACACAAGGATCACAGCCAGGGGGAGCCATTAGTTGTGGAAGAGCCCACTCCTCTTGAGAGTGAGCAAGCAACCAACATCATCCATGAGGTAATCACTGAGCTTAATGCTTTAGATTTCTCTATAATGGATAATGTATTGTCTGATTCCCTAAATTCTGACAATTAGCAAACACAGATTGATAGTCAAGTTCCAGATGTTGTCATGGAGGACACATCTATTACAATTCAAGTTGTATCTGATCCAGTGGTTGATGAACCAAGAATTTCTCCAGCTCATTCTCCACATGAGTATACCATGGAAGATCTGTTCCTTAACCTAGATCAAACAGATTTTGACAAAGAAACTGCTGTTGAGGGGGAGAATGCTCCAGTTGAGGGGGAGCACCTACAAGTTCATGTTGAAGAGCCTGTAAGGCAAGAACCTGAAAAGCCCCAAGCTGTTGAAGAGCTACCTAAGGAGAGGGTAGAGATAGCCAGCACATCTGCTTCTGAAGATGAGGAAGCAACAAGGGCTAAGAAAAGAAAGTTTCAAGTTTTCAGGAGAAGAAGCCAGAGTTACAAGAAGGCTTTACAAACTGTTGCTCCACAGCCTATATCACAGCCAGCTCCAACTGTTGATTATAGTGCTTTAATGGTTGCAATGCAAATTAAACTTGATGAACATAGGCAAGCTATTGAAAAGTATGTGGATGAAGGGCAGAAATCATTGCAGTTTGATCTGGCCCAGGATATTAAATCCATAAGATTTGAGATGAATCTCAATAAGAAAGAGATGACTGACTGCTTCCAAAAGGGTGGGAATTTAGTAGTCTATCTTGCAACTCACCAGGAGAAGATAAAAGCACAAGTTGATGACTTTGCAGTAAAGCAAGGATATGTACTTGAAAATCAAATTAGGATGAATGATAATTTGACTGCATCTCACAATGCTATAGTCACAGAGCTGAAGAATCTAGCTGCAGGGCAGACTCCAGCTACTATTAAAGCAGAATTTGACAAAGTATTTCAAGAAGAAATCACTGCTGTTAAGACTGCCATCCAAGACTCACAGAAGATTATAACTGACAAACTCCAAAGGTTAAAACCTTTCTTTAAAGATGGAGTTAATTACTTGGATAACCAGGTTAGATTTCAAAAAGATGATGTCAGAGATCACATTGAAAGAGAAGTCATAAAGGGGGAGAGAGTGTTAGTCAAGGCAAGCTCTGATCATGCTAAATGGATATCTAATTCTATCAGAGCTACTCTTGGATATCCTCCTCTCTGTGATGATGATAATGTTGCTGAATCTGGAATTCATTCTGTATATCTAGGAGGGGAGCAACCTGAAGTGGCTCAAGTCATCTACCATCCTCCAGATTTTGATATGGTTCATGCTGACATTCAGTCCATGTATAGCCCACCTGGGGGTAAGGATAATGTCATTATTGAGAAAGTTGTTCAGCCAATATCTGAAGCTAAGCAAGAAGCACTGCAGAAAGAAGAAGAGACTAGATTGTCTAAGAAGAGGTTCAGGGAGCAAGCTGAACAAAGACCTGACTTTGAGCAGTGGAGCCCCACCTCTAGGAACATTATTTTGACTGCATGGAAAGCTGCAAAAGATAACATCCATGACAGGAACAAGTGGTTTTCTGAGGCTGAATGGAGAAAACATGAGACAAGGCAGGAGGCTATAGTCCAATAAAGAAGAAAGGCCACGATGGGAAAGCTACCTCCTACTGCCTAGGAGCCTAGCAAGTACTTTCCCAAGCCTTATCATTATTTTGAGAGGTAAAAGATTAAGGCTGAGGAATTTAAGAAGAAAGATCTGAAAGGCAAGAAGTCTGCTGATGCTGAAGTTACTGAAGCTCCTGTTCAAGCCAAAGTACAAGCTGGCATAGGAATAGTGATCAAGGAGCCTGAATAGAAATAGAATTAGAATTTTCTTAAAAAGTTTACTATGTAATCTTTTGATGTAAAACATTCTGTAAACTTTTTGAAATATGAATATGACAAAGTATTGGAACAATGTGTTGTGTAATAAATTTGTTATGTGAAAAATTTATTTCATTGTTGTTCTGAGATTATATCTTTGTATACATGTTTGATTGATACATGTTTATGTTTGCCCTGCTATATATAATCCTGCTTTACATCATTTTGTAATTTTATTATGAATGGTGTATATCATTGACTAAGGGTTATGATTTCTCCAAATAGGGGGAGATTGTTGGGTACATTGGTCTAAATGTATCTGATTTGAAGAAGTCTCACCCAACTCAATGATATACATCAAAATATATTTGACGTATTTTGAGTTTACATGTGTAGGTTAAGTATTTGCAGGAAAGAAGAAAAAGTTTCTAAGTCCATGTGTCGACACCCAGAGGGAAAGTGTCGACACTTAAGAAGACTTGTGTCGACACCCAGGCAAGCAGTGTCGACACTTGGAGTCATTGTGTCGACACCAGGGATGCTGAGTCGACACCAGACAGAAAGTGTCGACACAAGGAGCTGTGTCGACACTCAATGAAGAAGAGTGCAGTGAAACAGTGTCGACACTTAGCAGTTGTGTCGACACCCAGAAAAACTGTGTCTACATCAGAAAGTATCGACACTTGGAGGCTGTGTCGACACTTAGCAAAAGTCAGCAGAGAATAAGTACAAGTGTCGACACTCAGAACAATGTGTCGACACTCAGCAGAAGAGTCAACACTTGAAGTAAGTGTCGACACCCAGAACAATGTGTCGACACTCAGCTGAAGACTCAACACTTGAAGAAAGTGTCGACACAAGGAGCTGTGTCGACACTTAGTAAAGATCATCAGAGTTCAACAAAAATATTCTAAATACGAGTGTCGACACTAAAGGGATGTGTCGACACTCAGCCAGAGACTCGACAGAAGAAGAATGTGTCGACACAAGGAGCTGTGTCGACACTCAGCAAGTATCAACACTGAAGACATGTGTCGACACCAAGAAGCAGTGTCGACACTTAACAGGTTCAACACATGAAGATGTGTCGACACAAAGGTGTTGTGTCGACACTTAGAAGAATTCAGCAAAATACTGAAGTAAAAGTACTTGTGTCGACACTCAATTTCAGTGTCGACACATGAAGAAGAAGCAGTGTCGAGATATAAAATCTACAACACAAAGAGTTGTGTCGACACCTTGTAGACTAGTGTCGACACTTAGACAACTTGTGTCGACACTTGGTTTATAAGTGTCGACACTTAAAGACAGATAGTCTCGACACTTCTAGACAGTTACAGAATTTTCAAGAACTGACTGGATGACTTGACAGCTGCCATTCCAGCCGGTCTACAGCACCTGTTAGAGTTGTCAGAAATCAGTTATGGACCGGACCAGCCGGTTACCATGAAGAAGGCCTATAAATAGGCTTACACTGTTTACAGAAGATGTTGTTGAGACAGATCAAGTGGCTGTTCAGACAAGTAATACAAAGAAGATCGAGCTATCAAGTGAAGATCTAAGAAGTTGGAGAGAGAGAGAGCTCCATCCAAGAAATCAGCCGTTGGAACTAGGCTGAGAAGAAGGGTTCAGATCTATTCTGGATCTTAAGTAGCAGAGATCAAGGATCAACTGCAGAAGGAGTCAATCTTATTGAGTTCTACTTTCAAGAAGCTTTGAAGGAAGCTAAGTCAGATTGATTTCAGCTGAGTTCTTCCAAGAACTCATCAAGAAACTCACAACTCCCCTCTCTTGTCTCTGAGTTACTGAGTTAACATTATTGTATTCATTTTATCTTGTAGGAACCTTTGGATCTGAGTCTTGTAAACCTGTAGGGCTTGAGTGCCTGAGTGTAGGAGATTGAAATCTATGAGTGTAGGCCTTGGTGGCTGAGTGTAGGCCTTGGTGGCTGAGTGTAGGCCTTGGTGGCTGAGTGTAGGCCTTTGTGGCTGAGTGTAGGCTTTGTGAAAAAGCTGAGTTGTAGGGCCTTGGGCCTGAGGTGTAGGAACCTATTTTGGGTTCTGAGATAGTGGAGAAGTTGGGCCGAATCTAGTACACTGCTAGATAGGCGAAGGGGGAAAGTGGATGTACCCAAACCTTGGGGAACCACTATAAAACTGTGTGTCTTCTGTGTGCTGTGGTTTGCTGTGAATGCTGTGTGATTGCTGTGAAATAGTAGATAAAAATCTTTGTTAAAAACTGATTGTTTCCATAAAAAGTTAAAAAGTATTTGGTCACCTATTCACCCCCCCCCCCCTCTAGGTGTTTAGGTACTATATCTTTCAGACACCATCTGGAAAGTTTAGGACTTCCCCGAGTGACTTCCAGCCCCGCCAGCTAGGTGAGAGCCTGACAGCGGGATCTGCTCGGGATCTGAGGTTAACACTAAGTGACTTCTAGCCCTGTCAGCTAGGTGAGAGCCTGACAGCGTGATCTGCTCGGGGTCCAAGCTTGACACCATCGAGTGACTTCCAGCCCTGTCAACTAGATGAGAGCCTGACAGTGGGATCTGCTCGGGGTCCAAGGCTGATACCATCGAGTGACTTCCAGCCCTGTCAGCTAGGTGAGAGCCTGACAGCGGGATCTGCTCGGGGTCCAAGGCTGACACCGAGTGACTTCCAGCCCTATCAGCTAGGTGAGAGCCTGACAGTAGGATCTGCTCGGGGTCCAAGGTTGACACCATCGAGTGACATCCAGCCCTATCAACTAGGTGAGAGCCTGACAGCGGGATCTGCTTGGGGTCCAGGGTTGACACCGAGTGACTTCCAGCCCTATCAGCTAGGTGAGAGCCTGACAGCGGGATCTGCTCAGGGACCAAGGATGACACCATCGAGTGACTTCCAGCCCTGTCAGCTAGGTGAGAGCCTGACATCGGGATCTACTTGGGGTCCAAGGTTGACACAATCCATTGACTTCCAACCTTGTCAACTAGATGAGAGCCTGACAGCGGGATCTGCTCGGGGTCCAAGGCTGATACCATCCAGTGACTTCCAGCCCTGTCAGCTAGGTGAGAGCCTAACAGCGGGATCTGCTCGGGGTCCAAGGCTGACACCGAGTGACTTCCAGCCCTATCAGCTAGGTGAGAGCCTGACAGTAGGATCTGCTCGGGGTCCAAGGTTGACACCATCGAGTGGCATCCAGCCCTATCAACTAGGTGAGAGCCTGACAGCGGGATCTGCTTGGGGTCCAAGGTTGACACCGAGTGACTTCCAGCCCTATCAGCTAGGTGAGAGCCTGACAGCGGGATTTGCTCAGGGACCAAGGATGACACCATCGAGTGACTTCCAGCCCTGTCAGCTAGGTGAGAGCCTGACATCGGGATCTACTGGGGGTCCAAGGTTGACACAATCCATTGACTTCCAACCCTGTCAGCTAGGTGGGAGCCTGACAGCGGGATCTGCTCGGGGTCCAAGGCTGACACCATTGAGTGACTTCCAGCCCTATCAGCTAGGTGAGAGCCTGACAGCGGGATCTACTCGGGGTCCAAGGCTAACACCATCGAGTGACTTCCAGCCCTGTCAGCTAGGTGAGAGCCTGACAGCGGGATCTGATCGGGGTCCAAGGCTGACATCGAGTGACTTCTAGCCCCGTCAGCTAGGTGAGAGCCTGACAGCGGGATCTGCTCGGGGTCCAGGATTGACACCATCGAGTGACATCCAGCCCTGTCAGCTAGCTGAGAGCCTGACAACGGGATCTGCTCGGGGTCCAAGGTTGACATAGGATAACTTCCAACCCTGTCAGCTAGGTGAGAGCCTGATAGCGGGATCTGCTCGGGGTCCGAGGTTAACACCATTGTGTGACTTCCCGCCCTGTCAGCTAGGTTTGAGCCTGACAACGGGATCTGCTCGAGGTCTAAGGTTGACACCATCGAGTGACTTCCAGCCCTGTCAGCTAGGTGAGAGCCTGATAGCGGGATCTGCTCGGGGTCCAAGGTTGACACCATCGAGTGACTTCCAGCCCTGTCAGCTAGGTGAGAGCCTGATAGCGGGATTGATGAGTACGATTATGATAGGATTTTTACTATCATAATTGTAATCATGTCTACTATTTCCTACCCCTTTTGTGTTGATTTCATGATAATAGTAAAGAAATTATCGTATCATAGATAGAAGAGCGTATTTAGAAGTCTTTGGCAGTTCTTGTAATAAACTACTGAGTCTATCTTTTTTCTATTGCAGGTAATGCCAACCAATGGACCTAAAAGTCTCGGACCAAACAGAGGAGTTCACGGAGTCTACATGGCTGATGACAGGACGAAAATTTGGTGCACACGGCCAGACACACGGCTGTGTGCCTACCCGTGTCCTATGCACCTGGAGCTGAAGAATTTGGGCGCAGACGATGGAACCTCACATGGGTATGGCACACGCCCGTGTGCATACCCGTGTCATCTTTGCACACGACTGCAGACCAACCCGTGTCTGAGGAACACGGCCAACCACACGGCCATGTCCATACCCGTGTCATCTGACACGGCCCACCACCAGACACGCCTGCTTGTGGGGAATCGCCCAGGAACTGCCTAGGAACCGTCCACACGGCCTGCCACACGGCCGTGTGCGACCCCGTGTCCGACCTGTTTGCAAGGGAACTATAAATTTCCTGTAGAAAAATTTGTTTAGAACTTTTGGATCATTTCTAGATTGGAGAACTGCTGGAGGCCGAAGGGGAGCATCCAAGACAAGGAGGATTGTAGGGTATTTCATATGTATTTTTATTTAATCATTAACCCCTTTGAATCCCTTCTTTCTCTTGATGATCGATCTTCAAATTTCATTTTAATTTGCATGAACTTCTCTTTGAACATTCTAGTAATCATGTATCACCTTGTTTATGTTACATTTGTAGTATTTTATTTGTGTTTATGCTTGCAAACAAAGAGTTTAATTCTCCTTATGAATTATTTATTTGTTTTACAAAATTTGCAAGTGGCTAGATTGAGAAATTGGTTCTTTGTAATGATTTTGGTATGTTCATATTGTGATGATAATTCCCTTTGTAATTCAAACTCTATGATCGAGAGATATTTTGTTTGGAAAATTAGAACACGAATAAAAGGATTCATGGTAATTTAGAGATAAAATTCATGAATTTATGTAATAATAAAGGTACTTTACTTAATGCGAACTTGAGTGTTGTGAATTGTTCGAGAGAAAATTTACTATCTTAGGTTTAGATTTGGAATTGCTCGAGAGAGAATTTTGATGAAAAATTAACCTTTATATTGCACAAATTTAACACTCTTTTCATGTCATGATCACTTAGAATTGAACTGATAAATGAATTTGTTCATGTAATTATTTAAAAGCTTCATGTTTTTATCGTTTTTACTCCTCCAATACTGAATCATCCAAACGGTCATAGTTAGGTTAATGTAGTTTAAATATCACTTTTGTTTAGAGGTATGATAATAAAGGGAGGGTGAGTACGAATAGTTGAAACGACCCTGTGGAATACGACACGAGATGTAGATTTCTCATATATTACGATTGATAGGTGCGCTTGCCTGAATGCTAATTCAATCTAGTTTAAGTCCATCTACATAATTGTATTAGAATGTAGAATGAAATCACATTGAGTTATTACTTGTTAGCAAGAAAAATCATCAAGTTTTTGGCGCCGTTGCCGGGGATCGTTTTCAATATTTTGAAATCCTAATCTTTATTGATCTACCAATTTTCATTTATATAATTGTAAATTACTATTTGAATAATTATATTGCGTAATATTTTTTTGTAGTCTGTTAGTCTATGACCAGGGGCAGAAATTCTGGGCTAGCACCATTTCATCCTGACCCAGAACGAATTCTCCATAACACTAACTTAAGGGACGTGGGAATTAATACCACAGATAATTCAAACGGACTATCAGAAGAGGAGACAGTAAACCAAGGAGAGAATCATCTTGAAAACTTAGATACCATGGCCAACCAAAATGAGCAAACCATGTCTGACTTTGCTAGACCTAATCTCCAAGGAACCGGGTCGAGCATCGTTAGACCACCGATAGCTACCAATAATTTTGAATTGAAGCCTAGTGTGATACAAATGGTTCAACAGTATGTCCAATATGATGGCTTGCAAGATGAGGATCGTAACACCCACTTGGCCGGATTCTTAGAGATATGTGACACATTTAAGATCAATGGTGTTTCCAACGACGCCATTCGATTGAGATTGTTTCCATTTTCTTTAAGGCATAAGGCGAAACAGTGGTTGAATTCCTTACCTAGAGGGTCGATCACTACTTGGGACATGATGGTTGAGAAGTTTCTGATGAAGTATTTTCCACCTGCGAAGACTGCGAAGTTAAGGAATGACATCTCTACGTACATTCAATTGGAGTCTGAATCGTTGTACGACACATGGGAACAATTCAAGGAGTTGTTAAGGAGATGTCCCCACCATGCTCTACCTTCATGGCTTCAGATTCAGACCTTCTATAATGGTTTAAATCCAGCCACCAAACAAATGATTGATGCGGCTAGTGGAGGAACTTTGAACAACAAGACACCTGAAGCGGCTCAGCAGTTGATAGAGGACATGACAATGAACAATTACCAATGGACTAGAGTAAGACAAAAGCCTAGCAAGCCCGCAGGAATTTATGAAGTAGATGTCATTACCGCTTAGCCATTCAAGTGGAGAAACTTTACCAAAAGATGGACAACCTTGCCTTAGCATCACCTTCCATGGCACCTCAACAATGGGACCCTTCATGCACTGGAATGCCTGGTTGTGAACCGCAAGTTCAAGAGCATGTTGATTATATGGGTAATAATATTAGACCACCTTTCACTCAAGCCAACAACACATATAGCTCGACATATAATCCTGGATGGAGAAACCACCCCAATTTCTCTTGGGGAGGACAAGGAAATCAAGGGAAGCAGCCCATGTTGGGACAACAACAACAGTTGGAACCACATTGGAAGATGTGCTTACCAAGTTCATGCAAACTACCGATGTAGCCTTCCGGAATCAAGAGGGTTCAATTCGGAACTTGGAAAATCAGATTGGTCAGCTTGCAAGGATGGTTTCTGAAAGGCAGCAAGGAACACTTCCAGGGAATACAGAGATAAATCCAAGGGAGCATGCAAAAGCCGTTCAATTGAGGAGCGAAAAGGAGTTACAAGACCCAAGGCCTGCAAAAGAAGCACCCCAAATGGAGTCTAGCGGCGAAGGACCAAGCGAGATGAACGTACAACCGATGGAGTACCAACCAGCATTACCATACCCATCAAAGCTTAACAAGGAGCGCATGGATGCGTAGTATGGTAAATTTTTATCTATGTTTAAGCAATTACATGTTAATTTACCTTTTTCTGAAATTATTCAAATGCCTAAATATGCAAAATTTCTTAAGGATTTGATTTCTAATAAAAAGAAAATGGAAGAATTATCATTAGTAACATTAAGTGAAGAATGTTCTGCTATTTTGCAAAATAAATTGCCACAAAAACTTAAGGATCCCGGTTCATTTTCAATTCCATGCTTAATCGGTGATTTACAAGTAAATAAGGTTTTAGCAGATCTAGGAGCAAGTATAAATTTAATGCCTTATAAACTATATCTGAAACTAGGCCTCGAAGAACTTAGACCAACAAGAATGAGTATTCAATTAGCAGATCGATCGGTTAAGTATCCTAGAGGAATAGTAGAAGATGTATTAGTTAAGGTAGATAAATTTATATTTCCTGCTGATTTTGTTATTTTAGATATGGATGAAAATATCGAAGTACCACTCATACTAGGTCGTCCATTTCTAGCTACATCTACAGCACTTATTGATGTTTTTGATGGTAAATTAGTATTGCGAGTAGGGGAAGATGAAGTCACTTTTCAAATTGACAATACTATGAAACAATCCTTAGATAACGATGATTATTGCTATTTTTGTCATGGTATTGATGACTTTATGTCTTCTATAAATTCTAATTTTTATTATAAAGATCCTTTAGAAATTTGCATAACTAACAACTATCTAGAAGATGATAAAAATGATGACATTATTGAACATTTATTTTTTCTAGAAAATTGTGTTGCTATGAATAGAACAACGGAATATAGTTTAATTACTGAAGGAGATCATGAAATTCTTAAGAATAATACTAAGGATCCACCAATAGTAGAATTAAAAAAATTACCGGATCATCTCGAGTATGCATTGTTAGGAACAAATTCTTCATACCCAGTTATCATATCTTCAAATCTTTCCAATATTGAAAAAAAAATTGATAACTGTATTGAAGAAATGTAGATGTGCAATATCGTGGCAAATATCTGATATAAAGGGTATTAATCCTAGTTTTTGCACTCATAAAATTCTTTTGGAAGAAAACTATAAGTCGTCTATTCAACCGCAACGTAGGCTAAATCCTAATATGAAAGAGGTAGTTAAGGCTGAGATTGTGAAGTTATTAGTTGCTGGTATTATATATCCTATTTCGGATAGTTCATGGGTTAGTCCTGTCCAAGTAGTTCCTAAGAAGGTTGGCCTTACTGTAGTAGCAAATGATAGAAATGAATTAATTCCAACGCGAATAGTAACAGGTTGGCGTGTCTGTATAGACTATAGGAAATTAAACGATGCCACTAGGAAAGACCATTTCCCTCTTCCTTTCATTGACCAGATATTAGAACGCTTATCAGGACACTCTTATTATTGTTTTCTAGATGGACTTTCTGGATACTTTCAAATTCCTATAGCGCCAGAAGACCAAGAGAAAACAACATTTACTTGCCCATTTGGTACCTTTGCCTATAGACGTATGCCTTTCGGGTTATGTAATGCACCCGCCACATTTCAAAGGTGCATGCTAGCAATCTTCAACGAGTATGTTGAAGAGATTATGGAAGTGTTCATGGATGATTTTTCGGTTTTTGGCGACTCCTTTGAGTTGTGTTTGAATAATTTAGAGAAAGTTCTTAGGAGGTGTGAGGAGATGAACCTAGCGCTTAGTTGGGAGAAGTGCCATTTCATGGTACAAGAAGGGTTAGTACTTGGCCATAAAATTTCAAGCCAAGGAATTCAAGTAGATAGAGCAAAAATAGAGACCATAGAAAAATTACCACCACCAACCTCCGTAAAGGCAGTGAGAAGTTTCTTAGGACACGCGGGATTTTACCGCCGTTTTATTAAAGACTTCTCTAAAATAGCTAAACCACTTACAAGGCTTTTAGAAAAAGACACACCTTTTATTTTTGAACAAGAGTGTCTACATGCTTTTGAGTTCTTAAAAGAAAAATTAATTAATTCTCCTATTATGATCGCACCTGATTTTAGTCAACCATTTGAGATCATGTGTGACGCTAGTAGTTTTGCGGTAGGGGCTGTTTTAGGACAACGCCGAAACAAACATTTTCACTCAATATATTATGCTAGTAAAACACCTAATAATGCACAGGAGAATTATACAACTACTGAAAAAGAACTCCTAGCAGTGGTATTCGCCTTTGATAAATTTAGACCATATTTAACATTGTCCAAAGTGGTAGTTTATACGGATCACTCTGCACTTAGATATTTGCTAGCCAAAGCGGAAGCAAAGCCTCGTTTAATCCGATGGGTTCTTCTTCTACAAGAATTTGATCTAGAAATTAGTGATAAACGAGGAGCGGAAAACTTAGCGGCAGATCATCTTTCACGTTTAGAAAACCCACTACGATCAATGTTAGATGAATCTGAAATGTCTGATACATTCCCTGAGGAATCATTATTTGTCATATCTACCAATATACATCGAGATTATCCATGGTTTGCAGATTATGCAAACTATCTAGTGGCTAAGGTCCTTCCAAAAGAATTTTCATATCAGCAGAAAAGGAAATTTTTCTCTGACTTGAAATATTACTTTTGGGAGGACCCTTTTCTTTTTCGGATATGTGCAGATTCTGTTATAAGAAGGTGTGTATCAGCGGAGGAAGGTTGGAAGATTTTGGAGCAGTGTCATTCAGGTCCTGCCGGTGGTCACTATGGAGCGAATCGCTCCGCTAAAAAGGTTCTTGATTCCGGTTTTTATTGGCCCCTTCTATTCAGGGATGCCCAAAGGTATGTGCTTTCATGTGATTCTTGCCAAAAAGCAGGTAATATTTCTAAATTACATGAAATGCCTCAAAAATTTATCCTTGAATGTGAAGTATTCGATGTGTGGGGTATAGATTTTATGGGACCATTCCCAGTTTCTTTTGGGAATAAATATATTTTGGTAGCTGTAGATTATGTATCAAGGTGGGTTGAAGCGCAAGCTTTGCCTACTAATGATAGTAGGGTAGTAATTAGATTTTTGAAATCCTTATTCGCACAATTTGGTACACCACGTGCACTTATTAGCGATAGGGGTTCACACTTTTGTAATCTACAACTAGACAAAGTATTAGAAAAATATGGAGTTACACGTAGGATAGCCACTCCGTATCATCCTCAAACTAGTTGGCAAGTTGAAGTTTCCAATAGAGAGCTTAAGAGAATCTTAGAAAAATCTATAGAAGGGAATAGGAAGCAGTGGTCTAGGAAACTTAACGACTGTTTATAGGCTTATAGGACCACCTACAAAACACCTATAGGGACCACCCCCTTTAGATTAGTCTACGGTAAATCTTGCAACTTACCTATAGAATTAGAACACAAGTCGTATTGGGCAATACACTCCTTAAATTTTGACACTAGTTCTATAGGAGAGAAGCGTAAACTTCAACTTAACGAATTAGATGAGTGGAGAACTGTGGCCTATGAGAACTCCCGGATTTATAAGGAGAAAACCAAGCTATTTCATGACCGTCACCTTCGTAAACCCAAGGTATTCCAAAAAGGTGACCAAGTCCTTCTTTATAACTCCAGATTACGTTTATTCCCAGGGAAGTTAAGGTCTAAGTGGTCCGGACCCTTCAAGGTTAAAGAAGTCTTTCCCTACGGTACCGTCGAGTTAACTCACCCTGAGAAGGGAGATTTTAGGTTAATGGTCACCGACTTAAGCCTTATTATGGTGAAATCCCTATGGACTTCGCTCGTCTAGAGACTTGCCTCCGTCTAGATTAGTTTCATATTAACTATAGTACGTGTTTTTAAGTATTCTTGTTTTATTATAAATCTAATTAGTTGCAATGAAAAATTAAAGAAAAAAAATTTTAATGAAAAGAAATTTCCATCAAAATTTTAATGAGAGAAAAAAAAATTTCTGTAAATTTTTTTTTTTTTGAGAAATTCAAAATGGGAGTGGCACACGGCTCCCCACATGCCCGTGTGGGTAGCCGTGTACATGACACAGGCTCAGGCCCAGCCGTGTGGATTAATTTCGGAAAAAGGCCAATTTCATCCCGAGCACAACACGGGCTCGCACCAACCCGTGTTCCTAGCCGTGTCTATCGCTCGACGATCGTCGAGACCGATGTGTCGAGACACCGGACACGGGCATGTCGGATAACACACGGCCGTGTCATCTACCTACCCGTGTTTATGTACCGTGTCAGCTGCGACACGGGGCAACACACGGCCGTATTGGCACCCGTGTCCACCTGACGCGCTGTCCCCAGCCAGTTTGACCACACGGACCGAGGCAGCCCCGTGTTCCACGAGGCCTCAGATCCCCTAACACGGGTGCACACACGCCCGTGTGCGCACCCGTGTTCCATTTTTTTACACGGATTGACGCACTCCGTGTTCCACGAGGCTGCTGATTCCCTAACACGGGTTCACACACGCCCGTGTGCGAACCCGTGTGCACCCCCTATAAATAGGGCCGTGTGGATTTCTTTTATGCTCATTCCAATCCTCTCCCAGCACCAGTTCTTCCATAGCCTGATCCTCAAGGAGCCTTATTTTCCAATTCTCGGCCCCCTTCACTCGTATTTTCCCCTTCTACATTATGTCTTCCGGAAGAAGTGGAGGTCGCCATCGCCGACCGGAATTACAAGTCTCAACGGAGAGGCGGGATGCCGCTGCTCCGCTAATTTTCACCGATGCATCACACACCGCCCGCTTCAACCGCTTGCAATCAAAAAAATTTCAAGATATACGTATAATTGATTGGAGCGTACTTGAAGAGATAAACTTAGCTGGAGATGTCAGGGAGTTAATTTCTGTAACGGGGTGGGGTCAATTTTTTGCCATAGAGGAGTTAGGCTTTAGGGAACTCACCTTAGAGTTCCTATCTTCATTTTATTCCAGCTTTCGGCCTAATTTCATCGACGCACCGCACGCGACCGAGGGGATAGTTTCATTTCGAGTGGGTGGCACATTTTATACACTCACCATGCTCTAGTTCACCCAATATTTAGGGGTGTATGAGGAGTCGTTCCTTTTTAGTGCTGCCTACCCCGAGCTCCACTTTGAACTCCCCAACCGCGATATGGCCAGTGGTATCTGGCGGCAGATTTCTTTTGACACTGGCGCCTACGAGGCCAAGCGATCTAAGGCATCTAAATTGATTTCTCCCGCCCTCCATTACATCCACCATCTCCTTAGCCACACGTTGAGCGGTCGGGGCGAAAGCTCCGGAGTTGTCAGTAGGCAGGACCTGTTATACCTCTACAGCATGACTTCACGATATCCTCAACATCTCGGTTATCTTCTAGCCCAGTTCATTCTCCATCAGGTTGACACCCCTCGTATATGGTCTATTTGTGTAGCACCCTACATTACTCGCCTCGTGAAGAATATGGGCATCTTTTTAGCCATCCCCCAGATGACAGTGGTCGCAAAGACCGTGCCTATCACGATGGCTAGTCTTCGCGCCCTCCGCCTCGTCACCGCCCGTCAGGGCCGGGGAGGGGTCATATATTCTATTGCCCGACGTGGACCCCACGTACAGGATGATAGTGATGATGAGGTAGATCCTGACCTCGATGTGCCGTTGGTGCCTCCACCCCATTCCACCTACGCTCATGGCGAGTCGTCTACTGCACCTCCTCCACCTCGTTCACGGTACTCGCGCGAGTTCCGACAGTTTTTCGAGACCGAGCTCTCGCCGCGCTTACAGGACATTAAGGAGTCATAGAAGCGGACCGAGGACCTCCTCACACAGATCAGAGACCACCTTGGGATCGCCCCTCGCCAGCCACCAGCTCCAGCCCCGCCTTCCTTCCCAGATGATACGACAGACCACCATGCTTACTTCTGATATGTATAGATGTAGTGCTATCTTTATGTATCGTATCTTGTATTTTTTTTATATATCAGTGTATTCAGTTCTGTCAGCTATTATATATCAGTACATTCCATTACAGCTCTTGTCTCTTTACTGTGCTCTTCTATTTATTATGATAGCAGTTTTTTTTTCTTATATCATCATGAAATCACGGCTTCTCTCCTATAGAACTATGTTCGCTTTTTACATTGCACTGAGGACATTGCAAATCTTAAGTCTGGGGGTAGAATGGTTATTCATGTGGTTACAATTGATTCTAATCTGCTTATCATAATACTCAAGTATGTTATACCCCCCTTACAAATTTTTGTTTGATCTTTTAAGCTCTCATTATTCTTTCATTTGGGATTATAAATATTTAATTTAACTTCGCACACTGATTAAAATGAATTGATGTAGACTCATAGAGTATTCAACTTTGTTGATTTCGTAATTAAGCATAGAAATTTTTTTAGCTTAATTTTCTCTATATAATTTAATTTTAAGATTACTCCTCTATATTTGTAACTATCCAACACTCTATTTTAGAAAATATACTTATCTATAATAAAGTGAGTCGATGAGTGTAACATTTTTATAATTTGGTATTAGGGCTTTAAAATTAAAAATTACTCCATATTGATGTCTAGGACTCACCCTCTAGCATTCCTCAAAACATTACATAGGTTAATTAGTAAGGGCGGAAATGACTTAGGCCTCCTATTGGATAGCTTGAGCCTTGTTAACCCAACACCTTTAACATGATACCCTTGCACACCCAATTTGAACCTAATCCCCATCCTTTTGATGCTCTACTATTAAAATTCACCAAGGCCAAATCCTTACCTATTAGCACACCTATCATTGATGCCTTCTTGGAATGATTTGTTCATTGTGATATGTGGCCTGAGTGTGTGTATCCTTGCACCCACTTGGAATGATCCCTACTTTGAACCCAAAAAAAAAGACATAGTGATATGTGGCCTGAGTGCGTGTATACTAGCACCCACTTGGAATGATCCCTACTATGACCCCTTTGTTAAATATATATATATATATATATATATATATATATATATATATATATATATATATATATATATATATATATAATAGAGTGATCTTCAAAATGTGGGAAATATACAAATTGCAAAGTCTGGGGGTGTTTACATAAAATTGAAATATGTTAAGGTATCTTCCAACATAAGGCTCAATCAAGATTTAGGGGTGAAAAATTCATCGAACGTATCTTTGATTACCTCACCTTTAATCTTCTATCCTAAGCCAAAAAGGCTACACCAAAATTCAAGTCCTAAGGATCCAACCTTACTAATTCTAAATAGTGCTGTGATGAGGGTGCAAAAAGGGTAAGCTCATGATTATCAGTAAGAGTACTTATAAGTTTGAAACACTAATATGTATCTTATAGAGATTGTTATTTTCTCCTCATATTTGTTAAAGATGACTATACTTTTATTTCTAAAAGCGAGTGAGAGATAGTTAAAATGATATATTAGAGGAATTTTAAGATAAATCTATATTTAGAAAAGTCTGCTAAACTATTTCCTATGCGATTATATCATCAAAGTTCTCTTAAATTCATAGCAACCAGTGTGCGGAGGCAAAATTATTTAATGGTAACGCAGGTGTTTGAATTAGTTTGCTTAGGGACAAGCAAACATCTAAGTCTGGGGGTATTTGATGAGTACGATTATGATAGGCTTTTTACTATCATAATTGTAATCATGTCTACTATTTCCTACCCCTTTTTGTGTTGATTTCATGATAATAGTAAAGAAATTATCGTATCATAGATAGAAGAGCGTATTTAGAAGTCTTTGGCAGTTCTTGTAATAAACTACTGAGTCTATCATTTTTCTATTGCAGGTAATGCCAACCAAAGGACCTAAAAGTCTCGGAGCAAACAGAGGAGTTCACGGAGTCTACATGGCTGATGACAGGACGAAAATTTGGTGCACACAGCAAGACAAACGGTCGTGTGCCTAACCGTGTCCTATGCACCTGGAGCTGAAGAATTTGGGCGCAGACGATGGAACCTCACACGGGTATGGCACACACCCGTGTGCATACCCGTGTCATCTTTGCACACGACTGCCGACCAACCCGTGTCTGAGGAACACGACCAACCACACGGTCGTGTCCTGATGAGTCTGCATTTTACACTGATTTTTGGACTCATCTGGGCTAGTTTTATCGTCGTAGCACTACACTTGAGAGCTGTTATTGCTTATTTATGCTTATGTACCTTTTTCACGATTAAGTGCACTGTATGCCCGCTTCTGTGTGCTTTCTTTGTTTCCAGTTTGTTGTTATTATTTAGCCCTATCTCGGGGATGTGGTGTGCACGTTCTGGTGGCTTTTCTGCCCCTTCTGCTGGTACCGGGGTCGTGTGCGTGTTCCGGGATGATTGTGAAATAGGAATACTACGCACGATCAGGGGATCTACTGCGCACGACCACTGGTCGTGCACCCACGATCGTGCGCACTACTCTACGTTTTCAACTGAATCAGCCTGGGTAAGCGCACGACCACTGGACTTACTGCGCACGACCACTGGTCGTGCGCCACCGTTCGTGCGCATTATACCCCATTTTTCATAACCCTGTCTCGGTAATCGCACGAGCACTGGCCATAGTGCGCACGACCACTGGTCGTGCGCAACTGCTCGTGCGCGTATATGCTGATGCTTCTTGTCCAGGTTGCAGGTTTATTTGGAAAAGTCGCACGATCATCGACCTACAGTGCGCACGACCACTGGTCGTGCGCCACTGAGCGTGCGCACTGCTTCTGCTGCCTCCGTATAAAAGGCCCTGCTCCGCGTTTTAGGTCAACGCCTGCCATTTGCTGCGATCGGAGAGTGCGCGGGAATCCCTTTTTCACTTCTCCAGCTGCTCCATCACTTCCACCTTCGCCGGGAAGCCATTTCCAATTACTCCGAAGCTTTACAACACTCCGGCGAAGCCCTCGGTCATTGATGACTTCAACTCCAAGCTTTCCTGCAGAGTTGGTGAAGTAGATAACCTAGAGAACGGACTTAAAGGCCTTCGAGGTGACAGATCGTTGGTACCGGAAGCTTCCTCGGACTGAGCCCGGAAGCGGATTGACAACTCGCTACTTCGGCCACGACCCGCGGTGGATCTTCATTCTCTTTTGGTTTACTCCTCTTCCCCTTCCTCCGTGTTATGAATATTTTGAGTAGTGTAATGAACATTTCCATCCCTGAACATCAAGTTTACTTTTTAGATTAATGGAATGTTTGTTTCTTATTATGCTTGTGAGTTCTGTCTGTGAATGCGCCTCACTCACCCCACATCCACTTCATTCCTGTGCCTTGTCCGATTGCAATCCACACAAGAATGCTGCAATCCATTAGTTTCCCTTCCACTCGCCAACTGAAGTTCGGCATAGCGGCCGACAAACCCATTTCACCTTGCGAAGCGGTGCCGTCGACCCGCATAATTTTTATTAGTTCAGTAGATCAACCATCCACAATCTCCCGAGTCCGCTATTTTCTTTTTGTTCTATTTTTAACTCTCATAACGATATTCTCATTACTGTTGCCGTTCTACGCTAATTGCATTTCTCAAGAGACCGACACTTGGGGATTTACTCCCAAAAACTTTATTACTTGTGCGACCGGTGCGCTTGCCGTATTACACGCATCAAGTTTTTGGCGCCGTTGCCGGGGAATGCAACTGTAGAGCGACTCCAGATGACTGAGAATTTCGTGATATGAGTGGTTTTGTTGTTTTTGATCCCTTTTCTCTTGTGTTGTTATTCCGTCAGATGGAATTGTTAGTTTTATTCGCAGAATCTATGCCAAGTAGTTGTATCCCTTATATTTGAAATCGCTGCAATGTGGGCCAATTTCAATATCAATTGCCGTCATTGTGGAGACATCTCTCATGCTAGCGACAGATGCCCTCAGAAGTATAGTAGCCAGGAAATTTATGAATCGACATATCGTCGACATAAGCCGGTTAGCTACCGACCTGCGGAGCCATTGCCGCACTACTTTTATTCAGCTTCAGCACCCGTTGCACCGCCAAAGCCGGCTAAGAAGTGCCTTTTTTGTCGAAGCTGGGATCATGCATTGAAGGATTGCGCTGCGTACCTAGCTGAGCTAGCGGTGGATGACGAGCCGGATTTTCGGATTGTTTCCACTTCAACCTTGGGCAGCACCCCTTCCGTATCGGGGTATGTACCAGTGCCATCTCTATGTTATGGAGAAGACATCCCAGGTATGTGCACCAATACATGTGCTTATCCCCATTCCGACACTGCTATTTATACTCCTGAAGTGCATACTTCACCTAGCATAGAATCTTTTAGTTGTGAAGAGCCAGCGCTCAACGTCCTACCAAGCTTCGTATCTTCACCTTCCTCTTTGCATAGCATTATTTCTTCTTCTGACAGTGCTGTTGAGATTGAATCGCAGGTGGAAATTAGCATTTCCCGCGTTCTGTTAGATCTAGTAGAGAAGGACGACTCCGTGGCAGAGGTTGTGACCTCCAGCCCATGTGAGGATGCCCGAGGCATGGACGAGGCAGATGCAGCTTCAGAACATTCCTGCACTAGCTTAGACAGCTGTTTGGAAGCATCCACAATTCCGCCGACGGGGGATGACTCCGGGATCATCCCCAAGATCTTGGTTCGTTTATGTTATTCTTCTAGTTTATTTCTTGACCCTGCTCTCGTGTCTACTCCCATGCAGGACCACATTGTGGAATTGGTCCAATCAGTACAAGGGCCTATAATTCGGCCTCGGACTTATTGTAACCAGATGCAGATGGAGTTGGAGCCGATGAGCTTCCCAAGTTACTTTCTGCCCATGCGTGAAACTTCCGATAGGTATATGTATCCAGGTATTGGGGCTTATGTTCTATCTCCGTTCCGGTACCCGCTACCGCAGCATGACCATGAACCTCTGCCTGAGCATTTCCAGTTTCATTCGCCCATCAGTTAGGAGATGCTCAGATTTTGTATAAGTCCTGTTGGGAGACAATAAACCCAACAGTTATCTAGGAGAGTGTTTCTTTTGTTAAAATTTTTGTTTGTATTTCATTATTTGGGTGTGGTAGCCCAGCTGTGTGTTGAGATCTTTGTTGCACCAAGTGGTCAGCAGTGTGAAATAGACTGAAAACTCAGGCGTGCGAAAAATTTCATGGTGCACGACCACTGGTCGTGCGCACTACTTATAATCGCACGACCACTGGTCGTGTGCATGCCCGGTTTTCTTTTTATTTTCCAGCCGCTGTCCACTGTGCGTGCGCCCTAATCTCCCGCTTGGTCCGCTGCGCGTGCGTTGTCGGCGCTCGTCTTCTTCCAATTCCTCTCCGGTGGTTCGTCTCTCTCTCCTCCGGTAGGATCCCTCAACTTCTTATCTCCCTTCCTTACTTTACTGTAATGGAACCTAGACGCCGCCCTATAGTCAAGGCCTATCAGAGATCCGGTCGTGCTTTAGCAAGTCCTGCACAGATTTTGGGAAGAATGGGAACTTTTGCTAAGGCAGAGCATACTCAACGCTATAATTCCCTGAAGGACAAGCCATTCCTCTCTCAGCGGCTTGTTGACTGGAACGAGCTGCGTTCCATTGGGGATGACGGTGCATTAGCAGAGGCCGTGCTCATTCTCTACTCTTTCGATTGTTGGAGCAAGTTATTCGAGTGCGATGAGCTTGGCTTCCGGGAATTGACTTTGGAATTCCTTTCCACATTCACTTGGGAGACAACGGCAGACAACCAGTTTCTCCCCACTTGTTCCTTTCGGATTATGGGCAATGTATTTACGGTCACACTGCCCGAGCTTGCCATCCATGCAGGTGTCTATTCCGAGGCTGAGGCATCCCAGATTAATTTCCCCGCATTGTGCATTGAATTTCCAGAGGGTGTTACTCCGCGGTCCGCTTGGCATTCTCTAACCGGAGGGCATGAGGAGTATGTAGCCCGCCGTGCCAAGTCAACAAAAATAGTCTCCCCCGCTCTCAGGTTTATGCAGCATTTGCTTAGTCATTCACTCACTGCTAGGGCCCTGAGCAAGAATGTGGTCGGGTGGCAGGATTTGATCTCCTTATCTAGCATGCAGCAGCAGCACCCCCTCCATTTGGGGTATATGCTGGCCTATTTCTTCCACCACGAGGCCACCTATGGTCTCGCGGGCGCGATCGGGGGTGCTTACTACATTACCCGCATTGCCAAAAGTTTGGGAGTTTGGAGCCAGCTACCTCCGATGGTGCAGGTCACTGCCCCATCCATGATCTCCAGGGCCAACCTGGTGAGTTGCCATTTTCTACGTGTGGTAGGGAGAAAAGGTGGCCGGCAGTTTATTGTCCGCATGCCTGGTGATGCGCCTGCGGGTCGAGATGACAGGGAAGATGAAGGAGAGCTGGGTGAATCTTCCGCTATGGGTAGGCGGAGTGCAGGAGTACCACCGCAGCAGGGTCAACAACAACTGAGGCCGCCCATAAAGCATGAGGGGCAATCTAGCCGCCCGTCCAGCTCAGTTCAAGAGAGGGGTGTCCCATATTTATCCGAGCGCCTTGCTGATCTGGAAGCTTCCCAGTTTTGGATGCAGGATTTTATTTATCAACAAGCAGTGCGAGGCGGGATGAACATTCAACCACCGCCCACTCGCGTCGCCCCATCAGCACCTGGTCCACGTCCGTCGCCCATCGAGATTCACGACAGTGATAGTGAGGGGGAGCGAGTGGAACTCACCACAAAGCTAGTCTACCACACCTTCTGTTTCTTTTCAATTGTTTATATTTTCTGAGCAAGACAGCTACTATATTTTTGTGAGCGCCCATCTGGGCGCCGACTGTTGTCTTTTCTTTTTTTTATGTATAGAACTCTCTATTTGAACTGCTAATACAGGTATTTGGTCCACCTTAAGGACGGTAAACAAAAGGTCTTTCGGGAGACAACCCAAGTTGGACCGTGCGGTCCTATGCTGTATTTTGAGTTCTGTTTATTTCTTCATATATATATATCTGTGTCCAGATTTTGTTTGGCTTGCCTCCTTTAATCGCAGGTGCAGGAATATTTGAGGCGCGGCAACTTGGCCGCACTTGGACATCTCATTGCCCGACTGGTATGCTCAATTTTGAGCATAGGTACTTCCTACCCTAGCTATTTCTCCTAGTTTGAATGTTTATTTTTATTCGTTGTCAACTTTAAGTCTGGGGGGGGGAGGGTAGTCTGCCTGTGGTCACTACACCGCACCTTCTGTTGCATTCCAGTTTCTTATTTACTTATTTCTTGTTTCTTTTTGGTTGCACACACTGAATCACCCACACGAGTGCGCTCTTACCCACGCGCACAACCCGAGTTAAATTTATTGCTTTTGTGTACACTTTAAAATAGTGGTACTGGCTTCGGATTTCAGGATTGAGTCGTTCGAAACTCATGCAGTGCTCCTAATCGAATACTCATGGTTTGTGTAGAGTTAGGATAGAACTAATTTTTCTTTATGCTCGTAGAATTATTCTTTTCTGCTCACGTCAATATTGTTTGTACTGCTCAAAATCTGAATCTGGGATAATCACACGATAGTGTAGGAATGTGTGTAGCCGCCACTAGACTCGTATTGCTCGGGTCGGGGAGACGGATCATCTTTCTCGGTGGCTAAGAACTTGCCCTAAGCTACTCTCGAAGCATTGGTGCACGGTTAGTTAAGCGTGAGCATGACGTAGGCCTTCTTTTTGGCTAGTTTGAGCCTTGTTTAGCCCTTCCTACCTGTTAACCATTGCATGCCAAATTTGTGCCTACCCTTCCTTTGATCCAGCTCAACTCACTTTCACCAAGGCCTGAAGCTAAACCCACCTTCGCAATCAAATGCTTGAGCTGATTTGTAATTCCTGTTTTGCCGAGGTTGTGCTTAGTGGACATTGTTTTGGGGGTGCTGATTTTATTCCCGTTTTGATTGCTTCATTTGGGGATTGCTAGCGCAGAAAAGAAAACAACAATTTATGAAAATAAAAAGCTGATTCGTGCAATCGAAAAAAAAACAACAAATATTTATGTGAAAGAATTGCTTTGAGATTTCGATCCCCATCCTATTTATTGAATTTGGTCGGCTTCAGCCGTGTTCACACCAGGATTTCAAGCTAAGTCTGGGGGCGTGTGCCCCATTCTTTTCTAAGTCGCTGTTTTGGTTTGGGTTGTTTTCGCTCGCATTGGTTGCATAGAGCCTTCATGTTTATCTTTGACCTCCAAGCCGTTGCCTAAGCCCCATTTCCTCCTACAAGTCCTATTGATTCACGCTTGAGTCTAACCCGCGCTGTGGAGAGAGTGTGAACGTGCAAGCGTATGGTCCCCGACATTGGTGGATTCCTTTGGAGGTGATCCTGAGTCCCGAACTTTGGCAATGCTCACCTTAGTGGCCTGCCTACTTTCTTCCTGCACATGATCGCACGATTCTCCAGAATTCTAATTTTGAGCAATTACAATATTTATTTACGTCTGTCGAATAGTTTAAACTACGGTGTATAATTAAAAAGTTTTTCTATTATATCTTCTATACTCATGATATATTTGATTTCTCGTCTTACTTCTTTTTGAAATTGCTGAGCCAGTTAGCTATTTTCGAGTCCATGGAGTGATGATTTGCTCGGGACGTGCAAATGGTTAAGTCTGGGGGTGTGATGAGTCCGCATTTTACACTAATTTTTGGACTCATCTGGGCTAGTTTTATCGTCGTAGCACTACACTTGAGAGCCGTTATTGCTTATTTGTGCTTATGTACCTTTTTCACGATTAAGTGCACTGTATGCCCGCTTCTGTGTGCTTTCTTTGTTTCCAGTTTGTTGTTATTATTTAGCCCTATCTCGGGGATGTGGTGTGCACGTTCTGGTGACTTTTCTGCCCCTTCTGCTTGTACCGGGGTCGTTTGCGTGTTCCGGGATGATTGTGAAACAGGAATACTGCGCACGATCACGGGATCTACTGCGCACGACCATTGGTCGTGCACCCCCGATCGTGCGCACTACTCTACGTTTTCAACTGAATCAGCCTGGGTAAGCGCACGACCACTGGACTTACTGCGCACGACCACTGGTCGTGTGCCACCGTTCGTGCGCATTACACCCCCTTTTTCATAACCCTGTCTCGGTAATCGCACGAGCACTGGCCATAGTGCGCACGACCACTGGTCGTGCGCCACTGCTCGTGCGCATATATGCTGATGCTTCTTGTCCAGGTTACAGGTTTATTTGGAAAAGCCGCACGATCATTGACCTACAGTGCGCACGACCACTGGTCGTGCGCCACTGAGCGTGCGCACTGCTTCTGCTGCCTCCGTATAAAAGGCCCTGCTCCGCGTTTTAGGTCAACGCCTGCCATTTGCTGCGATCGGAGAGTGCGCGGGAATCCCCTTTTCACTTCTCCAGCTGCTCCATCACTTCCACCTTCGCCGGGAAGCCATTTCCACTTATTCCGAAGCTTTCCAACACTCCGGCGAAGCCCTCGGCCATTGATGACTTCAACTCCAAGCTTTCCTGCAGAGTTGGTGAAGTAGATAACCTAGAGAATGGACTTAAAGGCCTTCGAGGTGACAGATCGTTGGTACCAGAAGCTTCCTCGGACTGAGCCCGAAAGCAGATTGACAACTCGCTACTCCGGCCACGACCCGCGGTGGATCTTCATTCTCTTTTGGTTTACTCCTCTTCCCCTTCCTCTGTGTTATGAATATTTTGAGCAGTGTAATGAACATTTCCATCCCTGAACATCAAGTTTACTTTCTAGATTAATGGAATGTTAGTTTCTTATTATGCTTGTGAGTTCTGTCTGTGAATGCGCCTCACTCACCCCACATCCACTTCATTCCTCTGCCTTGTCCGATTGCAATCCACACAAGAACGCTGCAATCCATTAGTTTCCCTTCCACTCGCCAACTGAAGTTCGGCATAGCTGCCGACAAACCTATTTCATCTTGCGAAGCGGTGCCGTCGACCCGCATAGTTTTTATTAGTTCAGTAGATCAACCATCCACAATCTCCCGAGTCCGCTATTTTCTTTTTGTTCTATTTTTAACTCTCATAACGATATTCTCATTACTGTTGCCGTTCTACGCTAATTGCATTCCTCAAGAGGCCGACACTTGGGGATTTACTCCCAAAAACTTTATTACTTGTGCGACCGGTGCGCTTGCCGTATTACACGCATCATGTCCATACCCGTGTCATCTGACACGGCCCACGACCAGACACGCCTGCTTGTGGGGAACCGCCCAGGAACTGCATAGGAACCGTCCACACGGCCTGCCACACGGCCGTGTGCGACCCCGTGTCCGACCTGTTTGCAAGGGAACTATAAATTTCCTGTAGAAAAATTTGTTTAGAACTTTTGGATCATTTCTGGATTGGAGAACTGCTGGAGGCCGAAGGGGAGCATCCAAGACAAAGAGGATTGAAGGGTATTTCATATGTATTTTTATTTAATCATTAACCCCTTTGAATCCCTTCTTTCTCTTGATGATCCATCTTCAAATTTCATTTTAATTTGCATCAACTTCTCTTTGAACATTCTAGTAATCATGTATCACCTTGTTTATGTTACATTTGTAGTATTTTATTTGTGTTTATGCTTGCAAACAAAGAGTTTAATTCTCCTTATGAATTATTTATTTGTTTTACAAAATTTGCAATTGGCTAGATTGAGAAATTGGTTCTTTGCAATGATTTTGGTATGTTCATATTGTGATGATAATTCCCTTTGTAATTCAAACTCTATGATCGAGAGATATTTTGTTTGGAAAATTAGAACACGAAAAAAAGGATTCATGGTAATTTAGAGATAAAATTCATGAATTTATGTAATAATAAAGGTACTTTACTTAATGTGAACTTGAGTGTTGTGAATTGTTCGAGAGAAAATTTACTATCTTAGGTTTAGATTTGGAATTGCTCGAGAGAGAATTTTGATGAAAAATTAACCTTTACATTGCACAAATTTAACACTCTTTTCATGTCATGATCACTTAGAATTGAACTGATAAATGAATTTGTTCATGTAATTATTTAAAAGCTTCATGTTTTTATCGTTTTTACTCCTCCAATACTGAATCATCCAAACGGTCATAGTTAGGTTAATGTAGTTTAAATATCACTTTTGTTTAGAGGTATGATAATAAAGGGAGGGTGAGTACGAATAGTTGAAACGACCATGTGGAATACGACACGAGATGTAGATTTCTCATATATTACGATTGATAGGTGCACTTGCCTGAATGCTAATTCAATCTAGTTTAAGTCCATCTACATAATTGTATTAGAATGTAGAATGAAATCACATTGAGTTATTACTTGTTAGCAAGAAAAATCATCAGGGATCTGCTCGGGGTCCAAGGTTGACATCATCGTGTGACTTTCAGCCCTGTCTGCTAGGTGGGAGCCTGACAGCGGGATCTGCTTGGGGTCCAAGGCTGACACCGAGTGACTTCCAGCCCTGTCAACTAGGTGAGAGCCTAAAAGAGGGATCTACTCTAGGTCCAAGGCTGACACCGAGTGACTTCTAGCCCTGTTAGCTAGGTGAGAGCCTGACAGCGGGATCTACTCGGGGTACAAGGTTGACACCGAGTGACTTCCAGCCCTATCAACTAGGTGAAAGCCTGACAGTGGGATCGGCTCGGGGTCTAAGGCTGACACCGTCGAGTGTCTTCCAGCCCTGTCAGCTAGGTGAGATCCTGACAGCGTGATCTGCTCGGGGTCCAAGGCTGACACCGTCGAGTGACTTCCAGCCCTATCAGCTAGGTGAGAGCCTGACAGCGGGATCTGCTCGGGGTCCAAGGCTGACACCATCGAGTGGCTTCTAGCGTTGTCAACTAGGTGAGAGCATCACAGATGGATCTACTGGGGTCCAAGGTTGACACCGAGTGACTTCTAGCCCTGTCAGCTAGGTGAGAGCCTGACAGCGGGATCTACTCGGGGTCCAAGGTTGATACCATCGAGTGACATCCGGTCCTGTCAGCTAGGTGAGAGCCTGACAGCGGGATCTGCTCGGGGTCCAAGGTTGACACCGAGTGACTTTCAGCCCTTTCAGCTAGGTGAGAGCCTGACAGCGGGATCTGCTCGGGGTCCAAGGTTGACGCAATCGAGTGACTTCCAGCCATGTCAGCTAGGTCAGAGCCTGACAGCGGGATCTGCTCGGGGTCCAAGGTTAACACCATCGAGTGACTTCCAGCCCTGTCAGCTAGGTGAGAGCCTGACAGCGGGATCTCCTCGGGGTCCAAGGCTGACACTGAGTAACTTCCAGCCCTGTCAGCTAGGTGAGAGCCTGACAGTGGAATCTGCTCGGGGTCTAAGGCTGACATCGAGTAACTTCCAGCCCTGTCAGCTAGGTGAGAGCTTGACAGCGGGATCTGCTCGGGGTCCAAGGTTGACAACGAGTGACTCCATCCCTGTCAGCTAGGTGAGAGCCTAACGGCGGGATCTGCTCGGGATCCATCAAATGAACACATGCTATCGTACGAATTATCGGAGCAGAATTGATATATCAAGACATTTTATTAAGAACAAAACACCACTTACATGTCTCAGGGATAAAAATACTTCAAGTCATCACCGCTATAGGTGAGACTTAGGATCTCGCCCTCCATATTTCGGAGTCGATACCCTCCTGATCTCAATGCCTCATTTATAATGAACAGACCTTCCCAGCTGGGGTTGAGCTTCCCCATGGTTGCCGACCTTCCCGCTGTATCAACCTTCTTCAGCACCAAGTCCCCCTCCATAAACTGTTTGACTCTGATGTGCTTGTCAAAGTACTTGGCCATCTTCCTCTTCACCTCTTCCTGTCGGATGGCGGAAAGGTTCCGCAGCTCCTCCACCATATCAAGAGAGAGCCGCAGCTCTTCCTTATTCTCAGCTTGCCATTCTTCCCTGCCTTCCCCGGCTGCAACGACTCGAGGCATTTGAACTTCAAATTCCACGGGGAGCACTGCCTCGCACCCATGGGAGAGCTTGAAAGGAGTCTCCCCTATTGCTGTGTTGGGGGTGGTCCTCAGAGCCCAGAGAACCGCGGGAAGTTACTCCACCCAGCTTCCTTTAAGATTTTCGACTTTCTTCTTTAGGAGGTTAACAATGATCTTATTGGCGGCCTCCACCTACCCGTTGCTCCTGTGATGGTGGACCGAGGCGAACCTGAGGTCGATCCCAAGCTGTTCGCAGGAACTAGTGACCTCCGCACAGGCGAACTGGGGCCCGTTGTCCGTGACAATGGCCTGGGGCAGCCCATGGCGACAGATGATCTCCCCCCAAACAAAGTTTCTGATAACCTGGGAGGTCACCTTGGCCAGCTCTTTCACCTCCAACCACTTAGAGAAATAATCGATCATTACCAGTAGGAACCTCCTTTCCCCACTGGCCTGGGGGAATGGTCCAACCAAGTCCATCCCCCAAATGGCAAAGGGCTGGGGGGCTGTGATACTCTTGAGTCGCTGAGCCGGCTGTAGCTTGAGGGGGGCAAACAGCTAGCACTTGTGGCATCTTCTCGCAAACTCTGTCGCATCGCGGCCCAAGGTGGGCCAGAAATACCCTTGCCTGACGATCCTTCCTTCCAGGATTCGACTCCCGGAGTGACTCCCACACTCCCCGGAGTGGACTTCTTCCAAGATTCTTTGTACTTCCCCCTCGGCCACGCAACGAGACAACATCCCCGAGAGAGTCTTCCTGTACAACTGCCCGTCCCGGAGGAGGTAGTACGCTGATTTGTACCTGAGCGTCTTCTTGTCCACCACCTCCAGATACTCTCCCGTAGAAAGGAAGGTTGCGACCGAGTTTATCCATGAGGGCCGCTGATCTATCTCCATGAGCTCTCCCTCTTCGATGGAAGGGCAGAATAGGTCGGTGATAGTCTCCCCCCCACCCGGGGACCATGCTTCGCTAGTTGGTCGACCTGCTCGTTCTCCTCCCGGGGCACGTATCGGATAGAAAAAGTTTGGAATGTGCTGATGACCCCCTTCACTTTGGCTAAGTATAACCGCAGGGTAGGCTCTCTTGCCTCAAACTCCCAGTTGATCTGGGAAGCTACCACCATGGAGTCGGTGAGGACCCCCACGTCCAACACCCCTAGCTCCCTGGCCAGGCGCAGCCCTGCTATAATGGCCTCATACTCTGCCTGATTATTTGTGATGGGGAAGTGCACCACCACCGTCTGCTCAATTCTAGTTCCATGGGGACTCTCCAAGATCACCCCCACCCCCAGGGAATGTCTCCTCGAGGCGCCATCTACCTTTACCTTGCATGGGGTCGGTCGAGTGAGCTCTTTCTTCGCCACCTCGATCACATAATCGGCCAAAAAGTCAGCCATCGCTTGAGCCTTGATCGAGAGGCGGGGGACGAAGGAGATGTCGAACTCGCTCAACTCCACCGACCACTTGGCCAGCCTGTCAGAATGCTCCACCCCCTCAAAGATGTTGCAGAGGGGATGGTTAGTCACTACTCGGATGTAGTGTACCTGGAAATAGGGCCGCAGCCTTCGAGCCGAGATGACCTGGGCGAAGGCCAGCTTCTCCAAGATTGGATATCAGAGCTTAGACTTCCTCAAGACCCGGCTCACGTAGTATATGGGGAGCTGTTTCTTTCCATCTTCTCAAACTAGGACGGAGATCAGGGCCTCCGCCCCGACCCCGAGATACAAAAATAGGTCCTCCCCCTCCTTCGTCCCTTGGAGCAATGGAGCCTGTGTCAACTACATCTTGAGGGACTGGAATGCCTCCTCGCACTCCTTGGTCCACTCGAATTTTTGCCCCCCCCCCCTTAGTGTTTTGAAGAAGGGGGAGCACTTCTCCCCAGATCGGGAGAGGAACCTGCTAAACACTGCCAGCTTACCTGTCAATTGTGGTACCTCCTTTGTATTTCGCGACGACCACAGCTCCACGATAGCCTTGACCTTATCAGGATTTGGTTTGACCCCCGCGGGGGTGAGGAGGTGCCCCAAGAACTTCCCCCTACTGGCCCCGAAGACACACTTCAGGGGGTTCAGCCGCATTTTGTACTTGCGCAGGGTGGCGAAGGTCTCCTCTAGGTCCTGGAGGTGAGAGTCCACATCCTGACTCTTGATCATGAGATCATCGACGTACACCTCCAGGTTCCTGCACTTTTGTTCCCGGAAGACCCTATATATCATCTTTTGATAGGTCACCCATGCATTCTTCAGCCTAAAGGACATCATTATATAGCAGTAGCACCCATCACCCGTGATGAATGAGACGTCCTTGACATCCCTGGGTGCATCCTGATTTTATGATAACCTAAAAATGCATCTAGAAAACTCATTACAGAAAAACCAACGGCTGTGTCAACCAGCGTGTCGATCCGAAGCAAGGGATAACAGTCCTTAGGACAAGATTTATTAAACAAAGAGAAGTCGGTACACATACGCCACCGGCCATCTCCCTTTTTAACCATGACTACGTTGGAGAACCAGCCGGGTGTTGGATCTCAGACACAAAGCTGGCCTTGCGAAGCTTTGCCACCTCCTCTTTGATGGCTCGTCCAGCTTGTTCGCGGTGGTCCTTTTCTTTTGTTGGACGGGGCGTGCTCCCGGGTCCAAGTTAAGGCGATGGCAAGGCACATCCGCGTTAACCCCCGACATCTTTGCGGCGCTCCATGCGAAGATGTCCACGTTCTTCTGGATGCACACCAGCATCCTGCCTTGAGCTTCTGGGGTCATCCCTCTGCTGACGCGAACCTTCTCCACCCTACCTTCACGGGTGTGGAACTCCAGCTCCACCACTTCTTCCGCAGCTTCCAACCGGGACTGCTCCCCCCATTCTTCTACATCCCTCTCATCTGGGACGAGGACCTCCGCCTCCACCTCTTCCTCCACGGCCATCGCCTCAGCCGTCTCCTCTCGATCTCCTCCTGCCACCTCAACCATGGCGCAGCTCTCTGCTTCTAGCTCCGCCTCCTCCATTCTTCGATCCATCTCCTCGGCCCCCTCTTGCCAAGAGATGGAGTTCACGACGCTGACGTAGCATTCCCGCGCCACCTTGGGGTCCCCCCTGACCCGGACCTAGATCCCCTCGGCACTGATCTTTAAGCACTGATGGAACGATGAGGGGACACAGCGGAAGGTGCTGATGAGGGGCCTTCCGAAGATGGCGCTTTAGCTGCTGGGGGCATCCAAGATGACGAACCTGCAGTTACTAGACTGCCCCCCCCCCTAGGGTGACATGGAGCCCCACTCCTCCTTCTACCACCTTCCTCTCCCCCGAAAATCCGAACAAGGGCCCATCTGAGGCCAACACCATCTTCGCCTCCACCTTCATCGCGTCAAACGCCTTCTTAAAGACGACGTTGACGGAGATTTCGTTGTCGATGAGGATCCGAGAGACGGTAAAATTTTTGATGGCTGTCTCGATGACCAGTGCATCGAAAAATGGATCCTCATGATCCGGTATATCATTCCTCAAGAAGGTGATCCTATCTTCTAGGGGTGGGGTTTGGGATGTGGAGCCAATGCTCCGACGATACATGGTATGGAGGCTCACCCTCCGAGAGGCCTCTACCCCCACCCCGTGGATCACCCCTGTTGAAGACAAGAAAAATCCCAACCTCAAAATTTGGATCAAAGCCGCCTAAGGTTACTGGCTCAGAAGCTAGATCAGGCGGTAAAGATGGCTAGAACGAAGAATCAGGTCAAACAGGACCCCAGATGTTGCGGCAGGAAGGCCCCACCACGTACCCGGATGCTCGAAAGGAGCAACCCCTTCTCAACCAAGGATGGTCGAACTGGGTACGAGGGAAGCTAGCTGGCGAGGTTGCAAGGTCACGACTTGCTCTCCAAGGAAAAGGAATCCAAAGATTTAGCTAGTATCCCGAAACTGAAGCGCACGAGTATCCTGCCGAGGATTTCAAGTGCTCCACCTCGTACCCCTTGGGTCCTATTTATAGGCAAATGCAAGGGGAGGGGGGTCATATTTATACCCTACCCCCAGGAGACCAGGCGACTTCCAGAGGAACTCGCACGGGCTGGGCGAGTATCTCACCTAGTCGCCACCTGGCGAGTATGCGAGGAGAGCTCGCCAATACTCGCCCAAGCCTTCCGTGATCTTGAATGCTGACTTTGACTCCTGTCTTGACTTGTTGACCTTGACGTCTGCTGACCTGGCTGTGGTAGGACCCACTCTCGACGAATACGGGTTGTACACAATCCCCGCTATTTCTGAGCGACAGCGGGGCTCGGAAAGAAACATCTAACACTTATTCGGCGAGCTGCTCTGCCGAGTATCTCGGTTGCTCGCCTCTTGTGACTGCCTGTCGATCTCTATAAATAGGGGGGCCTAGTTCTTTAGCCGGATCTTCAGAACTCGCGCATAATGTCAGAAGCTGTGAAGTTTCTTCATGATAGTCTCTCCGCGCTGACTGGTGCTATCAGCGTCGCTAAGACGAAATGGCCGCACGAGGAGGACGCTGTTGCCGACTTCCCCCCCCCCCCTCAAGAAGAAGAAAGTTAAAAAGTCTAAGAAGAAACCCGCCTCTGGTGATGATAACTCGCCGCCACCTCTTTCTCAAACCGCGGCTTCAACTAGAAACCCCGTGCGCTCTGCTAGCACGCTGCGACTGCTCAGCGACCTGGGGCTTGACGACATCCCCAATGTCGCCGCATCTGAAGCGAGCCTCCTCGACTCGCTCGACATCCCTGAGCTCGCCACGACCCTGGCCCCGGAACTCGCCTCTACTCCGGCACCGCAGCAGGTTGAAGTCGTCGACCTGCCAGGTTGTCGTTTTTTGCCGAGATAATTTCCTATTCTGACGGTCATTTCCATTGCTTGCTAACTTGACCATGATACTCGCAGATTATCCCTCGGGGGGCGTTGGCGCGGTTCTGAACGTTGCCCCGTTGAGCTCCGCGCCGCTGGTCGCCCTTCCCGCCGGGAGACAAGCAAAGACCGTGTAACAACCCAATTTTCTCTGCAGGCATTTCTTTGGGTGACACGGCCTGGGACACGGGCGTGTCCCAGGGCGTGTCAAGCTGGAGTCGACGATTTGGCCGCGTGGTCGACGAGATTTTGGAGTCGACGGTCGTTGAACAGCAGACACGGCCTGCGACATGGGCGTGTCGCAGGGCGTGTCGAGGCCGTGTCGACGATCTGCCTTGGTGTCGACGATTTGTTTCGCTCGATAATGTGTCGAGAGGAGGCACACGGCCCAGGACACAGGCGTGTCCCAAGCCGTGTCGTGTGCTCGACGACTTTTGCACGACGATCGTCGAGTGTCGAGATGTAGGCATCGAGTGTCAAGAAGTTGCACACGGCCTGTGACACGGGCTTGTCAAAGGGCGTGTCAATTTGGGTCGACGAACTCAGCCCGATGAAAAGTTTCGACAGGGCGTGTCTTCGTCCCGTGTGTTGGCACACGACCTGGGACACAGGCATGTCACAGGCCGTGTGAAGTCTCGGGATGTTTTGGGATTATTTTCGCCAATGCACACGGCCACAGACACAGGCGTGTCTGAAGGCGTGTTGGGTGACACGGCCCATGACATGGGCGTGTCCCATGGGCATGTCACTGGTTTGGATAAGTCAGTTGACCACCGCTTGAGGCACACGGCCTGGGACACGGGCGTTTCACAGGCCGTGTCAGGGCAAATTCAGCTTTTCTGGCATTTTTGTGGTCGTCCATTCCTTCAGCCTGGATCCAAGGGCTGAAGCTTCTTTCCTCTTTTTCCTAAAGGCCGAAACTGAGAACTTATTCTCATTTTTTCTTAGCCTTTATCTTTCTTCAAAAGAGAGAAAGAGAGAGAGGAAGAAGGAGGAAGAATGGGAAGGGCTGCTGCTGGTGGTGTTGTGGTTTACCGACAAGAGATCCGAAGCCGGCGTTGCAGAGGAAAAGCTCTTGTGCTCCATTCAAGCTAGCTTTGAGTTCATGGCACCGAAGCGATCGTTGATTGTCTCTGAGATATCTGCAAGGAGAAAATACCAAACTAACAATTCATCAAGGCAAGTATACCTATCGAAATGCAGCTAGGGGACACAAGTGTCGTATTGAAATCCAGGAACAGTTGAGTAAGCTTACTCACACGAAATCTATTATTTTATTGACGGTAAAATAAGGTTTAGCTAAATGTACTAAATGAAGAGAACTACTTGCATGAAAAGATAAAGAGAGCTAAAAGAGCGATTAACTTAAGCGTAGTAACGATGAAGGGAAAATACACTTGATCAGAAATCACCTCGGCAAGAGTGGTTAGAAAAATACGATAAATAAACCTAAGCTAATTAGGGTAAAGGTCCTTGACCGTGGAGGTTCCATGAATATTGACACGCTTCTCTCGAAGGCCGTGCCTAACTGAGTTTAGGAAGGTCCGACCGACTCTCGCCTAAATCGGAGGCCTAAAACTCGTTTTACGCGGTGAACCCCTATATTGGATTTTACTCCAATCCGGGAGATTTGAACGTCTGCCTCTCTCGAGGGGTGCGAACAACTCCCTTTACTCTTGAGTGCTCATTTCAAACTTTCGGCCTCTCGGCTAGCCCAGAATGAAAGCAAAGGTGGAGAGTATATATCGATAATATACCTCCAACCCGTGATAAATCAAGAGCAATTCAAAGCTAAACCCTAAAAAGAAAAGGTAAGATTCAAAGCATCATAACCTAATCACTCGAACCTCGGATCAATTAGATCGAGTACATGGAGGATTAGTTAATCATTGTAAGGTGGAAGAGGGGGATGAGTAGAAGAAAAATGCTGAAAACAGAGCAGGAACGAAAAAGAAAACAACACTTTTTATTAAGAGAAACAGTGATCTTACAGCTTGAAAATCAGAGATTACAAGAACATGAAAAGGAAACTACACTATCATTAGCATCATACTACAGAAAGAAGCTAGGAGCTAATACAGGGAAAGCATAAAGCTAGAGCTACGAACTAAAAATGGAAAGACATGCTTAAAAAGTTCAGAAATACAAAGGACAGAACCTCCCCTCTCAAAGTGAAAAGTTGTCCTAAAACCCCTGGAGTTGGGCTCTATTTATAGAATTTTTCGGGTCGGGTCACGCCCCCCTGTCACGCCCTGGTCGGGCGTGACCCTGGGGCGTGACACATTCGGCGCGACTTTTTCGGGCAGGAATTGAATTCTGACGAAGTAGTTGAGGTACACGCCCATAAGTCACGCCCTGGTAGGGCGTGTACCTTGGGCGTGTTCTTTGCGGTGTGACTTTTTCGAGCTGAAATTGAATGCTGGAGGTGACGGCCGGAATTGCTGAAGTACACGCCCATATGTCACGCCCGGGTCAGGCATGACCCTGGGGCGTGACACTTTCGGTGCGACGGTGGAGCGGGAAAAACGAGCGCGCTGCGGCGATTCCTCGAAACCTGGGGACACGTCTCTAGTACACGCCCGTGTCGGATGTGACACGGGCGTGACCGAGGGCATGTACACTAAGTTTCCATGGAATGCTGTTTCGGACCAATTGCTTCATTCCTCTGGGTTACACGCCCTAGGTACACGCCCTGGTAGGGCGTGACCTTGGGGCGTGTCATAGCAAACTTCGGCTGAAAGCAGTGAAAACCTGCAAAAAGCAGAAAAAATGCATTAGCGACAAAAATATATACAAAGGGGAATCAAAACAAGGACTTTACAAGACATGATTGACTTTAAAACCCCGAAAATATCCTAATAAAATTGACTGCAAACGTATTATCAAATTCCCCCAAGCTTAAGTTTTGCTTGTCCCCAAGCAAAGATATAAAGACAAGCTAATCATAAAAAGTGACTAATTCAAAAAGTTTTAATCATACTCACACAAGTACTATGCAAAATTCTAGGTAGGGAGAATATAAAACGTAAATCTAAAACAATTATTTAGGTATGGTTTAACTTTTATAAACTTTACTTAATAAAAATAAATCATCCAGAATTTTGACGAAATTCTTTAAATAGATTTGAGCAAGGCAATGAAAATGAAAAGAACGTATTGAGTTATTACTAGATCCAAGCAACGCATTATAATTATATCAATTAAATAACAAAAATCTAAGTTTAAATCCAAAACTAAAACTGATTTACTTTTCTTCTTTTCTTAGTTGTTAAATAAAACTAAAAAAGGGCGTGAATCAAAAGGACTTAATAGGACCGAAACGTTTGGTTTAGGAATATGAATAGGAGTGGAATTCAAATATAAACATGGAGGCTTAAAAAACACACTAAACCAAAGCAACGAGTTTTTTTAAAAAAATAAATTTATTTTAAACAAAATATGTATAAACAAATTTATTTTTTTCTCTTTATGATTATTTATCTCTTTTCTTTTTATTATTTTCATTCATTTTTTTTTCTCTTTTTTTTTTCAATTTATTGCTTTTGAGTACACTTTTTTCAACAATTTCTCCAAAGATAACACAAAATTTCCTATCAAAAAAAAATTAGCGTGATTAGATAGGTAGGAATTTGGGCTTTGGTGAAAATGAAATGCTGTGTGGAGTTATCAAATGAATTTAGAAAAAATGCTCAAAAGCAGCTAACTAGTGGTAAAAGAGATTAGGTTGGCAAGAAAGCTCAAACGTAAACAAAAATGGCCTAAATCATTTTCACGCTTTTTTTTTAAATTTATTTAAAACATAGAGTCGATAAATTTCAAAAAGCAAGTTCGAGATAATAAAAGAAGATTGATGAAATTATCTTGAAAATAAAAATAATATGTGACTTGGATCATTCATATCTACTACGTTATTCAAAATTTGTTCTTACAAAAATTATCTAAAGACGAAAAGGAAAATAGTGGATGATAAATTTTTAGAGAAAGTAAAGAAAATAAATAACGAAAAACCATAATCGAAATGCACGTTTTAGAGAAATATTTTACCTTAACATGCTACCGTAAATTAGAAACACAGCATGGCCAACATTTTACTTGTGAAATATGATTAAAAAAATTGATTAGAAAAATTATAATTAACTACGTTGTCTATAAAGAAATTTGAGAAAAACAAAACATAAACATGGGGTACTTATTGAAATACCAAGATACAGCTATATAATAATTTTTTTTTCTGAATGTTTTGGATATTTACAAAACAAAAAGAAGGAGGAAGTCCTCCCCCAAGCTTAAAATCTACATTGTCCTCAATGGAGAAGGAGGTTGGAGAACGAGAGAAAAGTAAAGTACAGAAAGGAAAGACAGAATTGAAAAACAGGTACTTCCCCGGTTTGATTTTGCAGGGCAAGTTGAGTGATGCCGCTCCTCCATGCCTGTGCTGTGGATCTTCATGAAACGTCGGCCGGCGGACTTTGGCATGGAAGCAGAACCGTTGGAGCAGGCGATCGCAGAAGTTTCAGCTTGCCGGAGCCAGTCGGGGCAAAAAGTGTAAAAGAAAGAAAACAGAAAAAGATAACTTGGGTTGCATCCCAAGAGCGCCCTTTGTTTAAAGCGTCGTTTGAGCTCGACGCATCAAAATAAGATTGTCCCAAATATTGTTTAACAATAAAGTTCAAATAAAGTTCAAAGTTGAGGAGAAAAATAAAGTTCAGATTAATCAAATGTCAGGATCGGAAAGATAGAGTGAACAGGGTTGAGACTGACATCATCACAGAAATACAGTTCAAGACGCTGACCATTCACTTTGAAAGTACCCTTATCAGGGTGAGAAATTAAAATAGTACCATAAGAAAAGACTTCTAAAACGGTAAAAGGCCCAGACCAACGTGATTTTAATTTACCCGGGAATAAACGTAAACGAGAGTTATAAAGAAGCACTTGGTCGCCTGGCTTAAAGATTTTTGGGTGCCTAAGATGTCGGTCGTGTAAACGCTTCGTCCGCTCTTTATAAAGTCTGTTATTTTCATACGCGTAAGAGCGCCACTCGTCGAGTTTGTTAAGTTGAAATTTTATAAAATCGCCGACGGAGTTGGGATTGAAGTTTAAAAATCACAAGGCCCAAAAGGCGCGGTGCTCTAACTCTACGGGTAAATGACACGATTTTCCATAAACCAACCGATATGGCGTACATCCGAGGGCGGTTTTGTACGCTGTTCGGTAGGCCCATAGAGCATCGTCTAATTTGGCGGACCAGTCTTTTATAGATGTTGAAACAGTCTTTTCTAAAATTCTTTTTATTTCCCTATTGACTACTTCGACTTGTCCGTTAGTTTGGGGGTGGTAGGCAGTGGAAAGCTTATGAGTAACGCCATATTTAGTTAGGATTTTTGAAAATTTTGCGTTACAGAAATGGGAACCCCTATCACTAACGATAGCGCGCGGCGTACCGAATCGAGAAAATAATTTTTTGAGGAAATTAACTACGACTCGGGCGTCATTCGTAGGAAGAGCTTGGGCTTCGGCCCAACGTGAAACATAATCAACGGCAACTAAAATATACTTATTCCCGAAGCTAGAAGGAAAAGGGCCGACAAAATCAATCCCCCAGAGGTCGAAAACTTCGCACTCTAGGAAATAATTTTGTGGCATTTAATTTTTATTCGAAATATTACCCGACCGTTGGCAACTATCACACCTACTCACAAAGGCATGCGCGTCTTTAAACAGGCTGGGCCAGTAAAAACCCGCGCTTAACACTTTGTGAGCGGTGCGAGCAGCTTGATAGTGCCCACCTGTCGGTCCTTCATGCAAATGTTTAATAATATCTAATCCTTCATCGAAAGAAACACACCTCCTGATCACTTGGTCGGCACAAATTCTGAAAAGATGCGGGTCCTCCCAAAAATAGTTTTTTAGCTCAGAAAAGAATTTCTTCTTTTGCTGAGATGAAAACTCTTTTGGGAGCACACGGGCCACTAGATAGTTGGCGATGCGGGCAAGCCAAGGAGAAGTAGATGTGTTAATAATGAAAAGCATCTCATCAGGGAAATAGTAATGAAAAGAATTTTCGTCTAATTGTTCTATAAACAGGTTGTCTAGGCGCGAAAGGTGGTCGGCGGCCAAGTTCTCGGCACCTCGCTTATCACGGATCTCTAAGTCAAACTCCTGGAGGAGTAAGACCCAGCGAATCAAGCGAGGCTTGGCATCCGTTTTAGAGAGAAGATATTTGAGGGCCGAGTGGTCCGTAAAAACAATAATTTTCGAAAGAGTAATATAAGGGCGAAATTTGTCAAAAGCGAATACTACAGCTAATAGCTCCTTCTCGGTTGTGGTGTAATTTTCCTGTGCAGATGTGAGTGTTTTACTAGCGTAATAAATGGGGTGGAAGTTTTTGGAAATACGTTGACCTAGTACGGCTCCCACCGCATAACTACTCGCATCACACATTATTTCAAATGGAAGATCCCACACCGGAGCTATCATGATTGGCGCATTAACTAATTTTTCTTTTATTAAATTGAAGGCAGCTAGACAGAGGTCATCAAAGATGAATGGGGCGTCTTTTTCTAAGAGATGGGTAAGGGGCTTGGTGATTTTAGAAAAGTCCTTTATGAAGCGGCGGTAGAAACCCGCATGACCCAGGAAACTTCTTATGGCTTTTATGTTCGTAGGTGGCGGCAGTTTCTCGATAACTTCTATTTTCGCAACGTCTACTTCAATACCCCTTTCAGAAATTTTATGTCCCAAAACTAACCCTTCCCTTACCATAAAATGACATTTTTCCCAATTTAAGGCGAGGTTAGTTTCTTCGCATCGCTCTAAGACTTTTTCAAGGTTCTCTAAGCAACTATCGAAGGAATTCCCGAAGACGGAGAAATCATCCATGAAGACTTCCATAATGCTTTCTACGTACTTGTCAAAGATGGCGAGCATACATCGTTGGAATGTAGCCGGCGCATTGCACAATCCAAACGGCATTCTTCGGTAGGCGAAGGTGCCGAAGGGACAAGTAAACGTAGTTTTCTCCTGATCCTCGGGGGAGATGGGGATTTGAAGATACCCCGAGAGGCCATCGAGAAAACAATAAAAGCTATGTCCGGAAAGTCGTTCTAAAATTTGATCAATGAACGGCAAGGGGAAGTGATCCTTGCGGGTGGCGTCGTTCAACTTACGGTAATCTATACACATTCGCCATCCGGTCACCGTCCGAGTCGGGATTAATTCATTATTTTCATTACTTACGACCGTTATCCCTCCCTTCTTTGGTACTACCTGAACTGGGCTAACCCACTTACTTTCGGATATAGGATAGATAATTCCTGCGTCTAACAATTTCATAACCTCGCCCTTAACTACGTCTTTCATGTTTGGGTTTATACGACGCTGAGGTTGTATAGAGTTACGAGAATTATCTTCCATTAAGATTTTATGAGTGCAGAAAGATGGGCTTATTCCCTTGATATCAGATATCTGCCAAGCAATAGCTTGGCGATGCTTTTGTAAAATTGAAAGAAATTTATTCTTTTGTGCATCCGTGAGGTAGGACGAAACTATGACAGGCAGCTTGGATTCGTTTTCTAAGAAAGCGTATTGAAGGTGCTCTGGTAGTTCTTTCAGTTCCAAGGTAGGGGGGTCATCATACGAGGTTTTGGAAATTTGTTCTTTTTCAAAAACTATGTCCTCGTACACTTTTTTATATGTAAAATTAAAAGGGGTGTTGCTAGCGGCCATGGCGGCTTCGTGCAGCGATTCAGTTGGAAAAGTAGAAGAGGAACAGAAATCAAAAAATTCTTTTTCAAAATCAGAGGGGCGGGTGGAGGATTCTTCACTTACGTGTAGAGATTCAGTTGGAAGAGGAGGAGAGGAACAAAAATTGTTAAATTCTTTTTCAAAATCAGAGGTGGGAGAGAAGGATTCCTCACTTATGGTATCCATGAAAAAACAGGAGTCGTCGTTAGCTAGTGTGTTCTTCATCGAGGGGGTGATAGAGAAAGTTACCTCATCGTCGCCCACTCGAAGGAAGAGCTTACCATTGCTTACATCAATGATAGCTCGGGAGGTGGCAAGGAAGGGTCGGCCAAGGATCAGGGGAACCTCGACGTCTTCTTCGATGTCTAAAATGACAAAGTCCACCGGGAAGATGAACTTGTCAACTTTGACTAGGACGTCCTCCACTATTCCTAACGGGTATTTGACTGACCTGTCGGCTAGCTGGATACTCATGTGTGTGGGGTTGAGACTACCAATTCCTAACTTTTTAAACAACGAGAGGGGCATAAGATTAATACTCGCACCTAAGTCGGCTAAAGCGTGTTTGACAAAGAGATCACCAAAGACACACGGGATAGAGAAACTACCCGGGTCACTGATTTTCTTCGGTAATCCGTTTGTCAAAACCGCCGAGCACGCGGCATTTAACGTGACATGAGAAAGGTTCTCTAACTTCTTCTTGTTGGTTAGGAGGTCCTTAAGGTATTTTGCATACTTAGGCATCTGGGATATGGCTTCGTGGAAAGGCAGATTTATGTGGATTTGTTTAAACATTTCTAAAAAACGGGTGTATTGATCATCCTGTCGTTGTTTATTAAGTTCGGAAGGGTATGGCGGGGATGGATTGTTTTTAAAGATGGGTGGTGGAGTGAGTTGTTGTTCTAAAATAGGAGTGATACTTTCTTCGGCAGAGGGTGGAGTTTTTAAAACGGGAACGGAGCTTTGATTTTTTAAAGCGGAAGCGGAGATTGCCTCGGGCTCTTCACTTATCATACCGGGAACTTTCGTCCCACTCCGAAGAGTTATAGCTTTCGCTTGCTCTCTCGGGTTGGGCTCGGTATTGGAAGGAAGAGACCCTACGGGTCGCTCAGAAATCATTTTAGCGAGCTGTCCTACCTGGTTTTCTAAGTTTTTAACACTTCCGGTTAAGGTCCTAATCGTAGCGTCATTAGCATTCATGTACTTTGAAAACACTTCCTCCAAATTTGGAGGTTTTGGAAAACTTTGAGGAGGTGGTGGTGGAGCAGAAAAATCACTTTGCGGTGGCGGGCGCACAGCATTCGATGGATTGCTCCACGAAAAATTCGGATGATTTTTTAATGCAGGATTATAACTATTCGGAAAATTAAAACCAGGAGGATGATAATTCGCAGCAGAAAAATTATTAAAAGCAGTTCTAGGCATATTATTTACATAATCCAAATGTTCAGCGGGAGGAGTTGCAGATTACCATACCTGAGGGGCGGAGGCAGCAGTCATCTCCGTAATTTTTTTGCTTAATATTTCAACTTGCAGTGCGAGTTGGGAGACGTTGTCCACTTCAAAGAGACCTGCATGTTTGTTTGGGCGGGACCTAGGCACATTCCACTGGTAAGTGTTCATGGCCATGTCTTCAAACAGCTCAAGAGCTGCTTCCGGGGTCTTATGGTTTAAAGTACCGCCAGAAGCTGCGTCTATCATTTGCTTCGTGCTTTGATTTAGCCCATTATAAAAAGTCTGTACCTGCAACCATACAGGCAGAGCGTGATGTGGGCATCGTCTTAATAATTCTTTAAATCTTTCCCAAGTTTCGTAAAGGGTCTCAGAGTCTATTTGTCCAAAGGCAGAAATGTCATTCCTAAGTTTAGCAGTTTTAGCAGGCGGAAAATACTTGGCCAAAAATTTTTCAGTTAATTGCGTCCAAGTAGTTGTGCTATTTTTAGGAAGGGTGTTCAGCCACTGCTTAGCCTTAATTCTAAAAGAGAAAGGAAATAATCTTAGCCTAATAGCATCATTTGTGACACCATTTATCTTGAAGGTGTCACAAATCTCAAGAAAGCTGGCTATGTGTGCGTTCGGGTCTTCATCTTGAAGCCCGTCAAATTGCACATACTACTGCACCATTTGAATTATGCTAGGCTTCAGTTCGAAATTATTATTATTTATTGCAGGGCGAACTATACTAGTTTCTGTACCCTCGAGATTTGGTCGTGCATAATAGGACATAGGCCTGTGCACGACTTCCTCCACGTTGGGTTCTGCCATTCTTAAGGTAGAAAATGACTCGGAATCCTCAACCGGCACTTGGGTAGTAGGGCCTTGAAATCGCGATCTTCTCCGAAGAGTACGCTCAATTTCGTGGTCCAGGTCCAAAGTAACCGACGGACTTCCGCGGGTCATACACTAGAAGAAGAGAGGAGAAGCAAGACTAAAAAGTAAAAGATTAATGAAGTTGGAAAAAAAAAATTTTTGAAATAGATTTTTTTATGTTTTAACTCCCGAACTTCCCAAGGGCTACCCGGTGAAGGGTTCGCAAGGTACTAGACAAGATAGTGGCATTTAGAGCCACTTTGCCCTTTTCGAGAGAGTTAGGTGGTGTTGAAAATTTTGTGATGTGGGTTTCTATTAAGAATGCGGTAATTAAAATCCAGCCATTTAACTCCGAGTGAGTAGGCGGAAAGTAAAAGCTACACTCACGCACTCGACAGAAAATTAAAACACACCCACTCTACAGAAAGTAACACCCTCTACTGAAATAAAGCCTGCCAATTAACTCAGGTGAGTAGGCGGAAAAATAAAATACGCACACTTGCTTGAATGAAATCCAGCCAATTAACTCAAGTGAGTAGGCGGAAAAATTAAAAAGACGCACACTTGCTTGAAATAAATCCAGCCAATTAACTCAAGTGAGTAGGCAGAAAAATTAAAAATACACACACTTAACAAAATCCAGCCATTTAACTCAAGTGAGTAGGCGGAAAAAATATAAGAAGGAGGCTGAGAAAGAGAAGTGATAAAATTAATATATTCGCGTTTTCAATTTATCAACGAGCGTTGCTTCCCCGGCAACGGCGCCAAAAACTTGATAGTCTCTGAGATATCTGCAAGGAGAAAATACCAAACTAACAATTCATCAAGGCAAGTATACCTATCGAAATGCAGCTAGGGGACACAAGTGTCGTATTGAAATCCGGGAATAGTTGAGTAAGCTTACTCACACGAAATCTATTATTTTATCGACGGCAAAATAAGGTTTAGCTAAATGTACTAAAGGAAGAGAACTACTTACATGAAAAGATAAAGAGAGCTAAAAGAGCGATTAACTTAAGCTTGGTAACGATGAAGGGAAAATGCACTCGATCAGAAATCACCTCGGCAAGAGTGGTTAGAAAAATACGATAAATAAACCTAAGCCAATTAGGGTAAAGGTCCTTGACCGTGGAGGTTCCATGAATATTGACACGCTTCTCTCAAAGGTCGTGCCTAACTGAGTTTACGAAGGTCCGACCGACTCTCGCCTAAATCGGAGGCCTAAAACTCGCTTTACGCGGTGAACCCCTCTATTTGATTTTACTCCAATCCGGGAGATTTGAACGTCTGCCTCTCTCGAGGGGTGCGAACAACTCCCTTTACTCTTTAGTGCTCATTTCAAACTTTCGGCCTCTCGGCTAGCCCAGAATGAAAGCAAAGGTGGAGAGTATATATCGATAATATACCTCCAACCCGTGATAAATCAAGAGCAATTCAAAGCTAAACCCTAAAAAGAAAAGGTAAGATTCAAAGCATCATAACCTAATCACTCGAACCTCGGATCAATTAGATCGAGTACATGGAGGATTAGTTAATCATGGTGAGGTGGAAGAGGGGGATGAGTAGAAGAAAAATGCTGAAAACAGAGCAGGAACGAAAAAGAAAACAACACTTTTTATTAAGAGAAACAGTGATCTTACAGCTTGAAAACCAGAGATTACAAGAACATGAAAAGGAAACTACACTATCATTAGCATCATACTACAGAAAGAAGCTAGGAGCTAATACAGGGAAAGAATAAAGCTAGAGCTACGAACTAAAAATGGAAAGACATGCTTAAAAGGTTCAAAAATACAAAGGACAGAACCTCCCCTCTCAAAGCGAAAAGTTGTCCTAAAACCCCTGGAGTTGGGCTCTATTTATAGAATTTTTCGGGTCGGGTCACGCCCCCCTGTCACGCCCTGGTCGGGCGTGACCCTGGGGCGTGACACATTCGGCGCGACTTTTTCGGGCAGGAATTGAATTCTGACGAAGTAGTTGAGGTACACGCCCATAAGTCACGCCCTGGTAGGGCGTGTACCTGGGGCGTGTTCTTTGCGGCGTGACGTTTTCGGGCTGAAATTGAATGCTGGAGGTGACGGGCGGAATTGCTGAAGTACACGCCCATATGTCATGCCCGGGTCAGGCGTGACCCTGGGGCGTGACACTTTCGGTGTGACGGTGGAGCGGGAAAAACGAGCGCGCTGCGGCGATTCCTCGGAACCTGGGGACACGTCTCTAGTACACGCCCGTGTCGGATGTGACACGGGCGTGACCGAGGGCGTGTACACTAAGTTTCCATGGAATGCAGTTTCGGACCAATTGCTTCATTCCTCTGGGTTACACGCCCTAGGTACACGCCCTGGTAGGGCGTGACCTTGGGGCGTGTCACAGCAAACTTCGGCTGAAAGCCGTGAAAACCTGCAAAAAGTAGAAAAAATGCATTAGCGACAAAAATATATACAAAGGGGAATCAAAACAAGTACTTTACAATACATGATTGGCTTTAAAACCCCGAAAATATCCTAATAAAATTGACTGCAAACGTATTATCAATCGTCAAGGGTAACGACTTTTCTTCCGAGCCATGTGAAGGCTTCCTTTTGGCATATATTGTGATTCCCCCACCAAGAGGTGGCTGATTTTGGGAGTCTTTTGTGTGATTCATGAAATCCCCTTTGTTGGCATATAGATACAGAAATGGAGTACGGAATAGGCATGATGTGTGAAGCCCATCTGGACAGGTTGGTCTGGATTGGTGATGTTGCATACGAACCGGAGAAGACTCCGTGATAAACATGTCGTTTAAGATGTTAACGGGTTATACCTGCGAAAAGGAGTAGCAGGAAGTACTAGAGTGGTAGCCCAGGAAAATAGTCGTGTTCTGTTTTTGGTTCCAACCTGTGAATGAGGCACAGGAAGTACTGGAGGGACCAGGAAAGAACCTTTGTGATGCTTGATGTCGTAGGGTGTCCACCTGTAAAGCGAGTAACAGGAAGTACTGGCATGGTAGCCAGGAAAGACCCCTGACATTTGTGATTTTGCGGTGTCCACCTGTGAAGAGAGTAACAGGAAGTACTGGGATGCCCAGGAAAGACCCGCTGTTGTTATAAGAAATGGGTATAGAGAAGTACCCAGGCTGTGTGCCAAGACCAGGATTGGTGAGACCGACCCGCACCTTTGTTATAACCATGAGTACGCTATACTCGGAGAAGGCAAGGCTATTTGAGTAACGGGGGGTGGAGGATCCGACCTACGCTATGTCCGTCCGACGTAAGACCAAAAGGCGCAGTCTATTGGAGCGCATAGCAAGAGTCTTCGGCCGGCGCGCCATGACACAATGGGGGGCTACGGGCCATCCCGGTGTAGGAAGACTAACTCCGGCTGCACTCCATGGAGTAAATGCTCAAGAGATTTACCGTTTGGTTGTGACCCTGATCCGGTGGTGGGCAAGAGCTTTGCCAGAACACCAAGAATGTGCCCTGAGTGCACGGACCATTGGGCCGGGTGGCGAACGGTTATGATGGCTTGTGTGCGTGAAAGCACATTTTGATGATATATATTGCCATACCTGTGATATGATATGCCTGTAGGGAAGAATACCGCTGCCCCGAGAGAAGGGGTAGGGTCGTTATAATTTGGTCAGCTGAACGCTGACCGTTGCTTTTGTTTGCCACCGTTGGGTGGATTATCCCTGTACAGGTGCTGGCGAGCCGAGCGGGACACATAGAGGTTGATGTTCCTGCTGTTGTTGTTGTTGCTGCTGCTAGACCTTGAAGGCTATTTAGAAATGTTTTGTGTTTTCTTTTATTGTGGCCGGCCTGCGCGCCCATAGTTGAAGCCACTGTGTGATAGCCATCTAAGGCCATAAGGCCAACTCTTTTTACTTGTTATAAGACATTCCTATATCGTATAAAATGTGGAGTTTTATATTTGGGAATTCATGAGGAGTTCAAGTTGTAGTCTAGGCTTCCGCTAGAATGCTTTGTGATAGCTGCGATGCGCTACTCTGGTATCATCCTGTACCTTCACCGCCAGTTTTGTGATATATCCTGTGGGGCCCCGGCCGGACCTTCTAGAATATACCATATGAACGGATGGGGTTATTACATTTTTGGTATCAGTTGTCTTGGTCTTTCCCTCTCGAAGTCGTGGTCGACTTCTTTTGTGGGGTGGCGAGCACGTGTTTGTGCAATCCAAAGTCTACGAATGAACTTCTGAATGTCCATGATAGGAATGCAAATTGGTGTGTTTGCGGAACCTGCGTGTTATTATTTTGTGTTGTTTTCTTGGGTACGACCGCTAATGTGTGTGTCTTGTCCACCTTTAGGTGACACAAAGTGGAGCTGGGCCGTATGAGCCCTAGCGTTCTGATGAAAGTACGACACCATCCGCGGTGCCTACACCTCCACCGTCTGCGGAACATGTGCGTTTAGTTACGGAGGCTTTATTTACCATGATCCAAGGCCAGCCACTTAGGCAGGAACAAGCGGCTGTGAGGCCAGAAAAGGTGGCGGCAAGGCCTGAACCTGTAGTGGATGTGACTCCTCGAGCGGCTGAGAAGCAGCTAACGCGGTTTATGAGTTTCCATCCGCCTATGTTTTCGGGAGAGGGAACTCCGACGCAGGCTGAGGATTGGTTATCCTGCGTCAAGCGAGCGATGACGGCGATTGGAACGACGGAGCATCAGAAAGTTACCTTAGTTACCTTCTTGCTTGAAGGAGAAGCTCGATTGTGGTTGGATGAGATGGAGTTGCATCACTTGGCGGGTCGTCCTTTAACACAAGTATCGATGGACGAATTCTCCTGACTCTTCCTAGAGAAGCACCTTCCTGTGGCTCAGCAGATAGCCATGGAAAATGAATTTCAAAAGCTAACCAAAGGTGATGGCAGTGTTGACGCGTACCTGCATGAATTTACTCGCTTGGGGTGGTATGCGGGTTCTATCTTTGCGGATGAGCAGAGGAAGACCAATTGGTTCTATGAAGGACTGAGGGACGAACTGAGGTTCCTTGTGTCAAGTTCGGTGAACCAAGGTTTCCAAGCGTTGGTTGACACTGCGAGCGCGTTAGAAAAGGATATGAAAAGGGTGCAAGGGAAGAGAGCGTTGGCTGTGACGCAACCGGAGTGGAAGGCGCCCCGATCTGGGAAACCATTTTATAAAAAGAGATGGGGCAAGAAGTCCAAGACAAGTGGACAAGCTCCTTCATCAGTTACAACGGGAGCAACGTCAGGGGCTACCTCCAAGCCAGATACTCGTATCTGCTTCAATTTTGGCCGGATGGGGCATATTGCGTGAGATTGTCGGATGCCGCCAAAGAGTGAAAAGAAGGCGGGAGCATCTTATGCGGAAAAAGGAAAGGCGGTGGTGGATTCCTCTGCCTCGCAGGCGCAACCCCGGGTCTACAATCTTGGCCTACAAGAGGCCATCAAGCAGAGTGACGTGATCACAGGTATGAGTTTAGTTTTGCATATGTTATTGTTTGTATGCGTTACTTAGTATATATATGTTTGTGGTTTGTGTGTGTGACATGATTGTTACAGGCTTTGTGATGATTCGGGACACGCTGGCGCGAGCACTGTTTGATACGGGTGCATCGCATTCTTTTCTGTCTAGCGAGTTTATAACGCGGCTTGGGATACCCAGTCGTGCAAAGACAGATAGCGTCAGAGTGGTGTTGTCTAATGGCTGTTGGATGCTTGCGGATCAAGCTTGCAATGTGGCGGTTCAGTTAGGAAGTCGGGATTTTCGTTTAACTGCATTTGTTTTGCCAATATCAGAATTTGACGTGATTTTTGGGATGGATTGGCTTGCGGAGCAGCATGCTATGATTGATTGCCAGTCCAAAGAAATCACGTTGGGCCAGAATACCGAACAGGAGACAAAGTTCGCGGGTATGCGAGGAGTGGGCGGGACATTGATGTCTGCACTCCAGGTAGTCAAGGCTGTTCGGAAGGGTGCGGAATGTTATTTTGCACTAATTCAGGCTGTTGAGCCTAAGGCCAGTGAGTGCGAGGTTCCGATTGTGGCAGAATTTACAGATGTGTTTCCCATGGATCTCCCTGGGCTACCACCCCAGCGGGAGATTGACTTCACAATTGAGTTGGTGCCCGGTGCGAAACCTGTGGCCCGCTCGCCATATCGCGTCGCGCCAAAAGAGATGGCTGAGTTGAAGGTTTAACTACAAGAAATGTTAGAGCAAGGGTATATACGCCCAAGCATGTCACCTTGGAGCGCGCCTGTGCTTTTTGTAAGGAAGAAATATGGTGGGTTGCGGTTGTGTATTGATTACCGTAAACTGAATAAGCTGACCGAGAAGAATATGTATCTAATACCCCGAATTGATGAGTTGTTCGATCAGCTAGTGGGTTTGACCGTCTATTCTAAGTTGGACCTGAAGTCTGGTTATTACCAGTTGAGAATCCGGGAAGGTGACATTCCCAAAACCGCATTTGGAACGCGTTATGGGCACTATGAGTTCACAGTCATGCCATTTGGACTGTGCAATGCGCCCTCGGTGTTTATGGATCTGATGCACCGTATGTTTCGCGGGATCTGTTTGTGATCGTGTTCATTGATGACATCCTAGTGTACTCGAAGTCAAAAGCTGATCATGAGATTCACTTGCGGTTGGTGTTGAACACGTTGAGGCAAAATCAGCTATATGTCAAGTTCTCGAAGTGCGAGTTTTGGCTATCGTCAGTGGCATTTTTGGGCCATGTGGTGAGTGGAGCGGGCATTGCAGTGGATCCAGCGAAGATAAGGGCCATACAGGAGTGGCCAATGTTGTCTTCCGTGGCCGAGGTCAGGAGTTTCCTTGGACTTGCGGGCTACTATAGAAGATTTGTGGAAAACTTCTCGCGGATCGCTTTGCCGCTAACCACACTGACACGAAAAGATCAGAACTTCGTTTGGACGCCAGAGTGTGCACGAGCTTTTGAAGAGCTGAAGGTTCGGTTGACCACGGCGCCGGTGTTGTCTTCGCCACGTGGAACCGATGGATTTGTGATTTATAGTGATGCCTCAGGGAGCGGCTTAGGCTGCGTTCTTCTGCAAAATGGAAAGGTTATTGCTTATGGCTCACGTCAGCTGAAGGTGCACGAACGAAATTATCCCGTCCATGATTTGGAACTAGCGGCGGCGATTTTTGCACTCAAGTTGTGGCGACATTACCTTTATGGAGTGAAGGTGGAGATCTATACAGATCATAAGAGCCTAAAGTACCTATTGGAGCAGAAAGATTTGAATATGCGACAACGAAGGTGGTTGGAGTTCCTTGGGGACTACACGTTCGAGATTCACTATACGCCCGGGAAGGGGAATGTTGTCGCGGATGCCTTGAGTCGGCGGGTTCCGGCTATAGCAAATTGGTTACAAAGGCATGATGAACGTCTTATCCGGCAGCTGGAGACGTTGGAGATTTATTGTGTTGACAAGAATTGCACTGCCACTGCATGTTTGAACTGTACTGAGGTACAATGTGACCTTGCGGACTGAGTTCGACGGGCAACGGAGTTGGATGAAGATCTCTTACGCTATGTGAATGAAGGGACAAAGGGCAAATTCACCTGGATTGACAGTCTTTTGCGAAAAGAGGGCCGTTTGTGCGTCCCAATTGTGGGGAAACTGAGGGAAGAACTGATGTATGAAGCACATTATACAAAGTATTCCATTCACCCCGGGACCACGAAGATGTTCAATGATATGAAGAAGCTTTTCTGGTGGCCAGGCCTCAAGAAAGATGTTGCCCTTTATATATCCAAATGCCAAACATGTGCGATGGTGAAGGCGGAATGCCAAAAGCCGGGCGGTTATTTGAAGTCACTGCCGATCCCAGAGTGGAAATTTGATGATATTTCCATGGATTTTGTGCACGGGTTGCCAAGATCGCAGTGAGGAAATGATTCCATTTGGGTAATTGTGGACCGGCTAACGAAAGTAGCACATTTTCTCCCGAACAGGCGGGATGATTCAGTTGAAAGTTTGGCAAAGTTATATGTTGACCAGATTGTGCGGCTTCACGGTGTTCCTCGGAGCATCGTCAGTGATCGAGATGGGTGATTCACGTCAAATGATTGGAGGCTAGTTCACCGACTGTTGGGCACGAAGTTGACTTTCAGTAAGGCCTTTCATCCCCAAACGGATGGCAAACTGAACGTACCAACAGAATAATGGAGGACATGCTCCGAATGTGCGCCCTTGATTTCGGAAAGAGATGGGAAGATCATGTCTATATGGTAGAGTTTGCATATAATAACAGCTACTAGGCGAGCATTGGGATGGCACCATATGAAGCTCTATATGGAAGGAAGTGTCGTACTCCCTTGTCATGGGTAGAAGCGGGCGAAGCTCGGGTTTTTAAACCAAATGAGGTTGCTGAAGCAAACTCAACCATACGAACGATTCGAGAGAGATTTCTTATTGCTCAAGATCGACAAGCGAAGTACTACAACGCCAAGCACCGGAACGTGGAATTTGCGGTTGGCGATTGGGTCTACTTGAAGATCAAACCATTCAAAGGTGTCTCCAGGATTCGACGATTGAAAAAGTTGAGTCCAAGATATTTGGGTCCTTTTGAAGTGATTGAGCGAGTTGGCAAAGCGGCTTATCGGCTAGCTCTGTCGGCAGACTTGGGTGGATTACATGATGTATTTCACATCTCGGTGCTTCGGAAGGCCGTGAAAGATCTAGCTCAAGTGATCGCGGATGATCGTGTGCCGGTGGAGTATGGGCTAACAACGAGAGTTAGACCCATTCAGATCAAAGATCGAGCCGAGAAACAGTTGCGGAACAAAACGGTCGCCATGGTGAAAGTCCGGTGGGACAACTGCGGCCGTGAAGAACTGACATGGGAGCGAGAGCAAACCATGCGAGAAGAGTTCCCCGATCTGTTTTGTAATCTGTAGAGAGTATGTTGTAACATAAAAATGTGCATGTTATAACATTTTTCTTGTTGGTTACTGATTGCCTTCCAGTGTCTGAATTTCGAGGACGAAATTTCTTGTAGGAGGGGAGAATTGTAACAGCCCAATTTTCTCAGCAGGCATTTTTTTGGGTGACACGGCCTGGGACACGGGCGTGTCCCAGGGCGTGTCAAGCTGGAGTCGACGATTTGGCCGCGTGGTCGACGAGATTTTGGAGTCGACGGTCGTTGAACATCAGACACGGCCTGCGACACGGGCGTGTCGCAGGGTGTGTCGAGGCCGTGTCGACGATCGGCCTTAGTGTCGACGATTTGTTTCGCTCGATGATGTGTCGAAAGGAGGGACACGGCCCAGGACATGGGCTTGTCCCAAGCCGTGTCGTGTGCTCGATGACTTTTGCTCGACGATCGTCAAGTGTCGAGATGTATGTGTCGAGGACACGGGCGTGTCTGAAGGCGTGTTGGGTGACACGGCCCATGACACGGGCGTGTCCCATGGGCGTGTCACTGGTTTGGATAAGTCAGTTGACCACCGCTTGAGGCACACGGCCTGGGACACGGGCGTTTCACAGGCCGTGTCAGGGCAAATTCAGCTTTTCTGGCATTTTTGTGGTCGTCCATTCCTTCAGCCTGGATCCAAGGGCTGAAGCTTCTTTCCTCTTTTTCCTAAAGACCGAAACTAAGAACTTATTCTCATTTTTTCTTAGCCTTTATCTTTCTTCAAAAGAGAGAAAGAGAGAGAGGAAGAAGGAGGAAGAAGGGGAAGGGCTGCTGCTGGTGGTGTTGTGGTTTACCGACAAGAGATTTGAAGCCGGCGTTGCAGAGGAAAAGCTCTTGTGCTCCATTCAAGCTAGCTTTGAGTTCATGGCACCGAAGCAATCGTCAAGGGTAACGACTTTTCTTCCTAGCCATGTGAAGGCTTCCTTTTGGCATATATTGTGATTCCCCCACCAAGAGGTGGCTGATTTTGGGAGTCTTTTGGGTGATTCATGAAATCCCCTTTGTTGGCATATAGATTCAGAAATGGAGTACGGAATAGGCATGCTGTGTGAAGCCCATCTAGACAGGTTGGTCTGGATTGGTGATGTTGCATACGAACCGGAGAAGACTCCGTGATAAACGTGTAGTTTAAGACATTAACGGGTTATACCTGCGAAAAGGAGTAGCAGGAAGTACTGGAGCGGTAGCCCAAGAAAATAGCCGTGTTCTGTTTTTGGGTCCAACCTGTGAATGAGGCACAGGAAGTACTGGTGGGACCAGGAAAGACCCTTTGTGATGTTTGATGTCGTAGGGTGTCCACCTGTAAAGCGAGTAACAGGAAGTACTGGCATGGTAGCCAGGAAAGAGCCCTGACATTTGTGATTTTGCGGTGTCCACCTGTGAAGAGAGTAACAGGAAGTACTGGGATGCCCAGGAAAGACCCGCTGTTGTGATAAGAAATGGGTATAGAGAAGTACCCAGGCTGTGTGCCAAGAACAGGATTGGTGAGACCGACCCGCGCCTTTGTTATAGCCATGAGTATGCTTTACTCGGAGAAGGCAAGGCGATTTGAGCAACAGGGGGTGGAGGATCCGACGTGCGCTATGTCCGTCCGACGTAAGACCAAAAGGTGCAGTCTGTTGGAGCGCATAGCAAGAGTCTTCGGCCTGCGCGCCATGATACAATGGGGGGCTATGGGCCATCCCGGTGTAGGAAGACTAACTCCGGCTGCACGCCATGGAGTAAATGCTCAAGAGATTTACCGTTGGGTTGTGACCCTGATACGGTGGTGGGCAAGAGCTTTGCCAGAACACCAAGAATGTGCCCTGAGTGCACGGACCGTTGGGCCGGGTGGTGAACGGTTGTGATGGCTTGTGTGCGTGAAAGCACATTTTGATGATATATATTACCATACTTGTGATATGATATGCCTGCAGGGAAGAATACGCTGCCCCGAGAAAAGGGGTATGGTCATTATAATTTGGTCAGCTGAACGCTTACCGTTGATTTTGTTTGCCACCGTTGGGTGGATTGTCCATGTACAGGTGATGGAGAGACGAGCGGGACGCATAGAGGTTGATGTTCCTGTTGTTGTTGTTGCTGCTGTTGCTAGCCCTTGAAGGCTATTTAGAAATATTGTGTGTTTTCTTTTATTGTGGCCGGCCTGCGTGCCCATAGTTGAAGCCACTGTGTGATAGCCATGTAAGGCCATAAGGCCAACTCTTTTTACTTGTTGTAAGACATTCCTATATCGTATAAAATGTGGAGTTTTATATTTGGGCATTCATGAGGAGTTCAAGTTGTAGTCTAGGCTTCTGCTAGAATGCTTTGTGATAGGTGCGATGCGCTACTCTGGTATCATCCTGTACCATCACCGCCTGTTTTGTGATATATCCTGTGGGGCCCCGGCCGGACCTTCTAGAATATACCATATGAACGGATGGGGTTGTTACAGACCGCGCACATGGTGCGGATCAATATCGGTGGCAAAAGGACTTTTGAGGTCTCGGTTCCCTTGGCGAGCAAGGAATTGCCGTCGAAGGATCCTCCACCGAGGAAGATGACCAAGGCGAGCAAGGACCCTTTGCCGAAGGACCCTCTGCCAAATAAGGTTCCGCCGGTGAGCAAGGGCCTTCCGGAGAGTTCTGCGCTGCCTGCGAGGAGTTTTGCTCCATCTACCGCGAGTTCTGCACCGCCTCCAGCGACGTCTTCTCTGCCTGAGGCGAGCTCCTCGCTACCCCCGCCGCCGCCTCTTACAAACGTCGCAACCATCCAGTCGGTAACCGCATCCTTGCCGCTGCCGCTGCCTCTGGTCGCGCCTTCTCAAGTCGCCATGACGCGACTTCTTCCGCCTCCTCTGCAGAAGAATTCTCAGCCACCGTCGAGTTCGTCGCTCCCTCCGCCTCTTTCTTCACATCCCTCGGGCAGTAAGTCGGTCAAGCCACGGCCGAGCTACTTTCCGCCAAGAGTTGCGGATGCTGGATAAGGGGGACGTGGGCAAGGCAAGGCGGCCGAGCACGCTGGTGGGCCATCTTCGAGCCGGCAAGATGAGCCAACTCGTGTTAAATTTTCTCAACGTGGTCAGCAAGATAGCCCAAACGCCAAATTAATATCTTCGGAACTACCCAGTTCGCACGTTGAACCAGCGGAAACCAAGGACTAGAGGTACAAAGGTTAATCCCAACAAACAATGGAGGCACAAGCAGTTCTTTTATACATTCACTTCTTTACAATGCGAGGCATACATAGCGAGACATGATTTCGCTAGTATAACAGCTGAAAACAGAAAGCACCAAAAAACAAGCCGGTCGGACAGCACCGGAGTCCACCGAGACCGCGAGGTCGCCGAGGTCGCCGAGACCGCTGAGCTCGCCCAAGCTATGCTGCAATCCGCCGAATAGCACGGAGTCCGCCGAAGCCGCGAGGCCGCGCGGACACACCGTTATTCGCCTCCTGCTGAACTTGAACTGAGGAACACCCCTACCCGCCTGAAGCTGGCGGACAGGTTATTGAAGCTGGAAAGAATGAAACAGAACTGACAAGCCGCAGAGCGACCTCCTGCTGAGTCCGCAGAGACCGCACACTTCCAAGCACTTGACCGAAGTCACAGCCAAACTCCTGGCTCCTTGAAGCTATCCGCGCGACCTGCACACAGCAAACCGTAAGCCTGAAACAATCCGCGCGGACTGACAAACACAGACCGCAGCTCCTTGCACACCCCAACTTACTGTTCACTCAAGTTACTGTAGATGTGCCAGGGGGTCCTATTTATAGGTGAGGTGAGGAGTGTGGTCACCGCCCTAGAGATAGCGTCACCACCCCAGCCCGCGCGATAGCAAAAACGCCGTCCGCCGAGTCCGCATGGACTTAGCCGGATACCAAGGAAAACCGCCAGGAGCAAGCCAGACATTGGCGGACCTTCTCCAATCCGCCCAAGCTTATGCGGACAAGGCATCAACCCGCAAAGCTTCAACCACTGTCAGACAGCAACCCCCTTCAATGGCAGTCCGCAACAACCCGAGGCAGTCCGCAAGACTCACACCTCAATCCGCCACAAGTCCACGACCAAAGGAAGACAACAACAGCCCGCCCGGTCACAGCGGACTTGGCGGATACCTCGGACACAATGGCCTTGGCACAAAGTGTGACCATGTCCAAAACCATAAAGGGACAATGCGAGCATGGCGGACTCAAATTCTCGTCCACCAAACACCCTTGCACAGACCGCCAGCAGTCCGCGAGCTCCTCGCACTTCTGTCCAAAGCAGTAGCCAACCCGGACTCCAAACACCAGTCCGCCAACCGATCTCCACAGCAAATCGCCTGCTGTGCCACCAGAGCTCGACAAAGCCTCAGCCAAGCTCTTAGCTCAGTCCGCAACAGCCCACACCGCGTACACTCCAGTCCGCAAGCTACCCGCGGACACGAGCCAAACCGCCTATCAGCACAAGCTTGCACCCGCGGCCACTGAGCAATGCACCAGTCCGCAAACTTCATCCGCTCAGGCCGCTCCTTGGCAAAGCCAATCAGCAAACACCCTATCCGCAGAATCCAGGCCGCATAGTCCGCAGACTCAACCCGTGCAAACCGCCCAGAAGAACAACTGGCTTCTCACTAGACCTTCCACCAGGCCGCACATCTCAGTCTGCCCAGTCCGCCTAGTCCGCCAAAGCTGTCCGCCCCAGGCCGCCCGGCCTGTCCCGTCACCCACTTCCACTTCACAAATTTCAACACTCCCCCTTGAAGTGGGAAGTGGTGACCAAGCCCAGCAAGCTGCGCAAGCGTTCAAAGGACCCCTTCGACAGTGGCTTCGTGAAGATGTCAGCAAGATTATATTCACTCTGAACATGCCCGACCAGCAGAGACCCCTCCAACACCTTCTCCCTGATGAAGTGGTGATCAATCTCTATATGCTTGGTCCTGGCGTGACACACTGGATTGTTAACCAGTTTGAGAGCACTCTCATTGTCACCCCGGAGTAAAGTAGGCCCTTGCACTTCTTCATGAACATCCTCTATAAGCCTCCTCAACCAAACGGCTTCCCGAGCAGCCAAGGCCGAAGACTTATACTCCGCCTCCGTGGTTGAAACCGACACCGAGTCCTGCTTCTTGCTACACCACGAGATGCTAGCTGAACTGCAAGTGAACACATAACCTGAAGTAGACCTTCGATCATCCGAATCACCGTCATAGTCAACATCCGTGTACCCGAGCAACGCAACCTCCTTGTCCCTTCTATAGAGGAGTCCCATATCCGAAGAAGCCTTGACATACTTCAGAATTCCCTTCGCCGCCACTAGATGAGATTGCCTTGGTTCAGCCATATACCGACTTACTCGGCCAACAGCATAAGCAATATCCGGCCTTGTAATCGTCAGGTAAATCAAGCTCCCAACAAGAGCCCTGAACACCAAGGGATCATGAAGAACCCTTCCCTCATCTCGTCGAAGCTTCAGCCCAGATTCCAGTGGAGTAGAGCACTTCTTCCCTTTGCCCATGCCAAACCGCTTCACAATGCGATCAGCATACCCTTTCTGGCTAATGAGAACCCCGCACTCCTTCCTCTCCACTTCCAGACCGAGAACGTGATGCAACTCTCCCAAGTCTTTCATCTCGAAGCGTATAGCAAGCTCAGCCCTGAGCCTTGCTACTTCCCCCTCCGAGTTCCTTGTGATGATCATGTCATCCACATACAGCAGGACCAAGACTCGTAGCTCTCCCTTCTTCTTGATGAACAATCTTGAATCCGAGTTAGAAGCAAGGTATCCATAGAATTGCAAGTACTCTGCAATCTTTCCATACCAAGCTCTAGGAGCTTGCTTCAACCCATAGAGAGCCTTCCTGAGTTTGCAGACATAGTCCGGATGCTTCTCAGAGACAAAACCAAGCGGCTGATCCATGAAGATGTCCTTGTCAATCTCTCCGTAAAGAAAGGCATTCTTCACATCGAGTTGCCACAACCTCCATCCTTTGCTAGCAGCTAAGGCGATCACCACTCTTACAGAAGTCATCTTCGCAACTGGACTAAATGTCTCCTCATAGTCTTCTCCATACTGCTGTGAGAATCCTCTAGCGACCAGGCGAGCCTTGAACCGATCAATGCTCCCATCAGCCTTCTTCTTCAACTTGTACACCCACCTGCAAGTAACTGGAGTAATGCCATCAACCTTGGGCACAAGGTCCCAGGTTTCATTCTTCTTCAGAGCATCAATCTCTTCTTTCATGGCATCATCCCACTCCTTTACTCTAGTGGCCTCATTGAAGTTTGCAGGCTCTCGCTCATCCAGAGGACCTGCAAATAAGCAGGAGACAAAGCTCACTTCATTCCCATCACAGTACCGAGCCGGTGGCTTAACCACCCTCTTCGATCTCCGAAGACATGGCTCCTTGCTCACGGCTTCCGTTGCTTCTTCGGGCTCCACTCCTACCTGGGGCAAGCATTGAGCAGTGCTCCCCCTGCTTCCTGAGCCAGAAGGCTCAGCCTCGGAGTTCGAAGCAACAGGAGCTGCTGGTGAAACAGCAAGCTCCTCTTCCAAGCCTTCAGCAGCCTCCACCGGTGCTTCATCAACCTTGCTACTTCCGGTTAGCTCCACCGAGCCACCTCCATATGACGTCAGCTCGTCAAAGACAATGTCTCTTGACACCACGAACTTCTTCGTCACAGGGTCCATGCATTTCCATCCCTTCTTCCGCTCATCATAGCCAACAAAGACAAGTTTCCTTGCCTTCGCATCCAGCTTTGTCCGTGAAGCATCCGGGACATACACGTAGCAAGTTGAACCGAACACCCGAAGGTGTCCCACACTCGGCTTCTCCTTCAGCAACAGCTCAATGGGAGTCTTCATGTTGATAGGGCTGAGTGGCATCCGGTTGATAACATAAGAAGCATAAGACATTCCCTCCACCCAGAAGGACCTTGGGATATCTTTCGCATGAAGCCAGCATTTGCAGGTTTCCGTCAAGTGACGGATCTTCCGCTCCGCTACCCCATTTTGTTGAGGAGTGTGAGCACAAGTAAGCTCTCGTTGGATCCTGTGCTTCCTGCAGAAGTTAGAAAATTCGGAGGAGACAAATTCACCCCCGTTATCAGTTCTAAACTTCTTAATCCGCAGACCAAGCCGGCCTTCTACCAACTCTTTGAACTCCACGAACAAACGGAAGGCTTCCGACTTCTCCTTTAAGAAGTACACCCAAGTATACCTTGAGTAGTCATCAACCAAGACAAGCATAAACCTGCTTCCGCCAAGGCTGGCAGTAACCGTTGGTCCCATCAGGTCTCCATGAATGCACTCCAGTGGCTTCTTGCTCCTTGTTTGTGATTTATCAAACGGGAGGCGATGTGCCTTTCCGTATTGACAGCCCGCACAAACATGCCCATCACCAAAGGAGGACAACTTCGGCAACCCCCTCACCAAACTTCTACTCGTCATCGCCTTCAGCTTGTCCATGCCAACATGCCCCAGCCTCTCATGCCAGATAGCAGCGCTATCATTGGCCCTCATTCTATCAACATAAGCATTGGTGGAAAGAACAAACAAGTTCTTCACCCTCCTCCCAACATGAGCAACATCAGCCTTCACCGCTGATACGTTGCGAAGGAACCTCACATCTGTTGGCCCAAACAGAACGTGATACCTAGCGTCCACTGCATTGGTCACCGAGAAGAGGTTTTTCTTCATGCCCGGTACGTGATACACACTCCTTAACGTGAGTGGCCCCTGATCACTACCCAATGACACGACCCCCTCTTTCTCTACTGCATAAATAGTATTATCAGCAGTGATAATAGCTTCATTACCTGAGTATGGCTGCATGGAGGTGAACTTCGATTTGTCTCCGGTGAGGTGATGACCACACCCGGAGTCCACGATCCACTCGTTGTTGAAGTCCTCAGCAGACAAGTCCCGGACACTAGTGCCCGTCATGAAAGCTCCGCCCCATTCTGCTTCTTCACTTCTCGAGCAAGCTTCCTCCTTTCCCGCAGCATGCCCAGGCTGTAGTTTGACCTTGCAGTCCTGCTTGAAGTGCCCTCGCTGATGACACCGGTAGCACTTCAGATTCTTCTTCCAGTCCTTAGGATCATTGCTCCTCTCCGGTGGATATGAAGTTGAAGTCTCCTTCTCACCAGCGGCCTGCACCTTCTTCTTCTTCTTCCCTTCCCATCCCTTCTTCTTGCCTGAGAAGAGGGCTTCGCTGCCTTCCTGATTCAGATTCACTCCAGCCATCTGCCTTGCTAAGCTCTCCTGCGAGGCAAGCAGATTCTCCAGCTCAAGCAACGACGGCTGAGTAGCCCACCCTTGAACAGATATAACAAAGGCCACATACTCCTTCCGCAAGCCGCGGATAATGTGCCTTTTCATCTTTGCCTCAGAGATAGGCTCATCAAGATCCAGTGCCGACAGCTCAGCACACAAGCTCTTCATCTTTAAGAAGTATCTGGAGATGGAAAGGTCTCCCTGAGTTGCCCTGGCCAACTCATTCTCCAGGAACTGAAGCCGCGCCACATTCTTCCTATTGAACAACTCATCAATGGTTGTCCAAATATCAGCAGCCGACTCACATCCAATGATGTGATCAAACAGTTCCGGAGACACGGCTCTCTTCAGAATGAACTCCGCCTTAGCATTTGTTCTTCTCCAGAGCCTCACCTGCTCAGCAGTACTGAAAGCAGCAGTGACTTCCTGCCTGTCGTCTCCACCAACGACTTCCCACAGCTCCTCGCCAAGAAGATAACTCTTCATGCACGACTTCCACTTCTTGAAGTTAGTCGGCGTTAAGAGTTCAATGCCCAGACCCCTAGCAAAACTCCCTTCCATTGCAACACCTGTTAGCAACCTTTCAGCAGCTCCGAGCAACAACACAGGTTGATCACCACTCAATCATTGAGTAACAACACTGGATGACTTCCGCTCACGCAGCTGAACCTCAGAAACCTGCCTCTGATACCATGTTAAATTTTCTCAACGTGGTCAGCAAGATAGCCCAAACGCCAAATTAATATCTTCGGAACTACCCAGTTCGCACGTTGAACCAGCGGAAACCAAGGACTAGAGGTACAAAGGTTAATCCCAACAAACAATGGAGGCACAAGCAGGTCTTTTATACATTCACTTCTTTACAATGCGAGGCATACATAGCGAGACATGATTTCGCTAGTATAACAGCTGAAAATAGAAAGCACCAAAAAACAAGCCGGGAGGACAGCACCGGAGTCCGCCGAGACCGCGAGGTCACCGAGACCGCTGAGCTCGCCCAAGCTGTAACACCCCCTATTCGTCGCATAGCATATAGCAGTAGGTCCGGCCGGGGCCCAATGCCATATACCACAGACAGACCGGGTGGTTACTTATGGAAACCATCCAACCAATCTCAACGTCCTACACAGAGCATTCTAGCGGAAGCAGTTTAAAAAGGTTGTAAACAAAGAACCCAGCATACAAGCATGAATGTCCACTAGAACAACTTAGGAATGTTATTACAAAATACTCAAAATAAGCCTTAAGGCCTTACAAAATGTTTCACTTGAATATTACATGATTTACAAACCATAGCACGCAGGCCGGTCATACATGAATAAAGCAGTAAACACTTCTACTTAGGCCTTCGAGGGCCAGCTTCGCAAAAAGGGCTTTAGCCCGCTATTGACCGCTTGGTCCAGCTGCACCTGCAAGCAACAAACCACCGCACGGTGGCAAAATAAGGCAACGGTCAGCAATGCTGACCAAATTATAACGATCCCGCCCCCAACTCGGGGCGGCGATGCTCCTTCCCTGCATTTCATTAGCATAAGCGAGCAATTTATATAACCATAGCCATTTCATCACAGGCGTTGGCTCGCACGGCCACACGCCCCGTGCACTCAGGGCACATTCTCGGTGAACCGGTCGATGTCACGTCAATTAAAGCCATTAACATTCCGGACTCACCACCGCCACTTAGACGGCCAAACCTATGAGCAATTCGTCTTCCTGGCCTGGGTTACGACAATTTAAGCCATTGACCGCCGAAGACTCCCATCTATGCCAACGGTAAGTGCCACGTAACCTTAGGTCTCTTTAACCGAACGACATAAAGCGGGTACGGTTCCATTTAACCCGTGCTCACATCGCAACGACAATTTAAGCCATTTGCGCGGGTCAAACTTCCTCCGAGTCCCATTCTACCGCAAGTCACATAACCACGTTATGTTCAAGTTGGCTCTCAGGCCACCAAGTTGGCAAGATCTCGTATTCGCCCAGTTTTCCGGGTGCACCTTTGGGTTAGTCCCCAAGGCTCCCTGCTGCAATCTACCGCGTAGAAAACCCGAAAAACAACCAATAGCACGGAGTCTTCTCCGGCCTTATGCAATGCAACATCACCGATCCAGACCAACATGTCCGGGTAGGCTTCACACATCATGCCTACGTCCGTTCTCGCATACGGACTCTAAACGACGGGGACTTTACATATCTACCCGAAGGAACGCCTCCAACTCTCCGCAAACTCACGAGAGCGGGCTTCCTATGCTAAGAAAGAGAGCTATTCATGCTCAAGATGAGGATCGTTACCCTTGAGTTCCTCTTTGCCGCCATCGAAAAGTAATCGGATAGAAATCACCGCACTTGCGTTGCCTCCGTGGATCCGGAGTTGGCTCGCGATTCGGAGCTCCGAAGCTCCTCCAATGGCGGGATCTAGTTCTTCTTCCTCCAATGGCTGTCCTCTTTCTCCAAGGACTTGGAGAGATGATAAGGTAAGAAAGTGATGGATTTCTAAGTCAACTCACGGGTATATCCTCTCAGGAACAACCCCCAGCCGTTGGATCTCAACCTAAGAAAACGAACGGCTTTGATTCGGGGCTGAAATGCCCAATCTGGACCGAACACGGCCTGGCACACGCCCGTGTCCAGGGCCGTGTGTCGCATTCACCGTCAAAATCGAATCACCTGGAACCACACACGGGTATCGAACACGCCCGTGTTCGAGCTGACACGCCCGTGTTCCACCTAACACGGCCGTGTAGCCGGCCGTGTACACCATGATTTCTCCCCCATTTTCAACCCGAGCACTGCACGGGTTCTAGGACACGCCCGTGTTCTTGCCCGTGTCACATTGACACGCCTGGACCCCAGGCCGTGTACACGGGACATTTCGTCGAGGGAAGATCGACGACTTGATGACACGGCCTTGGACACGCCTGTGTCCTAGGCCGTGTTCCTTGTCTCGACGATCGTCGAGTGAATCTCGACGACTCCCCGGGACGATCGTCGACACGGGTCGACACACCCTGCGACACGCCCGTGTCGTAGGCCGTGTGCCCATTCTCGACGAATCGTCGAGTATAACTCGACGACTTCACGGCTAAGTGTCGACACGGGTCGACACGCCCTGCGACACGCCCGTGTCGCAGGCCGTGTGCCCATTCTCGACGAATCGTCGAGTAAAACTCGACGACTTCGCGGCTAAGTGTCGACACACGCTTGACACGCCCTGGGACACGCCCGTGTCCCAGGCCGTGTGCCTGCTTCCAGAACCCAAACTGGCCCAAAACGTCCTCCTTTGCTCCTTTGAGTTTCGGGGCGTTACACAAGCTATGCTGCAATCCTCCGAATAGCACGGAGTCCGCCGAAGCCGCGAGGCCGCGCGGACACACCGTTATTCGCCTCCTGCTGAACTTGAACTGAGGAACACCCCTACCCGCCTGAAGCCGGCGGACAGGTTTTTGAAGCTGGCAAGAATGAAACAGAACTGACAAGCCGCAGAGCGACCTCCTGCTGAGTCCGCAGAGACCGCACACTTCCAAGCACTTGACCGAAGTCACAGCCAAACTCCTGGCTCCTTGAAGCTATCCGCGCGACCTGCACACAGCAAACCGTGAGCCTGAAACAATCCGCGCGGACTGACAAACACAGACCGCAGCTCCTTGCACACCCCAACTTACTGTTCACTCAAGTTACTGTAGATGTGCTAGGGGGTCCTATTTATAGGTGAGGTGAGGAGTGTGGTCACCGCCCTAGAGATAGCGTCACCACCCCAGCCCGCGCGATAGCAAAAACACCGTCCGCCGAGTCCGCATGGACTTAGCCGGATACCAAGGAAAACCGCCAGGAGCAAGCCAGACATTGGCGGACCTTCTCCAGTCCGCCCAAGCTTATGCGGACAAGGCATCAGCCCGCAAAGCTTCAACCACTGTCAGACAGCAACCCCCTTCAATGTCAGTCCGCAACAACCCGAGGCAGTCCGCAAGACTCACACCTCAATCCGCCACAAGTCCACGACCAAAGGAAGACAGCAACAGTCCGCCCGGTCACAGCGGACTTGGCGGATACCGCGGACACAATGGCCTTGGCACAAAGTGTGACCAAGTCCAAAACCATAAAGGGACAATGCGAGCATGGCGGACTCAAATTCCCGTCCGCCAAACACCCTTGCACAGACCGCCAGCAGTCCGCGAGCTCCTCGCACTTCTGTCCAAAGCAGCAGCCCACCCGGACTCCAAACACCAGTCCGCCAACCGATCTCCACACCAAATCGCCTGCTGTGCCACCAGAGCTCGACAAGGCCTCAGCCAAGCTCTTAGCTCAGTCCGCAATAGCCCACACCGCGGACACTCCAGTCCGCAAGCTACCCGCGGACACGAGCCAAACCGTCTATCAGCACAAGCTTGCACCCGTGGCCACTGAGCAATGCACCAGTCCGCAACCTTCATCCGCTCAGGCCGCTCCTTGGCAAAGCCAATCAGCAAACACCCTATCCGCAGAATCCAGGCCGCATAGTCCGCGGACTCAACCCGTGCAAACCGCCCAGAAGAACAATTGGCTTCTCACTAGACCTTCCACCAGGCCGCACATCTTAGTCCGCCCAGTCCGCCTAGTCCGCCAAAGCTGTCCGCCCCAGGCCGCCCGGCCTGTCCCGTCACCCACTTCCACTTCACAAATTTCAACAACTCGTGGATCCTCCCCACGCCGATCTAGATCTCCTCGTCGATCTAGATCTCCTCATCGTGCTATGTGTTGCTATTGATGCCTCATAGGGCGGCTAAGTACCCTGTCTAACCTGATGACTTTCCTTTGCTGACAGATCGGCCGACAACTCCAGGGGAGGCCTTCATCGACGCCTTGGGGTTACCGGGCATGGAATATCGCCACGCTGCTGCTCGCGCCTACATGGAGCTGGAGAGCAAGTTCAATCAGCTGGGGATCTACGAGCCTCATCGTCGAATATCATCGTTGGAAGTACGGATGGCGCAGATGGAAGAGCTCAAGAGTACTCTAGAGAGATGTGAATCCCGCTTCCACATGGTAAAGGAGAATGATCGTCAGCTGGTGATTAACAACCATCGCCTCCAGCTTGTCCTCGACGAGGTTGCCGGCATTCGCGCGAGTATGGGCTCCATCGGCCGGTTGACGAGGATGGAGGAGCAGTTGCGGCTCGGGGATGACGCGATAGCGATGGTGACAGAGCACTTCCGGCGGGCGCGCGAGATAGGTTGTGCCGGGCGACATCCCCATCCCCCAGAGAGGCATATGCCTTAGAACTTTCTTTTTTCTTATTTGAAGCTCGCCAAGTGCGACTTTGTGGACATTTACTGATTTGTAATAAGCGAGCTTCGATCTCGCACCATTATTTACTTTTCTCTGTTCAGTGTGTGATATCTTGTCTGGATTGTGCCGAGTTTGTTCTGCAGGTTGCGGTAATGCTTTTTTCTTTTTCGTGCGACCTCTGCAATCGGCATCGGATTACTCGCTCATGGCACGACTTGGTCATATACTCTCCGTAAGGAAGATATACCCCCCTGGCGCCTATAAATAGAGGGGGTAGGTAGGACATAAGTACGTTGTTACGATTTTGAACCCCTAGCTCGCGAGTATCTTTACGTACTTGCGCGCTGCGACTTTACTTTGCTTCTTGCACTTCTTTCTTCTCCCTTGTTTAGAACTCGCAAGATGGTTGGAGACGATGCCAGTGCTCGCCGCTAATCCCATGCCGCCAATTTCGCTAATGCGGCTTTCAAAAAGTCCATTACAACATAGCGGGACTTGGAAAACTTTAGGGAGCGACTTTTGCCGGAGGGATACTCGGCCCGACTTCCTAGTCGCAGCGAGCGACTTAACACATGTATAGAGGGCGCGGTTGTCCTCCCCCTTCGCGACTTCGACGCCGGTCTGCGACTTCCACTGTGGCCGGAGTATTGCCATATTCTCCGATACTTCGACATAGTCCCCGCGCCGATCAACCCCAACGGCGTCGCCATCATCATGGGGTTACTTTGTTATTCGCGCGAGTAGAGGATCATTTTTGATCTTTTCGTCTTCCGCAAAATATTTGCCTTCGCCGCGACTGCCGAGGGCGTGGTATATTTCAGCAGCCACGTTTGTACCCTAGTGGGGACGGCAAATAAAGTACATCGCTAGAGCGAGACACTAGTCATCGTTGAAGGCGACTTTGGTGATGTCCAGGGAAGGCCTCACCAGCCTGCTGATGTTGCCTTTCTTCCACCGATATTGGAGGGTGTGCGCGAGCAGCTCATCAAATTGTTCTGAGGTCGCCGGTTCGATGTTATGTTTTGGCGCCTAAACGTCAATACATTGTTCGAGGTCCATTACAATGAAGGTAAGTCTTAGCTAGGAACATCTTTTGCATACTCATCGTGATAGATGTTTGTTTACATTACTCGGCCTTTTGCAGAGCCGAACGAGCTCCCGGCGAGGCCGCTTCCTCCAACCAAAGAAATCGCCACCTCGCTTCTTGAGCCCCACTCGCCGGCTGATATCGGCGAGAAGAAGAAACCCTCCAAAGGCAAAGGAAAAGCCAGGTCGTCGGGCCCCGCGATCAAGAAACAGAAGGTGTCGTCGCCGCATCTTGACGACCAGGATTCGCCGCTCCATGCTCGGCTTCCCCACTTCCACCCCAATTTCAACCTGGGGTTGGACACGGTGGACGCCTATGGTATCCCGTTGGTGACCTGGTCGGCGGACGAGCATCTGGTGACATTGAGCACCAACCTCCCCTCCTGGGCGGAGGAAGGGGAGGACAAGGGGGAGGCCTTTGCCGTCCTCCACGCGATGTATGGGCGAGGCGACGCCGAGTCATTGCTGGATCTTAGCGAGGATGAGCTCGCCCAACAGGCGGCCTGCTCGCTCGCATGAGCCGTCCAAATAAATCATTTCGCGGCGAGGAGGATGCTAGAGAGGACAAAAGCCTTGAAGATCGTCAGTAAGAAGGAGATTGATCTCGGCATAGAATCTACTTGCTGGCGAGATTACGAGGTAAGTCCCCTCTATGCGCGATGTCAATGTTGCCACACGTGATTCTTTTTGCTGACTCCGTTTTTTTGTCGCAGGCTGCCGAGATGTAAACCGCCAAAAAGCTCTCTAAGTACGAGGAGGAACTTGCCATGTCTCGGGCTGATCTGGAGGCAGCCCAAATCCGTGCGGCCGAGGTGGAATCGCATCTGGCCATTTTAGAAGCCGGCGTGAGTTCCTCTGCTCCTCAACCATGGCCAGAAGTCGATCCTCACTACGCCATCAAACGATCTCGCATCTTGGGGTAGAAGAGGTCGTTGGTTCGCCGCGAGATAGCCTGCGCGGCAGGCAACGTCATGCTCGCGAGGCTGAGGATTAGTGGGAAGCTCGACGAAGGGGAGAAGATGTTCACAGTTGACGAACTCATCCCTGAGCTACTCGCCAAGTCAGTCTCGCTAGATCGCCTGCCTTCTCCATTGTCGGGCCCTAGCAGTAGTGGCAGCAGCAGCGGCAGTGGCAGCGGCAATGGCGAGGAGGAAAGCGATGAAAGTGGCGAGGAAGAGGACGCAGATATTGGAGATCAGGAATATCGGCCTGATACTGACGATGATGAGTCCTAGTTGCTCGTTGATATTTCTCATACCAGCACAAGATAGTTAGCGCCTTTTCTTTTTGTAACAGATATTTTGTAACTTGTAATTTTGAAAGAGAAATATATATATACAAGTTTAAGTTACCATGTTATTGATTTCTTATTCGCTCGTCTGCTGATAATACTCGCTAGGCTCGTAGGCTCGGGGAGGACGAGTGTTCATGATGCTTGTACGTAGGAATTATTCATAATCGCGCAGTTGATACTCGCACGACCATAGTCTCTCTTCATAACTCGCACCCCGATATTCGCGCGCAGCTACTCGCCATATCATACTCGCACTTTGCTATGTCATACTCGCAGATTTGCCGATGCTTGCGCGCATACTCGTCCGATGCTGCTCGCATCATCCCAAGGCGGAACTTGGTCTAACTAGAGGAGGTCGCTGGGTAATACGCAGGAGAGGGGCTCGTGCAGAGATTCGGACTTACTAGGATCTGCCACTCGAGGACTTGAACATTACTGGAGTCGACAGCTCTCAGGAGCCCTGCTCAACTAGAGTGGTGTGAGTCGACTCGGGGGGCAAGTAGTCAGTCTGCTGGAGAGGAGCTCGTACAGAGGTCTTGGACTACGACATCACTCCAGCGAGGATCTCGATCTCACTCGAGGAGGTCTATGGCCAATATGCAGGAGAGGAGCTCGTGCAGGGTATTGGACTTACGAGGACCTGCCACTCGAGGACTTGAACATTACTGGAGTCGACAGCTCTCAGGAGCCTTGCTCGACTAGAGTGGTGTGAGTCGACTCAGGGAGACAAGTAGTGGGTCTGCAGGAGAGGAGCTCGTACAGCGGTCTCGGACTACGGCATCACTCCATCGAGGATCTCGATCTCACTCGAGGAGGTCTGTGGCCAATATGCAGGAGAGGAGCTCGTGCAGGGACTTGGACTTCCGAGGACCTGCCACTCGAGGACTTGAACATTGCTGGAGTCGACAGCTCTCAGGAGCCTTGCTCAACTAGAGTGGTGTAGGTTGACTCGGGGAGGCAAATAGTCGGTCTGCAGGAGAGGAGCTTGTACAGAGGTCTCCGACTACGACATCACTCCAGCGAGGATCTTGATCTCACTCGAGGAGGTCTGTGGCCAATATATAGGAGAGGAGCTCGCGCAGGGACTTGGACTTACGAGGACCTGCCACTCGAGGACTTGAACATTTATTGGAGTCGACAGCTCTCAAGAGCTGTAACGTCCCGGTTTAGAGCTCAGAGGCTAACGCAGCCGAATGGGCCGCATAGCGTGTCTCACCCCGGAGCCCTGTCACAGCATTGCAGTCCGTGCCACCCAAACCCATCTCTGCACTTGTTTCTCAATACTGCGGGTTTTTGCAAATGCGGGGATTCGAACCCACGCTGCCTTGATAAGGCACCTTCCACAGTCCTCATCACCAACTGAACTGCAGCTCAGTCGGTGATGAGGACTGTGGAAGGTGCCTTATCAAGATGGTGTGGGTTCAAAACCCCGCGTCAGCAACAACCAGCCATATTGAGAAACAGGTGCAAAGATGGGTTTGGGTGGCACGGGCTGCAGTCCTGTGACGGGGCACCGGGGCGAGACACGCTATGCGGCCCATTCGGGTGCGCTAGCCTCTGGCTCTAAATCGGGACGTTACAGGAGCCCTGCTCAACTAGAGTGGTGTGCATCGACTCAGGGAGGCAAGTAGTCAGTCTGTAGGAGAGGAGCTCGTATAGAGGTCTCGGACTACGACATCACTCCAGCGAGGATCTCAATCTCACTTGAGGAGGTCTGTGGCCAATATGCAGGAGAGGAGCTCGTGCAGGGACTTGGACATACGAGGACCTGCCACTCGAGGACTTGAACATTGTTGGAGTCGACAGCTCTTAGGATCCTTGCTCAACTAGAGTGGTGTAGGTCGACTCGGGAAGGCAAGTAGTCGGTCTGCAGGAGAGGAGCTCGTACAGAGGTCTCGGACTACGACATCACTCCAGAGAGGATCTTGGTCTCACTCGAGGAGGTCGTTGGCCAATATGTAGGAGAGGAGCCCGTGCAGGGACTTGGACTTACGAGGACCTACCACTCAGGACTTGATATGTTTTTCCTGCAGCTTCAAGAGTTTGAAAAAGATTAAGCGCATCAATATCTTTGAGTACGAAGAAAATCTAAAGAGAACGACGATCCCACTGCCGTCGAGTTGGGATGTTGGCGTCCAACCCTATTCCTGATAGTTCCTCCAGTCGGAGGAGAGATGCAATCGGGGGTAGCTAGGCCGACATGCAAGGGGGGAGCTGATCTCGGCCATCAATGCAGGGGTCCGGTCTTACAAGGGCGCTTATATCTCGAGGCATCGTCCCATCGTCCAAACTGGGCTATCCACGAGAAACAGGTCGAAGGACCATTTCCCAATCCAATCGCTGCGATCGCTCTCAGCTCTGCCAATTGGCTATGAGCGCAAATGCAAGAGCGAGGGGTTATGTTCTTCCGAGGGTCTTTACAGGATGCACTCGGAGCTAACATATTCCCTTGGGCCTATCATGGTTCCCTGGCTACTGGAGGGAAAGCCTGGCCAGGTTGATCCTTCCTCAAATCCGAGAGGTTGGGGTCCAGACCTGGTCCTGCTAGTTCCTCCAATCGGAGGAGAGATGCAGTCGGGGGTAGCTAGGCCGACATGCAAGGGGGGAGCTGGTCTCGGCCGTCAATGCAGGTGTCCGGTCTTACAAGGATGCTTATATCCTGAGGCATTGTCCCATCGTCTGAACTGGGCTATCCAGGGGGAACGAGTTGACGGCCAACTTCTCGGATCGATATTAAAGCAAAACCTTGAGTTCCCGGAAAGCTTGTGATAAAACACAGGATGAACAGAAGAAGAATAGTTGTCATTACATATATATATATAAGTATGTACAAACAAAATACATCATTGGCCGCTAAGGATAGAACCTTTTCAGGTCATCCCCACTCCAGGTACCTCCCAGCTGCTCTCCAACCTAATCCTGGAGATAATAGCCCCCGGTGGCCAAGTCTTCCTGGACAATGAAGGGACCTTCCCAATTTGGATGCAGCTTGCCCACTGTTGCTCCTCTTCCTGCGGCGTCCACCTTCTTCATCACCAGATCTCTGGCGAGAAAATGCTTTAGGCGGACATTTTTGTCGAAGTTCTTCGCCATGCGTCGCTTGATCACCTCTTGGCGGATGGAGGCCAAGCCACGAAGCTCTTCTACGAAATCCAGTGAGAGTCTTTGCGTGTCCTCATTTTCCAAGCGCGATTCTTCGTCACCATCTCCAGCTGCTATAACTCCCGGGCTCCGAACCTTGAATTCCACTGGGATGAGTGCCTCAGACCCGTGGGATAACTTGAAAGGAGTTTCCCCCGTGGCCGAGTTTCGAGTTGTTCTCAAAGCCCAGAGAACCGAGGGGAGCTGCTCCGCCGAATTGCCCTTCATGTTGGTGACTTTTTTCTTCAGAAGGTTGATGATCAACATGTTAGCTGCCTCCACCTGTCTGTTGCTACGAGGATGATGCACATAGGCGAATCGAAGATCCGTCCCGAGCTGCTTGCAGAAGTCCTCTAACTCCAAACTGGCGAACTGCGGCCCGTTGTCGGTGACGATGGCCAGAGGAATCCCGAACATGAATGCAATTTCCACCCAAATTAAGTTCCTCACGATTTGCGATGTTTTTTTGGCCAAGAATTTTGCCTCGATCCACTTGGAGAAGTAGTCGATCATGACAAGCACGTACTTCCTCTGCCCACTGGCCTGAGGAAAGGGGCTGATCAAGTCCATCCCCCAGATGGCGAAGGGCCATGGAGCTGTGATCGAGCGAAGATGATGAGCTGGTTGTAGTTGAAGAGGTGCGAAGAGCTGGCACTGGAGGCACTTTTTGGAGAAGGCCTCTGCATCCTTCCTAATGGTGGGCCAGAAGTACCCATGCCTTAGAATCCTTTGTTCAAGAGTGCGAGTTCTCGAGTGACTGCCGCACTCTCCTGAGTGAATCTCCTCCAGGATACGAGGTACTTCAATCTCTGACAGGCATCGAGCCAGAGGACCTGAGATGGTTTTGCGGTAGAGCTCTCCTTCTTGAAGCAAATAGTAGGCGGCTTTGTAGCGAAACTTCCTCGGGTCTCCTTCGCTGGCCGGTATCTGACCCGTTGTTAGGAAAGAAATGAACGGATCCCTCCAAGATGACCTCTGCTCGATCTCCATCATCTCCGCTTCCTCGATGGATGGTCAGAAAAGTTCAGTCACGATCCCCCTAGCCCGGGGACCATATTTGGCAAGATAGTCAGCTTCTGAATTCTCCTCTCGGGGCACGTGCTCGACGAAGAAAGATTGAAATCCCCCAATCAGACCTTTCACTTTGATCAAGTACCGCTGTAAAGTCAGATCGTTCACCTCAAACTTGCCTCTGATTTGGGACGGGACTACCATCAAGTCGGTGAAGGCCCTTATACCTCGAATTCCCAACTCCTTGGCGAGACGCAAGCCAGCCACCATGGCTTCGTACTCCGCCTAATTGTTGGTAACTGGGAAGAGGATCTCAACCGCTTGTTCGATCCTGGTTCCCTGAGGGCTTACGAGCATGACTCCGGCTCCCACAGAATATCTGCCCGAGGCCCCATCTACAAACATCTTCCAGGATACAATGCTAGAAGAGCCTTCCTCTCCCTCCACCTAGGCCAAGAATTCGGCAAGGAATCTGCCACCGCCTGCGCCTTGATTGCTACCCTTGGAGAGTATGAAATATCGAACTCGCTAAGCTCCACCGCCCACTTTGCCAGCCTGCTAGAGTGCTCCACTCCATCCAGGATACTCCGTAGAGGATGATCGGAGACAACCCTGATGGAGTGAGCTTGAAAATACGGACGGAGCCTTCGATCGTAAACTACCAAAGCGAACACCAGCTTCTCCAAAATAGGGTACCTCGTCTCCGTCTGCCGCAGCACTCTACTAACATAGTAGATAGGAAGCTTCCTCTTGCCTTCCCCCCGAACCAGCACTGAACTAACTGCTTCCGCCCCAACTCCCAGGTAGAGGAAGAGGTCTTCATTTCCCCGCGGCCCTTGGAGGAAAGGAGATTGGGTCAGCTGTTGCTTGAGCTTTCCAAAAGCCTCCTCGCACTCCGACGTCCACTCGAACTTCTGATTTCCCCGAAGGGTCTTGAAGAACGGAGAGCACTTCTCCCCTGCCTTGGACAAAAAACGGCTGAGGCCTGCCAGCCTTCCAGTCAGCCTTTGAACTTCCTTAGGATCCCTTGGCAACGCCATCTCCAGAATTCCCTTTACCTTGTCTGGATTAGGTTCCACCCCCCTGGGAGTGAGGAGGTGAGCTAGAAATTTTCCCCTTCCTGCACCAAAGACGCACTTGGCCGGATTGAGTCGCATCTTGTACTTCCTCAGGGTAGCAAAGGTCTCCACTAGATCTGTTATATGCTCTGTGATGCTTTTGCTCTTGACGAGGAGGTCATCCAGATAAACCTCCAAGTTCCGCCCCATATGCCCCTTGAAGATTTGATCCATCATCCTCTGGTAAGTTGCGCCTGCATTCTTGAGCCTGAAGGGCATCATATTGTAGCTATATCAACCGTCACGGGTTATGAAAGAGACATTCCGACAGTCGGGGGATGCATCCGGATCTGGTGATACCCTGAAAAAGCATCAAGAAAACTCATCACAGGAAACCCGATGGCGGAATCAACCAGCGCGTCGATTTGAGGCAAGGGGTAGCAATCCTTCGGGCAAGCTTTATTCAACATTGAAAAATCGATACATAAACGCCAGCCCCCTCCAGGCTTTTTCACCATTACAACATTGGAAACCCAGCCTGAATACTGGATCTCTGAGACAAACCCTGCGTTCAACACTTCTACACGTCTTCCCTGATCGGCTCGTCCAGCATGGCGGCGCTCTTCCTCTGCTTTTGTCGAACTGGGGCCACCACGGGATCCAGGTTGAGTCGATGACAAGCAACATCGGCATCCACCCCTGGCATCTCGGCGCCGCTCCATGCAAAGACATCAATGTTGTCCTACAGGCAAACAACCATCTCTATCTTCCCCCCAAGCGGCAAGGATCCTCCCACCTTTAGCAGTCCCGGCTCTCCCCCTCGAGAGATCACCTCTATCTCCTCCACATCCTCAGCAGCACACAACCCTTTTTCCTTCTCCAGCAACTCCTCCAGCTTCTCTGCGTCACACATCCAGTTGATGGTGCTGACGACATTCAAGTAGCACTCCCTGGAATCCTTGGGATCTCTCCTAATACTGATCTGCACATCTCCGCGGCAGTACTTCAGGACCTGGTGGTATGATGACGGAAAGGCCCTGAAGTAGTTGATAAGAGGCCTCCCGAAGATGGCGTTGTAACTGCTAGGTGCATCGACGATGATGAAGCGGCATCGGATCGACATCCCACCGAGCGTAACCAGTAGCTCCATTGTTCTCTCCACCTCTTTCTTCTCTCCTGAGAAGCCAAAGAGCAGTCCATCTACAGCTTTGACCTGGGACGCTTCCACCTGAAGCCCGACAAAGGTTCTTTTGAAGTTGACGTTCACCGACCTACCGTTGTCCGCGAGGATTCGTTCGACGGTGAAGTCCTCGATGGCGGCTTGAATGCCTAAGGCATCATGGAAGTGATTCTCATTTCCCAACATATCTTCCTCCGAGAAGGTGTTCTCCTCTAATGGCGGCGGGGTCTGTGATGTTGAGGCGACGTTCTTTTGATGGATCTGGTGGAGACTCCCCTTGCGGGAAGCTCCAAGCACGACCCCTCCATTGATCACCCCTACATGCCCACCTCCTAGGCCATGTATCACTTCCCCGCGACCTCCTAGGTCAACATGGTCCTCAATCCTCCTCCTTGCTGGAGCTTGGAATGCCACCTGCCCTACCGGGGCCTCCTGCCTCTGTTACTCTCTTTCTGCCACCCCTGCTTCCAGCCTTCTCCTTGCTTCCCAAAACTTGGGGCAAGCCAAGGTCTCGTGCCCTTTACCTGATGAATATCGTAGTAAAGGGGAATCGCCGCCTCCTGGCGCATCGCTCGCTGCTCCCTCCGATGGCGCTTATTGTCTTGGCGAGCGATGGCCATTGTCTCCCTTCTTCCTCCTCCTCGGCCTCCCTCCTGCCGATTTCCACTGCTCCTCTCTTCCTGGTACTGCTGCCTTGCTGGTCTCCATTTTGGGCGATTCTATGGATATTGGAATCGCCTTACAACCCTTCCTTCTTCCCGAGCTTCCGCCGACCTTCTCTCTTCCTGTCTTCGAGGCCTCTCCTGCCTCCTTTCTGCAACCCTCCTGGGTTCCTCTCTCTTCCTTCTCTCCTCTCTCCTTGGTTCTTCCTTCTTCGTCTCCTCTCATCTTTCTGGCGTCCTCCTTTACTTCGACCCCGAAGGTCCTGCTCCCCTCCTTTCCGTTGCAATCTCCCCATCCAACCTTGCTAGGAAGTCCTTGTTCTTCTCCTCCCCTCGAACAAAGGTGTTCGCCTTCTCTATCATTTCTTCAAAAGATCTCGGGGGATTAGACCCCATCTCCAAACTGAACAAACCTTGCTTCAACCCGAACTTGAGGGCCACCATCAAGGTAAAACTGTCCATATCCTCCACTTCTAAAATCTCCTCCTGAAAACGGTCGATGTAATGACCCAAACTCTCCTGCTGCCCTTGGACGATTTTGAAGAGTGTTGTTGCTTCCTTCTTCCTCTTCTTCAAAGTCGCGAACCTTGCCATAAGGCCCCGACGCTGATCTGAGAAGTAGTACACGGACCCTACCGGTAGCTGATAGAACCAATCCCTGGCGTTCCCCTTCAGGGTGACGGAGAAGAACCTGCATGTTGGATCCCTAGTTAATTTGGGCTAGGTTCACTAGCTTAGGATGTGACCCAACATGTATAGCCAGGGTCAATTTTGTGTCTTAGAGTCTAGGCCAAGTCCTTAGAGTCAAATTCAGATGGACCAGCTATCAACAAGACCATCAGAGACTCCAGACTTAGAAGATTTCAAGACCAAGTAAAATGATTTCGACGTTCGTCGAACTCAGCTCGACGAAAGGCGTTCTGAGCTCGGCGATCTTGAGACATTTCTCTGTGCTGAGCTCGACGATCCTTGTTCTCAGATCGATGAAAATTGGGACTCTTCAACTCCAGATTTTTCTAAGTCCAGCTTCAGACTTTGGTCGACGAATAAGAATCTGAGCTCGACGAACTTGGACCTCAAGTTCACAACTTCTCAGGTCGACGAAGACAACTTCTTAGGTCGATGAATTCAGTACTCTGCTCGACGATTTCTAGTCTACGATTTAAATCCTTCTCAGTTAGAGACTTCCCAGATTCTAAGTCCTCAATCATTCCCAGCTCGATAATATTAGATCTCAGCTCGACGAATGATGATTCTCAGCTCGACGAATGAAGATTGTCAGTTCGACGAAGATTGAAGCAGTATTGACAAGATTCCCTAGAAGACTAAGTGCTATTGTCTGGTCGACGAACTCATCAGCTTAGCTCGACGAACTATGAAATCAGCTCGACGATTCCTGTTCTTCGTTTGACGATTCCAGACTAGGTCTTCTCCAGTTTTCCGTCCCTTTTCTTGGCGATGATTCCTGAGCAATTAATGTCAAATCTTCTCGGAATGTTACAGTTAGAACGCGCATTAATCATGGATTATTTCATGTCGTTTTTCCATGGGACAGTTAGGGAAATCATTGATTGCCGCTCCCTTCCCAGGCCGATTGCATTTACTGCTCAAGGTTTCAAATTTCCAAGTGTTCTCCAGTCAGTCTTTAGTCAGAAAACAAAAAGAAGAGAAGATTAAGCAGTACTACACACCAGTCAGACATACAGATAGTCATTGCACAGAAGAACAAGTCTTACAGAAATCTAAAGTTCTTTTCTGCAATCAGCCTAAACCAGAGAACATCAAGAAGAAGAAGAACATTCAGTCACTATCAAGAGTCTTCTTCCTTCAATCCTACAGGACAACTTCTGAAGGACAATAATTATTCCATCTGTCAAAGAATTTCCTGAAGCAATCTCTGGTCCAGGCATTCAAGCTTTTGAAGACCTGTCACCCTGAAGCAGTGCTCTAGATTTCCTGATCTAGTCAAGATCTCAGGGGAGCAATCTACTGAAATCAATCCACAAGTCTTCTCAGTTGTTATTGAGAAAGAGAAGACCTCATCACCCTTTTTCCATCCTTTGTACAGGGTTTTAATTCCCTTCAAAATTATTCCTGGTTGCAAGTCTCCTTCCAAAAGACTTGAGGTTTTGGTTTTTGAGCACCTGAAAAAAAGCTCATTGGTGTCAAGCACCTGATCAAAAACCTGAGCGGATTCCTACCAGGGTTGTATAAGAGTGGATGTACCCAGGTTGGGGAACCACTATAAAGATCCTGTGTCGTCTGGTTGCCCTTTTTCTTTTGTTTTGGCTGTGTTGTTCTGTGATTTTTTAGGTTGTTGTGCTTATCTCTTTATTTGCTAAACTGTTCACCTAGGATTACAGCAAAAGCTGTAAAAAGTTTGTAGTGAGCACAATACTCTATTCACCCCCCCTAGAGTATTTCAGATCTAACTTGCACTTTCAATTGGTATCAGAGCGAGGTTGGTTAAAGTACCACACCTTAAGAGGTTAATTGGTTGCACAGACTAACACCTGAACCATAAAGATCCCTCTTGTTAGATCTGATTGTTTTGCTTTTGTTATTAGATTTATTTCTTCACAAACATGGCTCAAAACAAATATTATGCAAGCATCAGACCTTCAGTATGCAATCTTAATAGATTTGCCATCTGGAAGGCAAGAATCAAATTATACATGAATTCTATTGATGAGGATATTTTTGCTTCCATCTTGACAGGAGTACCTCCAGCACCTACAGCTTCTACAAGCACCTATACCAACATGACTGCAGTACCTCCTCCAGAGAATAATGATGCCTACAAGAAAGCCAAAATTGCAGATGCAAAGGCAATGAACATCTTGGCTCAAACTATGTCTGATGACATATTTCAGAAGGTAGCTGAGTGCACCTCAGCCAAGGCCATTTGGGATTCTCTCAACCAAATGGTAGCTGGTTCAGCAGATGAAAGGAAAGACAAGGGATCAAATCTTATATCCCTGTATGAGAATTTTAAGAAGGAAGAGGCTGAATCAGTGGCTGAAATGTACAACAGGTTGAGCTCAATCATCAATGAGCTTAAAACCTTGGATAAGGACATCACCCAGACAGAGGTGAATGATAAGATTATGATGTGCTTCCCTACCTCTTGGGATTCAAGAATCTAGTCTATCAAAGAAGCCAGAAGCCTAAATGAGATATCAACTGAATCTCTGCTAGGCAAATTAAAGTCTTATGAGCAGCTGATAAAATCAAGAGGAGCAGCTGATAAAGTCAAGAGAAGCAGCTGAACAGAAGTTAACAACTCCAGTGAGAAAGGATCACAGCATAGCCTTCAAAGCATCAGAGGAAAGTGAGACCTCAACATCCAATGAGGAACTGATGAGCCTCTTTGCAAAAATATTCTATAAGATGGCTAGAAAGGATTTCAGAAGGAAATCATCCAAGCAGGATGATAAGCCTAAGTATGACAAGACACCAAATAAGGAGGTTGTGTGCTTTGGATGCAGAAAGCCTGGACATTATATCTTAGAATGCCCATAAAACCAGAAGAAGGAGAAAAGCAGAGAAAAGGACTCTACGAGAAAACACAGTAGTAGACCCTCCTCAAGCAAGTACAAAAAGAAAGACAAGGGCTTTGTTGCTGAGATATGGAGTGATACTGAAGAAGAATCATCCTCTTCCAGCTCAAGTGAAGAAGAGTAAGAAGCAAGATCCAAGGAGGTTTGCCTTATGGAAATTGATGCCTCCAGGAGCAATTCAGGATCAAAAGGAGAATCTGAAGATGAGGCAGCCTCAGACTCAGAGGCAGATCAGGTTCTTTCAAGCTTTGATTTCAATTATGATTTATTTAAAACTGAATTCAAAACTATGTGTTTAGATTTAATTAATTCAGAAAAAGAAATAAAAACCCTTAGAGAAAGACTAGGAAATCTTGAATCTGTCAACTCAGAAAATATTAAACTACAAGATCAACTAACTCTAGCAAATGACCAGATAATTCAATTAAAATCTGATTTATGTGAGGTCAAACAACTTGAGCAATCTCTCAATGGAAGAAGTCTCAAGCTGATGGACATAACAAGCAAAGTAAATGCCAGATTAAATGGCAAGCTGGGCTTGGGTGCATCATCAGGTTTGCCCCCCATAATTAAGAAAACTATTCTTTCCACACCCATTAAATTTGTTTCTGCCAAGGGAAAAAAAAGATAATAAACAAACCAATGTCTGAAAACAACCCAAAACCCATAGACAAGAGTAATAAAAATCAGAAAACAACTAATAAAAACAAGGTTCAACAGCATTCGTCGAACTCAGATTGACGAAATGTGGCCAGTTCGTCGAACCCAGATCGACGAATGCTGAACGCAAACTTCAGTTATAACATTTCGTCTAACTGCTATCTACGAACTTTGTATGGTTCGTCGAGCAGAGGTCGATGAACTTGGGGCACAGAAAATGACTACTGTCATTCTCTGAGTAGAGATCGACGATCTCAGCCCTATTCGTCGAACTCTAGTCGACGAACTCACAAGAATTCGTCGAACCCAGAAGGACCAAACATAAATTATTTCTTTTACAGAAATTCTAAGCCAGCTAATAAACCATTCAATCTAGTAGCTGATTGGGTTATTCCACCTAGGAGATATCACCTCTTAGGTTATAAATCTCAACCTACCATATCAGTTATTTCCACTTTTCTTTTTAAGCAAATAAAGGACCCAAGGTAACCTGGGTCAAGAACAATTGAGTTTTGTTTTTCATTACAGGTACAGGTGAAGAGCTGTCCAACGGTGAGTCAGACCTGGTACTTGGACAGTGGTTGCTCCAAGCATATGACAGGCAGCAAGGCCAATCTATCCAATTACAAGTCCAAGCTAGGACCAAAGGTGATCTTTGGTCATTCAAATAGTGGCCAGTCTGAAGGATATGGAGCAGTAAAGATTGGAACAGTTACCTTCAAGAAAGTAACATATGTAAGAGGACTCAAACATAACCTAATATCCATAAGCTAATTATCTGATGAGGGTTATCAGGTATACTTTAACTCTACCTCTTGTTCTATTATTAATAATGAAAACCAAACTATTTTAATTGGAATTAGACAAGACAACATATATCTAGTAGATTTTATTACTGCCAAAACTGATGTTTGTTTACTCAATATCACTAGTAACCAAAATGAGTTATGACATAAAAGATTAGGTCATGTAAACCTTAAGAATATAGTTAGGTTATCTAAAGACAACCTTGTTAGAGGTTTATCTTCTGGCCCCAACAAGAAGGAAAACCTATGCAGGGCTTGTCAATTAGGCAAGCAAACTAAAACTTGTTTCAAATCCATTAATAAAAGTGATTCACCTAGGATTTTGTATTTGCTTCATGTGGATCTATTTGGACCCATTACAGTACAAAGCCTAGGAGGGAAGTCTTACACTTTAGTGATTGTTGATGACTTCTCCAGATTCAGTTGGGTAGCCTTTCTGAGAACTAAGTCAGATACATTCAAGGTTCTTACAGATTTTCTCAGGACCATACAGATTGAGTTCTCTACTCATGTTGCATTGATCAGAAGTGATCATGGCACAGAGTTTGAGTCTCTTCTTATGAATGAGTTCTGTGAGAAGGAAGGTATCAGGCAGTGCTTCTCAGCTCCTAGAACTTCCCAGCAAAATTTGGTAGCTAAAAGGAAAAATAGGACACTCATTGAATCTGCAGGTACATTATTGTCAGATGCTTACATGCCTCTATCCTTTTGGGCAGAAGCTGTAAACACTGCTAACTAAGTCCTGAATAGAAGCCTTATACATAAGCTGAAAAATAAGACCCTCTATGAATTACTTAAAGGAAAGAAACCTAAAATCACATACTTTAAAGTTTTTGGTTGTATATGTTATATTCACACAAACAACAAAAGATACATTAGAAAGTTTGAGGCTAAGGCTGAAGAAGGGATTTTTCTAGGATATTCCCAAGTAAGCAAGGCCTATAGGGTGTTTAATAAATTCACTCTTAAAATTGAAGAATCAGTCCATGTATTTTTTGATGAAGCTAACATGTCTTATAAGGAGAAAGAGATTTCTACCAATAGCTCTTTGCAGGTTCCACAACTGTGTGAGTCTATGGATGGACTAAACCTTACCCAAGAGGTGTCAACCCATCCTTCTCCACAGGTTGCTAAAGACAGTGAAGAAGAAATTCAAATGGAAGTGGCTGAACTTCCCTTTACAGCTAATAACATTCCTCAAGAGGAATTAATTATAGAAGTTGTTGCTCAACAAACTCCACCAACTGATCTTGTCACACTTAGAGATCATCCCAGATCTCAAGTGATTGGAGACATTTCAGCAGGTGTTCAGACAAGGCATCAACTCAACTAAGACTTGATACATGCCTGTTTTCTCTCTCGGATTGAACCTCTCTCCATCCATGAAGCTGAGCAAGATCCCCACTGGATCATTGCAATACAAGAGGAACTAAATCAGTTTGAGAGATGTAGAGTTTGAGATTTGATTCCAAGACCTCATAACTACGCAGTTATTGGAACCAAATGGGTCTACAAAAACAAGCTGGATGCTCAAGGGAACATTGTGAGAAACAAGGCTAGGCTTGTTGCTCAAGGCTACAGGCAAGAGGAAGGAATTGACTATGAGCAAACCTTTGCCCCTGTTGCAAGGTTAGAGGTCATAAGAATATTCCTTGCCTATGCAGCTCACAGGAGATTCAAAGTTTTCCAAATGGATGTCAAGAGTGCATTTCTGAATGGAGTGCTTCAAGAAGAGTTTCATGTAGAACAACCTCCAGGTTTTATCTCTCTAACTCAACCCACTTTTGTATTTAAATTGCATAAAGATCTCTATGGTTTAAAGCATGCTCCAAGAGCTTGGTATGAGACCTTAACAAACTTTCTTTTAGAGCATAAATTTACAAGAGCAACCATAGATAAAACTCTTTTCACTAGACATCATAAGGACCAAATTTTGTTAGTACAAATATATGTGGATGACATCATCTTTGGGTCAACTGATCCCAAATTGTGCAAGAGGTTTGTTGACCTCATGCATTCCAAATTTGAGATGAGTAGCATGGGTGAGCTTTCCTACTTCCTTAGTCTCCAAGTGAAGCAGCTCCCTGATGGTATCTTTCTCTCCCAAGCTAAGTATGCTAAAGAGCTTATTAAAAAGTTTGGGATGGGTGATGCTTCAGGAATGAAAACACCTATGGCTATTAATGTTGTTGTAGATTCTGATGCAGCGGGGAAACCTATAGATCAGAAGCATTATAGGGTAATTGTTGGATCCCTATTATACTTAACAGCTAGCAGACCTGATATCATGTTTGCCACATGCCTTTGTGTTAGGTTCCAAGTGAACCCTAGAAAATCTCACCTTATTTTCTTAAAAAGAATTTTGAGATATATAAAGAGTTATCCTAATCTAGGACTCTGGTATCCTGCAGATTCAGAGTTTGAGTTAACTGGATACTCAGATGCTGACTATGCTGGATGTAGAGTGGACAGGAAGAGTACCTCTGGAACTTGCCAGTTCTTGGGTATAAGACTTGTCTCCTGGTTTTGTAAAAAGCAAACATTTGTGTCTACATCAACTGCAGAAGCAGAATACATGGCTGCTGGCTGCTGCTGTTCACAAATGTTATGGATACAAAACCAACTCATAGACTATGGTGTCAACTTAAATAATTGAACATTATTTTGTGATAATACTAGTGTTATTGCTATAACACAGAATACAGTTCACTATAGTAGGACTAAACATATTGAAATAAGACATCATTTCATTAGAGATAATGTAGATAAAAAGAAAATTAACCTAATCCATATTCCTACTGATTTACAGAGAGCAGACATTTTCACCAAACCCTTGGATGAGAAAAATCATCTGTTCTTTATAAATCAACTGGGAATGATCAATGGAGAAGAGTTAAATTAATTTATGTCTGCATTCGACGAATTTTCCAGAGTTCGTCGAACGGAGTTCGACGAATTAGGGAAAGTTTGAGAGATGCTCGTCGAACGGAGATCGACGAATTCTCTGTGTGGAAACAATTTTCGTCGACCGGAGATCTATGAACTTTGCTTCAGAAGATATTTCGTCGAATGGAGTTCGACAAACTGTGTTCGATTCTTATGAATGAGATCGACGAATTATTTGTCTATAATTTATTTCGTCGACCTCAGTTCGAAGAACTGTTTCTTTTTCGTGGAACGGAGATTGTCCATTCATATTTTGAAAACCTTATATCTAGGTTTTCTTCGACCTCCGTCCCGTGCTTTCAGTTCTCTTGCTCTTGATCGCCGTTTTCTCTGTCTCTCTTGCAGGTCATCAATGGCGACTCCAGCAAGCACCTTAGCTGCCATGAAATTAGACACCGGTTTTGACATGGATTTTGATTCATTCCAACATTCTGACCCAATATTTCTCTACATTCTGGAACTACTAGAGGAACTTGGTCTCAAGAACTTTATGACCAGAAGAATTAAACTGCATGCAACTGAAATTAGAGAATGGGTATACACTTCTACTGTTTCTGAATAAAATGTTCTGACAGGAAATATCGGGAGTAATGCTGTCTCTTTATCTCCCGCCGTTCTTTCTGAACTTTTTGGATTGGTAAATGGAGAAGACGATCTGGATGTTGATTCTGAAGAGTTTACTTTGATGCTGAATCTGATGGGGTTTACCGGGAGTAACCCTAATAAGTTGTTAAAGAAATAACTCTCTGCCGCCTACCAGTTCTTGGCGGACATTGTAGGAAAAGTGCTGATGGGCAAGCACTCTGCGCACGACTACATCACAAGGCACCAGTTCCTTGTTATGTGCGTAGTGGTAAACAAGAGACATGTCAATTGGGGCACGATTTTCTTTGAGTTGATAAAGAAGAAGAACAGCAAGAAAGAAGTTTGTTTTGGAAGAATCAGGGGAAATTTCTTTAAGAAAAGGCTGGTGAATTCATGGTCTCCCCGACCGTCTTCATCAAAGCGAGCAAGCGCCTCACATGCGCTTTGTTTGGCAGATGGGAGTGCACAATCTCCAAGCTATCCAAGGCTTCCTCCTCTTCCATCCCAGCTTCTGAGAGCACCAGGGCTGTGAAGGCCACTCCCCACCCTGTAGAAGACGTTATTCCATCTCCACACCCTCTTCCAGCAACCCATCTTCCATCTCCTCCAGCACCCCAATCCCAACAACATTCTCATGTTCCTACTCCACCTCCATCTCCACCACTGGATATCACTAACATTCCAACACCCCCTGCTTCACCTCATGACACATTTTTTCCTACACCACCACAGTCTCCCCTTCCCCCATATTTATTCTCCATTCCATCTTACACCCTATATCCAGATAACACCATAACAGATGCAATTCCACCTCTATCCCCTCCATCTGTTCCCCTTCCTTCATCTACTTCTCTACCTTCACTAACTACCTCCCCATCTTTGGACTCCTCCACTGTATCTACAATCATATCCCTGCTCACTCCACTCATTAAATCTCTTATCCAAGAGGTCATTACACCTCTTGTGACTTCTATCAATTCTTTATCTACCAAAGTGTCTCTTCTTTCTGCTGCCCCCTCTTCATTCAGGGGCCTGGCTCCAAGTTCTCCTGAACCCAGGCAGGGGGAGATGTTCAGTTATGAAGCAGAAGCAGATGCAGATGTAGAAGCAGCAGCAGGTACAGCAGTAGACACAACAATAGTTCCTTCTACAGCAAGTGCAGATGCAGATGCAGAAATTTTGCCAGACTTTGATTTTGATTTGATTGAATTGAGTCATTTTATGGAAACTGACATTGACTTAGATGAGTCAGTTCCATAGCAAATAAAACTGTTGTTGATTTCCATTTAAATCCCACAGTTAATTTGACTGTTTTGTTGAGAAATTTTGATACTGCATATATGCAGTCTCTTCCAAAAGGCTTCACTAAGCCATAGTTGGCTATTGTACCCTATACATCTCCAATAAGTCCAGCAGTTGCTAAGCAACTCAGTGATAGTTTTGCTCTTCCAGTTGTTGCTCCAACATCTACAGTTATTCTAGAAGCTGTCTCAGTTCCAGAAGATGTCTCAACACCTATTTTTATTATGGATGACTCTCCTATGCCTGATCTGGATGAGTTAATCCTAGCTGATATTGAAGAGGAAAATAAGGCAGCAGCTGAAAGCTCTGTCCCAATCATTTCTGATTCCTGTATAGTTTCTGAAACTCCAGCTTCTGAACCTTCTGCCCCTCCTACAGCAAAGGCTGCTTTTGATGATAAAACTCTGAAAGTATTGGATGCTTTGTATGATAACCCTCAGGGTTCTGACAGTGATGATGAAGATGATGATGATGATTCTGATGAAGAAGCTTCAAAGAAAAAAAAGAAATTGTTGTCAATGAAAAGGAAGGCTCCTCCTCCTCTAGCTCTTAAACCCAATCCCACTGCTGACACTCCTATTACATTTTGCACAATGTTACTCCTTACAAGGGAATGCCTGCATGGATGTGGTTATCAAAGAATCAGCAGAAGGAAAGGAGAATAAGTAGGAGATATTCTCCTCCTCCAGTTCATAGATATAGAAAGGATCCTCCTCCTCCTCCTGCAGCTGGTGCCACTGGCTCTAGCTCTCAGAGATCTGCCCCCATGCAAACCTATCAGATACATTCAGTGAGATCCTCTGGAAGCAGCCAGCAGAGGCAACAATCTTCAGGTAATCAGCATCTGCAGCAACAGCAACAAATCTCTGAAGAACAAAAAGCTGACCATCCTGAAAGACCTTACTCTCCTCCTATTCCATTTGAAGATCTTGAAACAGCCAATACTGCAAGAATGGCTTGGTTCCAGGAACTTATTGGTCTGTCATTGATCAAGAAATCCAAAGCTAAAGGTAAAGACATTTCTAGATTCACAATAATGTCAAAGTACATAAAAGAAGAATTAAAAAGGTTTGACAAAGGCAACAAGCTTTTCAATGTTGATGATTATATGAAGCTCCATCCTGAAGCAGTTGTCCCAGAGCTACTTCACTGAAAATTATTGGGTCAACTGACATGACTATGACTCAAGCTCAGGCTCAAGATCCAACTAGAGAAATTATCTTCAAAAATCCATGAGAGAAGACAACAGAAGACAAGTCTATGCAGAAAAAGAAGAAGTAATCTTTATTTTGTTTCAAATTCTTTCTGCAATCTGTTTTCAAACTATGTCCTGTGTTTAAATAAAGCCTGTATATATATATATATATATATATATATATATATATCTGCTGCATGTGTTAGTAATTCTCTGCCAGATATATTTCTTTTTCTTGCTTTGTTTATCTGTTTTGAGTCTCATAGTGACCTCACCCAAATAGGGGGAGATTGTTGGATCCCTTGTTAATTTGTTCTCAGATCGACGAAAATTGAGACTCTTCAACTCCAGATTTTTCTAAGTCCAGCTTCAGACTTTGGTTGACGAATAAGAATCTGAGCTCGACGAACTTGGACCTCAAGTTCATAACTTCTCAGGTCGACGAAGATAACTTCTTAGGTCGACGAATTCAGTACTCTGCTCGACGATTTCTGGTCTACGATTTAAATCCTTCTCAGTCAGAGACTTCCCAGATTCTAAGTCCTCAATCATTCTCAGCTCGACGATATTGGATCTCAGATTGATGAAAGATGATTCTCAGCTCAATGAATGAAGATTGTCAGTTCGACTACGATTAAAGCAGTATTGACAAGATTCCCTAGAAGACTAAGTGCTATTGTCTGGTCGACGAACTCATCAGCTCAGCTCGATGAACTATAAACTCAGCTCGATGATTCCTGTTCTTCGTTCGACGATTCCAGACTAGGTCTTCTCCAGTTTTCCGTCCCTTTTCTTGGCGATGATTCCTGAGCAATTAATGCTAAATCTTCTCAGAATGTTACCGTTAGAACGCGCATTAATCATGGATTATTTTATGTCATTTTTCCATGGGACAGTTAGGAAAATCATTGATTGCCGTTTCCTTCCCAGACCGATTGCATTTACTGCTCAATGTTTCAAATTTCCAAGTGTTCTCCAGTCAGTCTTTAGTCAGAAAACAAAAAGAAGAGAAGATTAAGCTGTACTACACACCAGTCAGACAGACAGATAGTCATTGCACAGAAGAACAAGTCTTACAGAAATCTAAAGTTCTTTTCTGCAATCAGCCTAAACCAGAGAACATCAAGAAGAAGAAGAACATTCAATCACTATCAAGAGTCTTCTTCCTTTAATCCTACAGGACAACTTCTGAAGGACAACAATTATTCCATCTGTCAAAGAAGTTCCTGAAGCAATATCTGGTCCAGGCATTCAAGCTTTTGAAGACCTGTAACCCTGAAGCAGTGCTCTAGATTTCCTGATCCAGACAAGTTCTCAGGGGGAGCAATCTGCTGAAATCAATCCACAAGTCTTCTCAGTTGTTACTGAGAAAGAGAAGACCTCGTCACCCTTTTTCCATCCTCTGTACAGGGTTTTAATTCCCTTCAAAATTATTCTTGGTTGCAAGTCTCCTTCCAAAAGACTTGAGGTTTTGGTCTTTGAGCACCTGAACAAAAGCTCATTGGTGTCAGGCACCTGATCAAAAACCTGAGTAGATTCCTACTAGGGTGGTAGAAGAGTGGATGTACCCAGGTTGGGGAACCGCTATAAAGTTCTTGTGTCGTATGGTTGCCCTTTTTCTTTTGTTTTGGCTGTGTTGTTTTATGATTTTTTAGGTTGCTGTGCTTATCTATTTATTTGCTAAACTGTTCACCTAGGATTACAGCAAAAGCTGTAAAAAGTTTGTAGTGAGCACAATACTCTATTCACCCCCCCCCCCCTCCTCTAGAGTATTTCATATCTAACTTGCACTTTCACTGCCCTTGAAGGCATCGAACATGTTGCGGATGGAGACGACGTCTTCAAACCACTGGAGGTGTCTGACAGGGTCATCTCGGTCGGAGTAGTAAGTGAGAACGGGTTGCCTGAACCCTTCCGAAATTGGAGCGGCAAGGATCTCGTCATAGAAGGGGCTCCTCCCTCCCTGGCGGTGACGAGTTTCATCCTCACAGGACACATCATACTCTCCATAGTGCCGAGTATCCCTGCACCTCACCGGCGATATTGGAATCCGAAAATGGACTGATGTTATAGATCACGGCAGTGAACCGGTCGCACAAGTAATATAAAATGGGGGTTTTCCCAAGTATCGATCTCACAAGGAACACAGTAAGGTGGAGTTAATTTCGAGGAGGACTTGAGATTGAAGTCCTTAGGTCGGAGCTAACTATGGGGGCTTTGATATTGCGGAAACAGAAAATAAAATACTAACAACTACTCCTATACAACGCCACTATGCGATGCTTCGCCAGGCGGGATGGAAGACTAGTCGGGCTGCTATGCACCGAATCGCTAGGCGGATGGGCGAGTAAGCTTGCGGATGAGGTGCTGAGAATGGTGGAATGAGGGTCGTGAGCACCTCTTCGCAACGCACGCCACTAGCAATTGCTAGTGCGGCAAGGGTGGATGGCGAAGGATGGAATATGGCGCAACTCAAGTAAATAACGAAAACATATAATCACATAGACATAATTGTATAAAAATGTTTTACAAATAAGCATACATCATCTATAAATAAGGTTTACAACAACACATAAACAACAATAAAGGAAGAACAAGTCAAGAGATCGACCGAATCCGAAGTCTTGCTGAGGATTCACGGTTGGAATCGTCGGGTTGTCATTCCGCGTCCAAGCTCGGTCCTCAACTGCGTCCGGGATAGAGAAGGGCTATCACCACCTTCCAATGGCCTGTCTTCTTCGTCTCACGATAGCGGATGAAAGTTGCAAGCTTCCCTTTGCTTGATGGCTATGGCGTTGAAGCTTGAAATGAACCCAAGAGATGATGGAGGAGGCCAAGAGGAAGCTCCGGCTTGGATTTGGCGGAGAAAGCTTGCCCGTAGCACCTCCCTAGGGTGGAAGATGAAGAGGAACGGCGGAGAAGGCGGAAAACGGCGGAGAAATGTCGAGCTCCGTATCCTCCTTTGAATTAGGGCGAGACCTGCACTATTTATACAAAAGCAGAATTGAACAATGCGCACGATCACAGGCGCACGACCAGTGGTCGTGCGCACAATGTCCTGTGCTCGTGCGCACTGGCATTTAATATCAGGAAGAAGAACTGGGATAACGCGCACGAGTATTGGCACACGACCAGTGGTCGTGCGCACTAAGTCCAATGATCGTGCGATTACCCAGATAGGACTCCAGAAAAGAGGAATCAATGCACACGATCAGTGGCGCACGACCGGTGGTCGTGCTCAATATGTCCAGTGGTCGTGCGCTTACCCTAGGCTGATTCTGGAAAATTTAGAGTAGTGTGCACGATCAGGGGCGCACGACCAGTGGTCGTGCGCATTAGATCCCATGATCATGCGCAGTATTCCTATTTCACAACCATCCCGGAACACGCACACGACCCCTGTATCGATAGGAAAAACAAATCACTAATCTGTGCAGACATTCCAGACAATCACAAAAGGGAGTACAAACTATAAAAATAACAAAATACACAAGCACGGGCATAAATGTGCACTTCCTATAGAAATAAAGATTAGATGAAATAGGAACGATAAAGAACTAAAAGTGAAGTGCAACCATGTGAAAACTAGCCCAGATGAGTCCGAAAATAGGTATAAAACATGGACTCATCACACCCCCAGACTTAACTGTTTGCGTGTCCCGAGCAAACAAAATCTAAGCAGATAGGGAAAAATATTAGTTAACAAAGAAATTGCGATACGAAGTACCATGCAAAGTCGCATGCTCGCGCGCGTAAAAATATAATAGAAGAAATTTCTAAGTATACAAAATAGTTTATACTTTTCACAATGCGTATCAACATTTTATTATTACTCAAAAATAGAATCACGGTGAATCATCTGGTCATGTGTAGGGAGAAAGTAGACTAATCGCTAGGCGAGCATTGCAAAATATCGGGGCTCGGGATAACCTCCAAAGGAATCCACCAATGTCGGTGACCGTATGCTTGCCCTTTTGCATTCTCTCCACTGCACTGGTTTGGTTCACACACGAATCAGTAGGACTTTAGGTGAAGAGATGGGGCTCGGGTTTCGGTGAGGTAAACAAGGATAAACAAGAAGGCTATGCACCTAACCCAAATGAGCTAGTATGAAAGGAATCCCTCTACTAAGAAAAATACATGCGGGTACACCACACCCCCAAACTTAACTTTTAACATATGGGTGTGTACACCGCCTACTCCAAATATAATCACATTTCGAAAATGATTTTCAATTAAAACTTTTTCTTTTCATTCATATTTTTTTTTCTTTACAAATATATATATATATTTTTTCTTTTTCTTCATTTTATTTTCACAATTCAGCAGATATAAACTTGGGAGCACTTCCACATTTTCACAAATAAAATCACCACATCACATCCCAACATTAAAATGTAAAACTCTAAAGCTCAAGTTGGGAGTGCGACTAGGATTGCTTTGAGGCTTTGGTGAAATAAAGGTGGAGCTGAATCAAAAGAATGGGTAGGCACAACGGGGCTAGCGAGGATAAGACGTTAGGAATGGTACAAAGCTCAAACCGGGCCAAAATGATGGCCTACATCACACTCATGCATGACTAACCTATACCCATGCTTCAAGAATAGCTTGGGGCAAGTTCTTAGCCAATGAGAAAGACTATCCCTCCTCCCGACTCGAGCAATACAAAACTAACGGCCGTCTACGCACATCCCTAAGCTACCGTCGGCTTCACACCGGATTCACCAAATTTTGAGTAGAATAAAATGTATTTACGCAATTAGAAAAATATAAAACTAAAAGCATACAGAAAAATTAAATATACTCGAATTTCTACACGAGACGAGAGCAGTTGACTAGAAACACAATAAGGCCAACATTTTACTCCGTCTCACAATCCTATGTCAGCACCATAATTTTCCCAAATCTAACGAAGAAATGAGTTTAACTCGCAGCACGCAAAAAGCTAAGCACGCGCTCATGTGGGTGCAGTGGTGTGTGATGCAGTGAACTAATCAAAATAAAACTATAAAAGCTTCTAGTATGCACGTGAGATGTGCACGTGCAATAGGTAACAGATCTCTCCCCCAGACTTAAACTAAGCAAAATAGCATATAATAGAGAAATTAAAATCATAAAGAGTGAAGGGAAGAGGTTACCCAATGCTCAGCTTGTGAGCATACCAGAAGACGCGTGGAAACCGAAGCAGGCCCGCCATATGAAGAATCTCAACCCCGCCAATGCGATTTGTCATGAATACCTGCAGGGGTGAGCTCTGCAAAAACAAAACAAAAATATACAAACTACAAAGAAATACTAAAACTAAATAGACATGAAAACGAAAATGCAAAAAATGAAAGATAAGTACTGGGGTTATTTTCATCCCAGCACGACTTATTAAATTCTAAACAGTTCTAGCTAATGGGCCTATGAAATAAAAAGTGCACAATTAACTGTTCCAATATTCGTTTCGGTAACGGGTACCGATACGGTGATAGAATAGTTACCCCTCTACCTAAATAGTAATACCTGCCCAACACAGGTAGAGGAAATAGGAAATAAGAAGAGGAGGAGCACTAGTCCTCGCTCATCTTATCACAAAATAAATCCTTGTCTAGCAAGGTATCATCTATCACAGGCCGCAGGAGGCGATGGCAACGGCATGAGCACAAAGCTCATCGTCATCCCAACGTACCTGTGGAGACTCATCCTGCACAGGCTCAGATAAAGAAGAAGGATCAAGAAATAAAGGGGAAGAAGAACTAAAAGAATCAGAAAATGGGAGAGTGATCCTGGTATCACTCTCAGCAGGATCCAAGCAGAGATCATCGTCGGTATCATACGAGTCGTACCGAGGGGAATCCGAGAACTCAAGGTCCACGGTGGTAGGAGGAATGGCCTCATCCAATAAGGAGGTGCAAACCTCTGCATCGGAAAGAGGGTATTCCTCATCCCACCGGGGTGCGTAAAAGTGTTCCGAAGATTCACCTTCTCCGTCGGAGATAGAGGAATCATCATCCCACTTCGGCGCAACCTCGGCACCGAATCATCCACAATCACGGCATCATCAACCGACTCACAAGAAAGAGGAATAGCACAATCCGGCAAAAATTGCGGAGGGGCAAGGCTGCTCTCAAAATCAAGCACTGAATGAGCAGGCCCCATCGCAAAATCTTTCGCTGACGCCACCCCATCGACGATCGGAACAATCTCATCGTCCCATACAGGAGAATCCATGAGTTCCTGCTCCTCTTTTTGTTGGCTAACACTAGAGTGATCATCATCACTCGAGGAAAGCTCGTAAAAAGGGATCGATGGACACATGAAAGAGCTGTATGCGACCAGAGATTGTTCAGTAATCTCAACGGGTAAAGAATGAGAAAAGTGCGTTATGTCAGTGTATGGGCCAGGCAACACCCTGGTAGGCCTATCCACAACAGTCTTCCGCAAACGTGAGGTTGTTGTGCACACCCCCTCAGAGGGAGAAGGCTTGCACAAACGAGGGCAATCCTTCAACAGGTGGCCCACACCTTGACATAACAAACACCGAATGCAATGCTCGGCATTCATAACAGCAATGGCATCGATGTATCGGCGAAAAGTGTCAAGGATACGGCACTCAGCATCAAGATCCATCACGAACAAAAATAATTGCTGAAAAAGTGCTACACAGCTAAAATAAAAATAGCACGGATCTGCTATCTAAATCAAAAATCAGAAAAGGGCAAAAAGAAATAAGCAAAATAAAAATTATAATAACCAAAGCAAATAAGAAAAAAGAATGATATGCACAAATGGAAAAGGGCTTCAATCTATCATCTCCCTCTCCAAAAACTCACACGACTGTGTTCCCCGGCAACGGCGCCAAAAACATGATGCTATAGATCACGGCAGTGAACGAGTCGCACAAGTAATATAAAAAGGGGGTTTTCCCAAGTATCGATCTCACAAGGAACACAGTAAGGTGGAGTTAATTTCGAGGAGGACTTGAGATTGAAGTCCTTAGGTCGCAGCTAACTATGGGGGCTTTGATATTGCAGAAACAGAAACTAAAATACTAACAACTACTTCTATGCAACGCCGCTATGCGATGCTTCGCCAGGCGGGATGGAAGACTAGTCGGGCCGCTATGCACCGAATCGCTAGGCGGATGGGCGAGTAAGCTTGCGGATGAGGTGGTGAGAATGGCGGAATGAGGGTCGTGAGCACTTCTTCGCAACGCACGCCACTAGCAATTGCTAGTGCGGAAAGGGTGGATGGCGGTGGATGGAATATGGCGCAACTCAAGTAAATAACGAAAACATACAATCACATGGACATAATTGTATAAAAACATTTTACAAATAAGCATACATCATCTATAAATAAGGTTTACAACAACACATAAACAACAATAAAGGAAGAACAAGTCAAGAGATCGACCGAATCTGAAGTCTTGCTGAGGATTCACGGTTGGAATCGTCGGGTTATCATTCCGCGTCCAAGCTCGGTCCTCAACTACGTGCGGGATAGAGAAGGGCTGTCACCACCTTCCAATGGCCCGTCTTCTTCATCTCATGATAGCGGACGAAAGTTGCAAGCTTCCCTTTGCTTGATGGCTATGGCGTTGAAGCTTGAAATGAACCCAAGAGATGATGGAGGAGGCCAAGAGGAAGCTCCGGCTTGGATTTGGCGGTGAACGCTTGCCCGGAGCACCTCCCTAGGGTGGAAGATGAAGAGGAATGGCGGACAAGGCGGAAAATGGCGGAGAAATGTCGAGCTCCGGATCCTCCTTTGAATTAGGGCGATACCTGCACTATTTATACAAAAGCAGAAATGAACAATGTGCACAATCACAGGCGCACGACCAGTGGTCGTGCGCACTATGTCATGTGCTCGTGCGCACTGGCATGGAATATCAGGAAGAAGAACTGGGATAACGCGCACGAGTAGTGGCGCACGACCAGTGGTCATGCGCACTAAGTCCAATGATCGTGTGATTACCCAGACAGGACTCCAGAAAAGAGGAATCAATGCACACGATCAGTGGCGCACGACCGGTGGTCATGCGCAATATGTCCAGTGGTCGTGCGCTTACCCCAGGCTGATTCTAGAAAATGTAGAGTAGTGCGCACGATCAGGGGCGCACGAGCAATGGTCGTGCGCATTAGATCCCATGATCGTGCGCAGTATTCCTGTTTCACAACCATCCCGGAACACGCACACGACCCCTGTACCGATAGGAAAAACAAATCACTAATCTGTGCAGACATTCCAGACAGTCACAAAAGGGAGTACAAACTATAAAAATAACAAAAATACACAACCACGGGCATAAATATGCAGTTCCTATGGAAATAAAGATTAGATGAAATAGGAACGATAAAGAACTAAAAGTGAAGTGCAACCGTGTGAAAACTAGCCCAGATGAGTCCGAAAATAGGTATAAAACATGGACTCATCATGGACCCCCTGTCTACTTGTCGGGTAATGAAGCGACTGCATCGATCGCTCTTCCCTCACCCAAGCGGGCTCCTTTCCAGCTCGTCTCGGCAGCACTTCCTCTTCTAACGGTGTCAGGAGATGGGGAGAAGTCGTCATGACCTCTGGGTGCTGAGCGAAACTGGCGAGAATGGTTTGCTCGATATTCCTCGCGAACTCTTCGAATGCGGCCACTGTTACAAACTCTCCACCTCGCGCGGCGTCTCCTCCTACTGCCGAGTTGCCGACCAACTCTCCTTGCTCGCCACCAATGGCCATCTCTCTCAACTTCCAAACTTTCCTCCTTGGCTGCGATCCACGCTTACCACACCAAGTGTTGAAGCTAGGAGAAATCCCAACCTCAGAATTCAGATCAAAGCCGCCTAAGGTTACTGGCTCAGAAGCTAGATCAGACGGTAAAGATGACTAGAACGAAGAATCAGGTTAAACAGGACCCTAGATGTTGCAGCAGGAAGGCCCCACCATGTACCTGGATGCTCGAAAGGAGCAGCCCCTTCTTAACCAAGGATGGCTGAACTGGGTATGAGGGAAGCTAGCTGGCGAGGTCGCAAGGTCACGACTTGCTCTCCAAGGAAAAGGAATCCAAAGATTTAGCTAGTATCCCGAAACTGAAGCGCGCGAGTATCCTGTCGAGGATTTCAAGTGCTCCACCTCGTACACCTAGGGTCCTATTTATAGGCAAATATAAGGGGAGGGGGGTCATATTTATACCCCACCCCTCAGGCGACCAGGCGACTTCCAGAGGAACTCGCACGGGCTGGGCGAGTATCTCGCCTAGTCGCCACCTGGCGAGTATACGTGGAGAGCTCGCCTATACTCGCCTAGTCCTTCCGCGATCATGAATGCTGACTTTGACTCCTGCCTTGACTTGTTTCCCTTAACTTCTACTGACCTGGCTATGGTAGGACCCACTCTCGACAAATACGGGTTGTACAACCCCGATCCCTCCTCAGGTCCCGACCTCCACCCGGTCTTCACAACGGTCCTCCTTCGCCCGAGGCAGGACCTCCTCGATCCTCACTTCCTGGTGCCCCTACTGCTACTGCTGCTCCCTATTTCCCCTCATTTCGAGGAACTCCGGGCACGTGGTTGTGGCGTGCCCTTCCTCCTGATGGAAGTCGTAGTAGGGCAACTCCACCTTAACTTCTCTCATCCTCCTCCTTGCTACTCTCCTCCTCTCCCCTATGGCTATGGCCATAGCATGTTCTTGATCGGGGAGTCGAGGCCTCTGGTCCTGCCTCCAGCCCGGGGGGTGGAATTGATCCTGCCCCCCTTGATGGCTGTCCCTTCCTTGATACCCTCTTTGTGGCCCCTGCCCTTGCCACTCGGGCCTCCAGCCCAACCGACAGTCAGGCTCCTAACGCCCCCACCTAGGCTGTTGCTTCCCCTGCTCCCTCTGCCGGGGCTCGACTCTCCTCTCCTCCTATCCTCTTCCTCCCCTTGGCTCCTTCTCTTCCTTCGTGGCCCACCTGGACAGCTTCCAGGCGAACTCCGGATTTAACGCCTCCCCATCAACTTCTCTCGCCGCCCTCTCCATCAACTCCTCATAGGAGAGGGGGGCACTCTCTTCAGCTCCATCCTGAAGAAACCCTGCTACAGCCCCAGGGTGAAGGCCATCATCAGGCTCTGGCCTGGAATCTCCTGGACCTGGGCGACCTCCTCCTGGAACCGGTCAACGTAGCTCCCCAACATCTCATTCACTCCCTGCTTGATGTGTAACAGGAACTCCGACTCCTTCATCCTCCTCTTCGAGGTAGTGAACCTTAGCATGAACCCCCGGCGCAGGTCCTCGGAGCAATAGATGGAGCTGGCCGGCAGCTGGTGAAACCACTCCCTCGCCTTCTCCTTGAGGGTGATGGAAAAGAGTCAGCACTGGAACCCATCTGACATCTGCCAGATCGAGACCACGTCCTCAAACCACTGGACGTGTTGGACCGGGTCTCCCTTTTCGGTATAGTAGGACATCTCGGGTTTCCTGAACCCCTCCGAAACTGGAGCAGAAGAGGCCAACTCGATGAAGGGGCTGCCTCCCCCTACTAGGCGAGCTGGCGCATCTCACGGGCCCAGCTCGTTGATCCGGCCTCTGCCTGCCAAGCCGGGGAAGAGCTCGCGCCAGGGGAGCTCGCACCCCCGGCCCTCCTCGGCCACTTCCTTCCCAGCTCGCCTGCCGGGGGCGTCCTCGCACAGAGAGGGGACGGATGTGATCTGGATAGCTGGAGTCGAGCACTCAGCCCGCGTGCCGAGTGTGAACTTGACGAGGCCCAGCACCTTGTTCCAGAAATCTTCAAACATCTCCACTGTGGCCAGAGGGGGGGTGGTGGGCGGCGAGTCCGACCCGTCAGATCCTTACCCTCCTGTCATCGAGCTCGCTGAAGGTTTTTTGTACTGACCACGCTCCATGCTCACCGCACCAAAATGTTGAAACCGAAAAATGGTCTCCTGTGGAGTTCACCCTCGGGGAAGGGGTGATCGTGCACCTACTTCGCTCCTACAAGCAAAATAATAAGGGAAATAAGGAAGAACTTACCCAATGGCTCGGCGGGGAGGACCCACCACACACCCGGAAGATCTTAGAATGCTTCCCCTCCTTAACCAAAGGCCGAGCAAAGGTATCCTCAGAAAGCGCTTGAGAGACGGAGCAAGAGAGCACAGAAAGCATGCTTTCTGAGGTACCCCTTTGGTCCTATTTATTGATTTCTAAAAACGGCCTGCAAATAGCCAACTCCCGCTGTTCTAAACGGCTATATGCAGTAAAGATTGGCCTGCCAACAGCGTAACTCCGTTGTTCTGAAAGGCTATGGGAAGGCCAACGGGGGGAAAATAGTAAAAAGTACCTCATAGACCTGGGCGAGCTGAGGAGCTCGGCCACCCCTGAAGGTCCTGCTAGCCTACTGTCTGTCGAGCTCCATAGGGCAAGTGTAAGTTGACTGTGGTGCTTGACATTCGATTTTTTTCATTATTCGAGCTCAGCTCAACGAAGCCTGGGTTTAGATCGGTGAATGCTGAGCTCAGGGTCGACGAATGCCGAGCTCGATCTTTAGATTTCCCTACCGAGCTCGCATGTTGCCTTCAGATTTTCCTGCCGAGCTCGCCTGTTGCCTGGGCGATCTGAATCGGCCGATCTGGTTCCTGCGACCCCAATCACCATATACAGGGTTTTACAACCGGCTACAGCCCTGAACCTAAGGCATTCAAGAGAAGAACACCTCAGCAAGCAAAACAACAAGTGGCAAAAGAATAAGCAAGCAAGTGAGTAAGCCAAACAAAGGAGGGTGTACACAACCCAACCTAAGGAGGAAGAATGCAAAACAAAACAACAATTAGCCAAATAGAATAAGTAGAGAAAGGTTAGTCAATATAATATCCTCTAAATTAAAAAGAATGCACCAAATGCGAAGGTGACAAGTCTGGGCATAATCAGCAAAATTTACAAACTGTGGCATAAAGCACAAGAAAACAACTGAGCACAATACGACTTGGAAGAGGGGTGGATCATCAACACGTGGTATGACTGCGTTTCAGGTCGGAGTGGGCGAGGACCTCAAGCGCCCTAAGCCCAACTCTGGATCCTCAACCGTCTCACAATTGGTATTGTGGTCCACAAACATGGCCAAACTGGGCCAACCAGAACCCAACAGTCCAGGAATGGAGAAACTAAGCATACCCCCACTGTGATGATCCGCAAAAAGAAGGGGCCTCCCAGTTGGGTGGTATGCTAACCACAACCAACACTCATATCCCCAACATCACCATCTCAAAATCGGCACATCACCTAAGTATTACAACACTAAATCGAAGACCACGACCTATAATCGATCTAAACTAAGCGCAACGCATCCTACGCTCAACGGCGTCGAAAAATTTATCCTAAGCGTAAGCCTAAAAAGTTTTAACATTTTATACTCTAAAAAAACAAGAACATTAATATAAGATGAAAGTCTTAACATAAGAACTTAAGGAAAAGGAGTGGAAAGGAGCCACTTGCCTTGGCTTTACTAGAGAAAGCCTCCAAATCACACCTCGTCACAGATCGGGACTAAGGGAGATGAGAGAAGCCAAAATCTAAACAAGAGTGGACAAAATAGAAGTTAGGGCCAAAAAACCCTAACGAGAAATCTCAAGAAATGAGAAAAATTACCACGGTGACGTAGATCTCGCCGAGAGCTTTTCAAATCTATGCTCGAATGAAGATTTCGAGAACCAGAGCTCCATCGGCTGCGACCGGAAGGTTCACGAAATCTCACACTCCGCCATCGCCGTCCTCATGTTTCTTCAGTTCTGGTTTGGTTCAATGAAGAAGAAGAATTCCTAAATGAAGAAAGTGGCCGGTTCTAATTCTAAGTATACGTACATATATATATATATATATATATATATATATATATATATATATATATATATATATATATATATATATATATATATTTATAAAACGTTTTGTCTAAAAACGGACTATTTACGAGAGTGTGTGCGGAAAATGAAAATAGAGGTTGAAAATTGCTACAAATCGAAACATGATCAACATGAAAGTTGTAGATCTCGTCGAGACGAATAAATTTTATATTAACCATGTTTTAATATGATGTGGTTTCGACCCTCAAAATAGCGCCCGAACACAGACAGGAACAGACTACTCGAGTGGCAGCATGAACCACTCGAGTTCCAACATAAAATACTCGAGTAGCAGCATATCACTCGAGTTCCAACATGTTGTACATGAGTAACAGCATATGTTACTCGAGTAGCAGCTCATCACTTGAGTTCCAACATGTATTACTCGAGTAGCAGCATATCACTCAAGTTCCAGCATGAATTACTCGAGTAGCAGCATATCACTCGAGTTTCAGAAGCAAAAATGAAAATAGGGGCACAATATGGCTTCAAATCAAAAAGTGGTCAACATGAAAGTTGTATATATCGTCAAGACGAACAAATATCATGTTAACCAATTTTTGATACGACATCATTATGATCCACAAAATGGCGCATGAACGCAGACAGGAAGGGACTACTCGAGTGGCAGCATGAACCACTCGAGTTCCAACATAAAATACTCGAGTAGCAGCATATCACTCGAGTTCTAGCATATTGTACTCGAGTAGCAGCATATTTTACTCGAGTTGCAGCTCATTACTCGAGTTCCAGCATGCATTATATTGGGTACACTGTTAATATGTACCAGATTTGGAGAAGCCTCATCTTAATCAATTATATACATCAATTTGTATTTGATGTATGTTTGAGTTTCATTGTGCAGGTTTAAGAATTGGAAGAAAATTTTCTAAGTACAAGTGTCGACACTTGTGAAGAATTATGTCGACACTTGTGAAGAATTATGTCGACACTTGTGAGGAATTTTGTCGACACCCAGGCATTATGTCGACACAAAAAGAAGAAGCTGTGTAGACACCCAGACTTGTGTCGACACTTGTGAAGAATTGTGTCGACACTTAAAGAAGAAGTTGAGTCGATACTCAGACTTGTGTCGACACCTGAGTCAGAAGTTATGTCGACACTAAAAGCAGAAGCTGTGTCGACACCTAGGAGTTATGTCTACACTGAAAGCAGAAATTGTGTCGACACACAGGACTTATGTCGACACATTTAACAGATGTTGTGTCGAGTACCAGAAGAATGACTATGTCGACACATGGAGTGTTGTATCGACATCATCAAGACTTGTGTCGACACTTAGTCCATTTGTGTCGACACATGTGAAGCAGTTTGTTGAGTGGTTCATGCTGAGTTGGAAAGTCTTTGAAAAATCAGCTGTCGTAATCAACCGATCTGACACCTTTGTCAGAACTGTCAGAAGACTGTTACAAATCGAATCAGTCGGTAATCAGGAGGAAGCTCTATATAAAGAACTGGTTCGATACAACAGTTGAAATAAAGGAAAAGAGAACACACAACACTAATAAGTGAATCCTTCAGAGAGAGTTTTCTACAACAAGAAAAGGGGAAACCCTTACGAAGGCAGATCCAGATCAGTCTGCAAGGAAGATTCAGATCTCATTCTGAATTCAAGGAGGAAGCTATCTGAAGATCAACTTCTACATCAAGTGAAGATCAACCTTATTTTGTTCTATCAAGAAGCTTTGAAATGACCAAGTCGAGTTGGATCTGTAGATCAGTTTATTCAAGAACTGATCAAGAAGCTCACACTAGTGGAGAGATCTATCTGGTGAAATTTTTGTATCTCTTAATCAAACAATATCTGGTAGGATCTGTTGTAAGATCTGAGTTGTAAGCCTGTAATTATAAAGGCTGAGGTAGGGCTTTTGCCTGAGTTGTAGGAGTGGGGTTTCACTCTGAGTTGTAAGCCTAGTGACATAGGCTGAGGTAGGGTTGAGGCCTGAGGTAGGGTTCTTGGGAAAGAATCTGAGGTAGGACTTGTATAAGTCTGAGATGTAGGAACCAATCTAGTTATGAGTTATAAGATCCGTGGATCTGAGTAAGTGGAAGGAAGTTGGGCCGAATCCAGTTCACTACTAGATAGGCGAAGGGGGAAAGTGGATGTACCCATATCTTGGGGAACCACTATAAATTTGGTGTATGTTGTGCTGTGTTCATTGTTCTGTGGTTTACATTATTTTTGTGTTGAGATAGATTTTGCTATTTGTCTAAAATTTTGAAGGAAAAATTAGAACCTATTCACCCGCCCCTCGGTGTTGAGGCTCTTAAAATCAAGTCTTTCAAGTGGTATCAGAGGGAGGTTACTCAAAGATTGACCTAACAGTCTGAGTGGATCTCCAAGGTAAATAACATATTTCAAGAATGGGTTCAATAGAGAATCAGAAGGATTTTGGATCTATGAAACTGCATATTTGCAGGAAAGAATGCTTTGGCATATGGAAGGAAAGGGTCAGGTTGTTCATGGAAGCATCTGATCCAAGAATATAGGTCACAGTACAAGAGAGTCCATTCATTCCAATGAAGGTATCAACTCTGGATGCAAATGTTAAAACCCCTAAGAGCTATTCTGAAATAACTAAGGATGAGATCATCCTGGCAACACTAGATAAAAGAGCACAAAACATTATAGTAAGTGATATAGATGATGCCACATTTCAGAATTTGGTGCACTGTAAAACCTCTAAGGAAATGTTGGACACCCTGATTGTCTACATGGAGGGAACAGAAGAAGTCAGAGAGGACAGGAAATCTATGCTGAATCAAGAATATGAGATCTTTAGACAAGCCAAGACTGACAACATAGCTGAATGTTACAAGAAGTTCTTCAGCATTATCAATGAGCTGATGACCTATGGAAGAGTCTTCAGCACATATGAACTGGATGACAAGTTTCTCAGGTCACTAACAAAGGACTGGGACACAAAGATATGTGCCATCAGAGAAGTTGCCAAACTTGTTGATACACCTCCACCCACATTATTTGGAAAGCTTCTATCATATGAAATGCAGCTCACTGCCAGAAATGAGGAGGAGAAAAGCAGTATGCCTGAGTATAAAGAAAGGTCTGTAGCCTTCAAGGCTGAAGGCACAAGAAAGGTTTGGAGAAAGTCTCCTTCTCCACCCACAAGGAGTGCAGAGGCTGAAGAAGAAAATTTTGACAACATCACATCAGATAGTCGCACCACTGATGAGGACTTTGCTGCCTTTACAAGGCAATTTCAAAGGTTTATGAAAAAGAAGAAATGGAGAACCAGGCCATCAACATCCTTTTCCAAGGATGTGTATTACAAGAAAAAGAAGACTCCCAAGGAGGACAGGTATGCCTCAAAACCTAGTAAACAAACTAATTCTAAGATTGTTTGTTATTATTGCAATAGGCCTGTACATGTCATAGCTGACTATCCAGACAAGAGGACTGAATCTAAAGATAAGAAGAAGCATCAAGTGAAAGGCAAGAAGGAGAAATCCCTTGTTGCTCAGAAGCAGAAGAGTTGGACAAACTCTTCATCTTCAGGATCAGGAGAAGAAGATAATGCAGAAGCATATGTTGGGCTGATCTCATCAGAAGAGGATTCTAGGGAACTAGAATTCCTACAAATGCTGGACTCCATAAATGGAGCAGAAGATTATTGTTGTAGAGAGCTGATGGATCTATCAGAAAATGATCAGTGCAAGGATTAGCCAGGTCCTAGTAAGGTATACAGTTCTCCCTCAGCTTTAGATTACTACACTGCATTAGAATCAGAAACTTCTGCATCAAGAGATGTGGATGGTTCTGAATCTGAAGGAGATGTACATCAACTCATTAATGAGTATGGTGGGCTGTTGCAAGCTCTGAAGAGGAGAAAGTTTCTTGTCAAGGAGCATGCCAAGGAGATTGAGTATCTGAAGCATGCTGCATCAGATTCAACCATGTTGATAGATTCAAAACTGAAGGAGATTGCCAAACAGAAAAATATTACTGTTATTCAGATGGACACAATCTCTTTCAAGGAAAATCACTTCAAGAAACTTGAGGCAACACTTCAACAAGAAAGAGAGTTAGTGGCTAAATTCTCTAAACCAAAATCAGTCTTGCCCTTAATAGATAATTTCATTTCTCATAAAGGAAATACTGGTCTAGGTTTCAAGGGCAGAACTAAGGCCACAAATTTTCAAAGAAAAGGCAAGGCCCCAACACAGCCACTAGCTACAAAGCCCCCTATTTTCTTTAGTAAAGTGATGCAACCAACAAATAGGTATGATCATGATAGTACTCATGGTCACTGTGAGTATGAAGATCTCATGGGTAAGGGTGCAGATGCCAATAGATCACACTATAGGCAAGCCCATCAGGTTCAAGAGGAAGTCTTGGGGTTTACTGCTCCAGCACCTACACTCAACAGAACTGTTGTCAACAAAGCAGTAAAGTCTGTACCTAAGAGAAGGTATAATAGGTTTGAGTGTTGGTACTGTGGGAAGGTGGGCCATTTTGCCAGGGATTGTTGGTTCAACACAAGTGTTAAAACCAAGAGTAGTCTACCTGTCAGAACAGCTGCAGGATTTCAACCTAACAATGACCTAGGACCCAATAACAATTTGGGTTCTAAGGGTAAGTGATTTTGTATTTGATGCAGGTGAATCCAACTGACCATACCCCTATATGGTACTTTGATAATGGATGTTCCAGACACATGACTGGAATAAGAAGAATGTTGAGGGACTATGTACCCATAGAGAATGGACCCAAAGTAATCTTTGGTGGATCAGAAAAAGGAATCATCAAAGGATTTGGTAACATTTTTAGTGATTCAATTACTATCACTAAAGTGGCTTATGTGAAGGATCTAAAAGATAACTTGATCAGCATAATTCAACTTAGTGATCTAGGTTATGACATCTCGTTCCTCAAAGGGGAGTGTCAAATAAGAAGATCAAGTGATCAAGAGATCATTTTGACTGGCACTAGGAAAGGGAATGTATATTGTTTTAACCTATATTGTGAGTTTGACAACTCACCCATTTGTCTAGTTGCAGGTGAAAAAGCTTCACTATGTGTTAAATGGCACAAGAGGCATTCCCATCTGAACTATAAGCCAATAGGACAACTGTTTAGCATGGGGTTAGTGAGGAATGGTCCTCAAGTCAAGTGCATTAAAGAGGGTGTGTGTTCAACTTGCCAAAAGGGCAAACAGACTAAGTCCTCTTTCCATGCACTTGATATCAAAGATTCAATGAGAGGTTTGTATCTCTTGTATATGGATTTGTTTGGTCCTATGTCAGTTCATAGTCTTGGTAGGAAAGTATACACACTAGTTATTGTGGATGACTATTCTAGATACACATGGGTTTTCTTCTTGAGGCAGAAATTTGAAACCCCAACTATTTTGCAGACTTTTGTTAGACAAATTCAAAATGAACATAACAGTTCAGTGGTCAAAATCAGAAGTGACCATGGAACTGAATTTCAGTTTGAATGTATGATAAAGTTCTGAGATGAACTTGGGATTCATCAAGAATTCTCCTCACCTAGAACTCCGTAGCAAAATGGAGTTGCTGAAAGAAAGAATAGGACTATAATTGAGGCAAGTAGAACACTACTTAGTGACACTACTCTCGCTGAGTACTTCTGGGCTGAGGCAGTAAATACTGCATGTCATGTTCTCAATAGAGCCTCCATCAATAAGAAACATAAGATGACCCCATATGAGATTTTGAAAGGAAGAAACCCAAACATTTCCTACTTTAGAATCTTTGGTAGCAAGTGTTATGTATTAGTTAATGGTAAGCACTACCAAACAAAGTTTGCTTCCAAATCCCTAGAAGGGATATTTGTTGGGTACAACAATAATAGTAGGGCATACAGAATCTACAACTTAACTACCCAAGTTGTATTTGATGAATCTAAGTTGATTAATAGTGAATTGTCTAGTTCTTCAGTTAGTTCTACATGTCTAACAGATAGGCTGGACAAGCTGACCATCAATGAAGAGGTACCTGCTAAGCTGGATGAGGAAAACGATGCTTGCGGTCCAGGGGAGAACAAGACTCACTAGATGAAGAAGACAATGAGGAACATCAGGTTGAGGAAAATGAAGAAGGCCATGAGGTTGACAGATTTCCTCCAGCAAGAAGACACTTGAAGGATCATCCTGCACACCAAATTATTGGTGATGCAAGTCAAGGTGTTCTAACAAGAAGCAAAAGTATGAACACAGTCCTATGTTCTAGCTTCTTGTCACAAATAGAACCCAGAACGTTTGAAGAAGCCATGTTATAGACAAACTGGATTGATGCTATGCAAGAAGAGTTGACTCAATTCAAAAGATGTAATGTATGGGAACTGGTTCCTAAACCAAAGGATCACAAAATCATAGGAACCATGTGGATCTACAGAAACAAACTTAATGAGAATGGCTCTATAATCAAGAACAAGGCCAGATTGGTAGCAAAAGGCTACATGCAAGAGGAAGGGATTGACTTTGATCAAACCTTTGCCCCAGTAGCAAGGTTGGTGGCTACAAGATTATTCTTGGCCTATGTTTCCTATCAAGGGTTTAAGGTATATCAAATGGATGTAAAGTAAGCATTTCTGAATGGTGACTTAAAAGAGGAAGTCTATGTTGAACAACCCTCAGGTTTTGTAGATTCTCATTATCCTGATTATGTATATAGGCTTATGAAAGCTCTATATGGTTTGAAACAAGCCCCAAGGGCTTGGTATGAAACCTTGTCTGCTTTTCTTATCTAGAATAAGTTCTCTAGAGGAAAGATAGACAAAAATCTATTCTTTAGGGAATCTAAAGGCAAGATAATCCTAGTCCAGATATATGTTGATGACATTATATTTGGTTCAACTGAAAATGACCTTTGTAGGAAGTTTGCCAAACTTATGTAAGGGAAGTTTGAGATGAGCAGTATGGGTGAGCTGATGTTCTTCTTGGGACTTCAAGTTAGACAGACAGATGATGGATTGTTCATATCTCAGTCTAAGTTCACCAAGGAGTTGATTAAGAAATATGGAATGGAATCAACCTCCACCATGAAAACTCCAATGGGAACAAGTATGCCTATAGGCAAAGATGAGGCAGGGAAACCTATTGATGAGTCTTTGTATGGAGGGATAATTGGCTCCATACTTTATCTGACTGCTAGTAGACCTGACATCATGTATGCAACATGTGTCTGTGCTAGGTACCAAGCTTGCCCAAAGGAATATCATTATACTGCAGTTAAAAGAATTTTGAGATATCTTAAGGGCACACCTAATCTAGGCCTTTGGTACCCTAAGAATAGAGATTTCTTACTAACAGGTTTCTGAGATACAGACTTTGCAGGATGCAAAGAAGACAGGAAGAGTACAACAGGAACCTGTCAATTCCTAGGAGGAAGGTTGGTGTCATGGTGCAGCAAGGAGCAAACAAGTGTATCTATATCAATAGCTGAGTCTGAGTATGTAGATGCACGTAGTTGTTGTGCACAGTTGTTGTGGATAAAGCACCAACTAGAAGATTATGACATCATGGTATGTAGAATTCCACTATTTTGTGATTCTACCAGTGTTATTTCTATTGCTAAGAATCCTGTATCACACAGTAGAACCAAGTATATAGAAATTAAGTTTCATTTCATCAGAGAACATGTTGAGAAGTAAGATATTAGTCTAGAGTTTGTGAATACAAATAATCAAATAGCTGATATATTTACAAAACCTCTAGATGAAATTAAATTCAATTATTTTAAAATTGAATTAGGTATGTTGAACCTAAAATAGGTTAGCACAAGCTTCCCGAAGAAGAATATGTAAGTACAAAATTTCTCAGAAAATTTGTCTAAGTGCAAAGTTTGTGTCGACACAAGCATAATTGTGTCGACACACTCAGTATGTTGTTTCGACAAAGAAAAAGGATGTGTCGACACAGAAACAGTATCTGTGTCGACAGAAGAGTAAGTGTCGACACAACCTTGTCGAGACCTTATATCTAGAGGATTTTTCGTGTCGATACACAAAAGTTGGTGTTGACACAACTATGTCAAGACATGACCAGCCCGTGTCGACTCTGACACAAGTATGTCGACATCTAGACATGTCGACTAAACCTAAGTTTTGTCGAGACCTAGGTCATTTCTGTTGACACATGTAAAAATTTTGTCGACTATGGATCGTCTTTTGACCTACCCTTTACGCTAACACTATAAATAGGTAAAGCCAAAATCTAGTTGACTACGCTTTCAGAAATCTAGGATCTGCACCTTGTGTCGACAAAGACCTTCTCTTCTTTTTTCTTCCTTCTCTCTCCATAATGGCGCCTCACCAGGATGATAATGTGAATGAAGGATATGAGCTGGTTCGTGGAGGATTCACGACAGCTTCACAAGAAATACGGGGTGTCATTACCCTAATTTTTGATAATGGTTTAGAATTCTTGGTCTCAGAACCAACAAAAATTTGGAAAAAGGAAGTAATGGAATTCTATTCATCTACTACTATGGACACAGAAGGGAAGAAGATCAAAGCCACAATTCAGGATTCCCGAGTTAGAATAACACTAAAAACTATCAGGAAATCACTCCAACTTCCCATGGTTAAGGATAATGAAGAAATTGTTCCATCCAGGACTAAAGCAGCACTAAGTTAGTGCGGGAAAAACCCTAATATCAAGTTTGGATCATCTATTGCCCGGAAATGGATGAATTCCCAAGGAAAGTTTCTGTCTGAGGTAGTTGGCAAGGTAATTTTGTGTAAGAGTGGTGGACATGATAGAATTTCAGTGCCCATGTTCAATCTGATGACAAGGATTATTTTCACCATAAAAATAGACTGGGCATCAATAGTTTTTGATAAGCTTCAAGAAGGAATAAAGAAACCAAATCTGGGAAGGATTTTGAGTTTATGTCTATCTGCTATAATACCAGATGTATTGAACCAACTTCCAGGAACCAAAATCAATCACATGAGGAGGATGGATGTGAGAATTCTATCTAGATGGGATAGAGTTTTGACAAAGGAAGTATCTACTCCATAGAAACACGTTAAGAAAGATAAATAACAGAAAAAGGTTATTCAACAAGTAGAATCCTCCAGTGATTCTGAAGAAGTGGTCTTCAGTTTAGAAGAAGACAAGCCACAAAAAGAAGCATAAGATCAAGTGGAGAGAAGTATGCTCTTAGAGCAACAGGTAGTTTCCTCTCCAGGGGGAAAAAATCCTGAACTAGCAGTACAAGACACTATACAAGTTGAGCTGTCTGCACAAGGGGGAGGTATTACTGAAGCTGCTCTAGAAAGTGAGCATGCTGCTGATACTATTATGGAAATAGTGTCAGAAATCAATAATGAAGAACTGCTAAATGTTGATAAAGAAGCACAAAATGAGCAGATACAAGATACTGCTCAAAATATTCAGGTAAGTATCTCCTTTATAGAGAATGACCTGGATAAAAATCTGGATGTCCAGGGAAAACCATCTGTTTTCAAAACAAATTTTGTTCCTCCTGTTCAGCTGCAGCAAGAGGTAACTATAGAAGAGATATTCCCTGAACAACCAACAACAGGGACTGAGGGGGAGCAGCAAATCATAGAAAAAGAACTACCAGGAACTGAGGGGGAGGTATCTCAGCATGCCCCAACTGATAAGGAACCAGTGAATATACAAAGTTCCTCAGAATCTTCTGATGATGAAGAAGCCTCTATGGCTAAGAAAAGGAAGTTAGCTGCTTTAAGGAAACGGAGCTCTGGCTATAAAAAGGCCTTACAAACAGTCACACCACCACCTGCTCTAAGCATGGATTTCAGTTCCCTACTGGTCCAATTGCAAGTGAAATTAGATGAGCAAAGGCAGTCTTTGGAAAGGTATGTGGATGACACACATAAAGATTTGCAATTCCATCTGGCTCAAGATATCAAATCAATCAAATTTGAAGTAAATCAAAATAAAAAGGAAATGTCAGATTGCTTCCACAAGGGAGGAAATGTTGTGGTATACTTGGCAAAGCAACAACAAGAACTCAACACTAAAGTAGAAGACATTGCAGTTAAGCAAGGATATGTTCTTGAGAATCAAATCCGGATGAATGATAATCTCAAAGAGTCACACTTTGTCATTCTAACACAGATTGATAATCTAATAACTGCTGTCAAAGTTGAAGTGTCCAAGCAGATCAAAGAAGATCTAGCTGCTGTTCAGGAAACATTTACAAAATCTCACAAGAATATTTCTGATTTTTTGCAGAAGTTCAGGAATTATTACAAAGAAGGAACAGATTATCTTGTTAACCAAGTCAGATTTCAGAAGGATGATCTGAGAGATCATGTTGAAAGAGAAGTCATAAAGGGGGAGAGGGTGTTAGTCAAAGCCAGCTCAGATCATGCTAAATGGATATCAAATAGCATCAGAGCAACTCTTGGATATCCCCCCTTGTGTGATGATGATAATGTTGCTGAGTCTGGAGTGCAACCTGCTTTTGTTGAAGGAGATTAACCTGAAGTTGCTCAGGTCATTTACCCTCTAGCTGATTTTGACATGGTTCACCAAGAAGTTCAGTCAATGTACAGCCATCCACAGGAGGTTAAAAATATTATTATTGAAAAAGTGGAAATGTCAGAGGCTGCTAAGGAAGCTCAGAAGGAAGCACAACTGTCCAAGAAAAGGTTTAGAGAACAGGCTGAGTTGAAGCCTGATTTTGAACAATGGAGCCCTACTTCCAGGAACATTATATTGACTGGATGGAAAGCTGTGAAGGACAAGACCCATGAAATGGGTAAATGGTATACTGGGCAAGAGTGGAACAAGTATCAAGCCAGATAGGAAGCCATTCTTCAATACAGAAGGAAAGCAAAAGCTGAGAAGTTACCTGCTAATGCTCTGGAGCCTAGCAAGTACTTCCCAAAGCCTTTTCATTATTTTGAAAGGTAAAGGATAAGGGCTGAAGAACAGAAAAATAAGGATCTGAAAGGAAAGAAACCCGTTGATGATGCTGAACCTACTGTGCAGGCTCAGATCAGATCAGGAAAAGGCATTGCGATTAAGGAGCCTAGTCAATTATAGGATAGTTAGGCTTATGTATAGAACAATGTAACCTTTTGGCTTTTGTTCTAAAGAAAACTGTGTAAACTTAAAATTTTCTCTGATTGAATGAAATCAGTTTCAGTATTCATTTCAGTTGTTTACAATGTTTATATGTTACCATGTAGTGAAAAGTATGTACAGCTATTTCCTTTTATGTGTTTTATTATGAGTGATGTATATCTTCGACTAAAGATTATGACTTCTCCAAATAGGGGGAGATTGTTGGGTACACTGTTAATATGTAACAGATTTGGAGAAGCCTCATCTTAATCAATGATATACATCAATTTGTATTTGATGTATGTTTGAGTTTCATTGTGCAGGTTTAAGAATTGGAAGAAAATTTTCTAAGTACAAGTGTCGACACTTGTGAAGAATTATGTCGACACTTGTGAGGAATTGTGTCGACACCCAGGCATTATTTCGACACCAAAAGAAGAAGCTATGTCGACACCCAGACTTGTGTCGACACTTGTGAAGAATTGTGTCAACACCTAAAGAAGCTGAGTCGACACTCAGACTTGTGTCGACACCTGAGCTAGGAGTTATGTCGACACTGAAAGCAGAAGCTGTGTAGACACCCAGGAGTTATGTCGACACTGAAAGTAGAAATTGTGTCGACACACAGGACTTTTGTCGACACATTTAATAGATGTTGTGTTGACTACCAGAAGAATGACTATGTCGACACATGGAGTGTTGTGTCGACATCATCAAGACTTGTGTCGACACTTAGTCCATTTTTGGCGACACATGTGAAGCAGTTTGCTGAGTGGTTCATGCTGAGTTGGAAAGTCTTTGAAGAATCAGCTATCATAATCAACCGGTCTGACACCTTTGTCAGAACTGTCAGAAGACTGTTACAAACCAGATCAGCCTGTAATCAGGAGGAAGCTCTATATAAAGGACTGGTTCGATACAACGGTTGAAAAAAGGAAAAGAGAACACACAACACTATGAAGTGAATCCTTCAGAGAGAGTTTTCTACAACAAGAAAAGGGCAAACCCTTACGAAGGCAGATCCAGATCAGTCTGCAAGGAAGATTCAGATCTCATTCTGAATTCAAGGAGGAAGCTATCCGAAGATCAACTTCTACATCAAATGAAGATCAACCTTATTTTGTTCTATCAAGAAGCTTTGAAACGGCTAAGTCTGGTTGGATCTGTAGATCAGTTTATTCAAGAACTGATCAAGAAGCTCACACCAGTGGAGAGATCTATCTGGTGAAATTTCTGTATCTCTTAATCAAACAATATCTGGTAGGATATATTGTAAGATCTGAGTTGTAAGCCTGTAATTATAAAGGCTAAGGTACGGCTTTTTCCTGAGTTATAGGATTGGGGTTTCACTCTGAGTTGTAATCCTAGTGACATAGGCTGAGGTAGGGCTGAGGCCTGAGGTACGGTTCTTGGGTAAGAATCTGAGGTAGGTCTTATATAAGTCTGAGCTGTAGGAACCAATCTGGTTCTGAGTTGTAAGATCTGTGGATCTGAGTAAGTGGAAGGAAGTTGGGCCGAATCCATTTCATTACTGGATAGGCGAAGGGGGAAAGTGGATGTACCCATATCTTGTGGAACCACTATAAATATGGTGTATGCTGTGCTGTGTTCATTGTTCTGTGGTTTACATTATTTCTGTGCTGAGATAGATTTTGTTATTTGCCTAAAAGTTTGAAGGAAATATTAGAACATATTCACCACCCTCTAGGTGTCTAGGCTCTTGAAAACAGGTCTTCACATCACTCGAGTAGCAGCATATCACTCGAGTTCCAGAATGAATTACTCGAGTAGCAGCATATCACTCGAGTTCCAGTAAGAAAAACTAAAATAGGGGCTCAATATGGCTTCAAATCGAAACATGGTCAACATGAAAGCTGTAGATCTCGTCGAGATGAACAAATTTCATGTTAACCAATTTTTGATACGATGTCGTTTTGACCCTCACAACGGCGTTCGAGCGAAATCTAAAATGGGCTATTCGAGAAGAACCATAGCTACTCGAGAAGACTTAGAACGGAAGCCCAAACGTGCGCCGAATTAAACGAAACTCACACCGAAGGTGAACACTGATGCTATGAATGTAACGGCGAAGTCAAAACCAAAATCCTACATGCCAATCTCGAGTTATACACTCCCAAATTCTATGACAAAAGTAAATTGTACCAAACTACAATCGCGCGCCGTGACTAAAAAAATGCTCGGATCGCGACGAACTTGACGAGCAAGTCAAAAGCCACAAAACTTAACTTATCAACTCAAAAACATTCAGTTTCGACGAAAATCCCAAAATCTTGTCAATCAGACCTAACGGATGTGAAAACGCACTAACGGTGTTGCGCCGACAACATGACGTAAAAAGGGTAATGCCCTGACATCATAAATATGACGATATCAAAACAAATAAAATCATCGAAAAATCGGGGATGTTACATCTGGTGGAAGAATTCTTGTTGATGGACATTGAAGTTGGGAGTAGCACTGTGCCTGCTAGTTTGGAAGCAGAAGAGCCCTCTTGGATTTCCCTCACCAGAGTGTAACAGAAGGATGGTCCTGATTTATTTCATCTCCGGAATAGAACTATGAAGGGAGAGTTACCTGATTTCTCCTTGGATGAGTTGGATACCTTGAAGTATCGTGGTAGATTTTGCGTCCCCGCCTTTGGTGATATTCGGGCTAAAATCTGTGCTAAAGCTCATGGTTCCAGTGTAGCCTACCATCCTGGTTCCACTAAAATCTATAAGGATCTAAAGCAAATTGTTTGGTGGTCAGGAATGAGGAATGATATCGCGAAGTTTTTGTCAGAATGTCTTACGTGTGAGCGTGTTAAGGCTAACCATAGAAGGCCTGGAGTTAAATTGACACCCTTGATATTTCCAGTTGGAAGTGGGAGAGCATTTTGATGGATTTTATTACCGGTCAACCAAAATCTCCCCGTGGGTACGAATCTGTTTGGGTGATAGTCGATAGATTGATAAATGTGCTCACTTCGTCCCTTTTAAAATTGGAATTCTATGAAGAAGATAGCTGAATTATACCTGGAAGAGGTTATCAGATTGCATGGAGTTCCTGTCAGTATCGTATTGGACCAAGACTCTAGATTTACGTCTCATTTTTGGAAGAGCTACATGAGGGGTTTGGTATCGATTTAAGGTTTTCCAATGTCTATCATCCACAGATGAACGGTTAGACGGAAAGAGTAAATCAGATAGTGGAAGATATGATCAGATGTTATATTTAGATCATTGTGGCGCTTGGGATGAGCGTCTCATACTCATGGAGTTTGCATAAAATAATAGTTATCAAGAGAGTCTGCAGATGGCCCCGTTTGAGGCCTTATATGGGAGGCGTTGTAGAACTCCTTTGTTTTGGGCTGAAGTTGGTGAGACACTGTTGCTAGGTCCGGACGCCATTGAAGAGATGAATTGTACCGTGACTCATATTCGAGAAAAGCTCTGTGTAGCACAAGAACGCTATGAGAAATATGCTAATCAACGAAGGGTAGATCTGGAGTTCGCTGTTGGTGACTTTGTTTTTCTGAAAGTTTCTCCGATGTCTGGTGTTAAATGGTTTGGAAGGAACCACAAGTTAGATCCCCGGTACGTGGGACATTTTCAGATTCTTGAACGCGTCAAAGTTTTAGCGTATAGGCTGGAGTTGCCTGCTACCTTCCCTGGTGTCCATGATGTGTTCCATTTGAGCAAGTTGCAGAAGTGTATTCATAATGATCGTCAAGTCCTCGACTCGGTGCCACAGATTCAGCCTAACCTTACGTATGTAGAAGAGCCTGTCCGTGTTTTGGAATCTCAAGAGCGTGTGTTGCGGAGAAAGACCATCCTCATGGTCAAGATCTTTTGGAGAAATCAAGACGTCGAAAGCGCAACGTGGGAATTGGAATCGGCGATGAGAGAATCTCATCTGCATCTCTTCTCTTACTCCTGGTATGTCTCTATGATTTTTGGTGGTGTTGGATTTTCTCATTTTTGGTTTGGTTTTGTAGTTGTATTAAGTTTCGGGACGAAACTTATTTTAGGGGGAGTGACTGTAACGCTCCCGATTTTTCGATGATTTTATTTGAATGGGTATCGTCATATTTATGACGTCGTGGCGTTACTTATAACATCGAGTTAACAGCGCAATACCGTTAAGTCATTTTCGCGTCCGTGCGGTCGAGTCGGCCGAATTTTTGTTGTAATTGGAAAAGTTTTCATTTGAAAATTTAGTTAAATATTTTGGACTTGCTCGTCAAGTTTCATCGCGATCCGAGCGATATTCGAGCCTCGCCGATTTTCCGAAGTTTTGTGGAGTTTATGTTTGTCGTATACTTTGAAAATTTATATCTCAAGAACGGCTCGTCGGATTCTGGTTTTGACTTCGCCATTGAGTTTGTAGCATCAGTGTTCGCCTACGGGGCAAATTTCGTTTGATTCGGCGCGCATTTGGGCCTCCGTTTAGAACTCGTGTTTCTTTATTCAAAATATATAAATATGATTATTTTAATATTAAAGCATTATTCAAAAATGTCTTTTACTATTCATTCTTATAGTTTAATTTTTTGTATATATCTATAAAAAATACTGTTCATGCAATTTTTTTGTCTGAGTTCTTCAGTACTCTGGTATTTCTCTCGAGTACTCTGGTATGCCTCTCGAGTACTGGCTCCATGTTCATGAGTACTAAGTTTTAGTACTCGAGTAATTTATTTCAGCCTTCTCGAGTTCTGCCAGTCTCCTTCTCAAGTACTACTTTTTGTCTCAAGTAATTCTATTTTAGTACTAGAGTAATGCTTTGGTACTCGAGTACTCCTTCTTCCTTGTTCCCGAGTAGTCCGTTATAGTTTGCATTTGAGCGCCTTTTTGTGGGTCAAAACGGTGTCGTATAAAAAATAGTTAACATGAAATTTGTTCGTATCGACGAGATCTACAACTTTCATGTTGGACACTTTTTGATTTGAAGCCATCATTAACCTCTACTTTCATTTTCCGCGCACCCGCTCGTAAATAGTCCGTTTTTCCCTTCTTGGACAAATTTTTTTATAAATACATATATATATATATTCTGATACTTAAGATAACTAAGAAAGAAAAATTTCATCTTCTCCGGATTTTCTCCCGAACCAGAGCAGCGTGAGCGAGAGAGAGAAAGTTTTTCGTGAATCTTCTGGTGGCCGCCGAAGATGCTCCGGTGCTCCAAATCTTCAACCGAGTATAGATCTAGAAAGCTCTCATCGAGAGCTACGCCATCGTGTAAAATTTTCTCCATTTCTTGAGTTTTCTCGTTTGGATTTTTCGGTCCTAACCTCTATTTCGGCTATTTTTGTTCAGATTTTGACTCCTCCCGTCCTCTTTTGCCCCAATCTGCAACGTGGAGTGGTTCAGAGGATTTTTTTCCGGTAAAACCAAGGCAAGTGGTTGTTTACCCTCGTTCCTTCTGTCCGATTTGATGTTAACTGTTAAGTTTTTTTTTTGTTTTTAAGCTTTCTGCACTTTGCCTTTCTAAATTATTGAAATGTTTAATCCTTCCTTGAAGATCGCTTGTATTATAAGAGTTGTCATGGTAATTCAATCTTGCCATGTCATGTTTAATCTTCCTTGAAATGTTTTACTGTTGGCTTTAATCGCCTTATCTATCGTTATTGAACGTATTAGAGTTTATCAAAGATTGTAAATCATTCCTAAAGGTTTATTAACCGCGTCTTGAATCTAGAAATGTTTAGTAGAATCTGACGTGTCGTTGTTGACTTGGGATATCTATCATGGTTTTTCTTTGTGGCAATGTCGTAGGGCAAGACAAGCCACCAGGCCCCGATTGGGTTGTGGTGTGCTTCTGAGCTCTAAACCCGGATCATTACGGGGTTTTCCTTCCGGGTTTTTCTTCGTTGCTGGTGTTATTAGTAGGTGAATCATCGACGTAATGTTTGATCTCCCTATTAGCACTTTGTGGGGCTCTTCCGGGTTTTTGGGGCATTTGCAGTGTTTGGTGGAGTGTTTAATCTCCCCCGCATTTAGGCAGATAATTGTCTTTGGGGTTGTGTCCAGCTGAGTTGACCACCCTGCCCATTTTGGATTGTTTGGTGGAGTTGACCAAGGTGGCTAATAGGGGTTTGTTTCTCTTCCTGATTGTTTAATCTTGATTTTTTTCCCCTATAGCCTTGTGTGTATAGGGTATTCTTGTTGTACGTGATGCTTCACGTAAGTTTTCTCTGTTTACTTTTATACCTTACTGTTGTACTTATTTATGTACTTTTCTTTGGTCTTAGGTTGGTACCCCTTGCATTTTGTACTTGTGGCTTATTTCTTTTGACATCACTTATACTTTCTTGCTGAGGTGTTATGTCTTTGGAATGCCTCAGGTCCAGAGTTGTAGCTGATTCTTCGGTGCTGGTTTTGGAGTGCTTGTGCGATAGTGTTGGTCGTTGTTGTTGCCTCGGCATAGCGAGGTAGTTTGTTGTTTATCTTGTTTCACTGGTTCAGACATACTTTTCTTTTGTGGGTTCGTGTCAGTTTGTTGACGCCCACATGTTTGTTATTTTTGAATACTTGCTAGCTACTTCGTTTTCTTTCTAAGGATGTTGATTACTTGCTCTCTGGGATGTTTTATATTAGGATTGCATGGTAGTTATTTTCAAGTATAAAAGAAAAATTACTATTATTAACACTTGCATTGCATAATTTAAAATGTTAAATCACTATATTTAACGACCGTACAAATCCACTTTTACTACTATTATAAATTTAGAACTTGCATATCTTGAGATGTCCTTTTGGAACCTCTAAGCTCTTGTAGGATGCCTAATCCGATAAAAGAAGTATTTTCTGCCACGCATAATTACTTTTCTTGTGGACTAGATGAGCCGCTTAGCCGAGGGATACGGCTAACTACTATCCTTAAATTGACTTTAACTCTAAATAACTTAAAGAATCTTTCTTCATGGTAAGTAGGAGTTTTGCCTGAGCGTCCACAGCTATCCCCTGCTGACGTGGCATCATGATATGCATTTTTCCCTTACTCTGATATACCTTTATTGGCGGTGAAAAATGTGGGTCGTGATAGCCCTGCCACCATAGGTTATTGCTTGGGTGACCTGTCACCACAAGATATATTTTTTTCAAGGGAGATCTAACAACCCTTTTGATATTTTGATCAGGTGCCCAAAACCAAACTAAGTCTTTTGTTAAGGAGACTTAAGAACCAGGTGGTTAACTTTTGAAGGGAGTTAAAACCCTGTATACAGTGGGAAAAAGAAAATTAATGTTGTCTTCTCTTTCTCAAAAACAACTGAGAAGACTAGTGGATTTGATCTTGTCAAAGCTCCCCATGAGAAATTGAATGGTTCAGGAAGATGAGTGCTTTGCACATGGTATAGGCCTTCAATCTTTAGAAGATATTCAGAAGCTTTTTGGACTGATATTGAATAGTTGTCCCTTGAAAAGCTCTGAAATTGATGATGAAGAGCTCTGTGAGATTCTCTGTAAGACTTGTATCAGCTGTTGTGTCTCAGTGAAATCTCTATGTCTATTCTCTTCCTTATTATGTGTTCTTCTAAAAAATAATCCTTTTATATTCCTTCCAGAAAAAAATAGCATTTGAATTTGAACTCTATCCTTGAATTAATGCTGGAATCATGGGACTTGAATGGCTGGAAATAGTCTTAAATGCATTTCCTCAACTGTCTCAGTAAATAAGTCAAGTAATTACTCTGTGAAATTCATAATTAATGCTGAAAAGCAACAACTATATTCATGAGAATATGAGCATTCATTATCAGAGAATTACTGCCTTAGAATAATCCAAACTGAAAACAACCTGAGAGAAAACACCAAACTGATAGAAATCTTCGAGCTCAGAACATATTTTGTCGACCTGAATGTAACAATGAGGCCCACGGCACGCTCGCCGACCCCAAGCGTTATTACAGGGCTATAGCTTGTGACACCCCAACCCATCTCTGTCCTGTTTATCAGCACGTTAGGTTGTTGAGGCGGGGCTTCGATCCCACGACCTCCTTGATAAGGTGCCTTAAACCGCAACCCCATCACCAACTGAGCTGCAGCTCAGTTGGTGATGGGGTTGCGGTTTAAGGAACCTTATCAAGGAGGTCGTGGGATCGAAGCCCCACTTCAACAACCTAACGTGCTGATAAACAGGCCGGAGATGGCTTGTGACACTGAACTCCAAGTTCGTCGAGCTGAGAAATTGTCTTCATTGAGCTAAGATCAGAGAAAGTTGATTTGGAAAAATAAACTGTCAAAGCTGGGCTCCAAGTTCGTCGACAGGAGATAGAAGTTCATCGAGCTGAGAACTTGAGAGAAGAGGGAAAATCGTCGACTTGAGCTCTAAGTTCATCGTGCTCAACTCAGAGTAGGGGCTCTGAGTTCGTCGATCTGCGATCAACGATCGTCGAGCTGAGTTCGAAGAACTTCGAATTGATTCTCTGAACTTTTAATGATTGCCATTCTTCTAAGTCTGGATCTTTGATTTCTTCTGAGGGCTGGATCAAAGATTGACTAACCTAGTCAGATTGACCAACATCTTAGAACTAACAAAATGAACCCATGTTATACATGAAGGGTCAACAACCTAATAGTGAACCTATCGCAAATCCAAACTAGGGATTCAATAATCTCCCCCTATTTGGGTGAGGTCACTATGAACAACAGAAAAGAGAAAAATCACAAAGCATAAAAGATATCCGGTAGAATTTAAAATTGTTCAGCAGATATTAACACAGTGACTTGTGAAGTAACAAATAATGAATAACAGTCCTAATCAAAATATATAAAGAGAATTGTTCATCCTTTCTTGGAGTTCTTCTTATGCTCATCTAAGGCAGGTCTGGTGAAGATAATTTCCGCTTTGGGATCTGCAGCTTGCTGTTTGGTCATCTTTATATCAGTGGCTCCAAGGATTATCACAGATACATCTCTTGGAACAACAGCTTCTATATGTAAAGACATATAAGCATCAGCATTAAAGAGATTATGTACCTGGTACTTGTCTAGCTCCTTCTTTCTATAGGAGGACATAGTGGTATACTGTGAGGTGCTTTGTCCTTCTTCCTTTGCTTTTCTGATCTTGGAAAGAGCTATCAATTCTTGAAATCTGGCCATTCTGAAGTTGGGGTCCATTTCTGGATGACAAACTAGAGAAATAGGCCTTTCAGGAGATGCTTTATCAGGTTGATCATCTTCAGATATTTTTTGTTGCCTGTTGTGCTTCTGGTATTATTGTTGTCTGTTGTTGCTTGAAGAATACTGTTGTTATCTACTGCTGGAAGATTTAGACTGATGAGAAGTTTTAGTTTTTTGAACCTGAGAAACACTTCAAGAAGATCCTGCTGCAGGAGGAGGAGGAGGATAAGGACATCTCTTGAATTTAGGAGGAGGAGAGTATCTCTTACTCTTCTTCCTAGCTTTTTGTTCAGTCTTAGAATATCTTATCCAGTTTGGGGTATCTGGAGTGAGTGTTATGTTATGCAGGATGTTGTATGGAACATCATCAGAGTCATTTAACTCATTATCATCATCTTGAGAAGAATGTTCTGTATTGTCATAAAGAGCATCCAATTGCTTTAGCCAATCAGCTGAGATTCCAAGAATCTGTTGTCGTTCTTGACATGCTGGCTCTGCAGAACTATCTGTAGCAACATGAACATTTTCTTCTTCTTCCATATCAGCAAACAACATATCATCCAAATCTGGCATAGGAGATTCACAGCAGCCAAAAGTTGGTGGAGAGAATGCCTTGTGCTCAGGAGCTGGTTCACTAACAGCAAAACTTTCTGAAATCTCAGAAACTACAAAACATGCCTTTAGTTGATCCACAACTTCAGGACTTATTAGAGCAGTACAAGTTATAATAGCTTTAGAGTTATGTACATCAAAACTTGCTAAAATATTTCTGTAAGCAGAATTAAAAGAATTTAGTAAAGAATCTAGATCAACTGTGGGATTTATAATGAAATCACCAACAGTGGTTATTTCTGCAACTATATCAGCCATGTCAGTATTAGAATCAATTATATCTATTATTTCAGTTGGAGGGGATGCCTCTGCTGAATCATCAAATATTTCAGAATCTGCTGCTGCTGCTACTATAGGAGGAGGAACTTGAGCTTCTTCATAGAACATCTCCCCCTGGCTGGGTTCATAGGGTCCTGAGGCCAGTGCTCCAAAAGAATGAACAGAAGAGAGAGCAATAATTCTGGTAGAGATAGAAATGATGGAAGCAGATAGAGGAGCAATAACATTTTCTATTATTTGCTCAAGAGTGGGAGAGATGAAAGGAAGAAGATCATGGGCAATGTTAGAGAAATTGAGGTAGAGAGGTTCAGGAGCAGAGGTGGTGTAAGGGGTGTGATGTCCATAGTTTGAAAACACAGGGAAGGCAAAAGAGAAATCTGTGTGGGTGTATTTTGGAAATGTGGAAGGATGGTTGGATGGAATTTCAGTGGTAGAAGTAGGAACTGTGGTAGTGGGTGTAGAGGACGGTTCCTGAACTGGAGAGTGATGTGGAGATGGTTGAGGAGGAGATACTAGATTAAAAGTAGGCTGTGAGGAGGTAGATGGAATGTCAGATACATGAGTTTGAGGTGGAGATTGAGGAGGTGGAGATGGAATATCCTCATGAATGATGGTGGGATAATGTGAAATTTCTTTTGGAGCTTGTGGAGAGGCTATAACTGCCCTTGTGTCCTCCGAAGTCATGGAGGAAGAGGAGGCCCTGGAGGGCTTTGGAATGGTCCCCTCCCATCTGCTAAATAAGGCAGAGGTGATCCTCTTTAAGGCATTTATGAATATTGGTTGGGAAACCAAAAATTCTGGTGCCTTTTTTCGGAGGAAGATTCCTAGAATCCTCCCAAAGCACAACTCTTTCTGAGTATTTTTCTTCTTTATCAACTCAAATAAAATTTTTCCCCAGTTTTTTGATTTCTTATCTACCAGAGTGCACATCACCAGAACTGGTGCCTGGTTATATAATCATGGGCTGTATGTTTGTCCAGCAAAACTGTGCCAACAATATCTACCAGAAACTTATATTGAACAAATAAATTTTTTTTAGAAGTTTATTGGGGTTTCCTTCAGAGTGACCCATTATACTCAGCATATTCTCATATTCAGCATTATCTATTTCAATTTCTTCTTCTCCAACAGCCAAATTAAAAATCTCAGTTAAAACGTCATGAGTTAGAGTGACCTGATTGTCGCCAATGGTGCCAATCATAGTATTTACGTCAGGAGCTGTTGAAGTAAAAACCCATTCTCTGATTTAATTTGCCTGTATCTTGATCCATGTTTCCATAAATTTCTTTAGATGTTGTTCTTCACACAACTTGAGAATGTCTATGAAGATTTGATCAGTGTGGGTGAAGGAATCAAAATCGATGTCGAAGCCAGTGCCGAACTTCATGCTGGAGAGGGAGAGCGCCAGAATTGCCATAGGTTTTCCTAAAAAAACAAAAGAGAGAGCAAGAGAACAGAAAGCGTGGGATAGAGCACGATGAAAACCTAGTTATAAGGTTTTCAGAATATGAAGCGTCGGACTTTGTCCTGCGAAAAATAAACAATCTTCATTCTCAGGTCGACAAAAAAATTTCATGAAGAAATAATATCGTCGATCTCAGTCAGAAGAGGGGAAAACTTTTCGTCGTTCTTAGGTCGACGAAAATTTTTCTGAAGCAAAATCGTCGATCTCCGCTCGACAAAAATAACTTCACGCAGAGAGTTCATCGATCTCAGGTCAATGAAAAATCTCAAGAATAATTCTCAGATCATCGATTTCCGTTCGACGAAATGTGATCAATTCTTCGACCTTGGACCAAAATCAAACTAAACTTCTCCATTAATCATACCTAGCTGATTTAGAAAGAACAGATATTTCTTCTCATCCAATAGCTTGGTGAAGATATCTGCTCTTTATAAATCAGTAGAGATAAAGACAGGATTAATTTTCTTTTTGTCCACACAATCTCTAAGGAAATGATGTCTAATTTCTATATACGTAGTTCTACTATGCAATACTGGATTTTGTGCAATAGATATTGCACTTATACTATCACAAAATATAGTTGAATTATTTAAGTTGAGATCATAATCCAGCAATTGATTTTGTATCCACAAAATCTGCGAACAGCAGCTTCCTGCAGCTATGTATTCAGCTTCAGTAGTTGATGTGGACACAGAGGTCTCCTTCTTATAAAACCATAACACAAGACTATCACCAAGAAACTGGCAAGTTCCTGATATGCTCTTCCTGTATGCCCTACATCCAGCATAGTCAGCATCAGAAAATCCAATTAAATCAAATTCTAACTCTGATGGATATAAGAGTCCTAGATTTGGACAACCTTTTATATATATCTCAAAATCCCTTTTAATAAAATATAGTGAGATTCTTTAGGGTTCACTTGGAACCTAGCACAAATACATGTGGCAAACATTATGTCAGGCCTACTTGATGTGAGATATAATAGAGACCCAACAATAGCCCTCTATGTTTTCTGATCAACTGGCTTGCCCTGTTCATCAGAATCAATCACAGCATTAGCATCCATAGGTGTTTTCATTATTGAGGCATCACACATCCCAAACCTTTTAATAAGCTCCTTAGCATACTTGGATTGGGAGATGAAGATACCATCAGGTGATTGCTTCACTTGGAGACCAAGGAAGTAGGAAAGTTCACACATGCTACTCATCTCAAACTTTGAATGCATTAGATCAGAAAATCTTTTGCATAGTTTGGGATCAGAAGAAACAAAAATAATATCATGTACATATATTTGAACTAACAAAAATTTATTTTTATGATGCCAAATAAAAAGAGTCTTATCTACTATGCCCCTATAAAACTTATGTTCTAAAAGAAAGCTAGCTAAGATCTCATACCAAGCTCTTGGAACTTGCTTTAAACCATAGACAGATTTATGCAATCTAAAGACATAAGAAGGATGAGTTGGAGAGATGAAACCTGGTGGTTGCTCCACATACACTTCCTCTTTTAATTCTCACATTTAGGAAAGCACTCTTTACATCCATCTGGTAGACTTTGAATCTTTTATAGACTGCAAAGGCTAAGAAAATACTTATAACCTCAAGCCTTGCCACTGGAGCAAAGGTCTGATCATAGTCTATTCCTTCCTCCTATGAATAGCCTTGAGCTACTAGCCTTGCTTTGTTCCTTATAATATTTGCTTCAACATCCAGTTTGTTTCTGAAGACCCATTTGGTTCCAATGACTGGATATTCTTTGAGTCTAGGAACCAAATCCCAAACTCTGCACCTCTCAAACTGATTGAGCCCCTCTTGTATTGCAATGATCCAGTGGGGATCTTGCTCTGCATCTTTGGTGGAGTGGGGCTCAAGTTGAGAAATGAAACAAGCATGCATCACATCATTGTTGAGTTGATGGCTTGTATGCACACCAATTGAAATGTCTCCAATCACTTAAGATATAGGGTGATCTCTAAGTGTGACAAGATCAGTGGGAGGAGTTGGTTGAGCAACAGCTTGTGGAATTAATTCCTCTCGTGGAATTATATTAGCTGTTGGAGGAAGTTCAGCCACTTCCAAACTTTCTTATTCACTTTCTTCTTCAACTTATGGAGAAGGATGTGATGGAACCTCTTGGGTGAGGTTCAGATCATCCACTCTCTCACACAAGTGAGGTACCTGCAAAATGTTATTGTTAGAAACTTCTTTCTCCTTGTAAAACATGTCAGCCTCATCAAATATAACATGAACAGATTCCTCAATTTTTAAAGTGGATTTATTAAAGACCCTATAAGCTTTGCTGACTTGGGAATATCCTATAAAAATTCCCTCCGTGGTTTTTGCTTCAAACTTTCTAGTATATTTCTTGTCATTATTGTGAATATAACATAGGCATCCAAATACTTTAAAATAGGTGATTTTAGGTTTCTTCCCTTTAAGTAACTCATAAGGAGTCTTATTCTTAAGCTTGTATATCAGACTTCTGTTCAGTACATAGTTTGTTGTGGTCACAGCCTCTGCCCAAAAAGATAGGGGCATGTAAGCATCTGCAAGTAATGTCCCTGTAGATTCAATTAGGGTTCTATTTTTCCTTTCAGCATGTAACACCTCCCATGTAATGACCGTATAATATGGGTCCGGCCGGGGCCCCACAACATACGGACGCCACAGCTTTAGTATTATAAGATAATATAACTACCCACACTCAAAACTCTTTGCACAACACAGCGGAAACACAAGCAAGACTAGAAGTTATCCACTACTACAGAGTAACAAAAATGGCCTTATGTCCTTACAACATAAGAGAGTCCAAACTCACATAATACAACAATCATGAAAGTGCATAAGCACTCCTAGTCTACCTCGGCATGCAAGTCGGACAAAATGAGTCTCAAACATGCAATATCATATAAGAAGAGTAACAAAATAGGGGATCACTTCATGAGGCTTAGGCCTTTCTGGCCGGTGAGCTAACTCCTGCTTGCGATCCTTGCCCTGTAAAAATTATTAGTAACGTGGGTCAGCAAAGGCTGACGTCAAACTGTGTAACCAACACATCTCCTCCCGGCCACCCCTAACGGACCCCTGGGTACTCCTCCAACCTGCAAGTTAGCACTTTGTATGCAATAATCATAGGCAAGAAAAGAAACTAAAGAAACAGGCTTGGATGTCTCAAACATCATACATGTTCTCTACTGTTGAGCATATAATATTAGGGCCTACTATGCAACATGAATGCAACACCTGGGTTTTACCCAAGGCACCCTATAACGTATGCATCTAGCACAACATCACATCAATTAGGTACTCATCATTTCTCCATTGGCATAAAGCCACAAACAAAGGGCGGGTAACACAATCTCCCCCAACGGCGCACAGGCCGCCACATGGAACTCTTGCTAAGGCCCCACCCGCTCAAGGTCTTAGACCCGAGCTTGCCTGCAAGCTCTGATGTCTCATGTCAGTATTCCAACAAACACAAACTGACCGATTCTAAGAAGCCTTGTTGGACCCCACCCGCTCATGGCCTCATTTCCCGGGCTTGCCCCATGCTTGGCATTCTCGTCAGTTTCACAGAAAGGGACTTGTCTCGCCGGGACACTCTCCAAACATGACGTGTACGTCATGGGATAGCCAGCCGACCACGGAGACATAGCCACGCCTTGGCACATCACAAACCAAGAAAATTTCACCCTAGTCCCTCATTTGCACTGCAGCGTCCCCGCGCACCAAGGAAACATCGACCACTCATGCGGAGCTAACCTTGTCCACCAAGGAAACCATCTACCGCCATTGAGGAGCTAACCTTGTCCGGTTCTGACTACATGTACTTACTCGAGAAAAAGGGGAAAACATCACCACATCACAAACGGCATCTTGTCGTAACAGATCTCTACGAATCCTTAAAGCTCGTATGCAACATCACAGAGTCGGACTAACGGTCGCGACTACGGCTTCACCCACCATGCCTAATCAACTAACGGAGCGGATCTCTAATGCAAAACATGCCGGGTACGGACTCAATCGACCCGGAGGTTCCTCTTGAACCTTGGCGACCCAACCCCTCTCATTTGAGTGTTTTGTGCCCAAAAACTAGAAAAGAAAAGATGCTAAAACATGCATCCTAAAATCGAGAGGAGAAGTGTCGTTACCTTCCGACTCCTCTTCATAGCCATAGAGACATAGCCGGATGAAAACCTTCGCAAAGATCTAGCCTCCACGGATCTGGACTCGGCTCGCGATTTGGAGCACTGAAGCCTCTCCTACAGCCCAAACCCTCCTTTACCTTCTTCCTTGCTCTCCCTTCTCTCTAGAATTTTAGTAAGAGAAAGCTTGGAGAAGAATGAGGGTTTCCAACCCTATTCTCGGACTAAACTCCCCAAGAGCAGTCCTGGATCATCAGATCCCAAAATAAGGGAAAGAGCGGCCACGATCCGTTTGAAAAATAAAACACCTAGGCCGAACACGGCCTGGCATACGCCCGTGTCTAGGGCCGTGCCCCCCATTCGCCGTCAAAACCGACGCGCCTGGAACAGCACACGGGCATCTGACACGCCCGTGTTCAACCCGACACGCCCGTGTCCCAACTGACACGGCCGTGTGGTCGGCCGTGTGCCTCCATCGACACAGCCATGAAAACAACCCGAGAACTACACAGGTACTGGACACGCCCGTGTCCTTGCCCGTGTCTACCTCAACACGCATGGGCTCCAGGCCTTGTTCACCATCTCGACACTTCGTCGAGCAAAGTTCGTCGATCATGCGGGACATGCCCTGTGACACACCCGTGTCACGGGCCGTGTGCCCCTGTCTCGACACTCGACACTCGTCGAGTGAACTTCGTCGAGAGAAGTTCGTCGACTTACTGACACGACCATGGACAAGCCCGTGTCCTAGGCTGTGTGCCTTGTCTCGACACATCGTCGATCAAAAATCGTCGACTTCTTGACCAAAACGTCGACTGGAGCCTGACATGCCAGTGTCCCAGGTCGTGTGCCCCCTGCCAGAAACCAAACTTGGCCAGAAAATGCTGGTCGACCATCTCTCAAATTTTGGGGTGTTACAACTCTTCCCCCCTTAAAAGAATTTCGTCCCGAAATTACAAAGCAAAAGGAAGCAACGCTTAAATGGTACCTGATTTGAAGAGCTCTGGATACTCTTCTCGCATGGCTTGTTCTCGCTCCCAAGAGAACTCCTCACGACCGCAGTTGTCCCATCGGACTTTCATGAGTTTAACCTCTTTATTCCGCAACTGCCGAGTCTCCCAATCCTCTATAGCAATTGGAAGGACGCACGTCCTCAAGTCTTCCTCAATCGGCACCGATGTCGGCTCGATCACCACACTAGCCTCCACCAAGGCTCTCCTCAGGACGGAGACATGGAAGACATCATGCAATCCACTCAGCTCCGCGGACAACGCCACCTGATAGGTTGCTTCTCCCACCCGTTCAACAACTTCAAAAGGCCCCCAAAACCTTGGACTCAACTTCTTGAGTCGGCGAATCCGTGAGACGCCTTTGAACGGCTTGATCTTCAAATAGACCCAATCGCCTACCGCAAACTCCAACTTCCTGTGACGAGCATTAAAGTTGTTGGGTATTACATCCACACTAACCCAGATTTGATGAAGTCACCGAGGAATTAAGATGAATTAAGTTGTATTTGATGCTTGGGTTGAGTTATATGTTTGCAGGAATTTCACTGGGAAGTGTAGACCAATGTCAGTCCACAGTGGGTCACCAAACACAAGAACTATGCAATGTAATCCCTCATTGCATGTTCCAAGGTATTGACTCATGTGTGGTTTCTCTATTGGGATACACTTCATATTCAAGCTATTGGACCTTGGGAAAAGAATTGGAAGTTGACTACATTAGAAGAAAGAGTTTCCAACAACAAAATTCTCTAAGTCTTTTACTCGAGTAGGTCCATAACTACTCGAGTAGATTGGTTATAATTTACTCGAGTAAAGAAGCTTTATACTCGAGTACTTAAGTGTATCTCTCGTGTAGCTAAGTCATGTACTCGAGTAGAGTTAGTCATATACTCGAGTAGCATGTTTATATACTCGAGTAGATCATTCATTATACCCGAGTATTAAAGGCTTCACTCGTCAAAATTCTTCTAAGTCATGGACTCGAGTAAATACACTCATATACTCGAGTAAGTATACTGACATACTCGAGTAGATAGAAACATACTCGAGTAGTTCATTATACCTACTTGAGTAGATCGTGTCTCACTCATGTACTTTGTAATATTCCTAACTCTAGAATTTTCTAAGTCTTTTACTCGAGTGGAACTTTCACGTACTCGAGTAGATCACTTCCTCTCGAGCAGTTTAGTTCAACTACTCGAGTAGCTGCTTGCTAACGTCTTCAGAAATTATTCCAAGTATTCCACTCGAGTATTCCTTCATGTACTCGAGTAGTTTATGTAATATACTCAAGCAGTCCTTTTTTGTACTCGAGTAGATCCTTCATGTACTCGAGTAAGTCACTATACATACTCGAGTAGTTCTATCTGCTTACTCGAGTAGTTGGTTTCTACCTACTAGAATAGTCTATCTTTATATACCCGAGTATGTTCTCCTTCATGTACTCGAGTAGTTATTCAACTACTCGAGTAGCTCTTCTCTTACTCATGTATATGGCTGAACTTTTCTGAAATTTTGTCTAAGTCTTTTTCTGACGGGATTTTCAAATCACGCGACATGATTGGTCCACGTGTACATCATTATGACCGATTATGACTGTTATTCTCTCCAATATAAAGTCTTATCAGAAAATAACAAACCCTAAATATTCTCTAAGCTTTCATTGTCAATTTATTTTAAGAAAGTTTTTCAGCCGACTCCTCTCTATTTTCACGAAACGGAAGCCGCCGCCGCTGCCATCTTCTCCGGCCACTACTTCTAATTTCAGAGGATTCATTCTGAAGAAATTTACAAATCGAGATCGACATCACTGTTCGTCTTCTCTCTCTGATTCTGTAAAAGCAAAGAAGATCCAGATCTGGGCCGAGATTTTCTTCACCGATTTCTAAAAGTGCTGCAAAGTTCATAAGAAGAAGACTCTGGCCGTTTCATCAGATCTGATTGGATTTACTGTTTGTATAACTTTTCTAAAACTTTATTAATCTTATAGGAGAAAGTTTCTCCGAGTGTAGGAGTTTTTCACTCCGAGTTTGTAGGGAGTGTTATCTTCTGAGGTGTAGATCCCGTTGTTTGGATCGAGTTTGTAGGAACATTGTTCCGAGGGTAGGATCGGTTTTTCGATCCGAGATAGTGGATTAGCCGAGTCTAGTTGATTGCTAGATCGGTGAGAGAAAGTGGATGTACCCAAGGTCGGGGAACCAATATAAATCTTGTGTCGTCTATGATATTGGTAGATAGTTCTGTGCTGTGCTCCAAATATTTTTTATTCCGCAAAAGACGCACAACTCACCTATTCACCCCCCTCTAGGTGATTTAGGTTGACAACCGTTTTCTTTCAATTGGTATCAAATCAAGGTTGATCGCCAAAAGGTTAACACCTTGCTCAGATCCAAATCTGTTGTCTGAAAGATTCTACCATAAAATGGACAAGGGCAAAGATTTCGCCAAGCTTCCACTGTGCAACAAAAATAACTTTCCCATGTGGAAAGAAAGGATAAAATTTTTCATGGAAGCTGTGGATCCAAGGATATTCATGATCGTTGAAGAAGGTCCTTATGTTCCCATGACTACGTCCACTATCGACCCTAGCAAGAAAGTTCCCAAAAAGCTAATGGATCTCGACAAAGTCGAGATTGCACTTGTCTCCCTCGACAAGAAAGCTAAGAACATTATAGCAAGTGCAGTCGATGACTCGATGCTACAAAATTTGATTCACTGCCAATCGGCTAAGGAGATGTGGCATTCCTTAGTCACTTTGATGGAAGGAACTGAAGAAGTAAGGGATGATCGAAGATCACTTCTCAACCAGAAATATGAAACATTCCGACAAGGGAACAAGGAAACAATTGCCGACACCTTTGAAAACTTTTTCAAAATTGTGAATGGCCTAAGGTTGTATGGCCGTGTCTTCACCAACGGAGAACTAAACGACAAATTCTTGATATCCCTAACCAAGGAATGGGATAACAAGGTATGTGTCATCAGTGGAGTTCGGGAAGCTAGCTGAAACGGACCCGCAAAATCTCTTTGGAAAGCTTATGTCTTATGAACTCCAAATCAATACAAGAAAAGCTGAAGAAGAGAAAGTCAGGTCTGCACTCAAGGAGAAATCTATCGCTTTGAAGGCACACACCTCCAGAAAGACTAAGGCTGCCTCCCCCGCTCCAGCTCCAGAAGTTGATGAAGAAGAATAAACATCAGAGCCTAGCACTTCAGGCTCTGAACTATCTGAAGGAGAGTTTTCCTTACTCTCAAGGCAATTCAAGAAGTTTCTTAATAAAAAGAAACAATGGAAAGTCAAGGATGCCTCATACAGAAGATCGCGGCGCGATGGCGATCGACAAAGAAAAGGCTCAAGCAGCCACGAAAGGTATAATACTAAACAGAACAAATACGTTTCAACTGACATCATTTGCTATTACTGTAATAAGTCAGGTCACGTCATCGCTGACTGCCCACATAAGAAGAAGGAGGGTGGTAGAAGAGAAGAGAAGAAATCCTCACACAACAAGAAGAGGAAAGAGAAGAGCCTCATAGCCAAAAAGAGCAAGACTCTTAGCGACTCCGACTCATCTGAGTCAAGTGAAGAAGAAGAAGCTTATTTTGGGCTAATGGCTCAAACAGATGATGAAAAAGAGCCCCAGTTCACTGGGAAGGTAAACTCTCATACCCCTCTTTCAGATTCTGAAGTCTCTGAACATGATTGAGAGAGTAGCTCCTTTGACGATGAGTCAGAATTATTTTCCCAGTACAAGGAGTTAATCATGGCTTACGATAAATATCGTCGAGTTGTGAAGACTCAGGCTAAAGAGATCAAATCTCTAAAAGCCGAAGAGAGCATCTTGAGAGAGAAAGTCGCAAAGACTGACTCCCTCGAAGAAAACTTCAATAATGCTATTGAAGAATATAACAAGGCTCTTGAGAACCTTGACCTTAAGGAGAAGATCATCAAAGAATTGGAAGTCAACTTGCGGCTGAAAGGAAACTTGTTGAGAGTTTCTCGAAGCCCAAAACAGTTCTTCCATTCGTTGTTGAATTCTCAGCAAAGGCCAAGGGAGCTGGACTAGGACATGAAGAAGCTCCTAGTAAATCCTCTAGGAGAAACAAGAATCAACGGAAGAATAAAGCCGCCAAAAAGGCCCTAGCGAAAGAGAAGGGGAAAGCCCCTCAAGATCGAACTACATTCAAGAAAGTCATCTTTCCGACAAATGAGTTTGATTTTGACTCATCCTACGGGCACTTTGCTAGGCCTACCTATGTAGAGCCAAAGTCCCGCTATCAAGGATGGACTCGACCCAGAAACTTTGGCGAAAGTGTCTTTAAGGCACCTTATGAAGAAGTTATTCTTCAGAGCTATGGCCCTTTCAATTATGGGCATAACTTCAAGAAGGCACCAAAGACAAAGCCTGTTGTAGAGAAGCCCATAAAGGATAAGAAGCCAAGTGATTGCCATCAGCATGAGGCATCTTCCTCCAAGAATGCTGCCCCTGCTAGACCACAATTCCAAAAGGTCAAGCAGGAGATCATGAGGCAAAGGTACAACAGATTTGACTGTTGGTGCTGTGACAAGGTTGGTCACTTCTCCATAGATTGCTGGTTCAATTCTAGAAATGCTGCAACACCTCATGTCAGCAATATGAGAAAGACCGCTCATAATGCTAACACTCGTAGGGGGAGTACTCTAACCTGAGACCAAGGACCCAAACGTGTTTGGGTTCCCAAGGCAAATTGATTATGATTGCAGGTATGCCCAAAGGCCAACAAAACGCCCATCTAGTACTTGGACAGCGGATGCTCTCGGCATATGACCGGGACTAGAAGCCTCATTCAGAACTTTACTCCAGTCGTGAACGGACCAAAGGTCATCTTTGGAGGTTCAGACCGTGGAATCACTAGAGGCTATGGTATGATTACCAACGGCAACGTATCCTTCTCGGATGTGGCTTATGTCGAAGGATTGGAACACAATCTCATAAGCATAAGCCAACTCTGCGATAAAGGATACATAGTTGAATTCCATGCTGATAAGTGCCTGATAAAATCCGTTGACAATATGGAAACGATTCTATCCGGCACTCGAAGCAGGAATATTTTCTGTTTAAATTTCATCTGCATATATTCCTCTACACCAGTGTGTCTTTTAGCAAAAGATAGTGCGTGTCTTGCTTACCAATGGCACAAGAGACTAGCACATATTAATTTTAAAACTATTAATAAATTATTTTCAATGAACTTAGTACGTGATGCCCCAAACGTCAAGTGCATCAAAGATAGACCTTGTCATGCATGCGTAAAAGGCAAGCAAACAAGGGCTACCTTTAGAAGCATTATTGGCAAAGACTCTAATAGATGTCTTCATCTACTGCACATGGACTTGTTTGGTCCACTGCAAATTAGAAGTTTGGGAGGTAAGATTATACGTTAGTAATTGTTGATGATTACTCGCGCTTTGCGTGGGTGTTCTTTCTGAAACACAAGTCAGATACCTTCGACATCTTTACTAATTTTGTCAGGCAAATCCAGAATGAACATAACTGCTCCATAGTCAAAATCAGAAGTGATAACGGAACAGAGTTCAAGTCTGGGGGTATGACAGAATTCTGCGAAAGCCTAGGTATCTTTCATAAGTTTTCCTCTCCTCGCACTCCACAACAGAACGGAGTGGCCGAGAGATGGAATAGAACACTCATAGAGGCCTGCAGGACTATGTTGAGTGATGCTTCACTTCCGGAGTACTTCTGGGCTGAAGCCATCAACACTGCATGCCACGGGCAAAATCGAGCACTCATAAACAAAGACCACGATAAGATACCTTATGAACTTCTGAAAGGCAGGAAACCAACAGTCTCATACTTTAGAATCTTTGGCTGTAAATGCTTCGTACTTAACAATGGTAAGTATCATACTACCAAGTTCAACGAAAAGAGTTTTGAAGGTATTTTCGTAGGTTATAGTAGTCATAGTAAGGCATATAGAATTTTCAATAGAAAAACCCTGGTGGTAGAAGAATCGATACATGTTGTATTTTATGAGACGAGCTTGGTGCAAAGCAATCCGTCTAGTGATGATGCAGGTGAAAAGCTGAAAGAAAACAGCTTGGATGAACCGTCTGAAGACAAAGGCGAAAAGCTCATTAAGATCACCATTCCAACTCCTATTTGAGAGGATGATGATCAAAATGAAGAAGTCATCCAAGATGAAGAAATCACTCCAGTGATTGAAGATAATCCAGATGCAAGAACTCTAGAGCTCAGACATCTAAAGGATACCCCATGGACCAGATCATAGGCGATCCCCGGGATGGTGTCAGAACTCGAAGAGGTACAACTAATGAGAATCTTCATTTGAGTTTTCTCTCACAGGTTGAACCAAAGAAATTTGAGGAAGCAAACTCAGACGCATCATGGATAATGACAATCGAAGAAGAACTGAATCAGTTCAAGCGATGCAACGTATGGAAGCTTGTTCCAAGGCCCAAAGGAAAGAACGTCATTGGAACAAAATGAGTCTACAGGAACAAGATGGACGAAGACGGAACTATCATAAAGAATAAGGCCAGACTCGTCGCCAAGGGCTATCGTCCGGAGGAAGTAATCGACTTCGACCAAACATATGCTCCAGTGGCAATGCTGGAGGCAATACGGTTGTTCCTAGCATATGCTGCACTCAAAGGCTTCACCGTCTATCAGATGGATGTGAAGTCTGCCTTCCTTAATGGCAACATAAAGGAAGAAGTGTATGAGGAACAACCACCAGGTTTCGTAGATCCTAACTTCTCAGATTATGTTTATTTCCTGCACAATACCTTATATGGCCTGAAACAAGCTCCTAGAGCTTGGTATGAAACGCTGTCTACCTTTCTACTTGAGAACAAGTTCACAAGGGGAAAGATAGACAAGACATTATTTCTTAGGGAAATAAACGACAAGATTTTGCTAGTGCAAATCTATGTCGACGACATTATTTTTGGCTCTACAGATGTCAACCTATGCAAAAAGTTCTCAAAACATATGCAAGTGAAGTTCGAAATGAGCAGTATGGGCGAGCTGAAGTATTTCTTAGGGCTTCAGGTGAAACAATCTGAAGATGGAATTTTCATCTCACAGACCAAGTTCACCAAAGAGCTAATTAAGAAATTCGGAATGGATAACGCAACCTCTATGAGGACACCAAAGGGCTCAACTATGTCTCTGGACAAGGATGAAAAAGGGAAACCTTTTGATGAAACCAAGTACAGAAGCATAATTGGATCCTTGCTCTACCTTACTGCAAGTAGACCTGACATAATGTTTTCAACATGTGTCTGTGCTAGATTTCAGGTGAACTCCAAGGAATCTCACTATGCTGCTGCAAAGCGGATCTTGAGGAACCTTAAAGGTACACCAAATCTTGGCTTTTGGTACCCAAGAAGTAATGACAGCGAACTAATTGGTATCTCAGATGCAAATTTTGCAGGAAGTAAGGATGACAGGAAAAGCACCTCCGGGACATGCCAATTCCTTGGAAGAAGGCTAATTTCCTGGAGTAGCAAGAAGCAGAACTATGTCTCAATCTCAACGGCCGAGTCAGAGTATATCTCTGCAGGCAGTTGTTGCGCACAGTTGCTATGGATAAAGAATCAGTTCGAGGACTACAACCTGCAGTTCAAGGATATTCCTTTGTACTGTGACTCCTCCAGCGCAATCGCAATCGCCAACAATCCAGTCTCCCACAGCCGGACAAAGCACATCGAGCTAAGGTATCACTTCATCCGGGAGCATGTGGATCATGGAGAAATAGATCTCCAATATGTGCCTACAGATAGGCAAATTGCAGACATTTTCACAAAGCTGTCGGACGAGACAAAGTTCTCGTTCTTCAAGACTGAGCTTGGGATGCTCAACAAGGAGGACTAAAGAAGATGGAATGACAAACAGGCAAGAAACTTCAGGGGTTAATCAAAATTTAAATTTTCTAAATTTTTCAAAGTTTGACTCGAGAAGTATAAGACATACTCGAGTATGTTAATTCACCTACTCGAGTCACTGCCGACTTACCTACTCGAGTACTTTTCTCTTCCTACTCGAGTAATTTCTGAAGACCTACTCGAGTAACTACTTACCTACTCGAGTAGTCTATATATCTCTCGTGTAGTGTTTGTCAGATTTTGAAATTTGTTATATTCGCCAACCAAGGCTAAATGCCACCTCTTCCTTCTATTTAGTTAATTTCCTTTAAATTAATTAGATGTAATTTAGGGTTATATATATGAAATTCCGAAAACCCAAACCTACAAGAAATCATTTCGTTCTCTCGAGTACCCTCTGCCGTTTCACCTACTCCGCCGCTGTTGCAGAGCCGCTTCCCTCCTCACCACTTCTAGTCAACCGTAGCCATGGTCGCTTATTCCAAGATAGGCGTCGGATCAGAACTCGTTACCGCAGGTATTGCAGAGCTCTCAGATGACCACAACCTTCTCATCCTTCTCGACACCGCCGGCCTCTCCTTCATCCTCCAGGAACCCTGTCGAATTTTATTCCCAGAAGTTGCCGAATTCTTTTCCAATCTAAAGTTCAAAAGGAATGGAAAAGTCCTGAAATCCAAAGTGAAGGGTTTGAAAATTAAGTTCACCAAGACCTCTGTCTCTCAGCTTTTCCGATTGCCGCTTGTCGATGAAGAAGATCACTTAGTTGCTGAAGACTCTAACAGAACATCCCTATTCTGTGGCTTTTCAACTGATGCTCAGTACTTCAAAAGGTCAGACATGAATGCAGAAGGCAAATTTCTGGTTGATGTTATTGGGAAAATTTTACTGTGCAAAACAAACTCCATCAGAGACATTCCATCATATTTCTTCGACATAATACAAGCAATTGTCTGCCGCAAGAAATACCAATTTGGTATGTTGAATCTGGATAAAATCAAGGACAGTTTAAAATCCTCCAACTATGCTAGAATTATCTCTCTACTCCTCCATGAAACAAATCCTGAGGTCTTCAACTTCTCCAAAGGGACCCCTCTTCACCACATGAAGAAGGTCTCCATCTCTTCCATTCAGAGATGGGATCTCAAGCTACAGAATTCTGCCCAAGCTGCAAAGATCTCAGAAGTTCCATAGGTTCCAGCTCTAGAGGACAGGACTCTATCTCCCTCTCCTCATCATGTGGCCAGCTCCTCTAGTGCACTAAGTGAGGGGGAGCCTGCTCCTTCTAGCCAAGTCAGGCAGCCCTCTCCTCAGCCAGAAATTCCTGCCGTACCTCATACTCCACAAAATCCAGCATCTCCCTCAGATGAGATACCTCCAGAATCTCTTCTCTCCACAGCTGCTGCCATAGATGCTATGATTGCAGAGCTCTCTGAAGAAGTATTGCCCATTCCTCCTCTATCTCCTCTAGCTCCATCCTTTGAATGTCACAAAGACTCCACTCCAGCACAGTCTCCTGTACATTCTCGAGCCAGAACTACAGCCAAATCTCCAGATGCCCTCCAAGACCAGCAAGACACCATTCTTATTTCTGATGAGCCTTCTCCTGAGCTAGCTGAGGCCCCTCTCAGAAATCTAGAATTCTCCCTCCCTCAGGATACAGAAGAAGGGGTTGCTCGCATTCCTACCACCAGAGCTCACAGCTCTGTGATAATTGAAGAAATAGCTCCTTGGGTAACTCCTCCTCTCCCTCCTGCTGCCCCCTCAGCTGCTGCTACTACAGTCTCTTCCTCCTCAGATTTGCTGCAACATATTACAATTCTTCTTTAAGAACAAAGAAATTATTTTGATACTTCTTTAAAGATAGTAACTAACAAGGTCACTGCTCTAGAGACTGAGATGAGCAGAGGCTTTGCTGAAATTCAACATAGTACTGACAAGCTCAAGTATTTATTCCAACTTGGTGGCAAAGCCCTTGACCACAGTGTTGGCAATGTTATGGAATAAGGTGTCACCCTTGCAAACAATCAGATAGATCTAGACAAGAGAACTGAAGCTAACAAAATGAAAATCTGTGAAGAAGTTGGTCTTTTCAAAGAAGATGCTATAACCAAGCTATCTGTTGAAATCAAAAAGGGGGAGGGTTTGATCAAAGAACTTAAAGAACAAGTATAAAAATCTACTTCTCAGAAGTCAGATGTATGGGAAGCTCATATGAAGACCATTCATGATGATGTGCTAGCCCAGATATAGAGTGTCAAATTTCATACCTATGACACAGCTGTCTGGATGCTCAATCAGAGTCTGCCCGATCTTGTTGTTGACCCCAGCATCATTCCTCATCTTTTAAACCCTCTTGCTACAGATATCACTGCCCCAGCTGTTCCTCTACAACCTACATTCTCTCCCAGACCTGGAGACTCAGTTGCTCCTCCATATACGTATGTTCCAGGCTGCGAAGAAGACCCTGCTGATATATTCCTCAAAGCTCCTCCAGAGATCAGAAACTACAAGAAGAAAAGGAAGTATGGTGAAGGCCCCTCTGCTAGCAGGACTGCTCCTTCCAAAGCCACTGAACATGCTGAAGCTTGGTCTCCAACTTCCAAGTCTTTAATTTTGGACACACTCAGACTAGTTATGGATCTTAATGAGAACAGGAACATTCATTACAGTTCCCAGGAATGGGAGTTATATGAGAAATCAATGCTAAAAAGGAAGATCCATGACAGAGAGTTTGGGAGAAATAATCCTGCTGCTCCTCCAAGGCCTCCTAAATATTTCCCTAAGACTTTCAGCTATCTAAGAAGACAGCAAGAAAAGATGGAAAAGCAGCAAACCTAAGCTTAAACCTAAAAGATGTTGAGAGATTGAAATGACAAGTTGTAGACTTGATGTTTTTGGAAATTTACATATATACAATTCTAAATTTCTGTCTAATTATATTTTTCGTTGTATATTGCTTACCTGCTCATGTTTTTCTACTTAGTTTCTTTTATGTCTATAATTCACCTTAGTGTAAAGGGTTCTGACTTCAACAAATAGGGGGAGATTGTTAGGTATTACATACACACTAACCCAGATTTGATGAAGTCACCTTGGAACTAAGATGAATTAAGTTGTATTTGATGCTTGGGTTGAGTTATATGTTTGCAGGAATTTCACTAGGAAGTGTAGACCAATGTCAGTCCAGACCAATGTCAGTCCACAGTGGGTCACCAAACACATGAACTGTGCAATGTAATCCCTCATTGTATGTTCCAAGGTGTTGACTCATGTGTGGTATCTCTATTGGGATACACTTCATATTCAAGTTATTGGACCTTGGGAAAAGAATTGGAAGTTGACTACATTAGAAGAAAGAGTTTCCAACAACAAAATTCTCTAAGTCTTTTACTCGAGTAGGTCCATAACTACTCGAGTAGATTGGTTATAATTTACTCGAGTAAAGAAGCTTTATACTCGAGTACTTAAGTGTATCTCTCGTGTAGCTAAGTCATGTACTCGAGTAAACTTAGTCATATACTCGAGTAGCATGTTTATATACTCGAGTAGATCATTCATTATACCCGAGTATTAAAGGCTTCACTCATCAAAATTCTTCTCAGTCATGGACTCGAGTAAATACACTCATATACTCGAGTAACTATACTCACATACTCGAGTAAATAGAAACATACTCGAGTAGTTCATTATACCTACTCGAGTAGATCGTGTCTCACTCATGTACTTTGTAATTTTCCTAACTCCAGAATTTTCTAAGTCTTTTACTCGAGTAGAACTTTCACGTACTCGAGTAGATCACTTCCTCTCGAGTAGTTTAGTTCAACTACTCGAGTAGCTACTTGCTGACGTCTTCAGAAATTATTCCAAGTATTCCACTCGAGTAGTCCTTCATGTACTCGAGTAGTTTATGTAATATACTCGAGTAGTCCTTTCTTGTACTCGAGTAGATCCTTCATGTACTCGAGTAAGTCATTATACATACTCGAGTAGTTCTATCTGCTTACTCGAGTAGTTGGTTTCTACCTACTCGAGTAGTCTATCTTTATATACCAGAGTATGTTCTCCTTCATGTACTCGAGTAGTTATTCAACTACTCGAGTAGCTCTTCTCTTACTCGTGTATATGGCTGAACTTTTCTGAAATTTTGTCTAAGTCTTTTTCTGACGGGATTTTCAAATCACGCGACATGATTGGTCCACGTGTACATCATTATGACCGATTATGACCATTATTCGCTCCTATATAAAGTCTTATCAGAAAATGACAAACCCTAAGTATTATCTAAGCTTTCATTGTCAATTTATTTTAAGAAAGTTTTTCAGCCGACTCCTCTCTGTTTTCACGAAACGGAAGCCGCCGCCGCCGTCATCTTCTCAGGCCACTGCTTCTAATTTTAGAGGATTCATTCTGAAGAAAGTTACAAATCGAGATCGACATCACTGTTCGTCTTCTCTCTCTGATTTTGTAAAAGCAAAGAAGGTCCAGATCTGGGCCGGGATTTTCTTCACCGATTTCTGAAAGTGCTGCAAAGTTCATAAGAAGAAGAGTCTGGTCGTTTCATCAGATCTGATTAGATTTACTGTTTGTATAACTTTTCTAAAACTTTATTAATCTTGTAGGAGAAATTTTCTCCGAGTGTAGGAGTTTTTCACTCCGAGTTTGTAGGAAGTGTTATCTTCCGAGGTGTAGATCACGTTGTTTGGATCGAGTTTGTAGGAACTTTGTTCCGAGGGTAGGATTGGTTTTTCGATCCGAGATAGTGGAGTAGCCGAGTCTAGTTGATTGCTAGATCGGCGAGGGAAAGTGGATGTACCCAAGGTCGGGGAACCACTATAAATCTTGTGTCGTCTGTGATATTGGTAGATAGTTCTGTGTTGTGCTCTATATATTTTTTATTCCGCAAAAGACGCACAACTCACCTATTCACCCCCCTCTAGGTGATTTAGGTTGACAATCGTTTTCTTTCAAAAGTATTTTGCTTGCCGGTCTTGCGCCACCTTCATACGCTCTTGAATGGTCCGTACCAACTCACAGGCATCAACTACCACCTCCTTTCCCAAAATTTTGGTGTCTCCCTCCTCTGTACAAGACATCGGTGTTCGACACCGTCTCCCATACAAAGCTTCGTATGGCGCCATTTTTATACTTGCTCGATAACTATTATTGTACGCGAATTCCACCATGAAGAGGTGATCCTCCCACTTCTTGCCGAAGTCAAGAATGCACATTCTCAGCATATCCTCCATAATACGGTTTGTTCTTTCGGTTTGCCCATCAGTTTGAGGATGGAACGTCATGCTGAACTTTAGCTTCGTGCCCAAACTCCTCTGATACTAAATTGTAGCACCTCCCCTGTAATGGCTCTATAATATGGGTCCGGCCGGGGCCCCACAACATACGGACACCACAGCTTTAGTATTATAAGATGATATAACTACCCACACTCAAAACTCTTTGCACAACACAGCGGAAACACAAGCAAGACTAGAAGTTATCCACTACTACAGAGTAACAAAAATGGCCTTATGGCCTTACAACATAAGAGAGTCCAAACTCACATAATACAGCAATCACGAAAGTGCATAAGCACTCCTAGTCTACCTCGGCATGCAAGCCAGACAACATGAGTCTCAAACATGCAATATCATATAAGAAGAGTTACAAAAGAGGGGAGCACTTCATGAGGCTTAGGCCTTTCTGGCCGGCGAGCTAACTCCTGCTTGCGATCCTTGCCCTGTAAAAATTATTAGTAATGTGGGTCAGCAAAGGCTGACCTCAAACTGTGTAACCAACACATCTCCTCCCGGTCACCCCTAACGGACCCCGGGGTACTCCTGCAACCTGCAAGTTAGCACTTCGCATGCAATAATCATAAGCAAGAAAAGCAACTAAAGAAACAGGCTTGGATGTCTCAAACATCATACATGTTCTCCACTGTTGAGGACATAATATTAGGGCCTACTATGCAACATGAATGCAACACCCGGGTTTCACCCAAGGCACCCTATAACGTATGCATCTAGCACAACATCACATCAATTGGGTACTCATCGTTTCCCCATTGGCATAAAGCCACAAACAAAGGTGGGGGGGGGTAACACAATCTCCCCCAACGGCGCACAGGCTGCCACATGGAACTCTTGCTAAGGCCCCACCCACTCAAGGTCCTAGACCCGGGCTTGCCTGCAAGCTCTTACGTCTCATGTCAGGATTCCAACAAACACAAACTGACCAATTCTAAGAAGCCTTGCTGGACGCCACCCGCTCATGGCCTCATTACCCGAGCTTGCCCCCATGCTTGGCATTCTCGTCCGTCTCACAGAAAGGGACTAGTCTCGTCGGGATACTCTCCACACATGATGTGTACGTCACGGGATAGCCAACCGACCACGGAGACACAGCCACGCCTTGGCACATCACAAACCAAGACAATTTCACCCTAGTCCCTCATTTGCACTGCAGCATCCCCGCGCACCAAGGAAACATCTACCACTCATGCGGAGCTAACCTTGTCCACCAAGGAAACCATCTACTGCCATTGAGGAGCTAACCTTGTCCGGTTCCGACTACACGTACTTATTCGAGAAAAAGGGGAAAACATCACCACATCACAAACGGCATCTTGCCGCAACGGATCTCTACAAATCCTTAAAGCTCGTATGCAACATCACCGAGTCGGACTAACGGTCGCGACTACGGCTTCACCCACCATGCCTAATCCACTAATGGAGCGGATCTCTAATTCAAAACATGTCGGGGACGGACTCAATCGACCCGGAGGTTCCTCTTGAACCTTGGCGACCCAACCCCTCTCATTTGAGTGTTTGGTGCCCAAAAACTAGAAAAGAAAAGATGCTAAAACATACATCCTAAAAACGAGAGGAGAAGTGTCGTTACCTTCCGACTCCTCTTCTTAGCCATGGAGAAATAGCAGGATGAAAACCTTCGCAAAGATCTATCCTCCACAGATCTGGACTCGGCTCGCGATTTGGAGCACTGAAGCCTCTCATACAGCCCAAACCCTCCTTCACCTTCTTCCTTGCTCTCCCTTCTCTCTAGAATTTTAGTAAGAGAAAGCTTGGAGAAGAATGAGGGTTTCCAACCCTATTCTCGGACTTAACTCCCCAAGAGCAGTCCTGGACCATCAGATCCCAAAATAAGGGAAAGAGCGGCAACGATCCGTCTGAAAAATAAAACACCTGGGCCGAACACGGCCTGGCACACGCCCATATCCAGGGCCGTTTCCCCCATTCGCCGTCAAAACCGACGTGCCTGGAACATCACAAGGGAATCTGACACGCCCGTGTTCAACCCGACACGCCCGTGTCCCAACTGATACAGCTGTGTGGTTGGCATTGTGCCTCCATCGACACAGCCCCGAAAATAACCCGAGAACTATACGGGTACTGGGCACGCTCGTGTCCTTGCCCATGTCTACCTCAACACGCCTGGGCTCCAGGCCGTGTTCACCGTCTCGACACTTCGTCGAGCGAAGTTCGTCGACCATGCGGGACACGCCCTGTGACACGCCCGTGTCACAGGCTGTGTGCCCCTGTCTCGACACTCGACACTTGTCGAGTGAACTTCGTCGAGAGAAGTTCATCGACTGACTGACACGGCCATGGACACGCCCGTGTCCTAGGCCGTGTGCCTTGTCTCAACACATTGTCGATCAAAAATCGTCGACTTCTCGACCAAAACATCGACTGGAGCCTGACACGCCCTGGGACATGCCCGTGTCCCAGGCCGTGTGCCCCCTGCCAGAAACCAAACTTGGCCAGAAAATGCTGGTCGACCCTCTCTCAAATTTTGGGGTGTTACACAGCAACAACATTTTGTTGAGGAGTTCTAGGAGCTGAGAAGCAGTGTCTGATACCTTCCTTCTCACAGAACTCTTGCATAAGAAGAGACTCAGACTCAGTACCATGATCACTTCTGATCAATACAATTGGAGTAGAGTACTCAATCTGTATGTTCTTGAGAAAATCTGTAAGAACCTTGAAGTTATCTGACTTAGATCTCATAAAGAATACCCAAGTAATTCTTGAGAAGTCATCTACAATCACTAAAGTATAAGATTTCCCTCCTATGCTTTGTACAGCAATAGGGCCAAAAAGGTACATTTGTAGCAGGTACAATATCCTAGGTGAGTCACTTTTATTTATAGATTTAAAGCTATTTTTATTTTGCTTGCCTAACTGACAAGCCCTGTAGAGGCCTTCCTTCTTGTAGGGGACAGAAGGCAATCCTCTGACAAGGTTGTCCCTAGATAACTTAGCAATATTTTTAAGATTTACATGTACTAATCTCTTATGCTAAAGTTTATTTTGATTGCTAACCTGATTAAATAAATAAAGTTTTGAACTAGCTGATTGAAAATTTACTACATATATGTTGCCTTGTCTAAGTCCAGTTAAAATAGGTTTGTTTTCTTTATAAGAAATAATACAGGAAGATGAGTTAAATGATACCTGATAACCTTCATCACATAATTGACTTATGGATATTAGGTTATGCTTTAAGCCACTCACATAGGCAACTTTCCTGAAGGTGACTGCTCCAACTTTAACACCTCCATAGCCTTTAGTTTGGCCACAGTTGGAGTCACCAAAGATCACCTTTGGACCTAGCTTGGACTTGTAGTTTGTTAGATTGTCCTTACATCCAGTCATATGCTTTGAGGATCCACTGTCCAGATACCACTGTTGACTAAAGACTGGATAGTCCTTCACCTGCATAGAAAGGAATTAGGTGTTCTTCAACCAGGTTACCTTGGGTACTTATTTCTTTTGATAAGAGAAACATGAAATAACAGAAAATTCTGGTTGATTTTTATATCCTAAGGGATGATATCTTTTAGGTGGTATTTCTCATTGAGTTAAAGAATTAGTAGATTCACTGAATTGATTGAAGTTTCTAACATACTTATGGTTTTTATTAAACCTGGCTGGGCGATGCGTCGTCGGCAAGGGTACCGGTTGCTGTCAAGTAATAAAGTTGAGGAGTTGAATCCCCGGATATCGATATCTTGAGGAGTGCAAGTGTAACACCCCCTATCCGTCGCATAGCATATAGCAGTAGGTCCGGCCGGGGCCCGACGCCATATGCCACAGACAGACCGGGTGGTTACTTATGGAAACCATCCAACCAATCTCAACGTCGTACACAGAGCATTCTAGCGGAAGCAGTTTGTAAAAGTTGTAAACAAGAACCCAGCATAAGAGCACGAATGTCCACTAACAAGATCATAGGAATGTTATTACAAAAATACCCAAATATTCGGCCTTAAGGCCTTACAGAATGTTTCTCTTGACTAATACATGATTTACAAACCTCGGCACGCAGGCCGGTCATACATGAGTAAAACAGAAAACATTTCCACTTGGGCCTTCGAGGGCCAGGTTCGCAAAAAGGGCTTTAGCCCGCTATTGACCGCTTGGTCCAGCTGCACCTGCAATCAACAAACCACCGCACGGTGGCAAACAAAGCAACGGTCAGCAATGCTGACCAAATTATAACGATCCCGCCCCCAACTCGGGGCGGCGATGCTCCTTCCCTGCATTTCATTAGCACAAGCGAGCAATGCATATAGCCATAGTCATTTCAACACAGACGTTGGCTCGTACGGCCACACGTCCCGTGCACTCAGGGCACATTCTCGGTGAACCGGTCGATGTTACGTCAATTAAAGCCATTAACATTCCGGACTCACCACCGCCACTTAGACGGCCATTCCTATGAGCAATTCGTCTTCATGGTATTGGTCACGTCAATTTAAGCCATCGACCACCGAAGACCTCCATTTATGCCAACGGCGAGTGCCATGTAACTTTAGGTCTCTCTAACCCGAACGACATAAAGCGGGTACGGCTCCATCTAACCCGTGCTCACATCGCAACGGCAATTTAAGCCATATGCGCGGGTCAAACTTTCACCGAGTCCCATTCTACCGCAATACACATAACCCCGTTATGTTCAAGTTGGCTCTCAGGCCACCAAGTTGGCAAGACCTCGTGTCCGCCCAGTTTTCCGGGTGCACCTTTGGGTTAGTCCCCAAGGCTCCCTGCTGCAATCTACCGCGTAGAAAACCCGAAAAACACCCAATAGCACGGAGTCTTCTCCGGCCTTATGCAATGCAACATCGCCGATCCGGACTAACATGTCCGGGTAGGCTTCAACCAAAATGCCTACGTCCGTTCTCGCATACGGACTCTAAACAACGGGGACTTTACATATCTACCCGAAGGAACGCCTCCAACTCTTCGCAAACTCGCGAGAGAGGGCTTCCTATGCTAAGAAAGAGAGCTATCATGCTCACAAGTGAGGATCGTTACCCTTGCATTCCTCTTTGGCGCCATCGAAATGTAATCGGATAGAAATCACCGCACTTGCGTTGCCTCCGTGGATCCGGAGTCGGCTCGCGATTCGGAGCTCCGAAGCTCCTCCAATGGCGGGATCTAGTTCTTCTTCCTCCAATGGCTATCCACTTTCTCCAAGGATTTGGAGAGAGGATAAGCCATGAAAAGTGAAGTTTTCCAAGTCAACTCACGGGTATATCCCTGCAGGAACATCCCCTAGCCGTCGGATCTCAACCTAAGGAAACGAACGGCTTTGATTCGGGGCTGAAATGCCCAATCTGGGCCGAACACGGCCTGGCACACGCCCGTGTCCAGGGCCGTGTGCCGCATTCACCGTCAAAATCGAATCTTCTGAACCCGCACACAGGTATCGAACACGCCCGTGTTCGAGCTGACACGCACGTGTTCCAGCTGACACGGCCGTGTAGCCGGCCGTGTACCCCATGATTTTCTCCCGTTTTCAACCCGAGCACTGCACGGGTTCTAGGACACGCCCGTGTCCTTGCCCGTGTCACATTGACACGCCTGGGCCCCTAGGCCGTGTACACGGGACATTTCGTCGAGGGGAGAACGATGACTCGATGACACGGCCTTGGACACGGCCGTGTCCTAGGCCGTGTGCCTTGACTCGACGATCGTCGAGTGAATCTCGACGATTTCACCTTGACGATCGTCGACACGGGTCGACACGCCCTGCGACACGCCCGTGTCGCAGGCCGTGTGCCCATTCTCGACGAATCGTCGAGAATAACTCGACGATTTCACGGCTAAGTGTCGACACGGGTCGACACGCCCTGCGACACGCCCGTGTCGCAGGCCGTGTGCCCATTCTCGACGAATCGTCGAGAATAACTCGACGACTTCGCGGCTAAGTGTCGACACACGCTCGACACGCCCTGGGACACGCCCGTGTCCCAGGCCGTGTGCCTTCAGCCAGAAACCAAAACTGGCCCAAAACGTCCCCCTTTGCTCCTTTGAGTTTCGGGGCGTTACAACTCTCCCCCTCTTAAAAGAATTTCGCCCACGAAATTACATAAAGGAAAGATATACAAAAACAACATTTGTACCTGAGCGGAACAACTCCGGATACTCGTCAAGCATAGTCTGCTCTCGCTCCCAAGAGAGCTCCTCACGACCGCAATTGTCCCACCGGACTTTGACCATCCTGATCTCTTTATTGCGTAGCTGCTTGACCTCCGAGTCCTCAATCCGCACGGGCTTGACCTTTGTCGTTAGCCCACTATCCACCGGCACTTGATCGACCGCGATCACTTGCGTAGGCTCTTGCACCGCCTTCCGAAGCACCGAAATGTGGAACACATCGTGTAAACCACTTAGCTCCACCGAAAGCTTCAACCTATACGCCGCTTCTCCAACCCGCTCCAGAACCTCAAACGGTCCAAGGTACCTCGGGCTTAGCTTTTTCAACCGTCGCACCCGCGAGACACCCTTGAACGGCTTGATTTTTAGGTACACATAATCACCCACAGCGAACTCCACGTTCCTGTGCTTGGCATTATAGTACTTTGCTTGCCGGTCCTGAGCGATGAGCAACCTCTCCCGAATGGTTCTCACCAAAGAAGTAGCATCCTCCACTTCCGATCGCTTATATAACTTCGACTCGCCCGTTTCTAACCAAGACAACGGCGTGCGACATCTTCTACCATATAGGGCCTCGAATGGCGCCATCTGAATACTTGCTTGGTAGCTGTTGTTGTATGCGAACTCCACCAAATAAAGGTGGTCCTCCCATTGCTTTCCAAAGTCCAAGACACACATGCGAAGCATGTCTTCCATGGTTCTATTGACCCTCTCGGTCTGCCCATCCATTTGCGGATGGAAGGCTGTGCTAAACTTCAGCTTTGTTCCCAACATTTGCTGCACCAGCCTCCAATCATTGGACGTGAACCGCCCATCACGGTCACTCACGATGCTGCGGGGCACACCATGAAGCCGCACTATGTTATCCACATAAAGCTTTGCCAGCTTCTCCACCGGATCATCCTTCCTATGCGGAATAAAATGTGACACCTTTGTTAATCGATCGACCACCACCCAAATGGCGTCGTTCCCTTTTTGCGACCTCGGCAAACCATGCACAAAGTCCATAGAGATGTCGTCGAATTTCCACTCCGGAATAGGCAAGGACTTAAGAAATCCTCCCGGCTTTTGGCACTCCGCCTTTACTAAGGCGCAGGTTTGGCACTTCGCTACGTATAGCGCCACATCCTTTTTCAAACCCAGCCACCAAAATAACTTCTTGACATCGCGGTACATCTTCGTGCTCCCCGGGTGAATCGAGTACTTGGTATGGTGTGCCTCGTACAACAAATCCACCCGTAAATTGCCCACGCTTGGGAAGCACAGACGACCGTCTTTCCACAGCAATCCGTCCTCCACGACGAATTGGGAATTTGACCCATCCAGAGCCTCTATCATGAACTGCTTCATATGAGCATCCATATCCAAAGCCTGCCGAATCCGATCAGCCAGGTCATATTGGACTTCAGTCCAATTCAGCACTGCTTCAGCACTAGATTGTCTATCCACACAAACAATCTCCAATGCCTCCAGCTCCTGCACCAACCGCTCATCATGCACTGATAGCCAATTCGCTTGAGCTGGGGCTCGGCGACTCAACGCGTCCGCAACCGCATTCCCTTTGCCAGGCACGTAGTGGATCTTGAATGTATAGTCCCCCAGGAACTCCATCCATCTACGCTGCCGCATATTCAGATCTTTCTGATCAATCAGGTACTTTAGGCTCTTGTGATCGGTGTAGATATCAATCTTCACACCGTACAAATAGTGTATCCACAGCTTCAAGGCAAAAATCACGGCCGCTAACTCCAAGTCATGGACCGGATAATTCCTCTCGTGCACTTTTAGCTATCTCGAGCCATAAGCTATCACGCTGCCGTGCTGCAATAGCACGCAACCCAAACTGCTGCCTGAAGCATCACTATATATCTCATAGCCTTCGGTCCCAACCGGCGAACTCAACACAGGCGCCGTGGTCAACCGACACTTCAGTTCCTCAAAAGCTCGCGCGCACTCCGGCGTCCAAACGAACTTATGCTCCTTCCTCGTCAAAGTAGTGAGAGGTAACGCTATCCGCGAGAAGTTCTCTACGAAGCGCCTATAATAGCCGGCAAGCCCCAAAAAGCTCCGGACTTCAGCTACCGTAGCAAACTCAGGCCACTCCCGTATCGCAACAATCTTCGTCGGATCCACAGCAATACCCTCTCCACTCACTATATGCCCGAGGAACGCCACTGAGGATAGCCAAAACTCGCACTTCGAGAACTTGGCATACAACTGGTTTCTCCTTAGCGTCTCCAACACCAAATGAAGATGCTTGAAGTGATCTTCCTCACTTTGCGAGTACACCAAAATATCGTCGATGAAGACGATCACGAAATGGTCCAAGTACTCCCTGAACGTCCTGTTCATCAAATCCATGAATACTGACGGCGCATTAGTCAGCCCAAACGGCATGACGGTAAACTCATAATGCACGTATCTCGTACTAAACGCTGTCTTCGGGATATCACTCTCCCTTATCCGCAGCTGATAGTACCCAGACTTGAGATCTAACTTCGAGTACACCGTCGACCCGACTAACTGATCAAAGAGATCATCAATCCTAGGGATCGGGTACTTATTCTTCTCAGTCAGCTTGTTCAGCTCCCGATAATCAATACATAATCTCAAGCTTCCGTCCTTCTTCTTAACAAAGAGGACCGGTGCGCTCCAAGGCGAAGAACTCGGGCGCACATACCCTTGCTCCAACAACTCTTGCAGTTGAACTTTCAGCTCCGCCATTTCCTTAGGCGCTAGCCGATACGGAGATCGTGACACAGGCTTTGCACCTGGCACTAGCTCGATCGTAAAATCTATCTCCCGTTGAGGCGGGGCTCCAGGAAGATCTGCGGGGAACACATCAGGGTATTCCGATACCACTGAAATACAATCCAAAGCGGACTTCGACTTTGCAACCTCCACAAGTGTAAAGAACAGTTCTGCTCCGGCACGAACCGCCTTCACCACCTGAAGAGCAGACATCAACGTCTTGCTCGACCCCTTTAAGCCCGTAAAAGTCGTCTCACGACTCGCTCCCAGCTTGACTTCCTTGCTACCGCAATCTATATGGGCCTGCTGCTCCGAGAGCCAGTCCATGCCAAATATGACGTCGAACTCTACTAACGGAAGTAAAGACTCCCGCAGGTCGAACTCCTGCTCCCCAATACGAATCTTAACATCGTAGATCCTAACCGCTCGCATCGAACACCCATTGGGCAACAACACATCCAACTTATCCTTCGCCATCGAAGAAGGGACTCCGATGCGTGATATAAATCCTTCGGACAAGAAGGAGTGTGAAGCTCCCGTATCGAAGAGTGCTCGTGCTGGATTTTCACAAATCAATACGAATCCTAAACAAGCAGTGGTAAGGTAACATGTGCATAACAAGCATATAAAGGAATTGACTTGCTATAAATTAAACCGTACCTGTCACCACGTCAGCTTGTTTAATGGCCTCCTGTTGGCCAAGATTGTAGACCCTTGGTTGGGCCGGAGCATAGTGGGATGCGGTCGACTCCACCGCCTTACCCTTCTCTTCATAAGTAGCTCCTGGCCTCCTCTCGGACTTAGGACGTCCGCTCCAACAATCACGGGCGAAATTCCCCGTCTTTCCACACATAAAGCACGCACCCGGGGTCCGACCCGTAGTCGCCCCAGAAGCGCCAGAAGGAGCTGGACCCGAAGTCCTATGCTTCTTGAAAGTCCTCCGATAGCCTGACTTTGAAGTAGTCGGCACTCTGAACTCAGATTTCTTTTCACTCAAGCTTTTCTTCGCTTGCACACTCTTCATGTCCTTCTCCAAGGACCGGGCAGTATTGACCAAGGTTAAGAAACCTTGCGTCATCGGCCCCGACAGTAATAGTCTCAGCTCATCCCTCAAGCCTTCATAAAAACGATTAGTCTTGCGCTCCTCATCCATGATGGTAGAGCTCGCATAACGACTCAACCGCGTAAACTCATGGATATATTCATCCACGCTCCTCTCACCCTGCACCAACTTCAGGAATTCATTCTCCATTGAAATCCTCTGAGTAGAAGGGAGCTATCTTGCCAAGAACAATTCCGAGAACTCTTCCATCGGAACGTCTATCAGTTGTCTACCTCTCAGGTGATGCAGCTCCAAACCTTCCCACCACATCCTCGCTTCACCGTCCAGCAGGAACGTAGCGATGGTGGTCATCTGCCACTCCTCCGTCTCCGTCGCTGTCATGACTCTCTTCACCCTAGAGAGCCAGTCTTCAGCCTGAGATGGGGTTCCCAACCCCGAGAATAATGGAGGGTTAAAGCTCATTACATGCTTCAACTGCCTCTCAGTTGCCCTCCTTGGCACTATTGGTTCCGCAACCACTCGCTCCACCCTCCTCGGCTCAGCCTCTTGCAGAGGTTCTTGCTCCATCACAGGAGCTGGCTGCTGCGCTTGCCTCCCAGGCTGCGCATTGATCACGGCCAACACTGCTTCAGCCACCAATCTTATATTTTCAGCCGACAAAGGTGTTGCGGGAGCAACTTCCGGTGCACTACTTGCCTCAGAAACTCGGCGTTCTGACGGCCCAACACCACTTCGGGTCACCTATAGTGGTACAAAACACCGTTAAGCGACCAAATAAATTGCAAACAGCAATTATAGGAACACGCAGTTTCCTCAAACACGAGTATTTTCATTCCTAAGTGGACATTCATGGGTTCTTTTTACTGTTATAACGATGACGCACACAATGTGCTCACCACCCCTTAAAAAGAATTCGCCCACGAATTCAATTCAAGCCCAACCAAAACCAGTAGTCTGATACCAAATTGTAACACCCCCTATCTGTCGCATAGCATATAGCAGTAGGTCCGGCCGGGGCCCGACGCCATATGCCACAGACAGACCGGGTGGTTACTTATGGAAACCATCCAACCAATCTCAACGTCCTACACAGAGCATTCTAGCGGAAGCAGTTTGTAAAAGTTGTAAACAAGAACCCAGCATAAGAGCACGAATGTCCACTAACAAGATCATAGGAATGTTATTACAACAATGCCCAAATATTCGGCCTTAAGGCCTTACAGAATGTTTCTCTTGACTAATACATGATTTACAAACCTCGGCACGCAGGCCGGTCATACATGAGTAAAACAGAAAACATTTCCACTTGGGCCTTCGAGGGCCAGCTTCGCAAAAAGGGCTTTAGCCCGCTATTGACCGCTTGGTCCAGCTGCACCTGCAAGCAACAAACCACCGCATGGTGGCAAACAAAGCAACGGTCAGCAATGCTGACCAAATTATAACGATCCCGCCCCCAACTCGGGGCGGCGATGCTCCTTCCCTGCATTTCATTAGCACAAGCGAGCAATGCATATAACCATAGCCATTTCAACACAGACATTGGCTCGTACGGCCACACGTCCCGTGCACTCAGGGCACATTCTCGGTGAACCGGTCGATGTTACGTCAATTAAAGCCATTAACATTCCGGACTCACCACCGCCACTTAGACGGCCATTCCTATGAGCAATTCGTCTTCATGGTATTGGTCACGTCAATTTAAGCCATTGACCACCGAAGACCTCCATTTATGCCAACAGCGAGTGCCATGTAACTTTAGGTCTCTCTAACCCGAACGACATAAAGCGGGTACGGCTCCATCTAACCCGTGCTCACATCGCAACGGCAATTTAAGCCATATGCGCGGGTCAAACTTTCACCGAGTCTCATTCTACCGCAATACACATAACCCCGTTATGTTCAAGTTGGCTCTCAGGCCACCAAGTTGGCAAGACCTCATGTCCGCCCAGTTTTCCGGGAGCACCTTTGGGTTAGTCCCCAAGGCTCCCTGCTGCAATCTACCGCATAGAAAACCCGAAAAACACCCAATAGCACGGAGTCTTCTCCGGCCTTATGCAATACAACATCGCCGATCCGGACTAACATGTCCGGGTAGGCTTCAACCAAAATGCCTACGTCCGTTCTCGCATACGGACTCTAAACAACGGGGACTTTACATATCTACCCGAAGGAACGCCTCCAACTCTTCGCAAACTCGCGAGAGAGGGCTTCCTATGCTAAGAAAGAGAGCTATCATGCTCACAAGTGAGGATCGTTACCCTTGCGTTCCTCTTTGGCGCCATCGAAATGTAATCGGATAGAAATCACCGCACTTGCGTTGCCTCCGTGGATCCGGAGTCGGCTCGCGATTCAGAGCTCCGAAGCTCCTCCAATGGCGGGATCTAGTTCTTCTTCCTCCAATGGCTCTCCACTTTCTCCAAGGATTTGGAGAGAGGATAAGGCATGAAAAGTGAAGTTTTCCAAGTCAACTCACGGGTATATCCCTGCAGGAACATCCCCCAGCCGTCGGATCTCAACCTAAGGAAACGAACGGCTTTGATTCGGGGCTGAAATGCCCAATCTGGGCCGAACACGGCCTGGCACACACCCGTGTCCAGGGCCGTGTACCGCATTCACCGTCAAAATCGAATCTTCTGAACCCGCACACGGGTATCGAACACGCCCGTGTTCGAGCTGACACGCCCGTGTTCCAGCTGACACGGCCGTGTAGCCGGCCGTGTACCCCATGATTTTCTCCCGTTTTCAACCCGAGCACTGCACGGGTTCTAGGACATGCCCGTGTCCTTGCCCGTGTCACATTGACACGCCTGGGCCCCCAGGCCGTGTACACGGGACATTTCGTCGAGGGGAGAACGACGACTCCATGACACGGCCTTGGACACGCCCGTGTCCTAGGCCGTGTGCCTTGACTCGACGATCGTCGAGTGAATCTCGACGATTTCACCTTGACGATCGTCGACACGGGTCGACACGCCCTGCGACACGCCCGTGTCGCAGGCCGTGTGCCCATTCTCGACGAATCGTCGAGAATAACTCGACGATTTCACGGCTAAGTGTCGACACGGGTCGACACGCCCTGCGACACGCCCGTGTCGCAGGCCGTGTGCCCATTCTCGACGAATCGTCGAGAATAACTCGACGACTTCGCGGCTAAGTGTCGACACACGCTCGACACCCCCTGGGACACGCCCGTGTCCCAGGCCGTGTGCCTTCAGCCAGAAACCAAAACTGGCCCAAAACGTCCCCCTTTGCTCCTTTGAGTTTCGGGGCGTTACAGCAAGTAGGGAGTGTGATTTTGCTATTGAAATGGTGATTGCAAGTGTTAACGTAAACAAAGGGGTTTTGGTTTGGATTCCTAAGTTAACAACAATAAGAAAACTATTGCGGGTCGCCGTCACCGCGTCTCTTTGGTGGATTACTCAAGAGAGTAATATGGAAGATGGATGAGCTAATAAGGGTCGCGATCACCTCTTCGCAACGCATGCTTATAGCAATTGCTAAAACGACAGAATCACAACTTGAACAAGAGAAAATCTGAAGTTCAACAACAATATCCGGAACAAAAATATATCAACACTTAGACATGCTGAAATATTCAAGCTATCAATATTCTTACACATCATTCCGACACCCAAATATGCAGAACAAAATACTACAAGTGAAGGGGAAGAGAAACAACCAAACGCACAAAGGCTTTCTGAGATTTGCGGTCGGAGTCAAGGGTTGTCGGGCCTTGTCCGGGCTTGGTCTACGGATGACGTCCGGGGTCCAGAAGGGTTGTAACTTCCTTCCAATAACCCGACTTCTTCGTGAATAATCGTTGGGCCAGATTTATCCGGAGAACTCCACAGATGCAGCAACCTATGAGCTTCAAACAGAGCTTGGAGCTTGGAGATGACAATGATGGCCGGAGATGAAGCTTTTGCAATCTCTTGGAGGAGAAATGATGGCCAGATCAACTCTCCAAGGAGGAGAGAGAAAAAGGTGGCTGGAGGGAAGATTTCTCGCTCAAAGGAGAAAAAAAGGGTGGCTGGGTCGGACTGGATTGGAAACCCCCGGAAGAAGAACTCTGTGCTTTAAATAGAAGAAGGTCAGAAAAATAGGCACGCACGGTTCTGCGCATGACCGTGTGCAAACCATGCGATATTAACTTCCAGAACAAGCCTACGGAAGTAGAAGCGTTGACCCATGCATTTTACTCACGCACGGACGTTTCCGCCCGTGCGAGAAGGAAATCGCACGGGTAGCGATAGAGCAGGAATTCAAGACACTACAGGGGAACCGTGCGTTTTACTCGCATACGGGCGCTACCGCCCGCGCGTGAATAAAGCGCACGATTAACCACAGAAAGGAACAAACTAGAAAGCTACAGGAAAATCATGAGTTTCCTTCGCGCACGGTTACGATGAAACCGTGCATCAACCGTGCGTGAGGATCGTCGAACTCAGCTCGACGAAATTCATCGAGCTCAACTCGACTTTCTTCCAACTTAACAAAACGCACGATCGGGCACAAACCGTGGGCGAATAAAACGCACGACCGTGTGTTTTCCTCAAAACAGAATTCCTGCCTTGGGGAAAACGCACCACCTGCACAACAAAACCAAAACTGGAGCACAAGCTCCCAGCAACAAATATACAGCAAAGAAATCAGCAGGAAAGATCCATGGGGAGCACCATGTGCTTACCCCCAACAACAGAATGCGCAAATGCACGCCCTTGGGCCAAAACAGTGCACAAAATGGTCAAGTGAAGATCTAAATAAAAATATAACTTTTCCAATTGAAAAAGTAGTGCACATGCAAGATAATAAGCCCAGATGAGTCCGAAAAACCCTATAAATATCGGACTCGTCACACCACCAGACTTAAACATTTGCTCGTCCCGAGCAAATCATCTCTCTGTGAACTTGAAAACAGCTAGCTGGCTTAGAAATTTAAAAATAACGTAAAGCGAGAAATCAAATACTCATAGGTGCAAAAAATATAATAGATAAACTTTTTAATTATGCTACGAAGTTTATAAACTTCGACAAGTGTAAATAAATATTATAACTACTCAAAAATAGAATTCTGGAGAATCGTTCGGTCATGCGTAGGAAGAAAGCAGGCAGGCCACTAAGTTGAGCATTGCCAAAGACCGGGGCTCGGGATCACTTCCAAAGAAATCCATCAATGTCGGGGACCAAACGCTTGCCCGTTCACACTCTCTCCACAGCACTAGTTCGACTCAAGCGTGACTCTGTGAGACTTTAGGAAGATAATAGGGCTTGGGCGTATGCGTAGGTAAGCTTGCAAAAGGTAAATAATGGCTACGCACAACCCAAATGAGCTCATACAAAACACTATCCTCTCGCCAACAACACAAGTAGGTGCACCGCACCACCAGACTTGAACTTGACAACACGGGTGTGCGCACCACCTAACACCACAATAATACTATAAACAAACTCTGCATTACGCTTTCTTATTTTATATCATCAGCACCTATATATTGTTTTCCAGATTTTTTAGTTTTTTTTACAATGAATATTCAGCCAAATAATCAGGAAATTTGCACCTCACAAACACAAAACTGTACCGCAACAACAACACAAAGTGAGAAGTAGCAAACTACTACCTCGAGACTTGGGTGTGGGACTGGGAAAGGCCTCTAGGCTTTGGTAATTGCAAAGTGGGGCTAAAACAAAAGGAGGGATAGGCTCAAAATGATCTAGCAAGGATTATCATTAGGATAGGTACAAGGCTCAATCGGGCCAAAAAGATGGCCTACATCACACTCACGCTAGACTAATCGTGCACCAATGCTTCGAGAGTAGCTTGGGGCAAGTTCTTAGCCACCGAGAAAGATGATCCTTCCTCCCGACTCGAGCAATACGAGGCTAGTGGCGGCTACACACATTCCTACACTACCATTCGATTGCTCCAGATTCCACACTTTTGAGTAGTACAAATGATATTAACAAATGCAGAAAAGCATAAATCTACAAGCATAAAGAAAAATTAAATCTATACTATTTCTACACAACATGAGTACTCGATTAGGAGCACTGCACGATTTTCACACTACTCTATCCTAAAATCCTAAGCCAGCACCACTATTTTAAAGGTGACACAAAAGAAATAAATTTGACTTGAGCCGAGCGCGTGCTTAAGATCGCGCTCATGACGTGTAGGTGCACAATGCTGTCATGATAAAATAAAAACTGAAAATGAAAATACTCTTGTGGTATGCAAGTTCATGTGCAAAGGTAACTCGCGCAACTTTCCCCCACCAGACCTATACTAAAAAATCTATCCATGTTTTGCAATAAAAATAGAAAAAAAAAAGTTAAGGGAAGAGGTTACCCCATGCTCAGCAAATGAGCATACTAGAAGATTGGCGTTAATTTCAGCAGACAGTCCACGGCCCAAACGAACTCCACCAGCATAAGAGAATATCTCCAACCACGTATACTATAAGCATATAATAATAGCAGCAAAATTGAGCAAATTAAAAGCGACAAAATTGGGTTGTCTCCCATAAGCCATTTTCTTTACCGTCCTTAAGGTGGACCAAATACCTGTATTAGCAGTTATATAAATATTTTTCAGGGAATAAGTTCAAAACATAATGATAAAGTTCTACAAATACACACAGTATTAAGCAGTAAATGAAACTAGAAAAAGAAGCAAAGGAAAACCCGGGAGATCCTTCACTCCTCAGCTGAACACTGACTTGTGATAGATCCACCCAGTCACGCTAGATGAGAGCGAGGCGAAGGCTTTAGGGCCCAGGGAAGACGAGTCTCCCCTACCCCTAACCTCGTCCTTTTCACTTCGGCGGGCAAAATTCTGCGCCTTGCGCAGGAGCAGCTCCTTTTGTTTCATATCCATAGAAGGGGATCGCTAGGGAGGTATGATCACACCCACAAATTCAGCAGCAAGTTTATCTTTCGCATCTGGGGGCATCCTTTCTCACCCGTAGTGGGTGAAAGATCAGCCTAAGTTACCTGTTTAATAGTTTTACAAACTTTGTTCAAACAAATAGAAGTTTTAATTCAGTTTTCTGCATGCTATCAACGAGCGTGTTCAGCTCATGTTTCTTCTCAACGGAATCTTGTTCATGTTGGGTACATTGGAATATATGTACCTGATTTGAAGAAGCCTCACTCTACTCAATGATATACATCAAGGTGTATTTGATGTGCTTTGAGTTTATATGTACAGGTTAAGTAATTGCAGGAAAAGCATAAAAGTTTCTAAGTCCATGTGTCGACACCTAGAGGAGAAGTTTCAATACTTATGAAGGCTTGTGTCTACACCTAGAGAAGCTGTGTCGACACTTGGAGTAATTGTGTCGACACCAAAAAGGCAGAGTCGACACCAGAAGAAATGTGTCGACACATACAGTCTGTGTCGACACATAGTGAAGAATTGTCAACATAATCTGTGTCGACACTTAGAGGCAGTGTCGACACCCAGAGGAACTTTGTCGACATCAAATGTGTCGACACTAGGAAGCTGTGTCGACACTCAGCAAACTTCAATAAAGTTAAAGTACTTGTGTCGACACAAAGGAGATGTGTCGACACACAGCAAGTTTCAACACATGAAAGCATGTGTCGACATAAAGGAGATATGTCGACACACAGCAAGTTTCAGCACATGAAGGCATGCGTCGACACAAAGGAGATGTGTCGACACATAGTAAGTTTCAACACATGAAGGCATGTGTCGACACAAAGGAGATGTGTCGACACTCAGCAAGTTTCAATACAAGAAGCCATGTGTCGATACAAAGGAGTTGTTTCGACATACAGCAGAATTCAACTCAGTATTAAAGAAAAAGTATTTGTGTCGACACACTCAACCAGTGTCGACACATTCAACAGAAGGCTTGTGTCGACACAAAGAATCAGTGTCGACACATTCTGAAGAAGCAGTGTCGAGAAGTTATTACAACAACAGAAGGAGTTGTGTCGACATCATCAAGGCTAGTGTCGACACTTAGTCTACTTGTGTCGACACTTAGTCTATTTGTGTCGACATATAATGACTATCTGTCTCGACACTTTCAGACAGTGATAGTGATTTCAAGAAGTGACTGGATGACTTGACAGCTGCCATTTCAACCGGTCAACTGCGACTGTCAGAGCTGTCAGAAGGTTGTTAGAAACCGGATCAGCGGGTTACCTTGGAGGAAGACTATATAAAGACCTTTCTCCTTCAACATAAACAGAGAGATAACAATTAATCAGGAGATCTAACAACACAAAAAGAAGAAGACCTTCAACAGAAGATCTAAGAAGCTGGAGGGAGAGAGCTCCTTCTAAGAAGAGCAGTTGCTAAACCAGACTGCAAAGTAAGATTCAGATTGAGATCTGAATCTCAAGACAAAAGTTGATTGAAGATCATCTTCACAAGAGATTCAACCCTACTATGTTCTAATTCAAGAAGCTTTGAAGAAATCCAAGGGAGGTTGATCTCTGCCAAGTTCTTCCAAGAACTCATCAAGAAGCCAGTCAACTCATCTCTCTCTTTCAGAGTTGTGGTTAATTACTTTGTCTTATCAAAATATCTGTAGGATCTTGTATAGATCTGAGGTGTAAGCATATTTTATAAAGGTTGAGTGTAGGAGACTGTGTGCTCTGAGTATAGGTCTTGTTGAAGGCTGAGGTAGGGCATTGTGCCTGAGTTGTAGGAGACTTTATTCTCTGAGTGTAGGTCTTGTTGAATACTGAGTGGTAGGGCTTTGTGCCTAAGTTGTAGGAGTGGGGTCACTCTGAGTTGTAGGAACCTGTTTGGGGTTCTGAGCCGTAAGATCTGAGGATCTGAGGAGAAGTGCTGAAGTTTGGTCGAATCTAGTACATTACTAGATAGGCGAAAGGGGGAAAGTGGATGTACCCAGACCTTGGGGAACCACTATAAATACTGTGTGCACTCTGTGTATGTTTGCTTCTATGATTGTTGTGTTGTAATAGTTGTAGAATTGCATTTGCAGTACAGAATTTCTGCCTTGTTTTTAAAAAGATAAAGTTCACCTATTCACCCCCCCTCCCTCTAGGTGATTAGACACTATTTCTCTCAAGTGGTATCAGAGCGAGGTTACTCAAAAAGGGACATAACAGTCTGAGTAAGATCCTGTAGGCAGAATCAGAATAAACAAGAATCAAGAAAATGGGTTCTAGTGAGAATCACAAAGAGCTGGGGTCCATGAAATTGCCAATCTGTAGAAAAGAGATATTTGGCATTTGGAAAGAAAGGGTTAGACTCTTTATGGAAGCATCTGACCCAAGAATATACATCACAGTCAAAGAAGGGTCATATGTGCCAATGAATATATCCATTCTCGATGCAAATCAAAAAACTCCTAAGGACTTTTCTGAAATGTCTAAAGATGGAATCATTCTGGCCACTATGGACAAGAGGGCCCAGAATATTATTGTTAGTGCAATTGATGATGCAACATTTCAGAACCTAATATATTGTAAAACCTCAAAAGAAATGTGGCACAACTGATAGTTTACATGGTGGGATCAGAAGAAGTAAGACAAGACAGGAAGTCTTTGTTAAATCAGGAATATGAAAGCTTCAGACAAGGAAAGTTTGATAGCATTACTGAATGTTACAAGAAATGTCTATAGGATAGTCAATGAATTGATGTCCTATGGAAGAGAATTCAGCAACTATGAGCTGAATGACAAGTTCTTAAGATCCCTGACTAAGGACTGGGACACCAAGATTTGTGTCATTATGGAAATGGCCAAATTAGCTGATATACCTCCTCCAACTTTGTTTGGAAAACTGCTATCTTATGAAATGCAGTTAATGGTTAGAAAGGAGGAAGAGAAGACTACTAGAGTGGAGCACAAGGAAAGAGCTATGGCCTTCAAGACTGAAGCCACTAGGAAGTATAGAAGCAAGTCTCCATCTCCACCTCAAATAGTTGCTGAGACTGTCACAGAAAATTCAGATAGCAAGAATTCAGAAAGCAGTGAAAGTGATGAAGACTTTGCAGCTTTCACTAGCCATTTTCAAAAGTTTCTGAAGAAGAAGCAGTGGAGGTCTAAGCCTACCACTTCTCAGCCAAAAGATGACTATTATCAGAAAAGAAAGTCATCAAGGAATGACAGAAGTAGATCCAAGCCAAGCAAAGCTACATCTTCAAAAATTGTGTGATATTGCTGCAATAGATAGGGACATATAGTAGCTGACTGTCCAGAAAAGAGGAAGGAGTCAACTGACAAAAAGAAGACTCAGTTTAAGGGCAAAAAGGAAAAGTCTTTTGTTGCTAAGAAAGACAAAAGTTTGACTGATCAGTCATCTTCAGAAACAGATTCAGAAGTTGAAGTCTATATTAGATTGTTTGCTGAAGAGGAAGAAGATGAGTTCATGCAGCTGATGAATTCAATTTATGAACATGAGGACAATCAGTGCAAGGTACTGATGGCCTTATCTGAAGGAGACAAGATCCAGGATCAGCCTGGAGCAAGTAAGGTACAAAGTTGTTCTTCTAGTTTAATTTCTTGTACTGAGTCAGAATCAGATACATCTGCATCAAGTGATGTGGGTGGGTCTGAATCTGAAGGATATATTCATCAGTTAATTGATGAATATAGGGACTTGTTGTAGTCCTTGAAGAAAAGCAAAACCTTAGCCAAAACTCAGGCAAAGGAGATTGCTAGTCTTAAATTGGCTGCTGCTGATTCATATAAGTTGTTTGATCAGAAACTAAATGAAATAGCCAGGCTGAAGAACATTATTGTTATTCAGATGGGTACTATTACATTTAAGAATGACCAAATTAGAAATCTGGAGACTAGACTTCAGAAGGAGAGAGAGATTGTAGCAAGTTTTTCTAAACCAAAATCAGTTTTACCTTTGATAGATGAGTTTATACCTCAAAAGGGTAAGACTGGATTGGGGTTTACAAAACCTGCCTGGACAGCAAGGTTCAAATCTAAGGGCAAAGCCCCAGCACTAAACAAGAAGCCTGCAGTAGATAATTCAGCCAGGGTTGTACCTAAACAAAGGTACAACAAGTTTGAGTGCTGGTGCTGTGGCAAGATAGGCCACTTTGCCATAGATTGTTGGCACAATACTAGTGTCAAGGAGAGTAGCAAACTGCTTGCTAGAATAGCTACAGGTAGTTCTGTTAAAGGTCAGACTAACCTGCACCAAGGACCCAAGAATTATTTGGGTTCTAAGGTTAAGTAATCTGTTTTGCAGGTGAGTTCAAGTGGTAATGCCCCTATATGGTACTTGGACAATGGATGTTCCAGGCACATGACTGGAACTAGGGGGTTGCTGAAGGACTATACACCTATCAAGGATGGCCCTAAAGTTAACTTTTGTGGTTCAGAAAAAGGAATCATCAAAGGCTTTGGTAACATTTCTAGTAACCAAATTACAATTACTCAAGTGGCTTATGTAAAGGTTTTGAAACATAACCTCATTAGCATAAGTCAGCTGAGTGATTTAGGATATGACATCTCATTTGTCAAGGATTGTTGTCATATCAAAAGGTCAAGTGATCAAAAGATCATTCTGACAGGATATAGGAAGAGAAATGTCTATTGTCTTGACTTTATATGTGAGAAAAATGTTTCTCCTATTTGTCTTGTAGCTGATGAGAAAGTCTCACATTGTGTTAAATGGCACAAGAGACTGACTCATCTTAACTATAAGACAATTGGCCAACTCTTTAGCAAAGAGTTAGTGAGGAATGGTCCTCAGGTTAAGTGTATAAAGGATGGGATATACTCAGCTTGTCAAAAAGGCAAGCAGACCAAATCCACCTTTCATAGCCTTGAGAACAAGGATTCTGTGAGGTGTCTATACCTCTTGCATATGGATCTTTTTGGTCCTATGCCAGTTCACAGCCTAGGTAGGAAGGTCTACACATTTGTGGTTGTAAATGACTATTCAAGGTATTCCTGGGTGTTCTTCCTTAGACAAAAATCTGAAACCCCAAGTATCTTATATAGTTTTGTTAAACAAATTCAGAATGAATTGGACAGTACAGTGGTCAAAATCAGAAGTGACCATGGTACTGAATTTCAGTCTGAAAGTATGACAAAACTGTGTGAAGAATTTGGAATTTTTCAGGAATTTTGCTCACCAAGAACACCTCAGCAAAATGGTATTGCTGAAAGGAAAATACAACCTTGATAGAGGCTGGTAGAACCCTATTGAGTGACACTTCTCTCCCAAAATATTTCTGGGCTGAGGCAGTAAATACTGCATGTCATGTGATCAATAGGGCTACTATCACCAAGAGCCACAAGAAAACCCCCTATGAGATTGTGAAGGGCCGAAAACCAAATTTATCCTATTTCAAGATCTTTGGTTGCAAGTGATATATCCTTAACAATGGAAAGTCTTATCTAACTAAGTTTGCTGCCAAATCCCAAGAGGGGATCTTTGTTGGGTACAATAATAATAGTAAGGCTTATAGGGTCTACAACTTGATTACTCAAGTTGTAGAAGAGTCTATTCATTTAGTTTTTGATGAAGCTAGACTCATTAACTGTGAATTGCCAAGAAGTGTTTGCAGCTCCACAGGTGTAACTGAGAAGATGGACAAGCTTACTATTGCAGAAGGTTCTACTGCAAGTCAGCAAGTTGAAGATAGTGGCTGTTGTCCAGGGGGAGTACAAGATACTCCTGATGCTGAAGAAGACCAAGGGGTGCAGCCAAATGAAGAGACTGAAGGTGTACAACCTTAACACAGGTTGCCTCCAGCAAATAGACACTTAAAGGATCATCCAGCCAATAAAATAATTGGAGATCCCAAATAAGGAGTGCAAACAAGGAGCAGGAATCTAAGTACAGTTCTTTACTCCAGTTTTCTATCCCAAGTAGAGCCAAAGAAATTTGAAGAAGCAATCCTAGATCCTCATTGGATTGAGGTCATGCAAGAGGAGCTGAACCAGTTCAAAAGATGCAAGGTCTGGGAGCTAGTTCCTAAACCAAAGACCACAACATTATTGGAACTAAGTGGATCTTTAGGAACAAGTTGGATGAGAATGGAGTCATTATAAAGAACAAAGCTAGACTTGTTGCAAAAGGATATAGGCAGGAAGAAATTATTGATTTTGATCAGACCTTTGCTCCAGTAGCAAGACTAGAGGCAATCAGGATGTTTCTTGCCTATGCAACATATCAAGGGTTCAAGGTATATCAAATGGATGTTAAGTCAGCTTTTCTGAATGGAAATCTAAAGGAAGAAGTCTATGTAGAACAGCCATCAGGTTTTGTTGATTCTATTAAACCTGATTATGTTTATAGACTTAGAAAGGCTTTGTATGGGTTAAAACAAGCCCCTAGGGCTTGGTATGAAACCCTGTCTAGTTTCCTTATTGAGAACAAATTCTCAAGGGGGAAAATAGACAAGACTCTATTTCTTAGGGAATCTAGAGGCAAGATTATCTTCGTCCAAATATATGTAGATGACATAATATTTGGGTCTACAGAAAGTAGTCTTTACAGAAAGTTTGTAAAAATTATGCAAGGATAATTTGAAATGAGCAGTATGGGGGAACTTAAGTTCTTCTTGGGTCTCCAAGTTAGACAGACTGAAGATGGCTTGTCCATATGCCAGTCTAAGTTCACCCTAGAGTTAATAAAGAAGTATGGTATGGAATCATCCACTACCATGAAAACTCCTATGGGGTCAAGCATGTCTCTAAGCAAAGATGATGTAGGGAAACTTGTAGATGAAACTTTGTATAGAGGGATAGTTGGCTCCCTACTGTATTTGACTGCTAGTAGACCAGATATCATGTATGCTACATGTGTCTGTGCTAGGTACCAAGCATGCCCTAAATAATCTCATTTGACTGCAGTCAAAAGGATTTTGAGATATCTTAAGGGCACACCTTATCTAGGCCTTTGGTACCCTAGGAATGGAGATTTTGTACTGACAGGTTATTTAGATGCAGATTTTGCAGGCTGCAAGGAAGATAGGAAGAGTACTACAGGAACCTGTCAATTTCTAGGTGGAAGGCTGGTGTCATGGAGTAGCAAGAAGCAGACCAGTGTGGTCATCTCCACAGCTGAGTCAGAATATGTTGCTGCAGGAAGTTGTTGTGCACAACTCTTATGGATTCAACACCAGCTAGAATATTATGGTATTCAAGTAAGTAGAACACCTTTATTTTGTGATTCTACAAGTGTCATTTCTATTGCAAATAATCCTGTCTCCCATAGTAGGACTAAGCACATAAAAATTAAATACCATTTTCTAAGAGAACATATAGAAAAGGAGACATTTCCCTAGAGTATGTTAAGACAGGTAATCAGTTAGCTGATATGTATACTAAGCCCCTAGATGAAACCAAATTCAATAAGTTTAAAATTGAATTAGGAATGATAAACTTAGAATAGTTTAAAAAATTGGCTAAGTAAAATGGTGTCGACACACAGAGTTGTCTGTGTTGACACATAGTAGTGGTGTCGACATTTCAGAGAAATGGTGTCGACATATCTAGACAGTCAGTGTCGACACTTCAGAGACTTAGTGTCGACACATATAGAGTAGGTGTCGACACATCCAGGGTGGTGTCGACACTTAGGATTTACATAGAATTCATCAAGTAAAGTCTCGACTCATCGTCGAGCTGAGATATGTAAGTGTCGACACATATATTCTGTCGACTATATTTGTGTCAACACATAATTGTCGAGACATTAGAAGTAGGTGTCGACACTTTTCAACAGTGTCGACACATTTCAAGTATTTTGACGCGCCTTTTCATCTTCGATTTTTGAAAGGTATAAAGAGGTCTTCACCATTATTTGTCGACACACTCACCATAGTTTCGAGACCAAACTTGTGTGCCGACATCTCTCTTCTCTAAATTCAAAATTTCTTCAAACCCTAATGGCGCCCAAGCTTGAAGAGAACATTAATGAAGGTTATGAGCTCATGCGACACGCCTTTGATGATGCGGAACCAGAAATCCAAGGTGTGGTAACCCTAGTTGCAGAGTCTGGGTTAGAGTATCTTATGTCAGAACCAATCAAGATTTGTAAGAAGAAGGTCCTCGAATTCTTTACTGCAGCTACCCTAGATGAAACTGGTCTTAAGATTAAATCTAAAGTCTATGGAGTTAAGGTGAAGGTCACCCAGAAGCATCTCAGAAACGTTCTACATCTCCCTAGAACTAAAGAAGAAGAAGATGTACCTGCATCAAAGATAAGGGAGGCACTGGAATGGTGTGGACTTGATTCAAGTCTAAAGATTGGATGGGTTTTCAATAGGAAAGGCATGAACATACAGGGCAAGTTCTTGTCTGAAATAGTTGGCAAGGTAATTCTGAGCAAGCCTGGTGGGCATGATAGAATATCAGCTCACATGTTCAGTTTGATGATCAGGATAATTTTCCAACTTAAAACTGATTGGTCAGTAGTAATGTTTGATAAGATAAAGGAAAGTCTGAAGAAGTGCAATCTGGGTAGGATTCTGAGTTTATACTTAGCTGGAAGTATCCCTGAAGTGATGAACCAAGCTGCTGGATCTAAATAAACCATATGAGGAGAATGGATCTTAAGATTATCTCAAGGTGGGATAGAGTGTTGACAAAGGAAATGCCAACTCTAGAAAAGGAAACACCTCAGAAGAAGAATAAGAAAGTCATTGTGGCTCCTGAATCCTCAAGTAGCTCAGAAGAGAAGGTAGTGTTTAGTTCTGATGATGGAGAGGATGGCAATGTTGGACAGTCACCAGCAAGACAAGAAGATGCATAGAGGCAGGGGGAGCTACCATCAGCTAGCCCTATTCACCTGGATCCACTCCAGGGGGAGCCTCTATATGTGGATGAGCCAACTCAATTAGATAGTGAAAGGGCTACCCAAACAATTCTAGAGGTAATCACTGAAGTTAATCAATTAAATTTCAATATTGAGGATGAAGTTTTGACTGAATCATTACTTGATGTTGATCAGCATACACAGTTACATAGTCAACCACAAGATGTTATCATGGAGGACACATCTATTGCTGATGTAGTGGTATCAGTTACTCCTGAGATAAGAGATTCTCCTGTACAACCTCAACATGAGTTTACACTAGAAGAGTTGTTCCCTGATCTTTTACAGACTGACTTTGAGGGAGAGAAAGCAGCTGTTGTGGGGGAGTCAGCTAATATTGAGGGGCAGTATGTAGAGTTTCAGGAGGAAACTGTAAGAAAAGAGACTGAGGATCAAAGGAATGCTGAGGAGCTACCAAGGACTGAGAAGGATTTACCTCCTAGTCCTAAGGACAGGGTAGACATTGCCAGTACTTCTGTCTCAGAGGATGAAGAGGCTGCTAGAGCCAAGAAAAGAAAGTTACAGGTCTTCAAGAGAAGAAGCCAGACCTACAAGAAAGCACTGCACACCATTGTTCCACAACAAGCCCCAATTGCTGACTATAGTTCTTTGTTGGTGGCTTTGCAGATCAAGATGGATGAGCAAAGGAAAGCTCTAGAAAATTATATAGATGAAGTCCATAAATCACTTCAATTTGATCTGGCTCAAGACATCAAATCTATAAGATTTGAACTGAATCTAAACAAGAAGGAAATGACTAATTGTTTCCATAAAGGAGGCAATGTAGTGGTCTATCTGGCTACTCATCTAGAGAATATAAAGAAACAGGTTGATGACATGGTAGTGAAACAAGGATATGTCCTGGAAAATCAGATTAGGATGAATGACAATCTGACTGCTTCACATAATGCCATTGTAACTGAAATGAAAAATATAGCTACTACACAGCCTGCAGTAAGTGCAACTGCCAAAGAAGAATTTAATAAGAAATTACAGGAGAGCCTAACTGCTGTTAAAACTGCCATTAAAGATTCTCAGAAAGTTATTTCTGCTCAGCTTCAGAAGTTCAAACCTTTTTATAAGGATGGAGTTAACTATCTGAATGCTCAAATACGATTTCAGAAGGACGATCTTAGAGGTCATATAGAAAGAGAAGTCATAAAGGGGGAGAGGGTATTAGTCAAAGCAGGCTCTGACCATGCTAAATGGATTTCAAACAGCATCAGAGCTACCTTTGGATATCCACCTTTATGTGATGATGATAATGTTGCAGAATCTGGGACAAATCCTGCATATTTTGGAGGTGAGCCAGCTGAAGTTGCACAAGTAATCTACCCTCCAGCTGATTTTGAAATGATACATCAGGAGGTACAATATATGTATAGTCCTTCTGAGGGTAATCAGAATATTATCTTTGATAAAGTAGTACAGCCTGTGCCAGAGGCAGTACTAAAAGAGCAAGAGGCATTATTAAAGGAGCAAGAAGCTCAATTATCTAAGAAGAGGTTTAGAGAACAGGCTGAATTAAGGCTAGATTTTGAGCAATGGAGCCCCACATCCAGAAATATTATTTTGACTGCTTGGAAGGCTGCAAAGGACAATATCCTGGATAGGGGCAAATGGTATTCTGAACAGGAGTGGAGAAAACATGAGAATAGGCAAGAAGCTATAGTACAATACAGAAGAAAGGCTAAACTGGGAAAGCTACCTCCTAATACACAGGAGCCTAGCAAGTATTTCCCTAAGCCATATCACTATTTTGAAAGGCAAAAGATAAAGGTTGAAGAGCTGAAAAAGACAGATCTTAAGGGAAAGAAGCCTGCTGATGACAATGATGCTCCAGTTCAAGCAAAGATTTAATCTCGAAAGGGCATTGTTATCAAGGAGCCAGAGCAGCCATAGGATAGAATTTTCTTAAGTTTACAAGCTTGTAATCATTTGCATTAAACTTCATGTAAACTTTTGATTAATAAAACTTTTGGAAGTTGTAAAGACAATGTTTAGTGTTCAAAACTATTACATTGTTATTCTGAGATAATTGTTTATACATGTTTTGTTTATACATGTTTAGTATTTACCCTGTCATATAATACTGTTATACATCATATTGAGTATTTATTATGAATGGTGTATATCATTGACTAAGGGTTATGACTTCTCCAAATAGGGGGAGATTGTTGGGTACATTGGAATATATGTACCTGATTTGAAGAAGCCTCACCCTACTCAATGATATACATCAAGGTGTATTTGATGTGCTTTGAGTTTATATGTGTAGGTTAAGTAATTGCAGGAAAAGCATAAAAGTTTCTAAGTCCATGTGTCGACACCTAGAGGAGAAGTGTCGACACTTATGAAGGCTTGTGTCGACACCTAGAGAAGTTGTGTCGACACTTGGAGTAATTGTGTCGACACCAGAAAGGCAGAGTCGACACCAGAAGAAATGTGTCGACACATACAGTCTGTGTCGACACACAGTGAAGAATTGTCAACATAATATGTGTCGACACTTAGAGGCAGTTTTGACACCCAGAGGAACTTTGTCGACATCAAATGTGTCGACACCAGGAAGCTGTGTCGACACTCAGCAAACTTCAACAAAGTTAAAGTACTTGTGTCGTCACAAAGGAGATGTGTCGACACACAGCAAGTTTCAACACATGAAGGCATGTGTCGACACAAAGGAGATGTGTCGACACACAGCAAGTTTCGAAACATCAAGGCATGTGTCGACACAAAGGAGATGTGTCGACACACAGCAAGTTTCAACACATGAAGGCATGTGTCGACACAAAGGATATGTGTCGACACTCAGCAAGTTTCAATACAAGAAGCCATGTGTCGACACAAAGAAGTTGTGTCGACAAACAGCAGAATTCAACTAAGTATTAAAGAAAAAGTATTTGTGTCGACACACTCAACCAGTGTCGACACATTCAACAGAAGGCTTGTGTCGACACACAAAATCAATGTCGACACATTCTGAAGAATCAGTGTCAAGAAGCTGTTACAACAACAGAAGGAGTTGTGTCGACACCATCAAGGCTAGTGTCGCCACTTAGTCTACTTGTGTCGACACTTAGTCTATTTATGTCGACACATAATGACTATCTGTCTCGACACTTTCAGACAGTGACAGTGATTTCAAGAAGTGACTGGATGACTTGACAGCTGCCATTTCAACCGGTCAACTGCAACTGTCAGAGCCGTCAGAAGGTTGTCAGAAACTGGATCAGCCGGTTACCTTGGAGGAAGACTATATAAAGACCTTTCTCCTTCAACAGAAACAGAGAGATAACAATTAATCAGGAGATCTAACAACACAAAAAGAAGAAGACCTTCAATAGAAGATCTAAGAAGTTGGGGAGAGTGAGCAACTTCTAAGAAGTGCAGTTGCTGAACCAGACTACAAAGTAAGATTCAGATTGAGATCTGAATCTCAAGATAGAAGTTAATTGAAGATCATCTTCACAAGAGATTCAACCCTATTGTGTTCTAATTCAAGAAGCTTTGAAGAAAGCCAAGGGAGGTTGATTTCTGCCAAGTTCTTCCAAGAACTCATCAAGAAGCCAGTCAACTCATCTCTCTCTTTCAGAGTTGTGGTTAATTACTTTGTATTATCAAAATATCTGTAGGATCTTGTATAGATCTGAGCTATAAGCCTATTTTATAAAGGCTGAGTGTAGGAGACTGTGTGCTCTGAGTATAAGTCTTGTTGAAGACTGAGGTAGGGCCTTGTGCCTGAGTTGTAGGAGACTTTATTCTCTGAGTGTAGGTCTTGTTGAAGACTGAGTGGTAGGGCTTTGTGTCTGAGTTGTAGGAGTGGGGTCACTCTGAGTTGTAGGAACCTGTTTGGGGTTCTGAGCTGTAAGATCTGAGGATCTGAGGAGAAGTGCTGAAGTTAGGCCGAATCTAGTACACTACTAGATAGGCGAAGGGGGAAAGTGGATGTACCCAGACCTTGGGGAACCACTATAAATGTTGTGTGCACTCTGTGTATGTTTGCTTCTATGATTGCTGTGTTGTAATAGTTGTAGAATTGCATTTGCAGTACAGAATTTCTGCCTTGTATTTAAAAAAATAAAGTTCACCTATTCACCCCCCCCCCCTAGGTGATTAGACACTATTTCTTTCAGTTCAACATCAAGTGACTCCGTCTCTATCTCTCCCTCAGCTACCGTCAGCTGTTTTATCACTTTCTTAACCTTCCCTTGCTCCTTTAGTAGAAGACCTATCTCAACAACACTAGATACCTCATTAGATAACAATACAGTCAATTTCATAAGCTCTCTAGGTTCATCTGAAATTATTGTGGGAGGTGAAGGTGGTAGAGGCAAATTGACATTGGTAGCCAAAGTGACACAACTCACATTAAATTGCAGTGTAGCTTCACTGTCTTTTAGGAATGGGACCCCTAAGATGGGTTTTGACATATTTCCCAAGGGCCCTAACAACTGAAAGTCAGTGACTACAACAGCCCCATTGAGAATCACTTCCACATCTTTAATCTCTCCATTGGTCTTAAGTACCGATCCATCAACTAGCTCTAGTGATTTCTGGACATCAGATTCAATATTCAAATTCAGTTTTTCAACAACTTGCAAAGAAAGAATGTTGCAGGATGATCCATAATCACATAAGGCTATTGTCTCTACTGCATTAATCTTTCATGTAACGACCACTTCATTTTTCTCGCACTCTTATGCATCCCCAGCACTCTTCCATTGCTCACAGGGATTTTTCTCCGTATCACTTGGGAGGGTGCCACGAGTATGCTCGGAGAACACTTGGGCCAATTGCCCCGGCTGTGTCTCCAAGTTCCTCATGGACGCGGTTTGAGTGGTCATATTAGCTTGGGCAATCTCAACAAACTTCTCCATCATTTCTTCCATCACACTTTTACGCGTGCCTTGCACGTTCGGATTATAACCCGTATGCGGCGGTCGTGGCTGGCTACTAGAGGCTTGAGCATCAAATTGATGCTAGCCTCCCTGCCATCTTTGACCGGGAGCATTCTGATTCCATGAGAAATTGGGATGATTTCTCACATTGGGGTTATACACATTATTAAAAGGAATATTGTGATTTTGATTATTTATAAAATTCACATTTTCATCAGACATTATACTTGACGGCTCAGTAATGCTTTCTCCAGCGGTGCACTCGTAGGCATGATGGCCATAGTTACCACAACCCTGACAAGATATGTCTATATACCGATCTGGAGGAGGGGTCGATCTGGTCAACATATTCCTTCCATCTAAAGTTTGATGGCTCCCCTCAGATTGTTGCACCACAGCGTTAACTTCAAACAAAGTCCTCGCCCCTCTAGGGGCATTTCTCCCGACTGTCCAATAAGTGTTATAGGAGGTGGTATCTCGAAGTAGCCTCAATTCCTCTTCCGGATATAACTTCATTATCGTGCCACCAACAGCTGTGTCGATCATTGCCCTAAAATTAGGCTCAATACCAAAATATAATATTTCAACTAGATTCCACGGCTCACAACCGTGCTCTGGGCATCGACGTTGCAGTTCCAAGAATCTCTCCCACGCCTCGGATAGCGTCTCATGGTCTAGTTGCCAGAAGGTTTCAATATCCCTCCGAGCATTCACTATCTTATCTACCGGGTGGAACTTTCCCAAGAACATAGAGGACAATGCATCCCAAGTAGTAGTTGTCCCTGGAATAATGGTATGCAGCCAGGTCTTTGCCTTATCCCTCAGCGAGAATGGGAACAACCTCAGCTTCACAACGTCGTCAGAAATTCCAGCATACCGGAATATGCCACAAATCTCCGAGAACTCCTCCAGATGGAGCTGCGGGTCTTCATTCGGCAATCCCGAGAACTGTGTATTATTCCTGATCATATTCAGGATGATGGGTTTTATCTCAAAGTGGTTGTTTGCGATGGCCGGCCAGAAGCCAGGGTAAACACTTCCTACAGTCGGGGTTGTGAAATCAAGCATTGTCCTAACGCGTGGCTGGACCACCTCTTGGCCAGCAACAACCCGTTCTCCTTGGCCATTTCCTCCTAGTCCATTATTCTCCATTCTTTCTTCAGCAGCAACAGCACGTAGGCGAGCTCGCCTCGCACGTGTTGTTTCTAGCTCAACCACAAGATCTTCAACCCTTTCACCGGAGTTAGGATCTGTCATACAACACAAAAAAATTTCTTTCAAAAATACCAACAACACTTGCAAACTTTTTCAAAAGAAAAATACATACAACGGTTGCACTCTCCGGCAACAGTGCAAAAAACTTGATGCATCATCGGCAAGTGTACCGGTCACTGTCAAGTAATAACGTTGAGGAGTTGAATCCCTGGATATCGATCTCTCGAGGAGTGCAAGTATGGAGTGTGATTTCGCTATTGAAACGGTGATTGCAAGTGTTAACGTAAACAAAGGGAGTTTTGGTTTGGATTCATAAGCTAACAACAACAAGAAAACTATTGCGCGTCGCCATCACCGCGTCTCTTTGGTGGATTACTCAAGAGAGTAATACGGAAGATGGATGAGCTACTTAGGGTCGCGATCACCTCTTTACAACGCACGCTTCTAGCAATCGCTAGAACATCACAATCACAACTTGAACAAGAGAAAATCTGAAGTTCAACAACAATATCCGGAACTAAAATATATCAACACTTATACATACTGAAATATTCAAACTATCAATGTTCTTACACATCATTCCAACACCCAAATATGCTGAAAAAAGATACTACAAGTGAAGGGGAAGAGAAACAACCAAATGCACAAAGGCTTTCTGAGATTCGCGGCCGGAGTCAAGGGTTGTCAGGCCTTGTTCGGGCTTGGTCTACGGATGACGTCCGGGGTCCAGAAGGGCTATCACTTCCTTCCAATAACCCATCTTCTTCTTGAATAATCTCTGGCGGGATCTATCCGGAGAACTCCATAGATGCAGCAACCTGTGAGCTTGAAATGGAGCTTGGAGCTTAGAGATGATAATGATGGTCTGAGATGAAGATTTTGCAAGCTCATGAAGGAGAAATGGTGGCCGGATCAGCTCTCCAAGGAGGAGAGAGAAAACCGTGGCTGGAGGGAAGATTTCCCACTCAAAGGAGCAGAAAAGGGCGGCTGGGTCGGACTTGATCGAAATCCCCCGAAAGAAGAAGAAATTTGCTCTTTAAATAGAAGCAGGTCAGAAAAATAGGCACGCATGGTTCTGCGCACGACTGTGCATAAACCATGCGATATTAACTTACAGAACAAGTCTACGGAAGGAGAAGCGTTGACCCGTGCGTTTTACTCGAGCACGGACGTTTCTGCCCGTGCGAGAAGGAAATCGCATGGGTAGCGACAGAGCAGGAATTCAGGACACTACAGGGGAACCGTGCGTTTTACTCACGCACGGTCGCTGCCTCCCGTGTGTGAACAAAGCGCACGATTAACCACAGAAAGGAACAAACTAGAAAGCTATAGGAAAACCGTGTGTTTTCTTCGCGCATGGTTACGATGAAACCGTGCGTCAACCGTACGTGAGGATCGTCGAACTCAACTCGGTGAAATTCGTCGAGCTCAACTTGACATTCTTCCTGCTGAAAAAATGCACGATCGGGCACAAACCATGCACAAACAAAACGCATGATCGGACACAAACCGTGCACGAATAAAATGCATGACCATGCGTTTTACTCAAAACAGAATTCCTGCCTTGGGGAAAACACACCACCTGCACAATAAAATCAAAACTGGAGCATAGGCTCCCAGCAACAAATATACAGCAAAGAAATTAGCAGGAAAGAGTCATGGGGAGCACCATGTGCTTACCCCCAACAACAGAATGCGCAAATGCACACCCTTGGACCAAAATAGTGCACAAAATGGTCAAGTGAAGATCTAAACAAAAATATAACTTTTCCAATTGAAAAAGTAGTGCACATGCAAGATAATAAGCCAAGATGAGTCCGAAAACCCCTATAAATATCGGAGTCATCACTGGGTTTGACGAATTATTATAAGTTTGTCGATCTGCGTTCGACGAATAGGGATGAGTTCATCAAACTCTGCTTAGAGAATGAACATAATCAATTTATGTGCCCCAAGTTCGTCGATCGCTGCTCGAAGAACCATATACAGTTCGTCTATCACAGTAAGACGAATTATTATAGTTATAAATGGCGTTCATAGATCGTCGACCTGGGTTCGACGAACTATACATATTTCGTCTATCTGAGTTCGACGAAATCTGTTAAACATAGTTTTTATTCAGATTCTTATTCTTTTTCTTCTTATTTACAGATTTTTTAGAGACATTTGATTGAGAAGTCTCTCTCATTTTCTCTTTGCCTTTTTTAGAGATAAATTTAATTGGTGTTGAAAGAATATTTTTCTTTAATATGGGGGGTAAGCTTGATGAAGCACCTAAGCCCAACTTGTTATTTAATCTGGCATTGACTGTGCTTATGATGTACATCAGCTTAACGCTTCTCCCATTGAGAGATTCCTCAAGTTACATTGCCTCACATAATTCAGTTTTTAGTGAAATGATTTGTTCATTAGCTAAGTCTAAATCATTTTTCAATTTGATATTTTCAGCAAATAGGTTATCAAATTCAAACTGTCTATCTCTATGAAAATTTATTTCCTTCTCTGACTTGATTAAATCATTACACAAGGATTTAAATTCAATTTTATAATCTTCTGAATTGAAATCAAATGAAGAGATTACCTGATCTTATTCAGATTCAGATTCCTCTTCTGATTCTTCAGCTTGTTCCTCAGCATCAGATTTGCTGTTGGAGGCATTAATAGCCATAAGGCAAACTTCCCTTGCCTTTACATCCTCTTCATCTTCACTAGTGCTGGAAGATGAGGATTCTTCATTTGTGTCACTCCAAGTCTCAGCAATGAAGCCTTTCTCCTCTCTCTTATGTTTGTTGGAGGTGTGCTTGCTATAGTGCTTGCTTGATTGCCTCCTATTCTCCTTTTCTTTTCTTCTGTCTTTCTTCCGTGCCTCTGGGCATTCAGGTAGAATGTGCCCAGGTTTTCTGCATCCAAAACAAACAATCTCCTTGGTAGGAGTCTTGTCATATCTTGGCTTGTCATCATTCTTGGATGACCTTCTTCTAAAGTCTTTCTTGTCATTTTATAGAATCTTTTAGCCATCAAGCTCAGTAGTTCTTCATTAGCTGGAAGAGTTCTGATTCTTATGTTGCTTTGAGAGTAATGTTGTGCTCCTTCCTTGAAGATGTAGAAGCCTTCTATTCAGCAGCCTCCCTTGTCTTGATCAACTGCTCATAAGACTTGAGCTTGCTAAGGAGAGATTATATAAAAATCTCATTTAGACTCCTGGCCTCCGTAATTGTCCATATCCTGGAATCCCAAGTGCTGGGAAAGTACATTAGGATTTTGTCATTTATCTCAGTTAATGAGATGTCCTTGTCCAGGGTTCTCAGTTCATTTATGATGACATTGAGTCTGTTATACATCTCAGCAACAGTCTCTGATTCCTCCTTCTTGAAATTTTCATACTGTGATATGAGGAGGGATCTCCTGTCTTTTATTTCATCTAATGAGCCAACAACTATTTGGTTTAGTGAGTCCCAAATGGCCTTTGCAGAGGTACACTCACCCACCTTCTGAATGATATCATCTGACATTGTTAGTGCCAGAATATTCATTGCTTTAGCATCATCCATCTTAGCTTTCTTTTGTACATCAGTCCACTCAGGTGGTGGAACTTCATGTGTATTGGTAGTTGTAGTAGCAGGTGTAGGTTCAGTGGGACCTATCAAAATAGAGTTGAAAATATCCTCATCAATAGAGTTCATGTAGAGTTTTATTCTTGCCTTCCAGAGTGCAAATTTATTCAAGTTGCACACAGGAGGTCTGGTGATAGAATATTCCTTATTCTGTGTAATGTTGTAAATAAATGGCTAGAGAGAAAAAGATCTATCAAAGGATCTTGGTTTAGATGTAAGTCTGTGAAACCAAAGCAACCTTAACCCTCTGATACCAATTGAAAGAGATATCAGATATGCTATGACACCAATTGAGGGAATATATTTATTTAACTCTAGAGGGGGTGAATAGAGTATTTTAAAAACTTAATTGGTTTTTATAGCGGAATTAAAAATAGTAATATATATATATCTTAAGAAACTGCACGAAAGAAAAGCTAACTAACACATCACACAGCACACAACAATATGATAACAGCAAGCAACAAGACGACATAAGAAATTTATAGTGCTTCTCCTAAACTTGGATACATCCAATCTTCTACCACCCTGGTAGGAATCCCGTACAGGTTTTTATTCAGGTGCCCTGCCACCATAGGTTTTTGCTCGGGTGCCTTGTCACCACAAGATCTATTTTTTTCAAGGGAGATCTAACAACCCTTTTGAGCTTTTGATCTGGTGCCCAAAAACCAAAGTAAGTCTTTTGTTAAGGAGACTTAAGAAACAGGTAGTTAACTTTTGAAGGGAGTTAAAACCCTGTACACAGTGAGAAAAAGAAAATTGATGTTGTCTTCTCTTTTTCAAAAACAACTGAGAAGACTAGTGGATTTGATCTCGTCAAAGCTCCCCCTGAGAAGTTAAATGGTTCAGGAAGATGAGATCTTTGCACAAGGTGTAGTCCTTCAATCTTTAGAAGATCTTCAGAAGCTTTTTAGACTGATATTGAATAGTTGTCCCTTGAAAAGCTCTGAATCTGATGATGAAGAGCTCTGTGAGATTCTCTGTAAGACTTGTATCAGTTGTTGTGTCTCAGTGAAATTTCTATGTCCATTCTCTTCCTTATTATGTGTTCTTCTAAAAAACAGTCCTTTTATATTCCTTCCAGAAAAAAATAGCATTTGAATTTGAATTCTATCATTGAATTAATGTTGGAATTCTGGGACTTGAACGGCTGGAAATTGTCTTAAATGCATTTCCTCAACTGTCTCAGTAAATAAGTCAAGTAATTACTCTATGAAATCTATAATTAATACTGCCAAGCAACGACTATATTCATGAGAATATGAGCATTAATTATCAGAGAATTAGTACCTTAGAATAATCCAAACTGAAAACAACCTGAGAGAAAACACCAAACTGATAGAAATTGTGGAGCTTAGAATAGATTTCATCGAACTGAACTCCAAGTTCGCCGAGCTGAGAAATCATCTTCGTTGAGCTGAGATCAGAGAAAGTTGATCTGGAAAAATAAACTGTCAAAGTTGTTCTCCAAGTTAGTCGACTAGAGATAGAAGTTCGTCGAGCTGAGAACTTAAGAGAAGAGGGAAGATCGTCGACCTGATCTCTAAGTTCGTCAAGCTCAACTCAGAGTAGGGACTCTGAGTTCGTCGATCCGCGATCGATGATCGTCAAGCTGAGTTCGAAGAACTTCGAACTGATTCACTAAACTCTTAATGACTGCCATTCTTCTAAGTCTGGATCTCTAATTTCTTCTGAGGGCTGGATCAAATATTGACTAACCTAGTCAGACTGACGTACACCTTAGAACTAACAAAATGAAGTTAGTCTATATATGAAGGGTCAACAACTTAATAGTGAACCTAGCCCAATTCCAAACTAGGAATCCAACAGAAAGAGAAGAGGAAATAGAAGGAGAAGAAGATGAAGGAGAAGAAAGTTAGGGAAAAGAAGAAAAGGTAAGAAGAGGAGAGGCAGAGGGAGGTGGAGAAGGAGACAAAGGAGGAGAAGAAAGTTTTGAAAAAATAAAATAAAAAAGGAAGAGGATGAGGGGAAGAGGTAGGAGTGATTTCAAGGCTATGTAGACGAACTCAAAAACTTTATTCAAGAGAAGTTTGATGCATTGGCAGCCCTATTTGGGGAAGGGAGACCAAATGCAAGTATTCTACAAACATTGCCACCGTCCCCACCAAGATCATCACCAAAAGAGACAGATTTAAAGGAGAAGGAGGAGGAGGAGGAGGAGAAAGCCATAATTACAACAGAAAGTAGAAGGATCACACTATTAAGGGAAAGATAAAAGAAGAGGGAGAGGGATAACATAGATCCCTACAAAAGAGCGATAACACCATATCCCAGGAGGGATCATCTTTCTCCACAACATAAAAAAATAATTGACTTCATGTTAGGTCGATACCCTGATTGTACAACCTAGGGCTCGCGAATGACCCAACAGGCGAGGAAGGAGGACTGGCGAGATGGGGGAGGCCTACACGTAAGAGGCAAGAGGAAGGGGCAGCCCATGAGTTAAGGCGAGACCTCGCTAGGCTAGGCGAGACCTCCTGGCATGGGCGAGATGGCCCAGCAGGCGAGACCTCCCTAGGCTTGACGGATCTCTCCTGTAATGCCCCGAAACTCAAGGGAGCAAAAGGGGGACGTTTTGGGCCAGTTTGGGTTCTGGCAGCAGGCACACGGCCTGGGACACAGGCGTGTCCCAGGGCGTGTCGGCCCGTGTCGACAATTAGCTGCGAAGTCATCGAGATTTTCTCGACGATTCGTTGAGAATGGGCACACGGCATGCGACACGGGCATGTCGCAGGGCGTGTCGACCCTTGTCGACACTTAGCCGCGGAGTCGTCGAGATTTACTCGACGATTCGTCGAGACTGGGCACACGGCCCACGACACGGGCGTGTCGCAGGGCGTGTCGACCCGTGTCGACGATCGTCCCAGGGAGTCGTCGAGATTCGCTCGACGATCGTCGAGACAAGGCACACGGCCTAGGACACGGGCGTGTCCAAGGCCGTGTCATCAGATCGATGATTTTCGCTCGACGAAATGTCGAGACCGTGTACACGGCCTGGGGTCCAGGCATGTCAAAGTGACACGGGCAAGGAAACGGGCGTGTCCTAGAACCCGTGCAGTGCTCGGGTTGATTTTGGGGGAAAATCATGGGGTACACGGCCGGCCTCACGGCCGTGTCAGGTGGAACACGGGCGTGTCAGCTCGAACACGGGCGTGTTCGATACCCGTGTGAGGTTCCAGGTGATTCGATTTTGACAGCGAATGCGGCACACGGCCCTGGACACGGGCATGTGCCAGGCCGTGTTCGGTCCAGATTGGGCATTTCAGCCCCGAATCGAAGCCGTTCATTTCTTTAACTGAAGATCCAACGGCTGGGGGTTGTTCCTGAGAGGATATACCCGTGAGTGGACTTGGAAAACCCTCACTTTTCATACATTATCATCTTTATAAATCTTTGGAGAGAGAGGAGAGCCAAGGGAGGAAGAAGGAGCTAGATCCGCCATTGGAGGAGATTCGGAGCTCCGAATCGCAAGCCGACTCCGGATCCACGGAGGCAACGCTAGTGCGGTGGTTTTCATCCGATTACTTTTCAATGCCGCCAAAGAGGAACGCAAGGGTAACGATCCTCATCTTGAGCATGAATAGCTCTCTTTCTTAGCATAGGAAGCCCGCTCTCGCGAGTTTGCGGAGAGTTGGAGGTGTTCCTTCGGGTAGATATGTGAAGTCCCCGTTGTTTAGAGTCCGTATGCGAGAACGAACGTAGGCATGATGTGTGAAGCCTACCCGGACATGTTGGTCTGGGTCGGTGATGTTGCATTGCATAATGCCGGAGAAGACTCCGTGCTATTGGTTATTTTTCGGGTTTTCTATGCGGTAGATTGCAGCAGGGAGCCTTGGGGACTAACCCAAAGGTGCACCCGGAAAACTGGGCGGATACGAGATCGTGCCAACTTGGTGGCTTGAGAGCCAACTTGAACATAACCGGGTTATGTGACTTGTGATGGAAATGGGACTCGGCGGAAGTTTGACCGGCGCAAATGGCTTAAATTGTCGTTGCGATGTGAGCACGGGTTAGATGGAACCGTACCCGCTCTATGTCGTTCGGTTAAAGAGACCTAAGGTTACGTGGCACTTGTCGTTGGCATAGATGTGAGTCTTCGGCGGTCAATGGCTTAAATTGTCGTGACCCAGGTCAGGAAGACAAATTGCTCATAGGTTTGGCCGTCCAAGTGGCGGTGGTGAGTCCGGAATGTCTATGGCTTAAAATGACGTGACATCGACCGGTTCATCGAGAATGTGCCCTGAGAGAACGGGGCGTGTGGCCGTGCGAGCCAACGTCTGTGATGTATTGGCTATTGATATAAACTGCTCGCTTATGCTAATGAAATGCAGGGAAGGAGCATCACCGCCCCGATTTGGGGGCAGGATCGTTATAATTTGGTCAGCATTGCTGACCGTTGCCTTGTTTTCGCCACCGTGCGGTGGTTTGTTGCTTGCAGGTGCAGCTGGACCAACCGGTCAATAGCGGGCTAAAGCCCTTTTTGGAAAAGCGGATGGAGCAATTGCAACAAGAATAGGGAGGCAGGGAAGAGCAAAGAGAGGAGGAAGATGCTGGAGGAGAAGAAGTAGTAATGGTGGGAGGTATTGCGGGGGAACCAGAAATGGTGGGAGATGAGTTCGGGGAGATGGTGGTAGTAGAAAAAGGGAAGGAAAGTGCGAAGGGGAAGGAAGAAGTCGTGAGGAGCTCAGGCCTGGGGGGAGGCTGGAAGCGGCTGGAAAGGAGGGCGAAGAGACGGAGGCAGCAGAGGGAGAGGCGCCAAAATGAGAGGTAGGGAGGAGAGAGAAAAGGCAGATGGAAGAAGAGGGAGGGCCGCCTGGGGAGGGGGCCCGGCCAGAAAAGAGAAGGGCCTCACGACAGGGAGAGGAGGACGCAAGCAAGTGGGAGACGGAGCGGCCGGGGGAGGAGAGGATGATGGCCAGCGTAGAGGGCAAAGCCAAGGAGCAGGATGTGCAGGCAGAGCAGGAAGGAGAGGAAGAGCCATCAAGGCTGAAAGCGGCCGTGGAGGTCCTCGAGGTGGAGATACGCACCACGGAAGGCCGAGAGGAAAAGATAAAAATCAGTGGCGAGTTCAGCCCGGAGGACCGGGAGAAGATCAGGACCTGCGTACAGAAAAATATTGACGTCTTCGCATGGAGCGTCGCGGACATGTCAGGGGTCGATGCAGACGTCGCCTGTCACCGCCTCAATCTAGACCCCAACACTCGCCCCATACAACAGAAGAAGAGGGTCATCGCCTCCAAGATGGTCGGACCTATTAAAGAGGAAGTGGAAAAGTTACTTAAGGCGGGGTTTGTGTCCGCCTGTAAGTATCCAGGGTGGGTGAGTAATGTTGTAATGGTCAAAAAAGGGGAGGGTAAGTGGAGAATGTGTGTGGATTTTTCTCTTTTAAATAAAGCATGCCCCAAGGATTGTTACCCGCTGCCCCGAATCGACGTGCTGGTTGACTCAGCCGTCAGTTTCCCCTTTATGAGTTTCTTGGATGTGTTTTCTGGGTACCATCAAATACGCATGCATCCCCCAGACGTTAAGGACGTCACCTTCGTCACGGAGGATGGATGCTTCTGCTTTAATATGATGCCTTTCGGTTTGAAAAATGCTGGCGCGACCTATCAAAGGATGATGGATCGGATCTTCCGAGAGCAGAGAGGAAGGAACCTCGAGGTTTACGTAGATGACTTGATTATCAAAAGCAAGGACCTCAGAGCTCATATCCTAGATCTGGAGGAGACCTTTGAAACCCTAAGGGAGTATAAAATGAGACTCAACCCCCTGAAATGCGTTCTTGGTGCTAGCAGAGGAAGGTTCCTGGGACACCTACTCACTCCATCTGGAGTGGAGCCCAACCCCGAAAAAGTAAGAGCAATCCTAAAATTGGAGTCCCCTAGGAATGTTAAGGAAGTCCAACGTCTCACATGCAAGTTGGCCGGGCTAAGCAGGTTCCTCTCTCGAGCCGGGGAGAGGTGCTCGCCCTTTTTCCGAACGCTGCGAGGAGGCAAGAGATTCGAGTGGACCTCGGAATGTGAGACGGCTTTCCAGGCCATAAAACAACAGCTTACCCAGACGGCCTTACTCCAGGGACCAAGGGAAGCAGAGGTCTTATTTCTATATTTGGGGGTAGGAACTGTGGCGGTGAGCTCGGTTCTTGTACAAGAAGAAGGGAGGAAACAATTTCCGATCTATTACGTGAGCAGGGTCCTGAAGAAAGCGGAGCTCGGGTACCCCATTCTTGAGAAGTTAGCATTTGCCCTCATCAACTCGGCCCGAAAGCTCCGGCCATATTTTCAGGCTCACTCCATATAAGTGGTAACGGATCACCCCCTCCATCGTATCTTGGAGGGGGTAGAGCATTCTGGGAGGTTGGCAAAATGGTCAATAGAGCTCAGTGAATTCGATCTCACCTTCGTTCCTCGGCTCGCCATAAAGGCACAGGCGGTGGCCGATTTCCTGGTGGACTATGTAGTGGAGGTCCAGGAGATGGAGGCATCCCCTTGGGTAACCTGGAAGATGTTAGCAGATGGAGCCTCGGGGAGAAATTCCTTTGGAGGAGGAGTGGTCTTGATCAGCCCGGAGGGGACCCAGATTGAGCAGGCCTTGATGATCCATTTCGCAATCACCAACAACCAAGCGGAATATGAGGCGGTCATTGCGGGACTCAGGTTAGCCCGGGAGCTGGGCATACAAGATATTGAGGCCTCGACAGACTCCATGGTGGTGGCAGGCTAGATCAAGGGGGAGTTCGAGGCAAGGTAGCCCACCCTCCAGTTGTATATAGAAAAGGTCAAGGACATCATAGGGCAGTTCTGAAGCTTCTCCATTCAGCATGTCCCGAGGGAGGAGAGCACTCAGGTTGACCAACTCGCCAAGCATGGCCCTCGAGCCGGGGGAACAGTGATGGAACTCTTCAGACCGTCTATAGAGGAAGGGGAGATCATGAAAATATGCCAGTAGGGGTCGTGGATGGACCCCTTTATCACCTTCTTGGCATCAGGGCAGTTACCCGCAATGGAACTCGATAGGAAGCGTACCAGATATAAATCGGCGTACTACCTGCTGAAGGATGGAGTTTTATACCGCAAAACCTTGTCGGGTCTGCTGGCCAGATGTGTGTCAGAGGAGGAGGCTCCCAAGGTCCTGCAAGAGATTCACTCGGGATAATGTGGGAGTCACTCGGGGAGCCGGACTTTAGAAGGGAGGAAACAATTTCCGATCTATTAGGTGAGCAGGGTCCTGAAGAAAGCGGAGCTCGGGTACCCCATTCTTGAGAAGTTAGCATTTGCCCTCATCTTCTCGGCCCGAAAGCTCCGGCCATATTTTCAGGCTCACTCCATACAAGTGGTAACGGATCACCCCCTCCGTCGCATCTTGGAGGGGGTAGAGCATTCTGGGAGGTTGGCAAAATGGTCAATAGAGCTCAGTGAATTTGATCTCACCTTCGTTCCTCGGCTCCCCAAAAAGGCACAGGCGGTGGCCGATTTCCTGGTGGACTATGTAGTGGAGGTCCAGGAGACGGAGGCATCCCCTCGGGCAACCTGGAAGATGTTAGCAGATGGAGCGTCGGGGAGAAATTCCTTTGGAGGAGGAGTGGTCTTGATCAGCCCGGAGGGGACCCAGATTGAGCAGGCCTTGAAGATCCATTTCGCAATCACCAACAACCAAGCGGAATATGAGGCGGTCATTGCGGGACTCAGGTTAGCCCAGAAGCTGGGCATACAAGACATTGAGGCCTCGACAGACTCCATGGTGGTGGCAGGCCAGATCAAGGGGGAGTTCGAGGCAAGGGAGCCCACCCTCCAGTTATATCTAGGAAAGTTCAAGGACATCATAGGGCAGTTCCGAAGCTTCTCCATTCAGCACGTCCCGAGGGAGGAGAGCACTCAGGTTGACCAACTCGCCAAGCATGGCCCTCGAGCCGGGGGAACAGTGACGGAACTCTTCAGACCGTCTATAGAGGAAGGGGAGCTCATGGAAATATGCCAGCAGGGGTCGTGGATGGACCCCTTTATCACCTTCTTGGCATCATGGCAGTTACCCGCAATGGAACTCGACAGGAAGCGTACCAGATAAAAATCGGCGTACTACCTGCTGAAGGATGGAGTTTTATACCGCAAAACCTTGTCGGGTCTGCTGGCCAGATGTGTGTCAGAGGAGGAGGCTCCCAAGGCCCTGCAAGAGATTCACTCGGGAGAATGTGGGAGTCACTCGGGGAGCCGGACTTTAGAAGGGAGGGTGCTGAGGCAGGGGTACTTTTGGCCCACCCTCCGGAGAGATGCGGAGGAATTCGCGAAAAAGTGTCAAAAGTGTCAGGAATTCGCCCCCCTTCAGCTCCTTCCGGCCCAGAGGTTGCGGACCATCACAGCTCCCTGGCCATTCGCTATATGGGGGCTAGATCTGGTGGGCCCCTTTCCCCAAGCAAGTGGCCAAAGTAAATTTCTGATAGTCATGGTGGACTACTTTTCAAAGTGGCTGGAGGTGAAAGCATTGGCTAAGGTAACCTCGCAGGTGGTCAAGAAATTCGTGTGGGGGGAGATCATCTGTCGGTATGGGTTACCCCTAGCCATTGTGACAGATAATGGACCACAATTTGCAAGCAGGGAGTTCGTGGATTTCTGCATTCTTTTGGGGATAGATCTCTGCTTTGCCTCTATTCATCATCCACGGAGTAATGGACAGGTCGAAGCAGCTAATAAGGTCATTGTCAATCTATTGAAGAAAAGGTGGAGAATTTGAGAGGAAGCTGGGTGGAGCAACTGCCTTCAGTACTGTGGGCCTTGAGGACCACACCAAACACAGCCACGGGGGAAACCCAGTTTAAGCTCTCTCATGGCTCAGAGGCCGTCATACCTGTCGAGTTTGAGGTCGCATCACCAAGAGTAGCGTTTTCCATGGAAGGAGCCGAAGGATGGAGAGCAGAGAACGAAGAAGAACAGAGACTTTCGTTGGATCTCGTGGAGGAGCTCCGAGATTTAGCGATGGTCCGGCAAGAGGAGGTCAAGCGCCGGATGGCGAGGTACTTCGACAAGCATGTAAGGGTCAAACAGTTTGTGAAAGGAGATTTGGTCCTGAAAAAGGTAGACGCGGCGGGCAGAGGAGCCTCCGTAGGGAAGCTTAACCCCAATTGGGAGGGTCCTTTTGTAGTAAAAGAAGTCTTAAAGTCAGGAGGGTACCACCTCCAGGATGTGGACGGGGTATCCCTCGAGCGAGCCCTGAGTGGGGATGATTTGAAAAGATTTTACCCGTAGCGCTCTATTCCATAGCATCTGTTTATTGTTATTGTGTAATGCTTATCATCTCGATGTGCTCTTTTGATGCGATGAAAGTGTGGGTGACCTTTGTGAGGCACCAGGGGCGAGATGATTTGTAGAAACAACCCCGAGCAGACCCGCTGACCAGGCTCCCATCCAGCTGACAGGGCTGTAGGCTCACTCGGTGGTTGGTGGTGCTTTGGAGAGGAGACCCCGAGCAGACCCGCAGACCAGGCTCCCATCTAGCTGGCAGGGCTGTAGGCTCACTCGGTGGTTGGTGGTGTTTTGGAGAGGAGACCCCGAGCAGACCCGCTGACCAGGCTCCCATCTAGCTTGTAGTGTTGTAGGCTCACTCGGTGGTTGGTGGTGTTTTGGAGAGGAGACCCCGAGCAGACCCGCTGACCAAGCTCCCATCTAGCTGGCAGGGCTGTAGGCTCACTCGGTGGTTGGTGGTGCTTTGGAGAGGAGACCCCGAGCAGACCCGCTGACCAGGCTCCCATCTAGTTGGTAGGGCTGTAGGCTCACTCGGTGGTTGGTGGTGCTTTGGAGAGGAGACCCCGAGCAGACCCGCTGACCAGGCTCCCATCTAGCTGGCAGGGCTGTAGGCTCACTCGGTGGTTGGTGGTGCTTTGGAGAGGAGACCCCGAGCAGACCCGCTGACCAGGCTCCCATCTAGCTGGCAGGGCTGTAGGCTCACTCGGTGGTTGGTGGTGTTTTGGAGAGGAGACCCCGAGCAGACCCGCTGACCAGGCTCCCATCTAGCTGGCAGGGCTGTAGGTTCACTCGGTGGTTGGTGGTGTTTTGGAGAGGAGACCCCGAGCAGACCTGCTGACCAGGCTCCCATCTAGCTGGCAGGGCTGTAGGCTCACTCGGTGGTTGGTGGTGCTTTGGAGAGGAGACCCCGAGCAGACCTGCTGACCAGGCTCCCATCTAGCTGGCAGGGTTGTAGGCTCACTCGGTGGTTTGTGGTGCTTTGGAGAGGAGACCCCGAGCAGACCCGCTGACCAGGCTCCCATCTAGCTGGCAGGGCTGTAGGCTCACTCGGTGGTTGGTGGTGTTTTGGAGAGGCGACCCCGAGCAGACCCGCTGACCAGGCTCCCATCTAGCTGGCAAGGCTGTAGGCTCACTCGAGGGGACGAATCTAAGGGTGAGAATTCGCGGGGTGAAAGATCCGTGTTCGTCAGAAGGTTGATAGAAAGTTCCTAGAATAGAGAGGGGCAATAGGTGGTCTCGCGACTGGCGAGAGGGTTTTCTCATCCCAGGCACAAGTGAACTGTAGTGGCCGGAACCGACCGGGCGAGACGGCCGGTCCCAGGGATTCCGGCGCGAGATAATCTCGCGGCGCAGCGAGCGCTAACAGTGGGCGGTAATCAAGATAGGGGTGAAAAGCGATAAAAATTGCCTCGCGCTAGCTATCAAGCGAGATGGCCGGCGATAAAAACAGCAATTAAACAGCGTCCAAAAAAAATATACTCGTGCCTTTGGCTAGCAGCTAAGCGAGATGGCAGAAGGTCAAGGCGACGACTAAAATAGCATCTAAAAAGGTTGCCTCTGACTAACTATTGCACAAGACGCCCAAAGAAGCGACAATTAGTATATAAAAAAGTTTTAAACAAAATACCCATAAAGCGGGAACACCTCGCCCTTCTCTTAAGGAAGTGTACCAGAATCACAAGTACTAAACAAAAGAAGATGGCGAAAGGAAGACATCGCGGGGGATGGTACGCTACTCACTGTCAGAGGAGGCGCTGCCGTCCGACTCGCCGTATAAGCGAGGGACCAGGTCGCGGACGGTCACCGTCTCTGCATCCGCGCGCACCACTCCCAGCTCCTTCATCATCTTGAGGACAACCTCCGCCGTCTTGATGTTAGAGTCCCGGCAGATGACGTCCACCTCATCTACGGAATAGCGAGAAGGAATGGGAAACTGATCCGATGGGGGTGTCGCGCCGCTTCGGAGGCGGAGATTCTCGGCCTTCAACTTCTTGTTTTCCCTCTCCAGCTCCTCAATACGCGAGTGCATCCTGTCAGCCGTCTCGGCATCCTGAGGGAGGAAGGCAAGTAAGAGGCTATAAGAAGCGAGAGTAAGGCTAGCAAAGCAGCCGTAAGGAAACTTACCACGCCGCCCTGACTCTGCGTGAGGAGTTTGTCGGCAACAAGCAACCGCTTCTCCAGGTCCAGAGACTTTTCGCGCTCCGCGGAGAGACCGGCCTCCGCCTCCTTCCATTTCCTGTTGTTGAAAACGTGGCAGCGCGAGACTCGGTGCGCGAGCTCCAGGGAGCGAAACTGTGAGTGGGCACTTTTTAGAATTAGGTCCCGCGAGGCCTCGTTATCTACGGGCTCGGAGCCAAGACCGCCATACAGCCCGAACCCCAAGGAAAAGGCATGGCTGGTGGGGGGGTCTTGTTCCTTCCAGGAAGGGAGAAGGGTGGACACCGACACGCGGTTGGAGTCCTGCTCCCATAAGAGAACCGGCTTGCCGGCATCATCGTCTGTCACAGGCCCCATATTATAATTAGGGTGTGAGGCGGGAGTCGGGCGGCTGGATGAGCCCGTCTCGCCAGGAGGAGGCTGAGAGCGCTGAACATGGTTGTGGGTAGCTGGTTCGGCAGAGACCGTCTCGCGGGCGGGCGAGACGGGTCGTCGCGGAGGCGAGGGAGACGATAGGGTGATGGGGGACAGAGACCCCTCTAGCTCTTCTCTTTCCTTGGCCGGTTTTTCCTTCTGGAAGGACACGGATTTCTTCTTCTTCTTGGGGCTGAGGCGAGAAGCACCCTCTCCCGCGGGCCTCTTCTTGGTGGCAGGGGTCAGCGTATCTTTCGCAGCCTCCACCGCCATACTCGCCAAAGAGAGAGTTCGATTGCTCTGGTAGGGGGGATGGACGGGGACGGTCCTTTCTCCTAGATAAAGTGAGTCAGCGGAAGGTAAGAATTTACGAGGATAAAGAAGGAAATAGAAGTGTACCTTTGCCGGGGAAAACGGCGGGTAGCGAGTCAAGGTCTCGCCGCAGGTATCGGACTTCAAAATTCTTCCCCACGAAGAAATCGCAGAGCTCTTTTTCGGCACCCCCCACCTTGGGGGTATCATAATAGCATTCGGCGGGGGATACGGGGGCGAGAGGGATGCCTCCCAGATCCCCGCGGATGAAGACGAACTGCGTCAACCAATGGTGGTTCTTGTTCGGCGTCTCGCACACTTTAAGGCCTTGGCCTGTGAAGTAAGAGATGTCGCCGTCCTTGGCGTGGTAGACAAACATCTTGCGGAAGGCGGTTAGACTAAACTCGATATGCTCTCGCCGCAGGTAGCAGGCGAAAGCGATCAACATGGAGATGGCGTTGGGGTTGAACTGGTCCGGGACGACCCCAAAATACTTCAGCACTAATTTTACCTCCGGCCAGAGGGGAAGCCTCAGCCCCGCCTCGAAGTGCGAGACCGGGAAAGCTAGCTCGTTGGGGTAAAAGGTGTTGATACACTCGCCCACCTTGGGCGGGCGAGATGAGTAGCTATCAGAGAGATACTCGCGGGCGAAGCGAGCCTGGTCTTCCTCTGGCAGCTTTCCGAGAGGGAAGTCATGGTCCACGAAGCGCTTCCCGCAGCGGCTGCGTCCCTCGCCCTCTTCAATCTTCTTCTTTCCCATAATTGGCGAGAAAGCGGCGAAAGAAAGAGTAGATGGCCCAGGGAGAGACGCGAGATGGCGAAGGAGAGACGGGAACCGGGATCAAAAGAACGGCTTAGAATAATGAGAGGGGCCGTGGTTAGAGATATTTATAAGGGATAGGAAAAAAGGCGGGAAAATCAGGCGGCGTGAAATGAGAGGACACCCCGACGCTTCGTTCTTTCCCCCTCTCTCTCTCTCTCTTATCTCACTCTCCCTATCTCACTCTCTCTCTATAACTTAAGAGGCGGGGGCGCCGCAGAAACCCTTTTGAGGCAAGCCATCATTACAGGATTAATAAAATAAAATAATCTAATCATGGCAATAATGAAAAGACGGCATGATATGACCAGTGCATGACCAAAAGTCTAAAAATAAGTCATCCCGCAGAAGGGGACATCTCGCCCAAATAAGTTTACACAACATATCAGTAATAAAACAACAAAATCAATAAAAACGGGATCCGGAGAAGGCGAGACGGGACTGCGGCAGTTTAGTTCCGCACCCACTGCTAGCGGCCATCTTTACCTCCCGCACATGGCGGGCGGCCAGGAAGGTGAAAGGCGCGAGCGGCAATCAAGCCGCGGCGCGCGAGACGGAGATGTTCATCCGTCTCGTTCAGGATGGCCTGGGGGTCGGTCCCGTCTAGCACCCCGTCCGCTTCCACCATGGCGGAAAGGCGGTGGTGATCTGCTTCAATCCACTCCATGCGCCGGTCGGAGGCCTGCTTCTCGAGCTCCATCTCGCGGATTATGTGTGTATATTTGCGAAACATCCTGGCAGTCCTCCGCTTTAATTCCATAGGGTCCATTGGATCACCCAGGTAGTCCTCGATCTCGCCCGGATGAGGAAGAGGTGAGAGGGGGGGAGACGCGGGAGCTTCTTCAGTATCGGAATCAAAGTGGATACCTGCGGAAATAGCGAGAGATCACAAGCAAGGGTGAGCCCGCGCGAGTCGGATAAAAGAAGGCGAATCAACAGAGAGGCGAGAAGGGAAGGGATCTTACTGGGGATGCGAGGGTTCCCCACAACTCGCGAGAGGTTTTCTCTCCGCGAGGGGAGTGGGGAGTCCGCCTTGGGCGAGTCTGTGCGCTGAGGAACTTGGCTTACATTATCGGGAGGATTGGCAGACACCGGCGAATCAACAAAACTTCCTTGAAAAAGCATAGTCAGACAGGCGAAACCAGGGAAGGGAAAAGATAATGTGATTACCTGCTTCTCTCCAGAAGAAGCAAATGGGTTGTCTATCGGAGGGGCAGAAGAGGTTGCGCCCACCGAGAGAGGGGCGCAGGCGACTTTCGTCATTTTTGTGCGAGAGGGCGGAGAGGCTAAGGGGGGAGTACGCCCCAGATCCGGGAAAAGGGCGTCCGTGTTGGCTTTGTTTCGCATTCGCACAATCACAAGGCGCTCGCGGAAACTTTGACTATGAGACATTTCGAAAGAAGGGAGGATGAAGGAAAAAGAGTTCCAAATGAAGGCTTTCTTCTCATATTTATAGGCCATGTGGGGGTGGGCCCACCCAAGATTCTCATAAAGGAATCCTAGCATCGCGAGCCACGGTTGGACTGTATTTTCGAGGTTAGGGCAACCTCGAAAAGAGCGGGGATTGTGTACAACCTTGGGCTCGCGAAATACCCAATAGGTGAGGAAGGAGGACTGGCGAGATGGGGGAGGCCTACCCGTAAGAGGCGAGAGGAAGGGGCAGCCCATGAGTTAAGGCGAGACCTCGCTAGGCGAGACCTCGCTAGGCTAGGCGAGACCTCCTGGCATGGGCGAGATTGCCCAGCAGGCGAGACCTCCCTAGGCTTGACGGATCCCTCCCCACTCGTCACAGGAGAAAAGAGATGTCTTTACCTTTTTACCCACATGGGGGATTTTACCTTTATGCCCCAGGTAATTTTACATTTTTACCCCGGGAGGTCTGCATATAGCTCTCCAGAATAGCGGAGTTCGGCTGTTCGCAGACCATGTCCAGGGTATTTTGGTCATTTCAGGTTAACTCAGAAGTATTATTTGTAGAGCAGATTCAGAGGCCTATAAATAGACCGATAAGGTGCCTGAGCAGAGGTTGTTAAACCTTTCCACTGTCTTCCTCACAGGCACCTAGCCCAGCACTGGCTAGGGAGGGGAAGACTCTCAGTTCTTCCGGGTAAGAGGCGGGACCTCCAAGCTGGGCCCCCCGGTCTGTTTTCAGGTCACTGACTCTCTTCAGGAGGGTAGCGTAGGGAGAGTACGTATGGCTGCATCCTGTTTCGAACTTTAGGAGGGATCAGAGAGCTGGTTCCAACACTGATCGATACGTAAAGTTGGATTTACTTTAGTATTCTTTTTGGGATTTTTATTATTTACCCATTTTTCTTTATGCAGGGATTCTATTTTTTCGAGAGAGGAAATATTTATATTTCTAGATCGAGTCTTCTTTACATTTTAGGTACCGGGTGGGTATGTTTCTCCCATATAGATGCATATGCCTACGTGTAAAGTGTTTGTTTTTGTATATTGATTGACCTAGAGGGGGGGTGAATAGGTCCAATTCAAATATATTCAAATCTTGGCAACTTATGGAGAAAAACATTTCTTTAGTGAGGAAGTTAACACAGCCACATCAATCAAGAAAATAGATAAACTAAGATAAACACAGATCTAATCTAATATTCACAGCACAAACCACAACACAACACACAAGAATTTTATAGTGGTTCCCCAAATTATGGGTACATCAACTTTCCCACTTCACCTATCTAGCAATGAACTAGATTCAGCCAAACTCCTCCTTTCTTTTCCTCAGATCCTCAGATCTTACACCTCAGAGCCCAGCTGGCTCCTACAACTCAAATTCCCTTTAAGAATCCTACCTCAGAGTGCACCTTCACTCCTACACCTCAGACAAACCCTTGTCATACACCCTCAGAAGACAACTGTTCCTACAACTCAGAGAAAGTCCTTCTTCTCCTACCTCAGGTTCTCAGCCCTACCTCAGCCTTTATAATTTAGGCTTACAGCTCAGAGATATATATATCTCCTACCCCTCAGATCTGCTATCAGAACTTACAAAATAAGAATTAAACTAGACTAGAATTTGAGATTTGATAAATCATCCAGCAGGAAAGAAATAAGTGACTTTTCTTGATTAGATCTTGATGAGTAATCTTCTTCCTTAAACTTGATTGAGAAGAAATAATTTAACCCTTCTTACTTTTTTCAAAGCTTCTTGAAGGAGAAGGTAGGGTTGAACTTGGCTAGAGAAGATTTAAGTTGATCCACAATCTGCCTCCTCTCCACCTTTAGAATTCCATTAATTTGATCTGACAGACTGAGATGAGAAGAATGAGAAAATCTATATCATTTATGTTGTGCTGGTCTCCTTATATAGGATTTGACAAGAGTGACCAGCTGCCCTACTTAATCCACTGACAACTGATAGTTCTGATGGTTATCAGAACTTTAGGCTTCGAATTCTGGACTTAGAAGAATTTCTATCTTGAGAGCTTCTGCATAAAGGTGTTGACACCAGTTCTGGGTGTTGACACTTCTGTACTTAGATTCTGTCGACACAAATCTTGGGCATCGATACTTCTGTTATAGGGGTGTCGACAACAGTCGAGTGTGTCGACACTACTAGCTTCTTATCTCAACACAACTTGTATAAAAGGTGTCGACACTAGTCCCGAGTGTCGACACTACTGGTTTCTTGACTAATGGTGTCAACCCATGTCCTGGGTGTCGACACAGTTTGCTTCATGTCTCAGCAATACTTGAATAAGTTTGTTGACACTAGTCCTGAGTGTCGACACAACTTGATTCCTTGTCTCAGCACTACCTTTACAAAGGTGTCGACACTTGTCTAGTGCCTCAACACTTTTGTACTTAGTTTATTTTCTTCAACATAGAACCTGCACAAGTAAACTCAACATACATCAAATACGAATTTGTGTATATCATTAAGTTGAAAGGGCTTCATCAAATCAGATACATGATTCCCAATGTACCCAACAATCTCCCCCAATTTGGAGAAGTCATAACCCTAATTCAATGATATACACCATAATGTCAGAGTAAAATACTTAAGATGTATATTACAGGTGTTGTAACAAATATATACTGAAATAGAAAATACTATAACAAATATAATAAATTTCAACTAAACTATTAATTTGAACTTGTTCAAAAATTACATTGGTTTTTTTAATTGAACTAAAAAATTATAGAAATTCCCTAAGGCAAGGGGTTCTAAGACTGATCAGGTTCTTTGATAACAATCCCTTTTCCTGATGGGCCTTTTTATTTAACTTCAGGCACTTGGTCATCAGCCTTTTTCTTGCCTTTATCATCCCGTGCCTTAGCAATTCCTCTTTCTTATTTCTTTGTCTTTCAACATAGTGATATGGCTTGAGGAATTATTTGCTAGGTTCAATAGAGTCGGCAAGAATCTCCCCAGCCTTTAGAGTTTTCCTGAACTTACGAATGATCTCTTGCTGCTTTGTATGCTTTGTCCATTCTTATTCAGAATACCACTTGCCTCTGTCAGTTATATTATTGTAAACTACTTTCCATGTAGTGAATATAATGGATCTGGAAGTTGGACTCCACTGCTTAAAATCTGGCTTAGCCTCAGCCTGCTCCTTGAATCTTTTCTTAGCTAATTGGACTTCTTGTTCTTTGAGCGGGGTAATATCAGCCATTTCCACCTCCTCACACACTATATTCTGAACATGTGGAGGAGGACTGTACATAGTTTGCACGACCTGCTGAATAGTCTCAAATTGTGTTGGATATCTACCAGACTCAATAGTGAGATCATCATAGGCAATATGAGGTAGGCCTATAGTGCCTCTGATGTTATTTAAGGTCTAGATAGCATGCTCAGAGCTTGTCTTTAAAATCATTCTCTCCCCCTTTATGACTTCTCATTCTATATGATCCCTTAAATCATTTTTTTGAAATCTTACTTGACCATACAGATAATTAATTCTTAAGGATAAAGTATTCTTTACTTTGAGCAAGTGTTCATCTAGTTCTTTATCAGAAGCCTTAATATCCTTAATCAAAGAGGTCGAGTGAGATGTTAGCTGAGTTTCAATATTCTTGGAGATAGAGGTTATCTTGGTCTCCAAAGCAATAGTTTGTTTAGCTAACTTAACCAGTGAAGCAATATTCATTTCAATCATGTTATCATTCATTCGTTTTTGATTCTAAAGGACATAGCCTTGTTTAACAGCTATTTCATCTTCAGTGTGCTTTGTCTCTTGCTGCTGTTTAGCAATGTATACTATAACATTTGCTCCTCTCTGAAATAAATCAGTTATGTTTTTCTTCAGCGGATTTACTTCAAATCTAATAGATATGATTTCACGGGCTAGCTGAAATTGGATCTCCTCATTGCTCTCATCAACTTACTTTTCCAGAGCCGTCCTTTGTTCATCCAACATTATTTGCATTTGAAGCAAGAGTGAACTAAAGTCCACGGGTGGTGCATGTTGTGTTACAGATTGTATCGTTGCTTTGTATTTCCTGCTACTAGCCCTCATTTGTGAAAATTTTCTTTTCTTGAGCATGGACACTTTCTTCTCTTCAGATCCTGAGGAGCTCTCCACTTCCACTAGTTCTTGTTGAGAAATTCCTTTAGTATATGGGGCATGAGTTTCCAACTCCCCCTCAACCATTGCAGATACTTTAGCATGGGTGGTGTCCTCCATGTGATCATATGGTTGCTCTTGGGCTGCACCATCTCCTTCCTTAGTGTCCTTTGAGATAGTAGTCTCATTTGCTGGCCCGAACACAACCACATCTTGTGCTAGCACATCCACCTATTGCTGAAAGGTCTCCAGGTCTTGGACTACTTCCATAATTGTATCATATGCAACAGTAGAGTCCGATACCTGTAGTACATGGAGGTTCTCCCCGTCAAGTTGATCCCTCTCTGGGATTGGTTCTCCTACTGACTGATATTTTTTAGGGAGTGGCTCCCCCTCAATCTGAGCATCATCAACAAGAGTGGTCCTTGGGGAAGCAACTGCTTGATCTGCAGTTTAAACTTCTATCTTGGATCCTTCTTTATCCACTGAGTCACTGGTAGACTCATCATCCACTTAAGGCACTTCCTTGAGCTTCTTTGTCTTCTGCTGATCAGAGGAGTCCTGTGTCATCTTCTTGTCCCACCTGCTCAGAATCCTCATATCCATTCTCCTCATATGCTTGATATTTGAACCAATCTGGAGGCTGATATTGTTTGGGAGTACTAGGACAAGGCAAAGGCTCACTATTCTGCCTATATTGGGCTTGCTGACACTCTCAATAATCTTGTCAAATAGTATCCTGCTCCAGTTTATCTTTAGCTTGAAGATGATTCTAGTCATGATGTTGAACATGGCATCTGACATTTTATCGTGCGCACTAGTCTTGCACAAGAGTATCTTGCCCGCTATTTCTGATAAGAATTTAACTTGAGAATTCATCCCCTTCCTAACAAGGGTACTTCCTACCTTGGTGGTAGAGGGTAATCCACACCATGTCAGGGCATCTTTAGTTCGACCTGAATCTACTACTTCATCATCATCCTGACCAAACTTGGTCATGTGAAAGACCTTGGCCAATCGACTGGGTGTGATGCGGACCTTGGCTCCAATGACGTTGGATTTGATTTTCTCAGGTATGACCTTGGCATTGGTATAAAATTCAAGAAATACTCTTTTCCAAATGTTGAAGGTTCATAAAGTACATATTCCAGTCTGTCATCGGTGATTAGGGTAATAACACCCTTGATATCTTCAGTTGTTGAATTAAAACCATTTTGCACTAGTTCGTAGACTTCGAAAAAATGATCTTCATTCTTGGGTGCCATTTGAGTAGAGAATGAGGAATGCAGAGTTGACAGAGTTCTAGGGCTCAGCACTCAGGAATAAATAGTTTAGAAATATAAGAAGGCACGGTTGACTTCCTCTCACACATTCTATTTATAGGCTTCCTTACGGGGAAAACGAAAGGGCGCGCTCAAGGTTTAATAATCCAAAACTGTCTAGAAATGATAAAGTCTCGACACTGATATTTTTTTGTCGACACCTGTCGACACAAGTCAGCACCAGGAAATTATTTCTCGACATTACCTAGGTGTCAAGATGAATGTTGGTGTCTCGACACATTCTCAGGTGTCTCGACACTTTCTTTTGTATTACGACACATTCTATATGGACTTAACCAAAAAAAAATTCTTATTTTCTAACTAATGTCACTTGACTTTTTTAATGTCTTACTTGTTTATTTAGGTAAGTAAACTTTGTTACTTAACTTATATAAGTTTAACACAGATTTTTTAGGTACTAATGAAAATGGTTATTATGAACCTGAATTCTTGAGTGCCCTAACAACAGGATTTACTAAGGGTTTTATGAATATGTCAGCAATTTGATTTGCAGTTGTTGTATAATGTAAATAGATATTGCCTTTTTCAACATGTTCTCTAAGAAAGTGATATCTGATTTCTATGTGTTTGGTTCTACAATGAGAAACAAGATTATTAGCAATTGAGATTGCACTAGTATAATCACAATACATAACAAATTTACTTAGTTATACACTGTAGTCGAGGAGTTCATGCTGAATCCATAGTAATTGTGCACAATAGCTCCCAGCTGATATATGCTCAGACTCAGCTGTTGAAATAGCTATATTTGTCTGCTTCTTGCTGCTCCAACTAATGAGTCTTCTCCATAAAAATTGACAAGTTTCCAAAGTACTCTTTCTATCCTCTTTACAACCTGCAAAATATACATTTATGTATCAAGTTAGATCAAAATCATAATTCCTAGGATACCAAAGCCCAAGATTGGGTGTGCCCTTTAGATGTCTTAGTATTCTTTTAACAGCTGTATAATGAGACTTTTTAGGGCAGGCATGGTACCTAACACAGACAAATATTGAAAACATGATATCTGGTCTACTAGTTTTCAAGTAAAGAGCGATCCAATGATGCCTCTATACAAGGATTCATCCACTGGTTTACCAGATTCATCCTTTTGTAGTGATACTGAGGAACCCATTGGGGTTCTCATGGTAGAAGAATTTTCCATACCATACTTCTTAATCAACTCCTTTGTGAATTTAGACTGAGAGATGGATATACCATCTTCATATTGTCTAACTTGGAATCCTAAGAAGAACTTCAGCTCACCCATACTGCTCATTTCAAACTTGCCATGCATTAGCTTGACAAATTTCCTACATAGTTGCTCATAAGTAGAACCAAAAATAATGTCATCTACATAAATCTGGACTAGGATGCATGAACCTTTGATGTTCCTTAGGAATAATGTCTTATCTATCTTCCCTCTATAGAATTTATTTTCTATGAGAAAGCTAGATAGGGTCTCATACCAGGCTCTAGGTGCCTATTTTAACCCATACAATGCCTTATGTAATCTGAATATTTGAGAGCTAAGTTTAGGATTTACAAAACCTAGTGGTTGTTCTACATAAACCTCTTCATTCAATATACCATTTAGGAATGTAGATTTAACATCCATCTGGTAGACTTTATATCATTTATAAGCTGCATTAGCTAAAAATAATATAATGGCATCTAGCCTAGCTACAGGTGCAAAGGTTTGGTCAAAGTCTATTCCTTCCTCTTGTCTATACCCCTTAGCCACAAGTCTTGCCTTATTTTTAACTATGACTGCATTCTTATCTAATTTATTCCTATATATCCACTTAGTTCATATGACATTTTAATTTCTAGGTCTAGGAACTAGACTATAGACCTTGCATTTCTCAAATTGATTGAGCTCTTTTTACATTGCCATGATCTCGTTGGGGTCTAAAATGACTTCTTCATTTTTCTTAGGTTCCATCTAAGAGAGAAAGTTAGAGAATACAACTTCATTGTGATTTCTACTCCTAGTGGTCAAACCTAGCCTGACATTACCTATTATTTGATCAATAGGATGATCTATAAGGTGTCTAACAACTACAAACAGATTTCTGTCATCACCTAGTTCTTCAGGTAGAGAAGGGTGAGTCTCTTCCTCCCCTTGGGCAGTGACTGTATCTTCTATAGGAACTAAAACATTGTTTCTATCCTCTAATTCTATAGAAGATGAATCTCCTATATTTAATTTTTCCATATTAGAGTCAACATCTCTTAGACTAGAATTGTTAGATAGTATATTACGTAAAATAAAAGTTTTGTCAAAAATAACGTTAATTGATTCTTCTACCACTTAATGTTTCAAGTTGTAGATTTTATATGTCTTACTATGATTACTATAGCCTACAAAAATACCTTCATAGGACTTCTCTGAAAGCTTAGATAAGTCTTCCTATTATCTAGGACATAACACTTACTTCCAAAGATCTTGAAATAGGACAGACTTGGTTTTCTGCCTTTCATTACTTCATAGAGAATCTTGTTGTGACTTTTGTTAATCAAGGCCCTATTCTGAACATAACAAGCATTGTTTATAACCTCAGCTCAAAAATATTCTAGGAGATATGTGTCACTTAGTATAGTTCTAGCAGCTCAATGAGAGTTCTATTTTTCCTCTCAGAAACCCTATTTTGCTGGGGAGTTTTAGGAGAGGATAATTCTTGAAAGATCCCTAGATCTTTACAGAAATTTGTCATTCTTTCAGATTGAAATTCTGTGCCATGGTCACATCTGAACTTGGCCACAGAACAGCTCTTTTTATTTTGAATTTGTTTGACAAAATCAACAAGAATGTCCAGAGTTTCAGGCTCTCCTTAGGAAAAATACCCAAGCAAATCTAGAGCGATCATCTACAATCATATCGGTGTATGACTTCCTACCTAAACTAAGAACTTGCATAGGAACAAATAGGTCTATATGAAGTAAGTACAGACACCTCTCAGTGTCTTTGGACAGAATGCTCTTAAAGGTGACTTTTGTCTGTTTGCATCTTTGACAAGCTGGACACATTCCTTCTTTGTAGCATTTTATTTGGGGTCCATTTCTAACTAAGTCCACGGAAAATAACTTGTTCATAGCTCTATAATTTAAGTGAGCTAGCCTCTTGTGCCATTGCACACACAAATAGTCTTTCTCACTTGCTACTAGGCATACATGAGAATCCTCATTTATACAAAATAAATTTAAAAAATAAATGTTACCACTCCTAATGCCTGACAAGATGATCTCTTGATAACTTGTTTTCCTTATCAAACACTTATCATTATGGAAGGCTATTTCATAACCTATATCACAAAGCTGAGTTATGCTTATCAGATTATGTGTCAATCCTTCTACATAAGCCACTTTTATGATAGTCACTAGACCATTAGAAATGTTACCATATCTTTTTGTGTAGCCTCCTCCTGAGCCACCAAAGATCACATATGGTCCAGCCCTTACTGATCTATAGTCTATCAGTAGACTCCTGATTCCAGTCATGTACCTGGAATAACCACTGTCCATGTACCATATTGGCATTTTTGTGGTGCTTGGATCCACCTACAATCATATAATTAGTTAACCTTAGGCACCCAAATAGTTTTGGGGCCTTGGTTCCTATTAGACTTAGCTGTGTGAACCATAGTAGGTTTTCTGAATGCATGAGACTAAGATATAAAAGGGGGTCCTGTTGGATTGTACCAACAATATAGAGCAAAATGTTCAACCTTCCCACAATACCAACACTCATATCTGTTATACCTTCTCTTTGGATGCACCATTGAAGTTGAACTTTTGTGCAACTTAGAGTTGGCTTCCAAATTTTAAGGTTGTGGTGCATAATTGACACCTTTCCCTTTCAAAAATGAGTGATGTGCGCTGGAACTAGATCCAAGAATACCTTGTCTCCTTGGATTGAACACTATTTGTGGAGGTTTATAGGACTTGTTGCCATTAAATATAGTTCCTTTCCAGCAAGGCTCTTTATTGACCTTGCTGGTGGAGCACTCAGCAATCATGTGTCCAAGAACATATGATGTCTTGCATTTGTTAGAAGTCAGATGCTTGGCTGGTGGTTTAACAAAATCCATTGATACTTTCCCTTTTGAATCAGGTTTCTTATAGATCTTATTATCCTCAATATATCATACACCACTTTTAAATGGTGCATAAAATATATCAATAATGGGCAAGACTGACTTAGGCTTGGAAAACTTGTCCAAGAGCCATCTTTCATGAAGAAGCTTTGTTTCTAAGTTCTTGACTATGTTGGCTTGTTCAGCAATGATTTCAATTTGATCATCTAGTTTGTGAGTTAACTCTATCAATTCAAATTTTTGATGATCCAACTTTATGGTTGCATCCTTAAACTGAAAAGCAACAGCTCTAAGATTCATAATTTCCTTTGCTTATTTTTAACAAGTTCTTTACTGTTCAAAAGAGCTTTCAACAATATCTCATACTTCTCTATGAGATTGTTGATGTCAGCCTCGGATTTTGAATCTTGTTTATAGTCTGAGTTTGAACAAGAACTAGAATTTAAACTACTGGATGAAGATTTTACCTCATTGGGATGGTGTTCATCCTGAGCCTTTTCATCAGTGTTGGCCATGAGTCCCTCCTCTTTAGAGTCATTGTCAAATATGGAGAGCGGAGCTCTTATTCTCATGTCTGAGTCTTCAGTGGCTATCAAGGCCATTAGAGCTTCCCTTCTTCAGACTCTGAAGATTCAGTTTTACTTTCTGAAAGTGTTGAATGCTTCTTAGCTAACAGACTCCTGTCAGCATTCTTATGTACATTAGACTTCCTGTTTTCAGTCTTCTTTTCCTTTCTTTTTACTGGGGATTCAGCAATGACATGCCCTGACCTGTTAAAGCAATAACAAATAACATTAGTATTAAACTATTTATTCTGAGAAGAGTCATACCTATCCCCAGACTTCTTTTTCATGGGATTCTTTGAATGGTCAGTCTTCCTGTGAGAGAAATCTCCACCAAGACCCTTCCAGCTGTCTTGCCTTTTTCTCCTCAGAATCTTCTTAAACTGCCTGGAGAGTAATGATAATTCTTCTTCAGTTATATCTTCTCCAGTTGAAGCGGTTTTAGAGTCTTTTCGCTGTGTTTCTTTTCTGACTGTAGGTGCAATATTTTCTCTATTTTTCCTGGATGAATTAGCCTTTAAAGCCAGTGTTTTCTCCTTACTGTGAGCATTAGCTGTGCCTTCTTCAGACTTCCTGAGGTTCAGTTGCATTTCATGAGATAGCAGCTTGCCAAATAGAGCCTGGGGGTCTATATTGGCTAAGTTACCCATTTCCCTGATGGAACATTTCTTGATGTCTAATTCCTTGTTTAGGGACCTCAAGAATTTATAATTCAGTTCATAGGTTGTGAATTTTCTTCCATAGTTTCTCAGTTTGTTCACAATTCTAAAGAATTTCTCAAAGATCTCAGTTACTGTGTCTGTTTTCTCTTGCCTGAAGGTTTCATACTGTTGGTTTAATAGAGATTTTGTCATCTCTAATCTCATCAGTGCCTTTCATGTACACTGTCAAAGATTCCCACATTTCTCTAGATATTTTACATTGAATCCGATTTTGGAATGTTGAGTCATCTATGGCACTAACAATTATGTTCTGAGCCCTCTTGTCCATAGAGGCCATAATTATCTCATCCTTGTCCATCTCCATGTAGGTCTTAGGTGTCCTTTTATTGGCATCAAGACATGACACTTTCATAGGTATGAAAGGTCCATCCAATATAGTGATGTATATTCTTGGATCTGCAGCCTCCATAAAGAGTCTAACCCTTTCCTTCCAGATCCCAAAGTTTCCTTTAGAACAGATTGAGAGTTTGATGGAATGGTTTTCTCTTTGAGCCATAATTAGATCTCAGTTAATTATTAGGATTCTCACTAGGCTGTTATACTTTTAGAGTGAACCTCCCTCTGATACCAATTGTAAAGTGTTTGTTTTAGGAAACTGATTGACCTAGAGGGGGGTGAATTTGTCCAATTCAAATCTTTTCAAATCTTGGTAACATATGGACACAAAAAATTTCTTTAGTGAGGAAGTTAACACAGCCACAACAATCAAGAAAATAGATAAACTAAGATCAACACAGATCTAATCTAACATTCACAGCACAAACCACAGCACAACACACATGAATTTTATAGTGTTTCCCCAAATTATGGGTACATCCACTTTTCCCATTCGCATATCTAATAATGAACTAGATTCGGCCAAACTCCTCCATTCTTTTCCTCAGATCCTCAGATCTTATACCTCAGAGCACAGCTAGATCCTACAACTCAGATTCCCTTCAAGAATCCTACCTTAGAGTGCACCTTCACTCTTATACCTCAGGCAAACCCTTGCACTACACCCTCAGAACACAACTGTTCCTACAACTCAGAGAATGTCCTTCTTCTCCTACCTCAGGCTCTCAGCCCTACCTCAGCCTTTATAATTTAGGCTTACAGCTCAGAGATATATATATATATATATATATATCCTACCCCTCAGATCTACTATTAGATCTTACAAAATAAGAATTAGAGTAGACTAGAATTTGAGATTTGATAAATCACCCAGCAGGAAAGAAACAAGTGACTTCTTCTTGATCAGATCTTGATGAGTAATCTTCTTCCATGAACTCGATTGAGAAGAAATAGTTCAACCCTTCTTAGCTTTTTTAAAGCTTCTTAAAGGAGAAGGTAGGGTTGGACTTTGCTGGAGAAGATTAGAGTTGATCCACGATCTGCCTCCTCTCCACCTTCAGAATTCTATTGATTTTATCTAACAGATTGAGATGAGAAGAACGAGAAAATTTATATCATTTATGTTGTGTTGGTATACTTATATAGGCTTTGACAAGAGTGACCGGCTGCCCCAGTTAATCCACTAACATCTAACAGTTCTGGTGGTTGTTAGAACTTCAGGCTTCAAATTCTAAACTTAGAAGAATTTCTATCTTGAGAGCTTCTGCATAAAGGTGTTGACACCAGTTCTGGGTGTTGACACTTCTGTACTTAGATTTCGTCGACACCAATCTTGGTTGTCGACACTTCTATTATAGGGGTGTCTATAACAATCGAGTGTGTCAACACTGCTAGCTTCTTTTCTTAACACAACTTGTATAAAAGGTATCGACACTAGTCCTGAGTGTCAAAACTACTAGTTTCTTGACTAACAGTGTCGACCCAAGTCCTGGGTGTCGACACTGCTTGCTTCCTATCTCAGCACTACTTGAATAAGGGTGTCGACTCTAGTCCTGAGTGTCGACACAACTTGATTCCTTGTCTCAGCACTGCTTTTATAAGGGTGTTGACACTTGTCTAGTGTCTCGACACTTTTGTACTTGTTGTTTCTTCAACATAGAATCTGCACAAGTAAACTCAACATACATCAAATATGAATTTGTGTAAATCATTGAGTTGAAAGGGCTTCTTCAAATCAGGTACATAATTCCCAATGTACCCAACACTATTTTTTAAATTCCCTTAAAGAAAAGGAGGGAAATAACATGATTAGTTTCTTGTTTGTATTTTCCAACCACACGGTAATGAAAAAAAATTTTAAGTTATACTCATCATTGCTTATTATTTATTGTTTGTAGTTTTCTCTCTATTTATCTACAGTACATTAAAAGATGTGGCAAAATAAGCCGTAGGTTGGTAGATCATATAACCCATGACTCATTTAGAGCTGTCGAGGCTATCATGATCCCATGCCATGTTGCAAGCCATTCGGTCTTGTCGGTGGGAAATTTGAAGGGTAGGTATTGAGATTTCTACGATTCACTTCTGAATCCCATGCATAGGTCATCCCTCTGAGAAAAATGTACGTTACTATATTCTTCAATGTAATTGTAAATTAATTATCTTTCATGACTGACTATATTGTATTTTTATGTCCAGATAAGATTTCTTCAGGAGGACAGATCAGAGGTGCTTCCATGAGACAAGGTTGATTAGCCAATACACATAATCGAAGGGCTTCCCATACAGGACAACGATCACGATTGCAACATCTTCGTGATGAAGTATATGGTGGCGAGCTTGGTGAAGGATCAGGTGGATTGGAAGAGACATAATAGCTGACCGAAGAACATGCCGAGAATTAGAGTTGAAATTGTTGCAGCGCTACTCCAAATATTCCAAGCCTCTTTGCTAATTGAAAATGGTTTTTCTGTTTAAAATTAAGATTATGACTGCATTTGGCGTGACTTATCACAACTTATTTCTACGGTGAGGTTGGACAAAAACGTCATTATCATAGAATGTATGTTTGGTGTCACAAAAGTTACAAAAAAGGAAATAGTTTGAGGCATAAGATTTTGATATGACATTGACATTTTTGTCCAACCACACTGAATCAATGTGCATTATTAAATGGTTTTAGTCACTTTATTATCTTTCGGCTCTCAGCGCCTGAGGTGTTGAGTGCTCTCAGTGCTTGAGGCGCTGAGTGCTCTCAATGCCTCCCAGGCGCTGAGTGCTCTTAGAAGCTCCCAGGCCTAATGATTTGCCAGTTTACTTGCCAGTTTAGTTGGAAGCCTCAGAAAATAATAGATTGCGCGGCGACCATGAAAACTCAAAGAAATGAGATTAATAACTAATAAAAATGTGATTAATATCAATATGCTTAGATATGCTAGCAACCACCATTTAAATACATCTGGAATTGTAGAGAAATTTAAATATATGTCATCCATCATGACTTCATTGTTTAGATTCGGGCAAGGAGTCGTATCAACTGGAGCCGAGTCTCGATCAAGAGACAAATTTCCTATGAAGTCGTACTCCTTGGGTTCTATCTTGACATTTTCCACGATATAATCTTCTCCCTTTGACTCCTCTTTGTCCTCTAAAAAAATAAACATGTACAAGAGTTTTAGTAATTGTAAGTCAAAAAATAATTGCAAACAAAGTTGTGGCTCCAGAAAGTTGTGGTTTTATCTTTCACCGATTAATGGCTCCAGAAAGTTGTGGGGACCACCTACAGCAGACAACTACATCTTGCTTTAATGGAAGAAGTCATACAGTAGACCTATGATAGAGTTTGTCGTGTTCAACAACTTTCTTGCACTTAATTTGAACTCAATTGACTTGTTGATTTTGCTGACGTCACCATATGTGGACTTAGCTAAAATCAAACATAATTAGTATAGGCGTTGAGTGAGTAAGCTTCACTCGACACTAAAACACTTAGATAGATTTCTGTCTATCTCAGGCGTTGAGTGACCAAGCTTCACTCAACGCTTTTGGACTTAAACAATCATTCTGTCACTAACATTGAGTGAGCAACCTTCACTCAACGCCAAAATACTTAGAAAAATATCTCTGCCATTAGGCATTGAGTGAGCAACCTTCACTCAATGCCAAAACACTTATAAAGGTTTTTCGTCATTAGGTGTTGAGTGAGAAACTTTCACTCAACGACAAAACACTTAAAAAAAATTTTGTCTCTAGGCGTTAAGTGATTGAGCTTCAGTCAACGCCAAACTGCTTAACTGGAGTTCTGTCACTTGGTGTTGAGTGAGTAAGATGCACTCAATGCCATAACACTTAGATTTTATTTTGGTCAGTTGGCATTGAGTGAGTAAGCTTCACTCAATGCCAAACAACTTAACAGATTTCCTTCTATTATCAGGCGTCGAGTGAACAGTCTTCACTCAATGCATTTAGACTTAGCCAAATTTCTGTGAAATCACAGTCTCTGACTAACTAAAGTTCAGTCAACGCTTTTTATTACATGGAGTTGAGTGAGTAGGCTTCACTCAATGCTTGTGGACTTAGTCAAATATCTACACAGATTCTCTGTGGCTTTGACTGTCTGAGTTATACTCAATGATTTATGTTGTGTAGTGTTGAGTAAGTATGTAACGACACCATCCGTTCACAGGTATATAAACTAGAAGGTCCGGCCGGGGCCCCATAGCATATACCATAAAATAGTCGGGGAAGTCACGTAGTGATACCAGAGTTGTGCATCCTAACTCATTGCATTCTAGCAGAAGCCTATAACACGAAGCTGAACTCACACACATGAATGTACACCATATAAAAGCTTCACATTTATATAAATAGGAATCGTAACAAATACATAGTCAACTGGCCTTATGGCCTTACAGGGCTTTACACAACAGTGGTGTTGGAACTCCCTATTACTAATTTGGGTCAGGATCACTATGTCTCTAAGAATCTGTGTTTGACCTTCTGTATAGCTTAATAGGTCAATTAGAATTGAGTCTAAGGGTTAGAAGTCTAGGATTGGAAGCTGCCCTGAAGACCAAGTTTTTCTGTAGACCAAGTCTAATCGTCGAGCTCAGCACGACGATTCGTCGAACTCTGGTCGACGATCGTCTAGCTCAACTTCGACAGATCGTCGAGCTCCATTCGACGATCGCTGAGCTCAACCTCATAATATCGTCGAGCTCCACTCGACGATCGCTGAGCTCAACTTCGCAATATCGTCGAACTCCATTCGACGATCGGTGAGCTCAGGTCGACGATTTTAACTCTGCATTGGATCCTTATCTCTGAGCTCAGTTCGACGATCTTTGAGCTCAGATCGACGATTATTTTGCTGCTTGAATTTTCCAGTTCGCTGAGCTCAGCTCGACGATAGCAGAGCTCAGTTCGACGTTTTCAGTTATCTTTCAGAATTCAAATTCAAATCAGTTAGAAGTTATTCTGCATTTAATTCAGAAGATCTGCCAGCCGTTTTCATTTACTTCTGGAGCAAGTTTCAAGGGATTTTTCAAGGAATAATTCAGTGGACTTTCCTTCAGAAGAAATTATGCAATTAAGGCTGTAATCAATGCAGACCAACGGCTATCTTTGACAGAGTGATATTCTATTCTGGCACAGAGAATAAAAGACAGAATGTTTTTGAATGAAATAGAGAAGAAATACAGAGATTGATAAGAAGAGGATACACAACTCAGTATACAGAGACTTTTTCAAAATCTTCTGTCAAGGAGAATTCTGAAGAACACTCATCAAAGAGATCAAGCAATCTTCAAATCTCTTCAGCTCTCAAAGTGTTCAAGGCCAACATCATTTCAAGACTCCAGACTCTCAACATTTCAGCTTGCTGAAATCATCTTTTGCTGGAGATCTATCTTTGAAGGCCTATCACCCTCAGCAAAGCTCATCTTCCTGAAGATCAAGGACTCAGGGGGAGCTTTGACATTAATCCACTTAGTCTTCTCAGTTGATTGAGAAAGAGAAGACTGTTAGCACTCTCTCACCCCCACTCTGTAAAGGGTTTTTCAAACTCCCTTCAAAAGTTTGAATCTGGTTTTTGAGCACCTTGTCAAAAGCTCATTGGTGGCAAGACACCTGATCAAAAAATCTTATTTGGTTTTTGAGCACCTTATCAAAAGCTCATTGGTGCCCAGGACACCTGATCAACTCATCCTGCAGTGGATTCCTACCTAGGGTGGTAGAAGAGTGGATGTACCCAAGTTTGGGGAACCACTATATTTCCTTGTGTCATCTGGTTCTGCATGTTTTCTTTTTATTTCTGGCCTAGATTTTCTTGTGCTTAGTTTCTGCATAGCTTAGTTTTGTGATTAGTTGTATTTCTGCTTCCCTGCTCACACTCATTACAACAATTGTTGTAAAGCATTGCAAAAGTTTTTCTTTGTGTTCAAAAAGCACCATATACTCTATTCACCCCCCTCTAGAGTATATCAGATCTAGTTTCCCCTTTCAATTGGTATCAGAGGGAGGTTGGTTAAACATACCATACCTGATTGGTTATACAGGCTAACACCTGAACCTCAAGATCCCAAACTAGATCTTTTTGTTATTATTAGATTTTGTTTGCACAAATCATGGCCCAAAACAAAGATTATGCTAGCACCAGACCTCCAGTGTGCAATCTGTCAAAGTTTGCACTTTGGAAAGCAAGGATTAGACTCTACATGAATTCTATTGATGAAGATATATTTAATTCTGTTTTGACAGTGTGTCCAAGACCCCCAGAAAGTACAAGCACAAATACTGTTCCACCTCCATCATGAACAGATGCTGACATCAAAAAGTGGAAAGTAGCTGATGCCAAGGCTATGAACATTCTAGCTCAGACAATGTCAGATGACATTTTTCAAAAGGTAGCTGAATGTAATTCAGCCAAGGAGATTTGGGACAAGCTCTCAGAAATTGTCTCAGGCTCAGCTGATGAGAGAAAGGACAGAAGATCCCATCTCATCTCCCAATATGAGAACTTCAAGAAGGGAGAGAATGAGTCAGTGGGAGACATGTATAACAGACTGAGTCTAATTGTCAGTGAACTAAAGACATTAGACAAAGAGATCTCTCTGACAGAACTTAATGACAAGATCCTAATGTGCTTCCCCAGCACTTGGGATTCAAGAATCTGGCCAATCAAAGATGCCAGAAGTCTAAATGAGATCACCACTGAAGCCTTGTTGGGTAAGCTCAAATCTTATGAGCTACTCATCAAGAACAGAGAGGAAGAACAGAAGGCTGCTTCACCAGCCACAAGAAAGGAGAAGACCATAGCATTCAAGGCAACTGAGGATCTGCCTGAAGAAAAAGGAACAGGCAATGATGAACTTCTCAGCTTGTTGGCCAAAAGATTCTATAAGATGGCCAGAAAGGACTTTAGAAGAAGATCATACAAGGAGCAGGATAAGCCAAGGTATGACAAGTCCATTGGCAATAACAAAGACATTATTTGCTTTGGTTGCAGGAAACCAGGGCATATAGTTCCTGACTGTCCAGAGAACAAGAACAAGGACAGAAGGGAAAGAAAAGAGAGAAGAAAGGAGAAAGACTCCAAAAGGAGTGGCAATAGCAAACCTTCTTCCAACAAAAATAAGCATACAAGGAAAGGATTTGTTGCTGAATCCTGGAGTGAGACAGAAGAGGAATCAGAAGCCTCATCCAGCTCCAGTGATGATGAGGATGATGCAGAAGAAAAGGAATTCTGCATGATGGCAATTAATGCCTCACAGCACAACTCAGAGGAAGAAGAGTCAGAGTCAGACTCAGAGATTCAACCTGAAGAAGATCAGGTAATTAGTTCTTTTGATTTTACTTCAGAAGATTTTAAATCTGAATTTAAAGCATTGTGTTTAGATCTGCTAAAGTCTGAGAAAGAGATTATCTCTCTCAGAAATCAATTATCTGAACAAAATGTTTTAAAATCAGAAAACCTCAAACTCTCTCAGGAGTTGGAGAGCTATAGGGAACAGATAGTTACACTGAAAAGTGAGCTCTCTGAGGCCAAGAAGCTTGAAGAATCTCTCAATGGGAGAAGCCTCAAGCTGATGGACATCACAAGCACAGTGAACTCAAGATTCAACAGTACACTGGGCTTGGGTGCCTCATCCAGCCAACCTATTGTTCTGACAACTCCCATCAAGTTCATTTCTGACAAGGGAAAGGGAGTTGTAGAGGTTGCCAGGAAAAATTCTGATCTGCCTCAGAAATTTAAGTCCCGGCAGAAATCGTCGAACGAAGCTCGACGATCGCCGAATGAAGATCGACGATCGCCGAACGCAGCTCGACGATCTCATGGAAAATCGTCGAACGCTGGTCGACGATCTCAACCAAAGTCGTCGAACGAAGCTCGACGATCTCATGTACCTGACCTCACCCATAGTCGACCGTCGAATGGAGCTCGATGATCTGACCCAAGATCGTCGAACTCAGCTCCAAGATCGTCGAACAGAGGTCAGAGCTCTGGAAAATTTCTCAAAGGCAAATCAAAATTGAATCCTGAGGGTTCTTCATCCCAAGCCTTCAACCCTTATACTGAATGGATTTTACCTCCAAGGAGATATCATCCTGAAGGATATAAGAGTCAGCCAGGGATGTCTTTCATTTCTGAATTTAGAGGTTATCAACCTAGGCCCAAGGTAAACTGGGCCAAAAATAAGTAAATTGTTTCATGTGCAGGTGAAGACCTATCCAACATCTAACCAGCAATGGTATTTGGATAGTGGGTGCTCTAAGCACATGATAGGGAACAAGGACAACCTCAATTCCTTTAGAGCCAAGCTTGGACCCAAAGTTATCTTTGGTGATTCCCACTTTGGACAAACTAAAGGATATGGTGCAGTCCAGATTGGTTCTGTAACCTTCAAGAAGGTAGCATATGTGGAAGGACTGAACCACAACCTGATCAGCATCAGTCAGCTGTGTGATGAAGGCTACCAGGTGACCTTCAACAAAACCTTATGCAAAATCAAGTCAGAGGACAACACAACTGTGTTGACAGGTAAAAGGAAAGGTAGCATCTACCTAGTAGATTTTCTTTCAACTTCTATAGATATCTGTTTATTTAATTCAGTATGTAGACCAAATGTTTTATGGCATAAGAGATTAGGACACCTAAACCTTAGAACTATTGCTAGGCTCTCCAAGGACAACATTGTTAGAGGACTACCTTCTGGCCCCTACAAGAAGGAAGGACTATGCAAGGCTTGTCAATTAGGCAAGCAAACTAAAAACAGTTTTAAGTCACTTAATAAGAGTGATTCACCTAGGATATTGTATCTGTTACACATGGATCTATTTGGACCCATCACAGTACAAAGCCTAGGAGGGAAATCCTACACTTTAGTAATTGTAGATGACTTCTCTAGATTCACTTGGGTGTTCTTTCTAAGGAAGAAGTCTGATAACTTTAAGTGTCTGACAGAGTTTCTCAAATGTATAAAGATTGAGTTCAATACTCACATTGCCCTGATCAGAAGTGATCATGGGACAGAGTTTGATTCTCTTCTTATGCAAGAGTTCTGTCAGAGTGAAGGGATCAGGCATACTTTCTCAGCTCCTAGAACTCCTCAACAAAATGGGGTAGCTGAAAGGAAAAATAGAACCCTTATTGAATCTGCCACTACATTGTTGTCAGATGCTCATCTACCTCTATCCTTTTGGGCAGAGGCAGTGAACACCTCCAACTATGTGTTGAACAGAAGTCTGATACATAAACTGAAGGGAAAGACTCCCTATGAATTACTCAAAGGGAAGAAACCTAAAGTTGACTATTTCAGAATTTTTGGTTGCATTTGCTATATTCACAATAATGATAAGAAATATTTAGCAAAATTTCAAGCCAAAGCTGATGAAGGAGTGTTTCTGGGATACTCCATGATCAGCAAGGCCTATAGGGTCTATAATAAATCATCTTTGAAAATTGAGGAATCTGTTCATATTTCTTTTGATGAAACTAACATGTCTTTCAAGGAGAAGATTTCTTCTACCATAGAACCTTTGCAGGAACACTCTCTAGTTGAAGATATGAACAAGCTACAGGTTGCTCAAGAAGAAGAAAGCAGTGAAGATGAAAGCAATGCTCAATATAATGAACCACCACTTGAAGAGCCAGTTGTTGTACCACAAGAGGAAACAACAACACAGGTTGGTGAACAATCAACACCCCCTGTTGATTTAGTAACATCAAGAGACCATCCAATTTCCCAGATAATTGGAGAAATCTCAGCTGGTGTGCAAACCAGAAATCAGGTCAACCAAAACCTGTTGCACACCTGCTTCCTTTCTCAAATTGAACCTCAGTCCATTCAAGATGCAGAGCAAGATCCACACTGGATCATTGCAATGCAAGAGGAGTTGCATCAATTTGAGAGGAACAAAGTATGGGAACTAGTGCCAAAGCCAAAGGATCATTCCATTGTTGGAACAAAATGGGTATTCAGGAACAAACTGGATGATCAAGGAGTAATAATAAGGAACAAGGCAAGGCTAGTTGCTCAGGGATATTCTCAAGAAGAAGGAATTGACTACGACCAGACTTTTGCACCTGTTGCAAGATTAGAAGCCATCAGGATATTTTTAGCTTATGCAGCTCACAAAGGCTTCAAGGTTTATCAGATGGATGTCAAGAGTGCCTTCTTAAATGGAGACATCAAAGAGGAAGTCTATGTCAGACAACCTCCAGGTTTTATCTCTCCAACTTATCCTGATTATGTTTTTAGACTGAACAAAGCATTATATGGTCTCAAGCAAGCTCCTAGAGCATGATATGAGACCCTAGCATGCTTTCTCTTGGAAAATGGTTTTATCAGGGGTAGAGTAGACCAAACTCTTTTTATTAGAACCCATAAGTCTCATACCCTACTAGTACAAATTTATGTAGACGATATCATTTTTGGTTCTACTGACTCACAATTGTGCAGAAGGTTTTCTAACCTAATGCATTCTAAATTTGAGATGAGTAGTATGGGTGAGCTATCTTTCTTCCTAGGACTGCAAGTCAAGCAACATGCTGAAGGCATCTTTATTTCTCAAACCAAATATGCTAATGAGCTGGTTAAGAAATTTGGCATGTTTGAGGCATCTTGTATGAAAACACCCATGCCTACCAATGCTGTATTGGATGCTGATGAACATGGGAAACCTGTTGATCAGACAACATATAGAGCAATGATTGGCTCTTTACTGTATCTTACAGCTAGTAGACCAGATATAATGTTTGCTACATGTATATGTGCTAGGTTCCAAGTAAGCCCTAGAGAGTCACACCTCACATTAGTAAAGAGGATTCTTAGGTATGTTAAAAGTTGTCCAAATCTAGGTCTCTGGTATCCAAAAGATTCAGCATTTGAGTTAACTGAATTCTCTGATGCTGATTATGCTGGATGCAGAATTGACAGGAAAAGCACCAGTGGAACTTGTCAGTTCCTTGGTGATAGACTTGTCTCTTGGTTTTGTAAGAAACAAACATCTGTGTCAACTTCAACTGCTGAAGCTGAATATATGGCTGCAGGCAGTTGTTGTTCACAAATATTGTGGATTCAAAATCAACTCCTAGACTATGGTTACAACTTAGAGAAGTCTAAAATCTTTTGTGACAATACAAGTGTTATTTCCATAGCTCAAAATCCAGTCCTCCATAGTAGGACAAAACACATAGAGATTAGGCATCATTTCTTAAGGGACAATGTTGAAAAGAACAAAATTGAACTGCAATATATCCCAACTGATTTACAAAGGGGAGATATTTTCACCAAGCCTTTGGATGAAAAGAAACACACTTTCTTCCTAAATCAGTTAGGAATGTTAGATGGAGGAAGTCTTAAATAATATCCAAGATTTTGAAAGCTAAAAATTGACCAAGACTAGGCAAAATTCTGATTTTTCTTAGTGTCTAGAATTTTCTGATCTCTGAACTGCGCTCGACGATTTCCCCAAAGATCGTCGAACGGAGTTCGACGATTTCCAGAATCGTCGAACTGAGTTCAGCGCCCCTCAGATAGTGTATACTATCTCTTCCGTTCAACGATCGTCGAACGGCGCTCGACGATTTGGTTCCCTGAACGATCGTCGAACGGAGCTCGACGCCTTCCAAGATCGTCGAACGGAGATCGACGATGTTGGAGTCTCTTCAGATTCCTTTAGAAGCCTCGATCGTCGAACTGAGTTCAACGATCTTTCCATTTCTGCGTCGAACCCTAATATAAAACTCATTTTTCGCCGTCGTTCTCTCTTGCGCTTTCAATTTCTCTGCAAAAATTTTCTTCCCTCCAAACAGTTCTACGCTTGTTCGGTTTGTTTGTTAAGTTTTTGCAGGTACCATGGCCGTCTCAGTTGCTGTCCTCACCGCAATGAAGTTTGATGCAGGATTTGACATTGATCTGGACTCCTTCAACACCACTGATCAAATCTTCCAGGACATCCTGAGTTTATTCAAGGATCAGCATTTGTCTGCCCTCATGACCACAAGAATCAAACTTGCCTCAGATGAAATAAAAGAATGGGTCTATACTGCTCACAACCTTGACAACAACATAATAGTTGAAACTATTGCTGGAACCCAGGTACCTCTGACCCCAACAGTTTTAACAGAGGTTTTTGGCTTGAGAAATGGTGAAGACACTGCTGAACTATCTGGAGAGGAATTTTCTGATATACTTGCCAGGATAGGTCATCCAGAGGGAAACCCTAGCAAGTTGTTTAAGAGGAACTTGTCAGTTGAATACAGGTTTCTAGCTGATGTTGTAGGCAAGGTGTTGTTGGCAAAGCATTCTGCACATGATACTATCTCCAGACATCAGCTCTGCCTCATGGGAGCTCTGGTAGATAGGAAAAGCTTAAACTGGGGAGAGGTCTTCTTTGACCTGATAAAGAAGAAAATCAATAAAAGCTTTGTAAATTTTGGAAGAATTCTTGGAGTTTTCCTTCAGGCAAGGTGCCCTGCTCTGCTGGTCTCCTCTGGAGTGCACATCAATGCCTCCAAGAGACTTACCTGTGCCCTATTTGGCAAGTGGGACAGGCAGATTAGCAAACCCAGCAGGCCCTCTTCAACTGCTCCTTCAGGCACCAGGACTCAAAGAGTCACTCCCCCACAGGTTTCTGCTGCTGCAGAAGACCTGGTTGTTGCTGGTGCTGCCTCTCCTCCTCCTCCAACTCAAACCCTACCTCTACCATCCACCATTCCAGCCTCATCCCCCATTACCATATCCAGCCCATCTCCAACCTCAATTCCATCTCCAGCAACCACTTCATCACCTCCAGTAGACCAATTCCACTCATTGTTCTCATATCCACCTCCAGATGTCACATCATCTCCATCCATACCATCATTCACCCTTCTGGATGAATCCTACATGGATGATTCCCCCTCTTCTCCTCCAGATTTACCCTCCTCCTCAACATCTTTCCAAGATCTCCTCCACCACATCCTTGACCAACCCACCTTCACTCCATCCATATCCATCCCCTTGTCCTCCATCTCCACAATCCCCACACCTCAGCCATCCATCCCTCCACCATTCAGCCCTCCACTTCCAGCATCCTCAGCCATCCCAATACCCTCTACCTCTGCTCCTGCCATTGAGCATGTAGATCTGCCAGCCTTAGCTGACAAGTTGTATGAGCTACTTGCCCCCAGGCTCTCTCTTCTCATGGAGGCCTCCTTAGCTCATCTACAACAGTCAGTGGCAGCCCTGTCTGCCAGGCTTTCCTCCCTCATTCCTCAGGCAGCACCTCCAGCAGTTTGCCTTGATACAGATGCATCTGCATCCAGGCAGGGGGAGATGCCTTATGAAGCCAGCCTTCATGCTGCTGTTGGTGCTGCTTCTGCTCCTGCTGCTGCTGCTGCTGTGTTTGTATCTGTTGCTCCTGTTGCTGCTGCTCCAGTTCAGGCTCCTACACCAGTTTTGGCAATAGACCTAAGGTCTTTGCTCTCTGCATTTGATACTGCATATTACAGCTACCTCCCAGAGCCAAATGCTGTCCAGCCCCCAGAAGATCTGTCCAAGGCTCTGGTGCCTCTCTCTGGCTGTGACCCCAACATTCTTTCCTCTTTTGTACTCTCAGTGATGACTGCTGCTGCTGCTGATGAAGAAAAGGCTGTATCTGCTTCTGAAACTGTCTTTGCTGCTGCTGAAGAAAATGTTCCAACTGCTGCTGAAATTCAAATTGTTTCTGATGAGCCCACATCCCAGGATTTTCTGATGACAGAGGCTGCTGTTTTTGAGCCTGCTGAAGATCTTGTTGTTGTTTCTGAAGCTGCTGCTGCCATCATTCCTGAAGTAACCAGTGTTGTTTCTGCTGTTGCTCCTGTATCTATTGTTATATCTGCTGCTGAATCTATTGTTATATCTGCTGCTGAATCTGTTGTTATATCTGCTGCTGTTCCTGCTGCTGCCCCTTCTGCTTCTGCCTCATCTGCTGCAATGCAACTGAAGAAAGATCTTATGAAGAAGATAGATGCTATATATGATGCCCAGAGTTCTGACTCTGATGAGTTTAAGACAGATTCTGATGACTCTTCTGCCACCATTGCAAGGAAGAGGAAGGCTAGAAGCAAGGCTATGAGAAGGGTTCCACCTGCCAAAGTAAAAGATGATAATGATATTCCATACTATATTCTGCACAACTGCCCAATTACTGAACATTGGATGCAGTATTCCAAAAATCAGCTAAAAGCAATGAAGAAGAAAAGGAAGTATGAGAAGGGCTCCTCCCAGTTCAAGCACCCTCATCCTCCTCCACCACCTCCACCTGATGCAGGTGCAGGTGGCAGCTCTGCAAGCCAAGCCCCATCTAGAAGCCAGGCTCCCTACCAACCCCATGCTAGAACCTATCAAAGGGAAAGCCAGCCTAGGGGTTCTTACTCTAGGAGAGGAGGATACAGGGGAAATCAAAGAGAGACTCAAGTTTATTCTAAAGGGCATTCCAGGCAGCATCCTTACTCCAGGGGAGGACATGCTTCATCTTATACTTCTTCTGGTCCATTCCCCTATAAGCTCAAAGAAACTGTGACTGCCAGGACTCCTCAAGATAATTCTTCCAACAGGTATGAGCCACCTGTACCATTTGAGGACCCTGAGAAGAATCATGTTGCTTGGACTGCTAGGATGAAGGAGTTGGCGGCATTAGACCAGATAAAGAAAGCCAAAGAACAAGGCCTAGACACTTCCAATACTTCTACTATGTCAGAACAAAGACAGAAGGAATTAGAGAGATATGCTTCCAGCAAATTTTTTGATGCAGAAAGATATATGGAATTGCATCCTGCTGCTGTGGTTCCCAGGGCTACTAAGCAAATTTATTTGGGTGCAGCTGATGACACCAGATCCAAACAAGAAGCCCTGAATCCTAACAGAGAAATCAAAATGGTTAAAGGCAAAGAGAAGAAGTAATTCTGTAAGGTGACAATCTTTGGATTTTCTGAATTGCTATCTGGATGCCACACATATATATATATATATATATATATATATATATATATATATATATATATATATATATATATATATATATATATCTGTGATGTTTCTGCTATGTCTGTATATTGTTTTCATGTTTTTCTGATTGCATGATGTTATTTGATTTTTCCAAAGTCTGTAAATAGTAATCCTAACCCAAATAGGGGGAGATTGTTGGAACACCCTATTACTAATTTGGGTCAGGATCACTATGTCTCTAGGAATCTGTGTTTGACCTTCTGTATAGCTTAATAGGTCAATTAGAATTGAGTCTAAGGGTTAGAAGTCTAGGATTGGAAGCTGCCCTGAAGACCAAGTTTTTCTGTAGACCAAGTCTAATCGTCGAGCTCAGCACGACGATTCGTCGAACTCCGGTCGACGATCGTCTAGCTCAACTTCGACAGATCGTCGAGCTCCATTCGACGATCGCTGAGCTCAACCTCATAATATCGTCGAGCTCCACTCGACGATCGCTGAGCTCAACTTCGCAATATCGTCGAACTCCATTCGACGATCGGTGAGCTCAGGTCGACGATTTTAACTCTGCATTGGATCCTTATCTTTGAGCTCAGTTCGACGATCTTTGAGCTCAGATCGACGATTATTTTGCTGCTTGAATTTTCCAGTTCACTGAGCTCAGCTCGACGATAGCAGAGCTCAGTTCGACGTTTTCAGTTATCTTTCAGAATTCAAATTCAAATCAGTTAGAAGTTATTCTGCATTTAATTCAGAAGATCTGCCAGCCGTTTTCATTTACTTCTGGAGCAAGTTTCAAGGGATTTTTCAAGGAATAATTCAGTGGACTTTTCTTCAGAAGAAATTATGCAATTAAGGCTGTAATCAATGCAGACCAACGACTATCTTTGACAGAGTGATATTCTATTCTGGCACAGAGAATAAAAGACAGAATGTTTTTGAATGAAATAGAGAAGAAATACAGAGATTGATAAGAAGAGGATACACAACTCAGTATACAGAGACTTTTTCAAAATCTTTTGTCAAGGAGAATTCTGAAGAACACTCATCAAAGAGATCAAGCAATCTTCAAATCCCTTCAGCTCTCAAAGTGTTCAAGGCCAACATCATTTCAAGACTCCAGACTCTCAACATTTCAGCTTGCTGAAATCATCTTTTGCTGGAGATCTATCTTTGAAGGCCTATCACCCTCAGCAAAGCTCATCTTCCTGAAGATCAAGGACTCAGGGGGAGCTTTGACATCAATCCACTTAGTCTTCTCAGTTGATTGAGAAAGAGAAGACTGCCATCACTCTCTCACCCCCACTCTGTAAAGGGTTTTTCAAACTCCCTTCAAAAGTTTGAATCTGGTTTTTGAGCACCTTGTCAAAAGCTCATTGGTGGCAAGACACCTGATCAAAAAATCTGATTTGGTTTTTGAGCACCTTATCAAAAGCTCATTGGTGCCCAGGACACCTGATCAACTCATCCTGCAGTGGATTCCTACCTAGGGTGGTAGAAGAGTGGATGTACCCAAGTTTGGGGAACCACTATATTTCCTTGTGTCATCTGGTTCTGCATGTTTTCTTTTTGTTTCTGGCCTAGATTTTCTTGTGCTTAGTTTCTGCATAGCTTAGTTTTGTGATTAGTTGTATTTCTGCTTCCCTGCTCACACTCATTACAACAATTGTTGTAAAGCTTTGCAAAAGTTTTTCTTTGTGTTCAAAAAGCACCATATACTCTATTCACCCCCCTCTAGAGTATATCAGATCTAGTTTCCCCTTTCAAGTGGCCTCAAACATTGGCGTGCAGGCCGGCCACGTATAATCAAACATAGTGTTTTCATTTAGCCTTCGAGGGCTAGCAGTAGCAGCAACAACAACAACCTCAGCCTTTATGCATCTCGCTTGGCTCTCCAGCACCTGCACAGGGACAGCCCACCCAACGGCGGCAAACAGGCAATGGTCAGCATTCAGCTGACCAAATTATAACGATCTCACCCCTTTCCCAGGGCGGTGGTATTCCTTCCCTACAGGCATAAAATTTCACAGGCAAACATGTATATCATGCATTGTGCTCTCACATATATACATGCCAGCATAACTGTCAGCCACGCGGCCTGACAATCCGTATACTCAGGGCACCTTCTTGGTGTACCGGAGAACCAGGGTCCCACCACCGTATCAGGGTCGCAACCCAACGGTAACTATTGAACATTTTGCTCCATGGCGTACAGCCGGAGACTTTAGTCTTAATGCACTTGGATTGGCCCGTAGCCCCCCATTGTGTCATGGCGCGCAGGCCTAAGACTCTTACTATGCGCTCCAACAGCCTGCACTTTCAGGTTTCACATCGGACGGACATAGCGCAGGTCAGATCATCCACCCCCCGTTGCTCAAGTCGCCTTGTTATCACCGAGTACGGTGTACTCGTGGCTATATAAAAGCTGCGGGTCGGTTTCACCTTGCCTATTTCCTTTAGGTGAACCAATCAGCTCACACATAACCAGCCCATTCTCACAGAACTAGCTTGACATTCATCGGTTACCTAGGAGCCACGCCTCGCGTTAGCGACAGAACTCACTTTCCATCCCTAGGCTTAACCGTACATCACTTGAGGGTATTTTCCTGGACTGTCAAGCCAGTACTTCAGGCTACTCCCCTTCACAGGCACAACCCACCAAACATTCCAAGCATCAAAGGTATTTCCTAGCTTATCACGCCAGTACTTCCTGCTACTACCCTTCGCAGGTACAACCCAACAGCACAAGCATTATACGGGTATTTTCCTGGACTACCACCCCAGTACTTCTTGCTACTGCCCTTCGCAGGTCTAACTCGTTGACTCCTTAAACTACACGTTTATCATGGAGTCTTCTCTGGTGCGTATATGCAACATCACCAATCCAGAACAACCTGTCCAGATGGGCTTCACACATCATGCCTATTTCGTACTCCTTCTCCGCATCTATATGCAAAATGATTGGGGATTCCAAGAATCAACCCAAGAGACACCCATAACACGCCACCCTCTGGTGGGGGAATCATATGCACATGACAAAAAGGAAGCCTTCACATGGCTAGGAATAAAATTCGTTACCCTCGAAGACCGCTTCAGCGCCATAAGCTCCTAGCTGGCTGGAAAGAACTGCAATGGATTTTCCTCTACAACGCTGGCCTCGGATCTCATGTCGGAACTCCGCAGCACCACCAGTGGCCAACTCTTCTTCCTCCTCCTCCTCCTTCTTCCTCTCTTTCTCTCTCTAGGATTTAGAAAGATGAAGGCCAAATGACAAATGAGAATTCCCTTCTCATCCACAGCCATAAGGAAGCAGGGAGGCACCTCAGCCATTGGATCACAGATGAAGAAATGGACAGCCATGATTTTGCCACAAAATCATATTTTTTTGCCTGACACGACCTGTGACACGCCCGTGTCCCAGGCTGTGTACCTCAAGCGGTGCTCAACCGACTTATCCAGTCCAATACACGGCCATGTGACACGCCCATGTCACGATCCGTGTCACCTGACATGCCTTCAGACACGCCCGTGTCTGTGGCCGTGTACATCAGGCTACACAAAATTGAGATCAACCCGAGAGGGACATGGCCTATGATACGCCCGTGTCCCAGGCCGTGTGCCCATACACGGCACTAGACATGCCCCAGCTCCACTTCGGCGAGCTGAAATTCATCGACCCGTGAGGACACGCCCTATGATACGCCCGTGTCACAGGTCGTTTCTCTGCACTCGACGATCGTCGACCGAATTTTGTCTACCACTCGTCGACTGCTCACCCGAGAAGGACACGCCCTGGGACACGCCTGTCTCCCAGGCCGTGTCACCCAATTTTCCTAACTCTGGAATTTAGGGTGTTACAGAGTAGACTTCACTCAACGCATGTGGACTTTGCTACATTTCTGTCTGTTTCTTGGGCTTTGACAAGTTTAGCATTACTCAATGCTTTTAGATGTACGCTATTGAGTGAGTTGACTTCACTCAATGTATGTAGACGAAGCCATATTTTCAGCTTGCCAATTGATAGGCTGAGATTATACTCAATGCTTTTACTCACCTGACGTTGAGTAAACAGACTTCACTCAACACCTATGGACCTAGGCGATTTCCAGCCTATCCAGCATCTTCCCTTGCATCTGGCGTTGAGTGAACTGCCTTCACTCAACGCCTATGGATTTAGACGGATTTCTATCCCTCCACATCTTTACTTTATGACCACCTATCACATCACTTGGAATACCTGTCCTATCAATGTTTCAAGGACTAACCTGAATGCAAGAACTTAAACACAAATCAAATACACCTTTATGTATAACATTGACAAGATTAACTTCTTCAAATCTGGGATATTGTTGGCAATGGACCCAATAATCTCTCCTTATTTGAAGAAGTCAAAACCCTCAATCAATTAAGTCAATGACATACATTAACATATGCAGTAGTAGAATATTAACTTAAAACAAGAGAAGAAGTTTAGTTTCTACACTTCCTGCAGAGTGATAATCATCACACCTGCTCTCCTTGAATTGTTGTTACCTGGACTTGATCAATTTAATCATATCCTTCTCATAGTTCTGATACCACTTATATCCTCCTCCTCCTCCTATTATGACTTGATATATCATATCCTTCTCCTCCCCCTTTTAACTTTTGTAAATAGTCAGGGAGGCACTGATTATCTGCTTACCCTTTCTAAGTAAGATAAGCAGCAGTTGAACCACTTGAGAGTGTTGGAGCAGTGCTGGACTTGCTCCCCCTCAACTGAAGCATCATCTATCATGCATCCTCATAGACACTTTAGTCTACACCATCTGGATAGTACTTCCACCAGCATGATACCATTCAAGTTATACAACTTGAACAATTTTCAAATCACTGAAGTACTTGTTCACCTGTAAGAAGGAATACAACCTGCAATAATATGAGGAGCAACTGAAGCAATACCAGGTTCAACATACCCAATTCAAACTTGAAAGTGTTGAACTTTCCTTCATCTAGTGGTTTAGTGAAGATGTCAGCCACTTGCTTGTCTATAGGGACAAAGTCAAGGTTGAAAGTAGAATCACAATATAAGGGACTTTTACTTATCTGGTGGAGCAACTGAAGCTATACCAGGTTCAACATACCCAATTCAAACTTGAAAGTGTTGAACTTTGCTTCATCTAGTGGTTTAGTGAAAATGTCAGCCACTTGCTTGTCTATAGGGACAAACTCAAGGTTGATATATTCACATTCCACATGCTCCCTAATGAAATGATATCTAATCTCAAGGTGCTTAGTCCTGCTATGAGAGACATGATTACTAGCAATTGAGATTGCACTAGTAGAATCACAATATAAGGGACTTTTACTTATCTGGAGGTTATAATCCTGGAGCTGAAGTTGGATCCACAACAATTGATCACATCAGCTACCTGTTGAGATGTACTCTGACTATGCAGTTAAGATTGCAACACTTGTTTTCTTCTTGCTGCTCTAAGATACTAGCCTTTCTCACAAGAACTGATAGGTGTCAGAAGTGCTCTTCCTATCCTCTTTGCAGTCTGCAAAATCTGCATCTGAATAGCATGTTAGTTCAAACTCCCCATTCCTAGGGTACCTTAAGCCAAGATCTGGTGTGTCCTTAAGATACCTCAAAATTCTCTTTGTAGCAGAGTAATGAGATTATTTAGGGCAATCCTGATACCTAGTGTTGGAACCGGAATCCGGTCTCCTGTGGAGTTCGACCCTTGGGGAAGGGGTGGTCTCGTGCCTACTTCGCTCCTGCAAGAAAAACAACAAAGAAGGCAAGGAGAAACAAACCCAAGGGTTCGGCAGGGAGGTCCCACCGCAAACCCAAAGATCTCAGAGCGCTTCCCCTCCTTAGCCAGAAGCCGAGCTAAGGTACCCTCAGAAAGCACTTGAAGATTGGGGCAGGAGAGCACATGGAAGAACCTGCTTTCTGGGGTACCTCTTGGGTCCTATTTATAGCTTTTGAAATCCGGACTGCCAATAACCAAAAGAACTGACCTGAAATTACCAGAAAACCCTTGGTTGGGTCTGCCAACAGGCAAACTCTGCTGTTTTGAAGGGCTATGGGCAGACCGGCGGGGGCAAAACAGTAAAAAGTACCTCATACATCCAGGGGAGCTGCGGGGCTTTGGCCACCTCGGCATGTTCTGATCGCCTACTACTGCCTAGCTCCACTGCGAGGATGCGAGTTGTGGCTAGCTCGACAAATGCCGAGCTCGGGGTTGCCGAACGTCGATCTCTGGTCGACGGATGCCGAGCTCGGTCTCGGCCTCTCCACTGCCGAGCTCGCCTATTGTACTCAGCCCGATCTGCCTAGACCCTGGTGACCTTGCTCGCCGGACACGGGGTTGTACACAATCCCCACTCTTTTCGAGCTTGTCAAAGCTTGGAAAGAAAACATCCAACCCCAAGTGTGCGGCGAGCGCTGGTTTACGAGTTGGAGGGAATCTTCTGGTGGGGGCCACCTACGGCTATATATATGTGCACCTGCCCACATGCCTGGCTCTTGCCATTCCCTTTGCTACCCTGCCAAGATGCCTCTTCCCAAGGAGATCCAAGAGCGCGTAGATCGGGCCCGCCAGGCCTCCGCAGCTCGCGTTGTCGCTCTGACGTCGGTCCCCGCGAAAGCTCCCCAAACCGACTCTACCGAGCCCACCTCCAAGAGGTCTAAGCCATTCCTTGAGGCCGCTGAGCCAATTTTCAACGACTTGAGGGCCACCCTGGCTTGCGAGACCGGCTCTTCCACCCGAACTATCTTGGAGAAGGATAGAGAGGTTGTCGTGGTTGGCGATGACCTGGACGGTCAACCAGATGGCGAGGGCGTCGCACCGCGAGACCCCACACCGCGAGGCGAGACCACGCTCGCCACCTCGCGATTCTCGGCACCGGACAGCCATCCCTAGGATCCGCCGCTTCTCTTTGGGATCCTGCATGTGAGCTCGCAGAGGCCAAATTCGCCAGCGGGCTCCCCCCCCCCCCCCCCTCCTCGCCAAATTGACGCGGTCGCGGGGGAGGGTTTGGGGACCATTCCCACCTCGGGATTCGAGCTCATCTCGCCGAGGGCTCGCAGCCCAGGTCACGGGAAGGATCTGAGGTTCATCCCTCCCCGCACCTCCCTCGATCTGCCGATCTCGTCTGGTCAGTATTGCCTGACTTCTCGCTTCATGAGTTTTTTTCTGCCTCTTTTTGCTAATACCTGTCTTCACAGCTCTTCCCAGTCAATCGGCTACCGAGGAATCCTCGCGGGCAGCCCACTATTCTCCCCTCCCCTCCCCGAGCTCGCTGGACTCTTACCTGGGTCCTGAGGTGGAACAAGGCGAGTTGACGAGGAGGGAGGTCAAGCTCCTCAAAAAGCTGGTGTGCGGGCTGCGCGAGGTGCAAGGGGTCAACGAGAAGCTGCAGCGCGACTACGCTCGTCTTGCTGACGAGGTGCGCCGCAGCCAAGCTGGCGAGCTGATGTCCCCCTCCCGGCTCCTGGACGAAATATATGACGGTCTCTCGGTTGCGCAGAGGAATTCCGAAAGGATCTGCGAGCTGCTCCGCGCTCGGCAGCCTGGGGGGCCGGGGTCGCGATGGGATCTCGGCTCGGGACCTGAAGCTGGGGTGCTGGTGGAGGGTGCGATGGGATCTCAGCTCGGGACCTGATGCTGAGCCTATTCCTGGCAACGCCGCCCAGCGAGAAGGAGGACAGCCTGGACGCGATGTTCGGGAAAAGCTTTCAGGATCCTTCGGGCGACGGCGAGGACCAGTCCGGCGGAGGGGGCGAGGCCTGAGGGTAGTCTGTATTTTTCCTTTTTTGTTGTTTCCTTTTTTGTTTACTCGCCGAGGCAACCCCCTGTAATTACTTTTTGTAAATAATAAAAGTTTTTTGATCATACCCGTGCCACTTCCTTTTATTTTCTTTACTTTCTTTGTTGAGCTCTAAATATATGCGAGTGTTTCCCCACGCGACCTCGCCAAGACAGGTTCCGCGAGCAGGGTAGTCATGAGAGCGCGCCCGCGAGTGGATGCGCTTCCCTTCGCGGCCATAACTCGCACGCGGGCCATCCAGGTTGAGCCCTAAAAAAGGAAGTTTCCAAGTCAAACGGGCAGAGGGGTGAGGTCCCCCGGCCTGGCTCGCCCTCCTTTGGCGAGGCCCGGGTCCGCGACCTCCTCTCCGATGCCGAGCCGGGAATGACGAGTTCATACTCGCCCATGCAGAGTCCTCAGGCCTGGCTTGCCTTTCTGATCATGACGAGATGGTTTTGTCGAGCCCGAGCTCGCCTTGACGGAACCCCTTTCCCCTTGCTTCCTGTCACTGAGGCTGACCTTTCCCCGATATTCCCTAGGCTGACACCATAGAGTGACTTCCAGCCCTGTCAACTAGGTGAGAGCCTGAAAGCGGGATCTGCTCGAGGCCAAGGATGACACCTGAGTGACTTTCAGCCCTGCCAGCTAAGTGAGAGCCTGGCAGCGGGATCTGCTCGGGGTCCATACACATTCCATTGAGTGACTTCCAGCCCTGTCAGCTAGGTGAGAGCCTGATAGTGGTATCTGCTCGAGGTTGAGGATGACACCGAGTGACTTCCAGCCCTGCCAGCTAAGTGAGAGCCTGGCAGTGGGATCTGCTCGGGGTCCAAACACATTCCATCGAGTGACTTCCAGCCCTGTCAGCTAGGTGAGAGCCTGACAGCGGGATCTACTCGAGGCCAAGGATGACACCGAGTGACTTCCAGCCCTGCCAGCTAGGTGAGAGCCTGGCAGCGGGAACAGCTCGGGGTCCAAACACATTCCATCGAGTGACTTCCAGCCCTGCTAGCTAGGTGAGAGCCTGACAGTGGGATCAGCTCGAGGCCAAGGATGACACCGAGTGACTTCCAGCCCTGCCAGCTAGGTGAGAGCCTGACAGCAGGATCTGCTCGGGGTCCGCTACTAACACCATCGAGTGACTTTTATCCCTGCCAGATAGGTGAGAGCCAGACAGCGGGATCTTCTCGGGGTCCAAAATACATTATATTCCTCTATGCAGGCTAGCTATGATGATTTTAGAGAGTTGAAGGAATTTATTATAATCAAAGTGTTGCTTACACGCTTCAGGGGAAAAATCGTTTCAGGTCATCACCACTCCAAGTGAGACTCAGGGTCTCGCCCTCTACATTTTGGAGTCGATAGCCCCCTGACCTCAAGGCTTCCTTTACAATGAATGGTCCCTCCCAGCTGGGGTTGAGCTTCCCTACGAATGCCGACCTCCCTGATGCATCCACCTTCTTCAGCACCAAATCCCCTTCCACAAACTGCTTGACCCTGACATGTTTGTCAAAGTACTTGGCCATTCTTATTTTCACCTCCTCCTGCCGGATAGCGGAAAGGTCCCTCACCTCTTCCACCATGTCAAGGGAGAGCCTCAGTTCCTCCTCATTCTCCGCTTGCCATTCCTCACGGCCTTATTTTGCCGCAACGACTCGCGGCATTTGGACTTCGAATTCTACGGGGAGCACTGCCTCTCATCCATAGGACAGTTTGAAGGGGGTCTCTCCCATAGCCGTGTTGGGGGTGGTCCTTAGGGCCTAAAGAACTGCGGGAAGCTGCTCCACCCAGCTCCCCTTCAAATTCTCCACCTTCTTCTTGAGGAGGTTGACGATGATCTTGTTTGCGGCCTCCACCTGCCCGTTGCTCCTGGGGTGATGGACCGAGGCGAACCTGAGGTCGATTCCAAGCTGCTCGCAGAAGCTGGTGAATTCGGCACTAGCGAACTGGGGCCCGTTGTCCGTGACGATGGCCTGGGGCAGCCCATGGCGACAGATGATCTCCCACCAAACAAAGTTCCTGATTACCTGGGAGGTCACCTTGGCCAATGCCTTCACCTCCATCCACTTTGAGAAGTAGTCAATCATTACTAGGAGGAACCTTCTCTGACCGCTGGCTTGGGGGAATGGCCCAACCAAATCCATTCTCCAAATTGCGAAGGACCAGGGGGGCGTGATACTTCTGAGTCACTGGGCCGGCTGTAGCTGGAGAGGGGCAAACAGCTGGCACTTATGACATCTTCTTGCGAACTCGACGGCGTCTCGGCCCAGGGTGGGCCAGAAATACCCTTGCCTGACTATCCTCCCTTCCAGGGTCCGACTCCCGGAGTGACTCCCACATTCCCCGGAGTGGACTTCCTCCAATATCCTTCACACTTCTCCCTCGGTCACGCAGCGGGCTAGCATCCCTGAGAGGGTCTTCCTGTATAGTTGCCCGTCCTGGAGGAGGTAATACGCTGACTTGTGCCTCAGTTTCTTCTTATCTACCCCCTCCGGATACTCTCCCGTGGAGAGTAAAAACACCACTGGATCCATCCACGAAGCTTGTTGATCAATTTCCATGATCTCTCCTTCTTCGATGGAGGGGAGAAACAGGTCGGTGATGGTGCTCCCCACCTGGGGACTATGCTTCGCTAGCTGATCGGCTTGTTCATTCTCTTCCCTGGGCATGTGTCGGATGGTGAAAGTTTGAAAAGTGCCAATGACCCCCTTCACCTTGGCCAAGTACGATCGCATGGTGGGCTCCCTTGCCTCGAACTCCCCGTTGATTTGGGAAGCTACTACCATGGAGTCAGTAAGGACCTCCACCCGACACCCCCAGCTCCCTGGCCAGGCGAAGCCCTGCTATCACGGCCTCGTACTCGGCCTGGTTGTTGGTAATGGGAAAGTGCACCACCACCGTCTACTCAATTCGAGTCCCCTGAGGGCTTTCCAGGATTACCCCTACTCCCAGGGAATGCCTTCCCGAGGCACCATCCACCCTCACCTTCCAAGGAGTTGGGCGGGTGAGCTCTTCCTCCGCCACTTCAACCACGTAGTCGGCCAAGAAGTCGGCCATTGCCTGAGCTTTGATCGAGAGCTGTGGAACGAAGGATATGTCGAACTCGCTCAGCTCCACCGACCACTTAGCCAGCCTGCCTGAATGCTCCACCCCCTCGAAGATGTGGAGGAGAGGATGGTCGGTCACCACTCGGATTGAGTGTGCTTGGAAGTAAGGTCGCAGCCTCCGAGCCGAGATGATCAGTGCGAAGGCTAGCTTCTCCAAAATCGGATACCTGAGCTCGGCCTTCCTCAGGACCCGGCTCACATAATAAATAGGGAGCTGCCTCTTCCCTTCTTCACGAACCAAGACGGAGCTCAAGGCCTCCGCCCCGACCCCTAGATATAGGAACAGGTCCTCCCCCTCCTTCGGACCTTGGAGCAGCGGAGCCTGTGTCAACTGCACTTTGAGGGCCTGGAATGCCTCCTCGTACTCCTTGGTCCATTCAAACCTCTGACCACCCCTTAGCATTTTGAAGAAGGGGGAGCACTTCTCCCCTGCCCGAGAAAGGAAGCGACTCAGCCCTGCTAGCTTCCCCGTCAGCCATTGAACCTCCTTTGCATTCCGCGGGGACCCCATCTCCAAGATAGCCTTGACCTTATCTGGATTCGGCACGACCCTCGCGGGGGTGAGGAGGTGCCCCAAGAACTTTCCCCTGCTGGCCCCAAAAACACATTTTAGGGGATTCAATCGTATCTTGTATTTGCACAGGGTGGAGAAGGTCTCCTCCAGGTCCCGGAGGTGGGAGTCCTGATAATACGGTTTGCAGTTATTTTATTAGGATATTTTCGGGGTTTTAAAGCAAATCATGTCTTGTAAAGTACTTATTTTGATTCCCCTTTGTATATATTTTTGTCGCTAATGCATTTTTTTTCTGCTTTTTGCAGGTTTTCACGGCTTTCAGCCGAATTTTGCTGTGACACGCCCCAAGGTCACGCCCTACCAGGGCGTGTACCTAGGGCGTGTAACCTAGAGGAATGAAGCAATTGGTCCGAAACTGCATTCCGTGGAAACTTAGTGTACACGCCCTCGGTCACGCCCGTGTCACATCCGACACGGGCGTGTTCTAGAGGCGCGTCCCCAGGTTCCAAGGAATCGCCGCAGCGCGCTCGTTTTTCCCGCTCCACCGTCGCACCGAAAGTGTCACGCCCCAGGGTCACGCCTGACCCGGGCGTGACATATGGGCGTGTACTTCAGCAATTCCGCCCGTCACCTCCAACATTCAATTTCAGCTCAACAAAGTCACGCCGCAAAGAACACGCCCCAGGAACACGCCCTACCAGGGCGTGACTTGTGGGCGTGTACCTCAACTACTTCGTCAGAATTAAATTCCAGGTCGAAAATGTCGCGCCTAATGTGTCACGCCCCAGGGTCACGCCCGACCAGGGCGTGACAGGGGGGCGTGACCCGACCCGAAAAATTCTATAAATAGAGCCCAACTCTGAGGGTTCAGGGACACTTTTTGGATTGAGAGGGGAGGTTCTGTCCTTTGTATTTTTGAACTTTTTTTAAAGCATGTCTCTTCATTTTTAGTTCTTAGCTCTAGCTTTATGCTTTCCCTGTATTAGTTCCTAGCTTCGTTCTGTAGTATAATGTTAATGATAGTGTAGTTTACCTTTCCATGCACTTGTAATCTCTGGTTTTCAAGCTGTAAGATCTCTGTTTCCATTAATAAAAAGTGTTTTCTTTTTCATTTCTGCTCTGTTTTCATTATTCTTCTTCTACTCATCCCCCCTCTTCCACCTCACCATGATTAACTAATCCTCCATGTACTCGATCTTAATGATCCGAGGTTCGAGTGATTAGGTTATGATGCTTTGAATCTTACCTTTTCTTTTTAGGGTTTAGCCTTGAATTACTCTTGATTTATCACGGGTTGGAGGTATATCATCGATATATACTCTCCACCTTTGCTTTCATTCTGGGCTAGCCGAGAGGCCGAAAGTTTGAAATGAGCACTCAAGAGTAAAGGGAGTTGTTCGCACCCCTCGAGAGAGGCAGACGTTCAAATCTCCCGGATTGGAGCAAAATCCAATAGTGGGGTTCACCGCGTAAAGTGAGTTTTAGGCCTCCGATTTAGGCGAGAGTCGGTCGGACCTTCCTAAACTCAGTTAGGCACGGCCTTCGAGAGAAGCGTGTCAATATTCATGGAACCTCCACGGTCAAGGACCTTTACCCTAATTAGCTTAGGTTTATTTATCGTATTTTTCTAACCACTCTTGCCGAGGTGATTTCTGATCGAGTGCATTTTCCCCTCATCGTTATTAAGCTTAAGTTTAATCGCTCTTATAGCTCTTTATCTTTTCATGCAAGTAGCTCTCTTTCATTGCAAGTAGTTCTCTTCCTTTAGTACGTTTAGCTTTCTTCTAAAAAACCTTATTTTTCCGTCGATAAAATAATAGATTTCGTGTGAGTAAGCTTACTCAACTTTTCCCGGATTTCAATACGACACTTGTGTCCCCTAGCTGCATTTCGATAGGTATAATTGCCTTGTTGAATTGTTAGTTTGGTTATTTTCTCCTTGCAGATATCTAAGAGACAATCAATTTTTTGGCGCCGTTGTCGGGGATTCCTCGCTCGTTGATAAATTGAAACCACGAATATATTAATTTTATCACTTCTCTTTCTCAACCTCCTTCTTAAAATTTTTCCGCCTACTCACTTGAGTTAAATGGCTGGATTTTCTTCAAGCAAGTGTGCGTATTTGTAATTTTTCCGCCTACTCACTTGAGTTAATTGGCTGGATTTTATTCAAGCAAGTGTGCGTATTTTATTTTTCCGCCTACTCACTTGAGTTAATTGGCAGGCTTTATTTCAGTAGAGTGTGTTTACTTTCTGTAAAGTGCGTGTGTTTTAATTTTCTGTCGAGTGCGTTAGTGTAGCTTTTACTTTCCGCCTACTCACTCGGAGTTAAATGGCTGGATTTTAATTACCGCCTACTTAATAGAAACCCACATCACAAATTTTTCTACACCACCTAACTCTCTCGAAAAGGGCAAAGTGGCTCTAAATGCCACTATCTTGTCTAGTACCTTGCGAACCCTTCACCGGGTAGCCCTTGGGAAGTTCGGGAGTTAAAACATAAAAAATCTATTTTAAAAAAAAAAATTTCGAACTTCATTAGCTCTTTTATTTTCTAGTCTTTCTTCTCCTTTCTTCTTCTAGTGTATGACCCGCGGAAGTCCGTTGGTTACTTTGGACCTGGACCACGAAATTGAGCGTACTCTTCGGAGAAGATCGCAATTTCAAGGCCCTACTACCCAAGTGCCGGTTGAGGATTCCGAGTCATTTTCTACCTTAAGAATGGCAGAACCCAACGTGGAGGAAGCCGTACAAAGGCCTATGTCCTATTATGCACGACCGAATCTCGAGGGTACAGAATCTAGTATAGTTCGCCCTGCAATAAATAATAATAATTTCGAACTGAAGCCTAGCATAATTCAAATGGTGCAGCAGTATGTGTAATTTGACGGGCTTCAAGATGAAGACCCGAACGCACACATAGCCAGCTTTCTTGAGATTTGTGACACCTTCAAGATAAATGGTGTCACAAATGATGCTATTAGGCTAAGATTATTTCCTTTCTCTCTTAGAATTAAGGCTAAGCAGTGGCTGAACACCCTTCCTAAAAATAGCATAACTACTTGGACGCAATTAACTGAAAAATTTTTGGCCAAGTATTTTCCGCCTGCTAAAACTGCAAAACTTAGGAATGACATTTCTGCCTTTGGACAAATAGACTCTGAGACCCTTTACGAAACATGGGAAAGATTTAAAGAATTATTAAGACGATGCCCACATCACGCTCTGCCTGTATGGTTGCAGGTGCAGACGTTCTATAATGGGCTAAATCAAAGCACGAAGCAAATGATAGAAGCAGCTTCTGGTGGTACTTTAAACCATAAGACCCCGGAAGCAGCTCTTGAGCTGTTTGAGGACATGGCCATGAACACTTACCAGTGGAATGTGCCTAGGACCCGCCCAAACAAACCTGCAGGTCTCTTTGAAGTGGACAATGTCTCCCAACTCGCACTGCAAGTTGAAATATTAAGCAAAACAATTACGTAGATGATTGCTGCCTCCGCCCCTCAGGTATGGGAATCTGCAACTCCTCCAGCTGAACATTTGGATTATGTAAATAATATGCCTAGAACTGCTTTTAATAATTTTTCTGCTGCGAATTATCATCCTCCTGGTTTTAATTTTCCGAATAGTTATAATCCTGCGTTAAGAAATCATCCGAATTTTTCGTGGAGCAATCCATCGAATGATGTGCGCCCGCCACCGCAAAGTGATTTTTCTGCTCCACCACCACCTCCTCAAAGTTTTCCAAAACCTCCAAATTTGGAGGAAATGTTTTCAAAATACATGAATGCTAATGACGCTACGATTAGAACCTTAACCGGAAGTGTTAAAAATTTAGAAAATCAGGTAGGACAGCTCGTTAAAATGATTTCTGAGCGACCCGTAGGGTCTCTTCCTTCCAATACTGAGCCCAACCCGAGAGAGCAAGCGAAAGCTATAACTCTTCGGAGTGGGAAGAAAGTTCCCGGTATGATAAGTGAAGAGCCCGAGGCAATCCCCGCTCCCGCTTTAAAAAATCAAAGCTCCGTTCCCGTTTTAAAAATTCCACCCTCTGCCGAAGAAATTATCACTCCTATTTTAGAAAAACAACTCACTCCACCACCCACCTTTAAAAATAATCCATCCCCGCCATACCCTTCCGAACTTAATAAACAACGACAGGATGATCAATACACCCGTTTTTTAGAAATGTTTAAACAAATCCACATAAATCTGCCTTTCCACGAAGCCATATCCCAGATGCCTAAGTACGCAAAATACCTTAAGGACCTCCTAACCAATAAGAAGAAGTTAGAGAACCTTTCTCATGTCACGTTAAATGTCGAGTGCTCGGCGGTTTTGACAAACGGATTACCGAAGAAAATCAGTGACCCGGGTAGTTTCTCTATCCCGTGTGTCTTTGGTGATCTCTTTGTCAAACACGCTTTAGCCGACTTAGGTGCGAGTATTAATCTTATGCCCCTCTCATTGTTTAAAAAGTTAGGAATTGGTAGTCTCAACCCCACACGCATGAGTATCCAGCTCGCCGACAGGTCAGTCAAATACCCGTTAGGAATAGTGGAGGACGTCCTAGTCAAAGTTGACAAGTTCATCTTCCCGGTGGACTTTGTCATTTTGGACATCAAAGAAGACGTCGAGGTTCCCCTGATCCTTGGCCGACCCTTCCTTGCCACCTCCCGAGCTATCATTGACGTAAGCAATGGTAAGCTCTTCCTTCGAGTGGCCGACGATGAGGTAACTTTCTATATCACCCCCTCGATGAAGAACACACTAGCTAATGATGACTCCTGTTTTTTTATGGATATCGTAAGTGAAGAATCCTTCTCTCACACCTCTAATTTTGAAGAAGAATTTTCCAATTTTTGTTCCTCTCCTACTCCTCCAACTGAATCTCTACACCTAAGTGAAGAATCCTCCACTCGCCTTTCTGATTTTGAAAAAGAATTTTTTGATTTCTGTTCCTCTTCTACTTTTCCAACTGAATCGCTGCACGAAGCCGCCATGGCCGCTAGCAACACCCCTTGTAATTTTACATATAAAAAAGTGTACGAGGACATAGTTTTTGAAAAAGAACAAATTTTCAAAACCTCGTATGATGACCCCCCTACCTTGGAACTGAAAGAACTACCAGAGCACCTTCGATACGCTTTCTTAGAAAAGGACTCCAAGCTGCCTGTCATAATTTCGGCCTACCTCACGGATGCACAAAAGGATAAACTTCTTTCAATTTTACAAAAGCATCGCCAAGCTATTGCTTGGCAGATATCTGATATCAAGGGCATAAGCCCATCTTTTTGCACTCATAAAATCTTAATGGAAGATAATTCACGTAACTCTATACAACCTCAGCGGCGTATAAACCCAAACATGAAAGACGTAGTTAAGGGCGAGGTTATGAAATTGTTAGACGCAGGAATTATCTATCCTATATCCGACAGTAAGTGGGTTAGCCCAGTACAGGTAGTACCAAAGAAGGGAGGGATAACGGTCGTAAGGAATGAAAATAATGAATTAATCCCGACTCGGACGGTGACCGGATGGCGAATGTGTATAGATTACCGTAAGTTGAATGACGCCACCCGCAAGGATCACTTCCCCTTGCCGTTCATTGATCAGATTTTAGAACGACTTTCCGGACATAGCTTTTATTGTTTTCTCGATGGCCTCTCGGGGTATCTTCAAATCCCCATCTCCCCCGAGGACCAGGAGAAAACTACGTTTACTTGTCCCTTCGACACCTTCGCCTACCGAAGAATGTTGTTTGGATTGTGCAATACGCCAGCTACATTCCAACGATGTATGCTCGCCATCTTTGACAAGTACGTAGAAAGCATTATGGAAGTTTTTATGGATGATTTCTCCGTGTTCGGGAATTCCTTCGATAGTTGCTTAGAGAACCTTGAAAAAGTCTTAGAGCGATGCGAAGAAACTAACCTCGCCTTAAATTGGGAAAAATGTCATTTTATGGTGAGGGAAGGGTTAGTTTTGGGACATAAAATTTCTGAAAGGGGTATTGAAGTAGACGTTGCGAAAATAGAAGTTATCGAGAAGCTGCCGCCACCTACGAACATAAAAGCTATAAGAAGTTTCCTTGGTCATGCGGGTTTCTACCGCCGCTTCATAAAGGACTTTTCCAAAATCACCAAGCACCTTACCCATCTCTTAGAAAAAGACGCCCCATTCATCTTTGATGAACTCTGCCTAGCTTCCTTCAATTTAATAAAAGAAAAATTAGTTAATGCCCCAATTATGATAGCTCCGGTGTGGGATCTTCCATTTGAGATAATGTGTGATGCGAGTAGTTATGCGGTGGGAGCCGTACTAGGTCAACGTATTTACAAAAACTTCCACCCCATTTATTACGCTAGTAAAACACTCACGTCTGCACAGGAAAATTACACCACAACCGAGAAGGAGCTCTTAGCTGTAGTATTCGCTTTTGACAAATTTCGCCCTTATATTACTCTTTCGAAAATTATTGTTTTTACGGACCACTCGGCCCTCAAATATCTTCTCTCTAAAACAGATGCCAAGCCTCGATTGATTCGCTGGGTCTTACTCCTCCAGGAGTTTGACTTAGAGATCCGTGATAAGCGAGGTGCCGAGAACTTGACCGCAGACAACCTTTCGCGCCTAGACAACCCGTTTATAGAACAATTAGACGAAAATTCTTTTCATTACTATTTCCCTGATGAGAAGCTGTTCATAATTAACACATCTAATTCTCCTTGGTTTTCCCGCATTGCCAACTATCTAGTGGCCCGTGTGCTCCCAAAAGAGTTTTCATCTCAGCAAAAGAAGAAATTCTTTTCTGAGCTGAAAAACTATTTTTGGGAGGACCCGCATCTTTTCAGAATTTGTGTCGACCAAGTGATCAGGAGGTGTGTTTCTTTTGATGAAGGATTAGATATTATTAAACACTTGCATGAAGGACCAACAGGTGGGCACTATCAAGCTGCTCGCACCGCTCACAAAGTGTTAAGCGCGGGTTTTTACTGGCCCACCCTGTTTAAAGACGCGCATGCCTTTGTGTGTGGGTGTGATAGTTGCCAACGGTCGGGAAATATTTCGAATAAAAATGAAATGCCACAAAATTATTTCCTAGAGTGCGAAGTTTTCGACCTCTGGGGGATTGATTTTGTTGGCCCTTTTCCTTCTAGCTTCGGGAATAAGTATATTTTAGTTGCTGTTGATTATGTTTCACGTTGGGCCGAAGCCCAAGCTCTTCCTACAAATGACGCCCGAGTAGTAGTTAATTTCCTAAAAAAATTATTTTCTCTATTCGGTACGCCGCGCGCTATCGTTAGTGATAGGGGTTCCCATTTCTGTAACGCACAATTTTCAAAAATCCTAACTTAATATGGCGTTACTCATAAGCTTTCCACTGCCTACCACCCCCAAACTAACGGACAAGTTGAAGTAGTCAATAGAGAAATAAAAAAAATTTTAGAAAAGACTGTTTCAACATCTAGAAAAGACTGGTCAGCCAAATTAGACGATGCTCTATGAGCCTACCGAACAGCGTACAAAACCGCCCTCGGATGTACGCCATATCGGTTGGTTTATGGAAAATCGTGTCATTTACCCGTAGAGTTAGAACACCGCGCCTTTTGGGCCTTATGATTTTTAAACTTCGATCCCCACTCTGTCGGCGATTTTAGAAAATTTCAACTTAACGAACTCGACGAGTGGCGCTCTTACGCTTATGAAAATAACAGACTTTATAAAGAGCGGACGAAGCGTTTACACGATCGACATCTTAGGCACCCAAAAATCTTTAAGCCGGGCGACCAAGTGCTTCTTTATGATTCTCGTTTACGTTTATTCCAGGGTAAATTAAAATCACGTTGGTCGGGGCCTTTTACTGTTTTAGAAGTCTTTTCTTATGGTACTGTTTTAATTTCCCACCCTGATAAGGGTACTTTCAAGGTGAATGGTCAGCGTCTTAAACTGTGTTTCTGTGATGATGTCAGTCTCAACCCTGTTAACTCTATCTTTCCGGTCCTGACATTTGATTAATTTGAACTTTATTTTACTCACAAACTTTGACCTTTATTCGAACTTTATTTTTTAAACCATATTTGGGACAATCTTATTTTGATGCATCGAGCTCAAACGACGCTTTAAACAAAGGGCGCTCTTGGGAGGCAACCCAAGTTATCTTTTTCTGTTTTCTTTATTTCACACTTTTTGCCCTGAATGGCTCCGGTAAGCTGAAACTTCTGCGATCGCCTGCTCCAACGGTTCTGATTCCATGACAAAGTCCACCGGACGACGTTTCATGACGACCCACAGCACAAGCATGGCGGAGCAGCATCACTCAGCTTTCCCTGCAAAATAAAACCGGGGAAGTACCTGTTTTTCAATTCTGTCTTTTATTTCTGTACTTTACTTTTCTCTCGTTCTCCGACCTCCTTCTCCATTGAGGACAATGTAGATTTTAAGCTTGGGGGATGAGTTCCTCCTTTTTGCTTTTTGTAATTATCCAAAAAATCCAAAAAATTCAAACAAAATATGTATATATATAGCTACATTTTGGTATTTCAATAAGTACCCCATGTTTATGTTTTGTTTTTCTCAAACTTCTTTATAAACAACGTAGTTACTTATAATTTTTCTAATCATTTTTTAATCATATTTCACAAGTAAAATGTTGGTCATGCTGTGTTTCTAATTCACGGTAGCATGTTAAGGTAAAATATTTCTCTAAAACGTGCATTTCTATTATGGTTTTCCGTTCTTTATTTTCTTTACTTTCTCTAAAAATTTATCATCCACTATTTTCCTTTTCGTCTTTAGATAATTTTTGTAAGAACAAATTTTGAATAACGTGGTAGATATGAACAATCCAAGTCACATATTATCTTTATTTTCAAGATAATTTCATCAATCTTCTTTTATTATCTCGAACTTGCTTTTTGAAATTTATCGACTCTATGTTTTAAATAAGTTTAAAAAAGAGCATGAAAATGATTTAGGCCATTTTTGTTTGCGTTTGAGTTTTCCTGCCAACCTAAAATCTTTTACCACTAGTTAGCCGCTTTTGAGCCTTTTTTCCAAATTCATTTGATAACTCCACACAACATTTCATTTTCACCAAAGCCCAAATTCCTACCTATCTAATCACACTAATTTTTTTTGATAGGAAATTTTGTGTTATCTTTGGAGAAATTGTTGAAAAAAGTGTACTTAAAAGCAATGTATTGAAAAAAAAAGAGAAAAAATGAATGAAAATAATAATAATAATAAAAAAGAGATAAATAATCATAAAGAAAAAAAAATAAATTTATTTATACATATTTTGTTTAAAATAAATTTATTTTTTTTGAAACTCGTTGTTTTGGTTTAGTGTGATTTTTAAGCCTCCATGTTTATATTTGAATTCCACTCCTATTCATATTCCTAAACCAAACGTTTCGGTCCTATTAAGTCCTTTTTATTCACGCCCTTTTTTAATTTTATTTAACAACTAAGAAAAGAAGAAAAGTAAATCAGTTTTAGTTTTGGATTTAAACTTAGATTTTTGTTATTTAATTGATATAATTATAATGCGTTGCTTGGATCTAGTAATAACTCAATACGTTCTTTTCATTTTCACTGCCTTGCTCAAATCTATTTAAAGAATTTCGTCAAAATTCTGGATGATTTATTTTTATCAAGTAAAGTTTATAAAAGTTAAACCATACCAAAATAATTGTTTTAGATTTACGTTTTACATTCTCCCTACCTAGAATTTCGCATAGTACTTGTATAAGTATGATTAAAACTTTTTGAATTAGTCACTTTTATGATTAGCTAGTCTTTATATCTTTGCTTGGGGACAAGCAAAACTTAAGCTTGGGGGAATTTGATAATACGGTTTGCAGTTATTTTATTAGGATATTTTCGGGGTTTTAAAGCAAATCATGTCTTGTAAAGTACTTATTTTGATTCCCCTTTGTATATATTTTTGTCGCTAATGCATTTTTTTCTGCTTTTTGCAGGTTTTCACGGCTTTCAGCCGAATTTTGCTGTGACATAGGAATGAAGCAATTGGTCTGAAACTGCATTCCGTGGAAACTTAGTGTACAGGCCCTCGGTCACGCCCGTGTCACATCCGACACGGGTGTGTTCTAGAGGCGTGTCCCCAGGTACCGAGGAATCGCCGCAGCGCGCTCATTTTTCCCGCTCCACCGTCACACCGAAAGTGTCACGCCCCAGGGTCACGCCTGACCCGGGCGTGACATATGGGCGTGTACTTCAGCAATTCCGCCCGTCACCTCCAGCATTCCATTTCAGCTCAACAAAGTCACGCCGCAAAGAACACGCCCCAGGAACACGCCCTACCAGGGCGTGACTTATGGGCGTGTACCTCAACTACTTCGTCAGAATTAAATTCCAGCCCGAAAAAGTCGCGCCGAATGTGTCACGCCCCAGGGTCACGCCCGACCAGGGCGTGACAGGAGGGCGTGACCCGACCCGAAAAATTCTATAAATAGAGCCCAACTCTAAGGGTTCAGGGACACTTTTTGGATTGAGAGGGGAGGTTCTGTCCTTTGTATTTTAAAACTTTTTTTAAAGCATGTCTCTTCATTTTTAGTTCTTAGCTCTAGCTTTATGCTTTCCTTGTATTAGTTCCTAGCTTCGTTCTGTAGTATAATGTTAATGATAGTGTAGTTTACCTTTCCATGCACTTGTAATCTCTGGTTTTCAAGCTGTAAGATCTCTGTTTCCATTAATAAAAAGTGTTGTTTTCTTTTTCGTTTCTGCTCTGTTTTCATTATTCTTCTTCTACTCATCCCCCCTCTTCCACCTCACCATGATTAACTAATCCTCCATGTACTCGATCTTAATGATCCGAGGTTCGAGTGATTAGGTTATGATGCTTTGAATCTTACCTTTTCTTTTTAGGGTTTAGCCTTGAATTACTCTTGATTTATCACGGGTTGGAGGTATATCATCGATATATACTCTCCACCTTTGCTTTCATTCTGGGCAAGCCGAGAGGCTGAAAGTTTGAAATGAGCACTCAAGAGTAAAGGGAGTTGTTCGCACCCCTCGAGAGAGGCAGCCGTTCAAATCTCCCGGATTGGAGCAAAATCCAATAGTGGGTTTCACCGCGTAAAGCGAGTTTTAGGCCTCCGATTTAGGCGAGAGTCGGTCGGACCTTCCTAAACTCAGTTAGGCACGACCTTCGAGAGAAGCGTATCAATATTCATGGAACCTCCACGGTCAAGGACCTTTACCCTAATTAGGTTAGGTTTATTTATCGTATTTTTCTAACCACTCTTGCCGAGGTGATTTCTGATCGAGTGCATTTTCCCCTCATCGTTATTAAGCTTAAGTTTAATCGCTCTTTTAGCTCTTTATCTTTTCATGCAAATAGCTCTCTTTCATTGCAAGTAGTTCTCTTCCTTTAGTACATTTAGCTTTCTTCTAAAAAACCTTATTTTTCCGTCGATAAAATAATATATTTCGTGTGAGTAAGCTTACTCAACTGTTCCCGGATTTCAATACGATACTTGTGTCCCCTAGCTGCATTTCGATAGGTATACTTGCCTTGTTGAATTGTTAGTTTGGTTATTTTCTCCTTGCAGATATCTAAGAGACAATCAAGTCCACATCCCAGCTTTTGATCATGAGGTCATCTACATACACCTCCAAATTCCTCCCCCTTTACTCCTTGAAAACTCTATCCATCATTTTCTGGTAGGTTGCCCCAGCATTCTTCAGCCCGAAGGGCATCATCTTGTAGCAGTAGCATCCATCACCTGTGATGAACGAGACATTCTTGATGTCCGGGGGGTGCATCCTGATCTGATGATAACCTGAAAAAGCATCTAAAAAACTCATTACAGAATAACCGACGGCTGAGTCAACCAGCACGTCGATTCGAGGCAAAGGATAACAGTCCTTAGGACAGGCTTTATTAAGTAAGGAAAAATCGATAGACATCCTCATTGGCCGTCTCCTTTTTTAACCATGACCACGTTGGAGACCCAGCCGGGGTACTGAATCTCAGACATGAAGCCGGCCTTGAGGAGTTTAGCCACCTCCTCCCTGATGGGTTCCGCCAGCTTGTCCGCAGTGGACCTCTTCTTCTGCTGAATGGGGCGTGTTTCCGGGTCCAGGTTGTGGCGGTGACAGGCCACATCTGCGTCAACCCCCGGCATCTCTGCGGCATTCCAAGCGAAGATGTCCACGTTCTTCTGGATGCACTCCAGCATCCTGCCTTGGTCCTCCGGGGTCAGCCCCCCGCTGACGCGGATCTTCTCCATCCTTCCTCCTCGGGTGAGCACCTCCAGCTCCACCACTTCCTCTGCTGCCTACAGCCTGGATTGCTCCCCCCATCCCTCGGTATCCCCTTCCTCCGGAACGGGGACCTCTACCTCCATCTCTCCTCCCACGGCCCTCACTTCGGCCACCTCCTCCAGATCTCCTCCTGCCGCCTCCTCTGCATAGTCCTTCACTTCCAGCTCCTCCCTTCCTGCTTCCTGCTCGACCTCCTCCGTCCTTCGCCCCATCTCCTCGGCTCCCTCCTGCCAGGATATGGTGTTCACTGCAGTGACATAACACTCCCGTGCCACCTTTGGGTCCCCCCTGACCCTGACCTGGACCCCCTCAGTGTTGAACTTCAAACACTGATGGAAAGATGAGGGGACGCAGCGGAAGGCGCTGATAAGGGGCCTCCCGAAGATGGCGCTGTACCTGCTGGGGGCGTCCACAATGACGAACTTGCAGTTTCGGGACTGCCCCCCCCCCCCCAAAGTGACATGGAGACCCACTCCTCCCTCTACTTCCTTCCTTTCTCCGGAAAACCCGAACAAGTCCCCGTCTGAGGCCAGCACCCTCTTAGCCTCCACTTTCATTGCGTCAAACGCCTTTTTGAAGACGACGTTGACGGAGCTCCCGTTGTCCACGAGGATCCGAGAGACGGTAAAGTTCTCGATGGCTGTCTTAATGACCAGCGCATCGCAGAATGGGTCTTTGTGGTCCGGCATATCGCTCCTGGAGAAAGTGATCCTCTCCTCCGGGGGTGGGGTTTGGGATGTGGAGGCGACGCTTCGCCGGTACATGGTGTGGAGGCTTGCCTTGCAGGAGGCCTCGACCCCTACTCCCCCGTGGATCACCCCGATCCCCCCTCGGGTTCCAACATCCACCCGGTCTTCGCACCGATCGTCCTCTGCGCGAGGCAGGACCTCCTCGATCCTCACTTCTTGTCGTCCTCCCTGCTGCTGCTGCCGTTGTTGTTCCCGATTCCCTCTCACCTCAAGGAACTCCGGGCAGGTGGCTGTGGCATGCCCCTCTTCCTGATGGAAGTCGCAATAGGGCAGCTCCACCCTGACCTCTCTTCTCCTCCTCCTCCATGCTCCCCTCCTTGCTCCCAAGGCTATGGCCATGGCCTCTTCTTGATCGGGGAGCCGGGGCCTCTGGCCCTGCCTCCAGCCTGGGGGGTGGAACTAATCTTGCCTCTCCTGGTAGTGGTCCCTTCCGTAATACCCTCTCTGTGGCCCCTGCCCCTGCCACTCGGGTCTCCATCCTAGCCGTCGGTCGGGCTCTTGACGCCCCCACCTCGGTTGCTGCTGCCCCTGGAGCTGCCTCTGCTCCCTCTGCCTGGGGTCTCCTCTCCTCTCCTCCTATCCTCTTCCTCCCTTCGACTCCTTCTCCTCCTCAGTTGCCCACCTGGCCAGCTTCCTTGCATATTTCGGGTTCGACGCCTCCCCGTCGACTTCTCTTGCCGCCCTCTCCATCAACTCCTCGTAGGAGAGGGGGGGGGGAATTCTCTTCAGCTCCATTCGGAAGAAACCCTGTTGCAGGCCCAGGGTAAAAGCCATCATCACACTATGGCCCGACATCTCCTGTACTTGAGTAACTTCCTCCTGGAATCGGTCCACATAGCTCCCCAACGTATCGTTCACCCCCTGCTTTATGTGGAACAAGGACTCGGACTCCTTCTTCCTCCTCTTCGAGGTGGTGAATCTCAGCATGAACCCTCGGCGTAGGTCCTTGAAGCAGTAGATGGAGCTGGCCGGGAGTTGGTTGAACCACTCCCTTGCCTTCTCCCGGAGGATGATAGCGAAGAGTCGGCATTTGAATCCGTCCGACATCTGACGGATGGAGACCACATCCTCGAACCATTGGACATGCTGGACCGGGTCTCCCTTCCCGGTATAGTAAGACATCTCGGGTTCCCTGAACCCATCTGGGACTGGATCTGAGGAGACCAGCTCGCTGAAAGGACTGCATCCACCCACTGGGCGAGCTAGCGAGTCTCGCGAGCCCAGCTCGCCGAACCGGCCTCGGCCTGCCGAGCCGGGGAAGAGCTCGCGCCCTGGGAGCTCGCACCCCCGGCCTTCCTCGGCTACTTCCTTCCCAGCTCGCCGGTCGGGAGAGTCCTCGCCCAAAGAGGGGGCGGCCGCGATCTGGGCTGCCGGAGTCGAGCACTCAGCCCGTGCGCCGAGTGCGAACTTGACGAGGTCCAGTACCTCGTTCCTGAAGTCTTCCAACATCCACACCGTTGCGAGAGATGGGGGGCGGCGAGTTCTGCCTGTCAGATCCTTGTCCTCCTGTCATTGAGTTCGCCGAAGCTTTTCTGCGCTGACCAATGTCTACGCTCACCGCACCAAAATGTTGGAACCGGAATCCGGTCTCCTGTGGAGTTCGACCCTTGGGTAAGGGGTGGTCTCGTGCCTACTTCGCTCCTGCAAGAAAAACAACAAAGAAGGCAAGGAGAAACAGACCTAAGGTCTCGGCAGGGAGGTCCCACCGTAAACCCGGAAGATCTCAGAGCGCTTCCCCTCCTTATCCAGAAGCCGAGCTAAGGTACCCTCAGAAAGCACTTGAAGATTGGGGCAGGAGAGCACAGGGAAGAACCTGCTTTCCGGGGTACCCCTTGGGTCCTATTTATAGCTTTTGAAATCCGGACTGCCAATAACCAAAAGAATTGACCTGAAATTACCAGAAAACCCTTGGTTGGGTCTGCCAACAGCCAAACTCCGCTGTTTTGAAGGGCTATGGGCAGACCGGCGGGGGCAAAACAGTAAAAAGTTCCTCATATATCCAGGCGAGTTGGGGGGCTTTGGCCACCTCGGTATGTTCTGCTCGCCTACTGCTGCCGAGCTCCACTGCGAGGACGCGAGTTGTGGCTAGCTCGGTGAATGCCGAGCTCGGGGTCACCGAACGTCGATCTCTGGTCGACAGATGTCGAGCTCGGTCTCGGCCCCTCCACTGCCGAGCTTGCCTATTGTCCTCAGCCCGATCTGCCTAGACCCTGGTGACCTTGCTCGCCGTACACGGGGTTATACACCTAGCACAAACACATGAAGCATACATGATGTCTGACCTACATGTAGTTAAATAAATAAGAGAGCAAATTATCCCTTTATACAAAGTTTCATCAACAGGTTTTCCTGCCTTATCTTTGCCTATAGGCATACTTGAACCCATGTGAGTTTTTATGATGGAGGAATTCTCCATACCAAACTTCTCTATTAACTCCCTAGTGAACTTAGACTAGGATATGGACAAGCCATCATCAGTCTGCCTAACTTGGAGACCCAAGAAGAACTTGAGTTCACCCATACTACTCATCTCAAACTTCCCTTGCATAAGTTTGAGAAACTTTCTACAAAGGTTATCATTAGTAGATCCAAAGATAATCTCATCTACATATATCTTGACTAGGATGATCTTACCCTTAGATTCCCTTAGGAATAGGGTCTTGTCTCTCTCCCCCCTTGAGAATTTGTTCTCAATGAGGAAGCTGGACACGGTCTCTTACAATGCTCTAGGGGTCTTCTTTAGCCTATATAGAGCTTTCCTAAGTCTATAAACAGAATTAGGTGAGTTAGGAACAACAAAACCTGGAGGCTGGTCAACATAGACGTCTTTCTTTAAATCACCATTTAGGAAGGCTGACTTCACATCCATTTGGTAGACCTTGAATCCCTTGTGTGCAGCATATGCAAGGAACAGTCTGATGGCCTCCAATCTTGCTACACGGGCAAAGGTTTGATCAAAATTAATACCTTACTCTTATCTATACCCCTTAGCTACTATCATTGTCTTGTTCTTGATTATAATGACATTTTCATCAAGTTTATTCTTATAAATCCACTTTACTCCAATGACATTATGTCCTTGTGGTCTGGGAACCATCTTCCATAACATACATCTCTTAAACTGGTTCAGTTCTTCTTGTATAGCAACAATTCAAGACTAATCTATGTTGGCCACTTCAAATTTCTTTGGCTCAACTTGTGAAAGGAAGCTTAAGTAGAGTGATGTGTTGATACTTCTGCTCCTGGTCACTACTCCTTGGCTGGCATCACCAATGAATTGGTTTCTTGGACGATCTCTCAGATGCCTGATTTCTAGAGGCAATCTAGCTTCAACTTCAGCTAATGGGGCAGCTTCTTGTTGATCTTCATCCACCTCATTAGTTTCTAGCAGTCCCTCTTTTGGAATATCCACTTTATCTTGGATACCTAGAGCTGCTTCCTTAATGGTTAGCTGGTCCATCATCTGGTATATACCTGCAGTACTAGAAGAGGAGCTTGGCAGCTCAATGTTAATCATAGTAGACTCTTCAAATACTAGATGTATAGATTCTTCTACAACTTGTCTTTTCAAGTTGTAGATCATATAAACTTTACTATGATTGTTGTACCCAACAAAAATCCCATCAAAGGACTTGGCAACAAACTTAGTCACATAGGATTTCCCATTGTGAAGCACATAGCACTTACTACCAAAGATTCTGAGATAGCCTAGATTTGGGTTTTTTCCCTTCAAGATCTCATGGGGAGTCTTCTTGTGGCTCTTGGTGATAGAGGCCATGTTGAAGACATGACATACAGTATTCACTGCCTCAGCCCAGAAATATTTTGGGAGAGATGTATCACTCAATAAAGTACTTCCAGCCTCTATGAGAGTCTTATTTTTCCTCTGAACAATCTCATTTTATTGGGGAGTTCTTGGAGAAGAGAATTCTTGATGAATCCCTTGCTCTTCACAGAAGATTGTCATGCTTTCAGACTGGAATTCAGTTTCATGGTCACATCTGATTTTGATCACTGAAGTGTTAAGATCATTCTGAATTTGCTTGACAAACTTGATGAAGATGTCAAGGGTTTCATTTTTTTTCTTGATAAAGAACACACAAGCAAACCTGGAATAGTCATCAACCACCGTAAGGTTGTAGACTTTCCTACCGAGATTTTGAACTGGCATAGGACCATACAAGTCCATATGCAAGAGGTACAAACATCTGACTGAGTATTTGATCCCAATGCCCTTGAAGGAGGATTTTGACTGCTTGCCCTTTTGGCATGCTGAGCAAATGTCCTCCTTGGTGCACTTCACATTAGGACCATTCCTAACTAGATCTTGACTGAGGAGCTTACCAATGGTCTTGTAATTCAAATGAGCTAGCCTCTTCTGCCATTGGACACAATATGAGACTTTCTCATTTGCCACTAGACAAATAAGAGAGTCTGTATATAGACAAAGAAAGTTTAAACAATAAATATTTCAACTCCTAGTGACTGTCAAGATGACCTCTTGGTCACTTGAACTCTTAATCTGACACTCATCCTCGTGGAAGAAAATAACATAGCCAAGATCAGAGAGTTGGCTTATTCTTATGAGGTTGTGTTGCAACCCTTCAACATAAGCCACTCTTGTGATGGTTACTATGTCATTGGTAATGTTACTATAGTCTCTAGTCACCCCTCTATCTGAACCACCAAAGATAACCTTGGGTCCATCTTTCACTAGAGTGTACTACTTTAAATTTCTCCTTTTCCCAGTCATGTGCCTGGAACAACCACTGTCCAAGTACCATATAGGGATACGGTCACTTGGACTAACCTGCATTACCTAATTTATATTTCCTTAGGACCCCAATATCTATTGGGTCCTAGATGCATGTTAGTCTGAAAATGACCTTGTATACTAGCAACATTACTGACTGGTGGACTAATAGTTATTCTTGGCACACTTAGATTGTACCAGCAGTCTACAGCAAAGTGGCCCACTCTGCCACATCACCAACATTTATGAATGTTGTATCATCTTTTCTGTGCAGGCCTAGCAGTTTGGTTAACTGCTAGATGAACAGTATGAAGAGGTGCAGCAGCCATCTTCAGATTCCTTTCAGCAAGGATTTGACTGAAGGTAAGTCTTCTAGCTAGCATGTTTGGCCTTCTCTGAGTGCCAGCATTAGCACATTTCTTTTCAGAAATCATGCACTTGATTGTATCAGACACAGCCAAAATAGGCTTGCAAGATGACTATCCCTCGGTTTGATTCTTTGCTGAATGATTTTGAACCTTTGCTGCAGCCACATTCTTGAGAGTGGGGGCTGGAGCACCAAAGACAAATGGTCTAGGATGGGCCATTTGAATTTCTTCATGGGCAGCCTTAAAGGCACTCACCGTGTTATACCTTCCACCATGGCTGTGAACATTTTTGTTCACACCAGTGGATCTATCATTCATCCAGTGACCAAAGATGCTTTCTTGGTCATACCTGTTTGAAGGCAACTGAACTTTCCTAAAAGGATTGGGAGGCATTGAAGCAAGAGGCTGAGTTTGAGGTGGAGCTTTGCCCTTTCCTTTGGAAGGAGCAACTCTTGTGCTTTCCTTAAATCCCAACCCCTTCTTACCCTTCTATGAGGAGGAGTCTATCAAGGGTAACAAAGTACTTAGCTTAGAATAGCTATCCACTATTCTTTGCTACCTCTAGAGCTTCTCTTCAAGGTCCCTTATGTGACTATTCTTGAACTTGATGGTGCCAATCTGAATGAGAGTGATGTTTCTCAGTTGGATAACTTCCCTTGCTTTCTGATCCAGCAGAGTTGCTTTTCAGTCAGCTGGGCATCAGCTAGCTAAAGAGAGGCAATCTACACAACTTGCTTTTTAGTCAACTTTTTGCATTTCTTAAATGCATCCAGAAGTTCACCATATCTGTCAATCAATTGATTGACATCTCCTTCTGATACAGAATCATCTTCACCACTGGATGAAGAAGCTTCTGTACAGGGACTAGTCTCATATCCAGACTCAGAAGAAGAGCTTGATAGACTTTTTACCTTGCTTTGACCATGCTGATCCTAGCTGGATTCCTTCTCATTCATTTCCATCATCCTATAGCCACTGTAGGCATATTATTCATCTTCTTCATCTTCATCATCCATCTCTGAATCATTATCTGAGTGTGATAGATGGGCCCTGATACCTATTATGGTAGCAGGATAGTCTTCATCTGCTACTATAGCTTCTTATTCGGCAACAACAACAACTAGCCCAATATAGGCTTCTTCTTCAGGCTCAGATGAAGATGAGTCTGCCTAGACCTTCTCTTTCTTAGCCATAAAGGACTTCTCCTTCTTGCCCTTGTGCTGCCGTTGTTTCTTCTCAACAGCTTCCTTCCTCTTCACTGGGAAGTCAGCTATCACATGTCCTAGTTTGTTGCAACAATGGCAAGCAACTATAGAGGAATTGTATTTGCTGGATTTAAAATCATACATGTCAGCCTTGGAATAATTCCTCCTATAATGATAAGAGGTGGAAGGTCTGCACTTCCATTGTTTCTTCTTCATCAACTTCTAAAAGTGCATGGAGAAGGCAGCAAAGTCCTCATTTGACATGCTGCATTTTGATGCCTCTGACCCTAAGCTGTCTGAATCAGCTGGTCTTCTTGGAGGAGAGGGAATACTCTCCTTACTCTTCCTGATGTTGTCTGCCTTGAATGCCAAGGACTTCTCCTTGGCTTCGGATCTACTAGTGGCCTCCTCCTCTTTTTTGGTAGCTAGCTGCATCTCATAGGAGAGCAGCTTTCCAAATAATATTTGGAGAGGAGTCTCAACAAGCTTGGATGCCTCTCTTATGGCATAGATCTTAGTATCTCAATCTCTAGTGAGAGATCTTAGGAACTTGTCATTTATTTCATAATGAATGAAGACCCTCCCATAGGTCCTCAGATCATTAATGACCCTGAAAAATATTTCATAGCAAGTAGCTATGTTCTATTTCAGGGTTTGCCTGGAAACCTCATACTCGTAGTTGAGTATGGACTTTCTATCATCTCTTACCTCTTCATTACACTCTATTTAGACCACAAGGGAATCCCACATCTCCTTAGAGGTCTGGCAGTAGATCAAGTTCTGAAAGGTTGAATCATCAATAGTACTGACTACGATGTTCTGGGATCTCTTGTCCAAGGCAGCCAACATGTCCCCATCCTTGGTCATTTCTGAATAAGTCTTGGGTGTCTAGACATTTGCATCCAGAACAAAGATATTCATAGGGATAAAGGGTCCCTCCATTACTGTCACAAAGATCCTAGGGTCGTAGGCTTCCATAAACAGTCTGACCCTCTCCTTCCAGATTCCAAAATTCTCCTTTCTACAGATGGGGAGTTTCATGGAACCTAGCTCCTTATGGCTCTCTCTAGAACCCATAAGTACAGAGTTGTAGCTATACTTGGAGATCACTCAGATTGTTAAATACTTTTTGAGCAACCTCCGTCTAATACCACTTGAAAGTCTTTATTTTCAAGGTAGCTTGCAACCTAGGGGTGAATAGGTTTGTTGGTATCTTGTGACTTTCTTTAAGTTTCTTCATTAAGTGCTTTGTGTGTTAATTATTATCATCTTTTTAAGAACCTACAATAAATAAACAACATAGAAAAGCACACAGAGAATATATAATGGTTCCCCAGATTATGGGTACAATGCACTTCTCTAAAACTCGGCTCAAAGAGCTTACACCTCAGATCCCTCAGAATCTCTTAGTCTCCTCCAATACTTATAGCTCAGGCACTAAGCACTACAACTCAGTGATCAACTGATCACCTACCTTAGGCCGAAGGCCCTACCACTCAGGCTGGGAGGACAGCCCTACCTAAGAGGAAACTTGCTCGTACCTCAGAGAGAATGACTCTCCTACAGCTCAGACCAAAAGGCCCTACATCAGATCAAAAGTATCCTACAGCTCAGGCACAAGTGCCCTACAACTCAGAGAGAATGACTATCCTACCTCAGGCTCAAAAGTCCTACAGCCCAGTGATCAAAAGATCACCTACCACAGATCCAAGCTGGATCCTACAATCAGATAGTATCACTCTCCTACAACTCAGGAAACTTTGTCCTACTTCAGGCTCAAGAGCCCTACAGCTCAGATCCAAAAGGATCCTATAAAAATAGTTGTTTTAATTAATTTGACAAAGAGAAATTTCTCTTTGTCAACACCTAGAGCTGAGTTATCTCAGCTCTATCTTTCTTTACAGCAATAGGAAGAAGTTCTTCAATAAAAGGCTACCTCTGCTGGAAGTTACTCAAAATGTTGCTTCTGAACTTATTGTAGAAGACTGAAGATTTGCTAGGTCTTGAGTTCTTCAAACAGCTAACTGAACCTGCAGAAGACTGAAGACACTCCTCTTTTTTTTTATTAGAAGTATTCCTGATCTTATTGTAGCAGATGAGAATGTTACAGTTAACTGAAATTTTTGTTCTACTGGAAGACTTCAAGCTTTTTCTCGACATCAATGACGAGGAAGATGAAGTCTAACTGCTCTTTTTCTTTTTGAATGACGCCCTAAAAGTTTTGTTCAACATTCGGAAGCTGTCCCTTTTATCTTCTGCAGATTAACGGCTCCAGGAAGCTGTGGGGACCACCTGCAGCAGACAGCTAGATCTTGCTTTAATAGAATAAGTCATACAGTAGACCTCTGGCAGAGTTTGTCATGTTCTGTATCTTCCCCGCACTTAACTTGAACTCAGTTGACTTGTTGACTTTACTGACGTCACTATCTGTATACTTAGCCAAAATCAAACATCATTAGTATAGGCATTGAGTGAGTAAGATTCACTCAATGCCAAAACACTTAGACAGATTTCTATCTATCTCAGGCGTTGAGTGAGCAAGCTTCACTAAACACTTTTGCCCTTAGCCAATCTTTCTGTCACTAGGCATTGAGTGAACAACCTTAACTCAACGCCAAAACACTTAGAAAACTTTCTCTGCCATTAGGCATTGAGTGAGCAGCCTTCACTCAATGCCAAAACACTTAGAAAGGTTTTCTATCATTAGGAATTGAGTGAGCAACCTTTACTCAATGTCAAAACACTTGAAAAAATTTCTCTGTCTCTAGGCGTTGAGTGATTGAGCTTCACTTAATGCCAAACTGCTTAATGGGAGTTGTGTCACTTAGCATTGAGTGAGTAAGCTTCACTCAATGCCATCACACTTATATTTTATTTTGGTCACTTGGTATTGAGTGAGTAAGCTTCACTCAACGTCAAACTACTTAACAAATTTCCTTCTGTTATCAGACATTGAGTGAGCAGTATTCACTCAATGCATTTGGAATTAGCCAAATTTCAGTGAAATTACAGTCTCTGACTGACTAAGGTTCAGTCAACACATTTTATCACATGGCGTTGAGTGAGTAAGCTTCACTCAATGCCTGTGGACTTAGTCAAAAATCTACACAGATTTTCTGTGGTATTGACAGTCTGTGCTATACTCAAAGATTTATACTATATGGCATTGAGTGAGTAGACTTCACTCAATGTCCGTGGACTTAGCCACATTTCTGTCTGTTTCTTTTTAGGCTTTGACAGGTTCAGCATTACTGAATGCTTTTAGGTATATGTCATTGAGTGAGTTGACTTCACTCAATGCATGTGCACTTAGCCACATTTTTAGCATGCCAATTGATAGGTTGAGACTATAATCAACACTTTTACTCACCTGACATTGAGTGAATAGACTTCACTCAATGCCTGTGGACTTAGGCTATTTCCAACCTATCCAGCATCTTCCCTTGCATCTGGCGTTGAGTGAACTGGCTTCACTCAATGCTTAAGGACTTAGACAAATTTCTGTCCCTCCACATATTTACTTTATGAGCACCTGTCACATCACTTAGAATACCTATCCTATCAATGTTTCAAGCACTAACCTGCATGCAAGAACTTAAGCTCACATCCAATACACATTTATGTATATCATTGACATGATTGACTTCTTCAAATCCGAGACATTGTGGGCAATGGACCCAACAAAAACTAACAGGGGAAAGCTTTATAGCTCCCTAGAACAGGTCAAACTAGAAAAGAATGAAGAGGCCAGGTGAAAATTCAGAAGAGATAAAAAGTTAGGTGCACTGCCACCAGATGTTGTAGAGCCCAACAAATACCTTCCAAATCCATATAGCTATTTTGAAATACAAAAGGAAAAGAAGAATGATGATAAGTAAAAGGCTACCAAGAAACCCAATAGGGGATTGTGATCAAGGAACCAGAAATATGATTTGTTTTGAGTTTTCCTTAAGGGTTGTAGGAATATGATCATTTTGTTTTATACACACAGTCTATTTATGACTTTTTCCTTTAAATGAAAATCATATTTTTGTGTGTGTATAAATTATCGCTTTTAACTACTGTGCTGATTTATCTGTTGTATATGGTAGTGTATATCATTGACTAGGGTTCTGACTTCTTTAAATAGAGGGAGATTGTTGGGTCCATTGATCACAATGTCCTGGATTTGAAGAAGGCCCACAAGTCAATGGTATACACATGAATGTTTTTGATGTATTCTCTAAGTTCAATGTATGCAAGTTATTCTCTATTGCACTGATTTGACAGGTAGTGTGAGTTACAATGAAGTTGTATTCAACACAGGATGCTGACAAACAAGAAATCTGGCTAAGTCAAGAAGCATTAAATGAAGGCATTTCACTTAACGCTAAGAGGCTAAAAGCATTGACAGAACTACATGTAGTCAAAGCCGCATTATTGCCGTCAAGAAATCTATCTAAATCAAAAAGCGTTGAGTGAAGACAGCTCACACAACGCCTACTCAACAGATAATCTGTCTAAGGACAGAAACACTGAGTGAAGACAATGTTGGGAAAATTTCCCTTCAATGTTCCCTGGATTTGAAGAGACATCACCATAAATAATAAAATCATAGATGTATTTGATGCATGCTTTAAGTTCAATATGTACAGGATGTTCTTTGGAACAATGATTAGACAGGTGTTCTAAGTGACAATGACAAGTGGACACAAGGAAGAATGCTGGAAAGATAGAAATTTGTCTAAGTATACGAGCGTTGAGTGAAACCAGTTCACTCAATGCCAGATGTCAAGGAAGAATGCTTGAAAAACAGAAATTTATCGAACTCCACAGGCATTGAGTGAAGTTAGTTCACTCAACGCCAGATGTCAAAAAGCTCTTAGTAAATCATGCATAGTCAAAGTACAACTATTTGCAAAGCAGATATGTGCCTAAGTCCACATGCATTTATTAAAGGCAGTTCACTCAAGGCCATACAAACAAGAAGCATTGAGTGAGGATAGCTCACTCAATGGCAGAGAAAGAAGCGTCGAGTGAAGCTCAGACAGTAAAAGCTTTAGCACTAACAAGGAAGAAATCTGGAAAAGTCCATAAGCATTGAGTGAAGCCAGTTCACTCAACGCCAAGCTCTGAAGCATTGACAAAACAAGCTTCAGTCAAAGCCTCAGAAGATGCAGATAGAAAAGTTGTTTAAGTCCAGAAGCATTGAGTGAGGATAGTTCACTCAACGCCAACTCAATAGAGAAATTGTCTAAGGATAAAAGCATTGAGTGAAGGCTGTTCACTCAACGCCTCATCAAGATGATTGGAAAGTCAAGTATACGTTGAGTGATGAAGGCTCACTCAACTCACTCAATGCCTATCAACAGAAAGTTTGTCTAAGGACAAAAGCATTGAGTGAATTCAACGCACTCAACGCCTATAAACAGAAAGTTTGTCTAAGGACAAAAGCATTGAGTGAAGTCAATGCACTCAACGCATATCAACATAAAGTTTGTCTAAGGACAAAAGCTTTGAGTGGATCCAACGCACTCAACTCTTCCTCAACAGAAATATTGGTTACGTCCAAATTTGTTGAGTGAGGACCAATCACTCAACGCCTAGTGAGACAGAAATCTATCAAAGTGTTTTTGCGTTGAGTGAAGAATATTCACTCAACGCATATACTAATTTGTCTGAATTTGGCGAATTCCACAGATGCTGACACCAGCAAAATTCAAAATCATTGCGGGAAGTCTACCGTACGCGATAAACGGCGTCGCAGGCCTACTATATGATACTTACTAATAAAGCGAAGTTGCAGCCAACAACTATTGCGGGTTCTGAGGCTCAAAGAGTCGTTGGACGATGGAAGATAAAAAGCATTCTAATTAGCGAGAAAAGATTAACTCTTGCGGATCGATTTTTGAAAAGGGGCGGAACTTTATCTTCTTCCTCTCGCCATTATTGCAAAGCCTGAAGAACAAGTTCAAACTTCTGATCTGAGAGTTCAAGAAGGTAGTTGCGATTCTCACCTGCAATAGCAAGTTTAGAGAAATATCTGTGAGAAAGAAGAAGCAACAAGGCTTAACCCTAGTTGCAGCGGATCTATTGATACAAGATAGATGTTGTCATTCTCACCTATAACAAAAAAGTTCAGAAACCTTCTCTTTTTGAGTTATAAGAAGAAGTTGATCAAGCTTATAGTTGTTGCTCATCTTCAAGGCCTCTGTTCTAAACTCAAATACAATCAAGGCTTGAAGAAACAGTGCTCTCCAGGTTACTTTACAGCACAAGTAGAACCAACTTGAAGATCCACCATCTTGTTGTTATGAAGAAGATAGGATAAAGTTTTCTTAGTTCAGGAAGAAGAAGGCTCAGAGAATCATATCTCTGGAGTTAAAGTTGGGGCTGAGTTATTCTCAGTCCAGGAAGGCAAGCTTAGAGAACATTTCTCTGGAGTCAAATCAACACCAACTAACCTTTCTCTTTGTAGGATCTACTCTTGGATCTGAGCTGTAGGGTCTTTATGTCTGAGTTGTAGGATCCATGTTGTGGATTTGAAGTAGGGCCTTTAGCCTGAGGTAGGATCTGTTTCAAATCTAATATAGGAGAGTTTTCATCTCAAAGTGGTAAGGCTATCCTCCTAGCTAGAGTAGTAGGACTATTAATTTAGTCTGTGGTAGGTGATCTTTGGATCACTGAGCTGTCGGAGCAAGTTTGCTCTGAGTTGTAGGGCTTTGTGTTTAAGGTAGGTCTTGGAGTAGACTGAGAGATCCTAAGGGATCTGTGTTGTAATCTCTTTATAGTCTAGTTGGAGAAGTTGTCTTGTCTAACAAGCTGTTAGAAAGGTGGGAGGGACAGTGGACGTACCCATAATCTGGGGAACCATTATAAAATTCCTTTGTGATTTGTATCATTGTATTGAAAGCAAAATATAACTAAATCACAACTCACCGAAAACAACACAAGAAGGAATAAAACCTATTCACCCCCCTCTAGGTGTTAGCTATCCTTGAAACAAAAGACTTTCAGACATACCACTCAACGCCTCATCAAGCAGCCAGACCAAAGACAAAAACATTGAGTTAAGAAGCTACACTCAACGCCTTCATACAGAGAAACTCAACTAAGTCAAGAAGCGCTGAGTGATTTTCATAACTTGCACTTTCTCAACATGTAAGTTATATCAGAGTAAGAGAAAATACACGTCGTGATATCACGCCATGCAGTGGATAACTGCAGACGCTCAGGCAAAACTCCAAACTCTACAAGTTAAATGACATCCATAAGTTATTAAGTAAAAACCAGTTTAAATTTAGATGGTCGTATCCCTCGGTACAGTGGATCAACTAGTCCACGAGTAAGAGTATAGTTATACGCTGCGGAAATACTTTAATTATGTTGGATTAACATTCTACACGAGCATAAACATCCCCGAAGGACAACTTGTGGTATGCAAGACTCTAGATTTATTATAAGTACAGAAATAATTTTTATGTTAGTTAGAAAATAACATTTTAGGTTTAGAAAGGTGGCAAGTATGAAGTACTAGTAGTAAATGCTTTTTATAAGTTAAAATACCTAACATGCAATCTAGCATATACATTCCCAGAGAGCAAGTAGAAACAATTAAATCGTATAAAAATGACTTAGCAGCTAGCAAGTACTTAACAATAAACAAGATCTTATGGGCCTCAACAATCTAACATGAACCCACCAAAACAATATATGTCCGAAATAAAGGAAAAGTAAACAACAACTACCTCACAACCGATGAGGGATAGACAGCTGCAGAACACAAGTCTAAATCCAAAACTCCTAGCCACTCAACCGACTACTGCTTCAATCCTGTGGCATTCACAAGAAAAGAATACCTCGGTGTAAAATATACAAGTGGGGATAGGAAGCAATAAACAAGGAGGCAAAAGGGTTACCAACCCCGAATCCATGAATAGCTAAACAAACCTCAACAAAATAAGAAATAAATATCGTGATAAATGATAAACTTACCAAATCCAAGAGAAAGGTACTTGCACCATGTGCAATAAAGAACTCAGCTTCATAAATGCATATATAAATAAGTATATATATATATATAAGAAACAGGTCAGCTCTACATTAGTGAGCAAAATCACCGGTATAATCTGGTACCTGTGGGCGAAGACACCTCCGCCGACACACCCACGATAAAACTTCACAAGGGCCCAAGGGAAGGAGGTCTTGTATCTTGACACTCCTAAAACCGGGGGAAAACCAGTACCTGGGGGGGAGACACCTCCGCCAGCACACCCACAGTCATAAACCCAATTAAGGTCAAAAGATCTATCAAAAATACCGGCAACCATAGCCAAGACACAGAAAACCCATAACCAAATCATTGGACTTCTCCAATAATAAATGGAGGAATAAATCCCAAGGAAATTGGCCTAAGATCAAACTTGATGAAAACTGCAGGAACTGGACTAATTTTATTTAGCAAAAATAGCCTACTGATGATATACCAAGAATCAACAAAAATAAGACTAAGTCCACAGAAAAGCATCGAGTGTACTCGATGCCGCGTCGAGTGCAGTCCACGCTCTCGACGCCAACCAAAAAATAGGATGGCATTGAGTGTATTCAACACACTCAACGCTGTGTTTAGTGTAGTCAGCCCACTCAACGCTTTTACACTAAAGCTCAAAAAAAATCGATGGTCGTTGAGTGCATTCAACACACTCAAAGTCGCGTTGAATGTTTATAGCTCACATAAAGCTTGATAACTTAGCTGCCAAAAATCATAAGATGGCGTTCAGTGAGTTCAGCTCACTCAATGCTGTCAACATTTTTCTTACTTAACCGTAAAACTATGTGATGGCGTTGAGTGAGTTGAGCTCACTCAACGCTTTATCACTTAGCCGCAAAAAGAACCAGATTACGTCATTGAGTGAGTTCAGCTCATTCAACGCTGTCAACGCATAAACACTTACATTTCATATCTAAAGCGACGACGTTGAGTGAGTTCAGCTCACCCAACATTGTCAATGCTTTTATACTTAGCTTTTACAGTTTTTAAGCGAAGGCGTTGAGTGAGTTCAGCTCACTCAACGCAATCAATGCTTTTTACTTAGCTTGCTGATTTAAGCGATGACATTGAGTGAGTTAAGCTCACTCAACGCTGTCAACACTTTTATATTTAGATTTACAGAATTAAGAGACGGCGTTGAGTGAGTTCAGCTCACTCAGCATTGTTAACGATTTTAGACTTTGCTTCTAAAATTTTATAGAATGGCGTTGAATGTACTAAGCTCACTCAATGCCGCGTTGAGTGTATACCACACACTCAATGCTTTTTAACTTAACTTCTCAGACCACTCAGCAAGGCGTTGAGTGCATTCAACACACTCAATGCTTTTATAATTAGGCTAGAAACTGAATATCAATGCTAAGGCTATACTCAATGCCTAAGATAGAAACTTGGCAGGAATGCTATCCTACCTAAACAGAGGATATTAGACATAAAACAACCACTAATTTTTCAATAATTTAATTAATAGTATTAATAATTATTTTATCAATATCTAAACCTAGACCAAGAACAACTTACTGTCATATTCACACAGGAAGAGATTTCTCCTGTAACAATGCTCCCTCACCACAGCCACTAGCTTGCTGCTATGCTAAGCACTATTCGGCCTTCTAGGACAGAAACAGTAACATGAAAGCTTGGCAAGGGTGTAAATCACCACTTGCCCTAAGATTTATAGAAAACGAATTTGGTAAGGAGGAGATCCTACCCTAATTATGCTTTTGTACCAAGAGGAAATTAAGAAAATGTGAAATAAAAACAAGCAAGGGGGGAAACTGCCACTTGCCTTAAATCTCCAGAAATCCGGCCAAGCAACGCTCCACCTCACAGATCTGGTCGCAAGAACACCTAAGAAACAATTCCTGAAACGTTTCGGGATGAAAGAGGGTCAAAACCATATACCTTGACCTCAAACAAAATCCAAGAAACTCGAAAAGCTTACCGTAGAAACGTAGATCTAGGTGAGATCTACCCGGATCTACTCTCCAAAGATGATTTTGAGCACCAACACTCCAGAAATTGGTGTTCTAAAGCTTAGAAGAGACCGCCGCTCTCGCTCTTCTCGAAACAGCCGACAGTTTCAAGAAAAAGACGATGAATATGGTTTGTTTATTCACAAGGCTATTTATACTTAGGAATATAAGTATTATAATAATAGTTTATTATTAAATAATGGTCCAAACGACCCAAAAATTCGCGCCAACACAGATTTCTACAAAAATCACACTATACCTAAATACTGACGCTACGAACCCAACGTTGCAGTAGAAATTAAGATTCGACGAACCAAACTCAGGCAAACAACTCCCAAAGCCAAAACACAAGCATTCCCAAAGAGACTCCACCGAGTCACAAAAACAGACCCGTCTCACTAGGGAATTTTGCAAACAGGCTAAACCCAGCCACACACAGAAAACCTAAGAGCTAAAACCACGCTCTAAGAATGGCATATGCTGAAAACACGTCAACGTAATGCCCTGATGTCATAAACATGTCAGATAACGAATTAAACCAAATATCAAAAAATCAGGGGTGTTACAGTCACTCCCCCTAAAAGAAAGTTTCATCCCGAAACTTTACACACAAAACCTATATTATAAAATAAAAATAAATAACCAAGGGTTATTGAAAAGAATAAATAACAATCAACTATGAGAATAGATGAGGATGAGCCTCCCTCTTAGCTGACTACAACTACCAAGTGGCGCTTTCCACCTCTTGGTTTCGCCACAAAACTTTAACCATTGGTATGGTTTTCCTCCGTAACACTCGATCTTGAGTATACAGAATGCGGACAGGAATTTCTACACAGGAATGATTAGGCTCCAACTGGGGCACAACATCAAGAATCTGCTGGTCGCTGAGCACACATTTTTGCAACTAGCTCACGTGAAACACGTCGTGCATGCCGGGAAAATTTGCGGGCAAATTCAGCCTATAAGCTGATACAGCAATACGCACATCAACCATAAAAAGTCTCGCATATCTCGGGTCCAACTTATGAATCTTTCCAAATCTCTTAACGCTAGACATTGGGGAAACCTTCAGAAAAACCAGGTCCCCAACCGCAAACTCCAAATCAGTCCTTTGACGATTAGCGTTCTTCTCATAACGCACCTGAGCTATACGGATCTTTTCTCTGATATTCTTCACAAAAATATCCATTTCTTTTAATGCTTCGGGACCCAGCAACAGTCTCTCACCAACCTTGGCCAAAAACAAGGGAGTTCTGCAACGTCTCCCATATAAGGCCTCAAACGGGGCCATCTGCAAGCTCTCTTGATAGCTATTATTATAAGAAAACTCCATCAATCTGAGTCGCTCATCCCACGCTCCTCCGTGGTCCAATATATAACATCTGATCATGTCCTCCATGATCTGATTCACTCTCTCCGTTTGACCATTAGTCTGCGGATGATAAGCAGTGGAGTACCTTAGATTGGTACCCAACCCTTCCTGTAAGCTTTTCCAAAAGAGAGACGTAAATCTAAAGACTCGATCTGACACAATAATAGCTGGCACTTCATGTATCCTAATGACCTCATCAAGGTAAAACGTTGTTATTTTCTTCATGGAGTAGTCAAACTTGAAAGGCACAAAGTGGGCACACTTTGTCAATCTATCCACAATAACCCAAAACGAATCATGCCCTCTGGGAGATCTCGGTAATCCAGTAATGAAATCCATGGAAATACTCTCTCATTTCCTGGTTGGAATATCCAAAGGTGTCAACTTACCTCAAGGACTTCTATGATCGGCCTTGACTCGCTTGCAAGTAAAGCACTCAGATAAAAACTTGTCTATATCACCCTTCATTCCAAACCACCAGGAAATATGTTTTAGGTCTTAATACATCTTTGTAGAACTTGGGTGGTAGGCAATACTAGAACTGTGTGCCTCACTACACAACTTAAATCGAATGTCCTCAACAGAAGGAATACAAAATCTATCGCGGTACTTCAAGGTACCCGCGTCATCGATCGAAAAATCTGGTAAATCCCCTTTCTCAGTTCTCTTGTAAAGGTGCACCAAATTAGGATCTTTCATCTGATGCAGTCTTGTCAGTGCAATCGATGAAGGTTCAACTACCTCCAAACTACCTAACGAGTTACGACTTCCAACATAAATATCCATCAAGAGAAATTCTTCTACCAGAGAATCCCCAGAAAGATTAAAAAAATTTCCCGTCTTTCTACTCAGACTGTCAGGTACCACATTAGCTTTGCCCGGATGGTATTGGATCTCGACATCATAATCTTCTATATACTCTAACCATCTTCACTGGCACAGATTCAACTCCCTTTGAGTGGAAACGTATTTTGGACTTTTATGATCGGTATAAATCTTACACAACGCGCCACACAGCAAGTGCCTCAACAGCTTCAAGGCATAAATCATAGTTGCAAACTCTAAATCATGCGTAGTTTAATACCTTTCATGAATCTTTAACTTCCTACACCCATACGCTATCACCTTACCTTCCTACATCAGCACACAACCCAGACCAACATGCGATGCGTCTACATATACCGCATATTCTAACCCTTCAGTAGGCAGAGACAAAACTGGAGCAGTGCACAATATCTTCTTCAATTCTAGAAAAGCTTCCTCACACTTATCGCTCCAAACGAAAGATGTGTTTTTTTTTGCGCCAGTTTAGTCAAAGATGCAGATAATGTAGAGAAACCCTCTACAAACCATCTATAATAGCCAGCCAACCCTAAGAAGTTCCTTATGTCCTTGGGTGTGGTTGACCTATTACAATCCATAACAACAGCTATCTTCTCAGGTTCAACCGAAATTTCATCTTTATTTATCACATGACCCAAGAAAGAACCCGAGGCAACCAAAACTCACACTTGCTCAGCTTAGCAAACAGCTTATGGTCCCTCAAAGCAGAAAAACTAAACGCAATTATTGGGCATGCTCATCAGCACTACGAGAATAAACTAGAACATCGTCTATAAATATGACCACAAAATGGTCCAGAAAATCCCTGAACACTCGGTTCATCATATCCATAAAGGCAGAGGGTGCATTTGTCAAACCAAAAGACATCACCAAGAACTCAAAATATCCATGCCTGGAATGAAAAGCAGTCCGTGGGATATCCGTCTCACGAATCCTTAACTGGTGGTAGCTCGAATGAAGATCAATCTTTGAAAACACTATGCTACCACGCAGTTGATTAAACAAATCATCAATCCTCAGTAAAGGATATTTGTTCTTGATGGTGAGCTTGTTCAATTCTCTATAATCGATGCATAACCTCATCGATCCATCCTTTTTCTTCACAAACAGCATGGGAGCACCCTAAGGTGAAGAACTTAGCCCAAAAAATCCATTTTGCAACAAATCATCCAGCTGTGTACACAACTCCTCCGGATCACGAGGGGCCATTCGGTGTGGTGCCTTAGCAATAGGACGAGTACCCGGCTCCAAATCTATGACAAACTACACATCTCTCTCAGGTGGAAGACCAGGAAGATTATCAGGAATTACATCAGAAAACTCACGCACCACAGGGATCTCCCCTAAACACTGCAAAACAATCGTGGTTTCCAAAACTGAAACAAAACAAGCAAAATGTAGTACCCCAATTCCCAAATTTAGGTTCAGGCTGGGTGACACGGCCTGGGACACGAGCGTGTCCCAAGCCGTGTCCTGCTCTGTGCACTCGAGTGGATCTCGGGTGGGTCTCGAGTGGGTCTCGAGTGTGCCTCGAGTGAGGCACACGGCCTGGGACATGGGCGTGTCCTAGGTCGTGTCCTCCTCTGGTCGACGAACTTCACGAGTGGTCGACGAAATGCACTCGAGACAGCGAACACTGTAACGCCCCCTATTTTTCGATGATTTTATTTGAATGGGTATCGTCATATCTATGACATAGTGGCGTTACTTTTAACGTCGAGTTGACGGCGCAATGTCGTTAAGGTATTTTCGCGTCCGTACGGTCGAGTCGGCCGAATTCTTGTTGTAATGGGAAAATTTTGCGTTTGGAATTTAAGTTAAGTAATTTTGGACTTGCTCGTCAAGTTTCGTTGCAATCCGAGCGATATTTGGGCCTCGACGATTTTCCATAGTTTTGTGGAATTTATGTTCGTCGTAAACTTTGAAAATTTATATCTCGAGAATGGCTCGTCTGATTTTGGTTTTGACTTTGTCGTTGCATTCGTAGCATCAGTGTTCGCCTACGGTGCGAATTTCATTTAATTCGGCACGCGTTTGGGTCTTCGTTTTGATCTCGTATTTCCTTATTCAAAAATATAAAATATGAATATTTTAATATTAAAGTACTATTCAAAAATGAAAAATATTATTCATTCTTATAGTTTGATCAAAATGATATATATGCAAAGAATTGTTTTTCATGCAATTGTTACTCGTGTGTTTTTATTCTGCTCGAGTCCTCAAGTAAATTTTTTCCTGCTTCTCGTGTGAATGTTCCTGCTTCTCGGGTGAGAGGTACTGTTCATGGAAATTTCTACTCGAGTAAATTTCCTGCTGTCGTGTAGATCGTCCTGTTCATGCAAAATTTACTCGAGTGATTTATTTTTGCCTCTCGAGTAATGTTATTCTGCTTCTCGAGTACCTGTATTCTCATCTCGAGTATTGTTCATTCATCCCGAGTAGTCCATTGTAGTTTGCGTTAGAATGCCGTTTTGAAAGTCGAAACGATGTCGTATGGAAACGTAGTTAACATGAAATTTGTTCGTATCGACAAGAAATTTGTCCGTATGGAAACGTGGTTAACATGAAATTTGTTCGTACTCGAGTACTATTGATTTTACTCGAGGACCATTGATTTTACTCGTGTATAGTTGATTTTTATCGAGTACTATTGATTTCCTCTCGAGTACTAGTAATTTTTCTCGAGTATTTTACATTCCTCTCGAGTACTCTACTCTCATTCTCGAGTAACCTTGTTCATCTCGAGTAGTCCTCTGTTATTTACGTTCGGGAGCCGGTTTGAGGGTGAAACGGTATTGTATGAAAAAAATAGTTAACATAAAATTTGTTCGTATCGACGAGATCTACAACTTGCATGTCGGGCACGTTTTGATTTGAAGCCATCTTAGACCTCTATTTTTGATTTTCCCGTATCAGCTCATAAACAATACATTTTTTTATATATTTAGACAAAACTTTTTATAATTACATATATATATATACTCTTATAACTTAGGGTAATTAGAGAAAAAACTTCATCTTCTCCAAAATTCTAAACCGAACCAGAGAAACGTAGGCGAGAGAGAGGAAGTCGTTCGTGAATCTTCCGGTGGCCGCCGACGGTGCTCCGGTGCTCGAAATCTTCAACTGAGTATAGATCTGGAAAGCTCTCGTCAAGAGCTACGCCATCGTGGTAAAACTTCTCCAATTTCTTGAGTTTTCTCATTAGGGTTTTTCGACCAGAACCTCTCTTTCTGCAATTTTTGTCCAGATTTCAACATCCCCCATCTTCTTTCGCCCCAATCTGCGATGTGGACTGAATTAGAGAACTTTTCCGGTAAAACCAAGGCAAGTGGTGGTTTCCCCTCGTTTCTCATTGTTTGATTTGATGGTAACAGCTAAGTTTTTTATGTTCTTTAAAATTTTCTGCACTTTGTCTTCCAATTTATTGTCATGATTAACCTTCTTGATGACCACTTGATGTTGTAAGATTTTGTCTTAGTGAACTCTATCTTGTCAGGATATGTTTAATCGTTCTTGAAGTGTCTTATTGATGGTTTTAAACGCCTTATTGAAAGACTTGATTTCAAGAGCCTAGACACCTAGGGGGGGTGAATACGTTCTAAATTTTTCTTCAAAAAAACTTTAGGCAAATAACAAAATTTATCTCAGCACTACAGCAATTCAAATCACAGAATAATGAACACAGCACAGCATACACCATATTTATAGTGGTTCTCCAAGGTTTGGGTAAATCCACTTTCCCCCTTCACCTATCCAGTAATGAACTAGATTCGGCCTAACTTCCTTCCACTTCTCAGATTCGCAGATCTTACAGCTCAGAACCAAGAATGGTTCCTACAACTCAGAGTGAATCCACACCCCTACAACTCGGGCACAAGCCCTACCTCAGCCTCTTTCACAGGACTACAACTCAGAGTGAAACCTCACTCCTACAACTCAGGAAACAGCCCTATCTCAGCCTCTTTCACAGGCCTACAACTCAGAGTGTCACACCACTCCTACAGCTCAGGCAAAAGCCCTACCTCAGACTTTATAATTACAGGCTTACAACTCAGATCTAATAACAGATCCTACCAGAAATAATTTGATAATGCGATATAGAAATTGCACCAGATGAATCTCTTCACTAGTGAGCTTCTTGATCAGTTCTTGAATGGACTGATCTTCAGATCCAACCTGACTTAGCCGTTTCAAAGCTTCTTGATAGAACAAAATAAGGTTGATCTTCACTTGATGTAGAAGTTGATCTTCAGATAGCTTCCTTCTTGAATTCAGAATGAAATATGAATCTTCCTTACAGACTGATCTGGATCTGCCTTCGTAAGGGTTTCCCCTTTTATTGTTGTAGAAAACTTCTCTCTGAAGAATTCACTTCTTTAATGTAGTGTTCCTTGCTTCTCTTCTCTATTTTTTCACTACTTCACTTCTACACTTTTATTAACTTTATGTTGTATCGAGCCAGTCCTTTATATAGAGTTTCCTCCTGATTACTGGATTATTCGGTTTGTAACAGTCTTCTGACAGTTCTGACAAAAGTGTCAGATCGGTTGGTTAAGGTTTTCTAACTCATCATGAACCACTCAGCAAACTGCTTCACATGTGTCGACACAAATAGAGTAAGTGTCGACACAAGACTTTATGATGTCGGCACAACACTCCATGTGTCGACATAGTCATTCTTCTAGTACTCGACATAGCATCTGTTAAATATGTTGACACAAGTCCTGTGTGTCGACACAGCTTCTGCTTCTAGTGTCGACATAACTTCTAAGTGTCGACACAGCTTCTGCTTTCAGTATCGACATAACTTCTGAGTGTCGACACAGCTTCTACTTTTAGTGTCGACATAACTTTCTAGGTGTCGACAGAATTCTGGTGTGTGTCGACACAAGTTCTGTGTGTCGACACAGTCGTTGTCGACAGAATTCTGGAATGTATCGACAGCTTCTCTGTGTGTCGACACAAGTCCTATTTATGTCGACACAATCTGTCCCTTGGTGTCGACACAGTGTTGTCGACTAATTTTCTTTGTGTCGACATAAATTCTGGGTGTCGACACAATCTGGCCCTTGGTGTCGACATATCCATTCCCAAGTGTCGATACTTGTACTTAGAAAAATATTTCTTCTATTTACTTAACCTTCACATGATAACTCAATACAACATCAAATACAACTTGATACATATCACTGAGTTAGGTGAGGCTTCTCCAAATCTGGTACACATTTTCCAATGTACCCAACAATCTCCCCCTATTTGGAGAAGTCATAACCCTTAGTCAATTATATACATCACTTATAATAAAATAACAATATGATGTATAAAAGCATTCAATGGCAGGGTAACATATAAACAAAATAGGTAAACAATATCATCACAGAATATGATACTAACTTAATAAGCATGAATCATTGTTTTGTTTAAACTTCACAAAAGTGTGTTGCGAACAGATTATATGGAGTTAAAAACTGAAGATTATAATGTTATAAGAATCTAGTCAATTTATCCTAAGGTTGATCAGGCTCCTTGACCACTATGCCTTTTCCAGACTGGACCTTTGCTTGAACTGGAGCTTCAGTATCTTCAGCTGGCTTCTTGACTTTGAGTTCTTTCTTTTTTTTTGTTCTTCATTCCTTATCCTTTGCCTTTCAAAATAATGAAAAGGCTTGGGGAAATACTTGCTAGGCTCCAGAGCATTAGCAGGTAACTTCCCAGCTTTTGCTTTCCTTTTGTATTGAAGAATGGCTTCCTGCCTGGCTTCATACTTGTTCCATTCTTGCTCAGTGTATCATTTACCCCTTTCATGGGTCTCGTCCTTCACATCTTTCCAGGCAGTCAATATAATATTCCTGGAAGTAGGACTCCATTGCTCAAAATCAGGCTTCAACTTTGCCTGTTCTCTAAACCTTTTCTTTGAGAGTTGAGCTTCTTACTCTTTATGCAAAGCTGCCTGTAACATTTCTACTTTCTCAATGATAACATTCTTAGTAGCCTCTAAAGGGTTGTACATCTGATGAACCAGGTGTTGAATTTCCTCAAAGTTAGAAGGGGGATATATAATTTGAGCTACTTCCTGCTGATCCCCTTCATTTGCTGCAGCTTGAATTTCTGACTCAGCTGTGTTGTCATCATAACATAGGGGTGGATATCTTAGAGTTGCTCTAACATCATTTGTTATCCATTTGGAATACTCTGAGCTGGCATTGACTATAAATCTCTCCCCCTTTATGACTTCTCTTTCAATATGATCCTTGAGATCATTCTTTTGGAACCTTATTTGATTAACCAGATAATTTGTTCCCTCTGTATAATAGGCTTTAAACTTTTGTAGCTGAGCAGATATAATCTTTTGAGAGGCTTGAAGTGCAGATTGGAGGGTAGCTAAATCCTCTTGAAGTTTCTTATCAAACTCTGACTTCTCTTTAGCCCTTTCCTTTGTTAATGCAGTTGCTTTATTTTTTAATTCAGTAACAATCACATTATGTGATTCAGTAAGATTATCATTCATCCTTAGTTGATTTTCTAGGACATAGCCTTACTTGACCACTATATCATCAATTTGTGTCCTTGCCTCTTGTTGATGTTTTGCTAGAAAAACTACAGCATTACCTCCTTTATGGAAGTAATCTGTCATCTCTTTCTTATTCTGGTTTACCTCAAATCTGATTGATTTTATATCTTGAGTCAAGGAGAATTGCAAATCTTTATGATTTTCATCCATATATTTCTCCATGGCTGCTCTTTGCTCATCCATTTTAATTTGTATAGCAACCAACAGTGAACTGAAATCAACTGTTGGAGCTGAGGGTTGTGAGGCTGTCTGTAAAGCTTTCTTATAATTTGAGTTTTTCTTCTTGTAAACCATCAGTTTTCTCTTCTTTGCTCTTAATGCTTCTCCATCATTAGATTCAGAAGAACTTTCTAGATTTGCTGTGTCCTTAGGACTTGTGGGCAGCTCTTTGTCAGATCTTGGTAACTCCCCCTGAGTCCCTTACTCCTCCCCCTCAATCCTTGGCACTATTTCCTCAGTTCTTATTTCTTGTAAATCAGGAAATAATTCCTCAAGAGTGAATTCTTGTTGTTGTTGAACAGGAGGAATAGTTGTATCTTGTACATTTAATTGAGTATCATCTAATGCAGATGTATTTCCCATAGATACATCCTGTGCAAGGTTGTTGTCATGATGTGTATGTTCAACATCAGGTAGAAGCACAGTTAGTGCATCTGGCTCAGTATTTAGTATAGTTTGATTAATATCATTTATTACCTCAAGAATTATTTGAGTGGTTGTTTCACTCTCTAAGGCAGCTTGCTCTTTCTCTGGTGCACTTTCTGGAGGCAAGACTTCTTGTTGAACTGGGGAAAGTTCATTGGCTCTCCCTAGAGAAGGCACATCCTGACCTTGATCCAGTGGGATGGCGCTCTCTGTAATATACTCCCCCTGCATCTGACCATCTCCTACATTCTCAGTGGCAGATGATCTACTTGTTGATTCTTCTTGTTCTTCATCTAAACTGAAGACCACTTCTTCTTCAGAATCACTGGAGGATTCTGCTTGTGGAATAGCCTTTTTCTGTTGTTTATCTTTCTTAACAGCTTTTTGTGGAGTAGATATTTCCTTTGTCAACACTCTATCCCATCTAGATAGAATCTTCACATCCATTCTTCTCATGTGGTTGATTTTGGTTCCTGAGAGTTGGTTCATAACATCTGGTATTATTGCAGTGAGACATAAACTTAGAATCCTTCCCAGATTTGGTTTCTTTACTCCTTGAATATTGTCAAAAATTATGGATGCCCAGTCTGTTTTTATGGAGAAAATGATCCTTGTCATGAGATTGAACATGTGGACTGAAATTCTGTCATGTCCACCAGTTTTACACAGTATCACTTTGCCTACTATCTCTGACAAAAACTTTCCTTGGGAATTCATCCCTTTACGGGCAATGAATGATCCAAACTTGGTATTAGAATTCAGCCCGCACCAGCTTAGTGCTTCTTTAGTCCTGGAAGGTATAATTTCATCATCATCCTTAGTCATGGGGAGTTGGAGTGATTTCTTGATATTCTTTAGAGTTAGTCTAACTCGGGAATCCTGAACTGTGGCCTTGATCTTCTTCCCTTCTCGGTCCACAGTAGCAGATGAATAGAATTCCATGACTTCCTTTTTCCAAATTTTTGTTGGTTCTGAGACCAAGAACTCTAATCCATTATCAGAAACTAGGGTAATGACATCCTGGATTTCTTGTGAAGCTATCGTGAATCCTCCACGAAGCAGCTCATATCCTTCATTCACCTTATCATCTTGGTGAGGCGCCATTGTCGAGAGATGGAAGAGAAAAGAAGAGAAGGTCTTTGTCGACACAAGGTGCAGAGCCTAGATTTTCAAAGCGTAGTCGACCAGATGTTGGCTTTACCTATTTATAGTGTGAGCGTAAAGGGCAGGTCAAAAGATGGGCCTTAGTCGACAAAACTTTTACATGTGTCAACAAAGATGACCTAGGTCTCGACAAAACTTAGGATAAGTCGACACGACTACGTGTCGACATACTTGTGTTAGAGTCGACATATAAAAAAAATCCTCTAGATATAAGGTCTCGATAAGGTTGTGTCGACACTTATTCTTCTATCGACACAGATACTGTTTTTGTGTCGACACATCCTTATTCTTTGTCGACACAATATACTGAGTGTGTCGACATAATGTTTCCTGTGTCGACACAAACTTTGTACTTAGACAAATTTCCTGAGAACTTTTGTACTTACTAATTCTTCTTAGAGAAGTTTGTGCTAACCTATTATAGGTTCAACATACCTAATTCGATTTTAAAATAATTGAATTTAATTTCATTCAGAGGTTTTGTAAATATATCAGCTAATTGATTATTTGTGTTCACAAACTCTAGACTAATATCTTCCTTCTCAACATGTTCTCTGATGAAATGAAATTTAATTTCTATGTACTTGGTTCTACTGTGTGATACAAGATTCTTAGCAATAGAAATTGCACTGGTAGAATCACAAAACAATGGAATTCTACATACCTTGATGTCATAATCTTCTAGTTGGTGCTTTATCCACAACAGCTGTGCACAACAACTACCTGCAGCTACATACTCAGACTCAACTGTTGATATAGCTACACTTATTTCCTTCTTGCTGCACCATGACACCAGCCTTTCTCCTAGGAATTAACAGGTTCCTGTTGTAATTTTCATGTCTTCTTTGCGTCCTGTAAAGTCTGCATCCGAGAAACCTGTTAGTAGGAAATCTCTATTCTTTGGGTACCAAAGGCCTAGATTAGGTGTGCCCTTAAGATATCTCAAAATTCTCTTAACTGCAGTATAATGAGATTCATTTGGGCAAGCTTGGTACCTAGCATAGAAACATATTTCATACATGATGTCAGGTCTACTAGTAGTCAAATAAAGTAGGGAGCCAATTATCCCTCTATACAAAGACTCATCATTAGGTTTCCCTGCCTCATCTTTGCCTATAAGCATACTTGTTCCCATAGGAGTTTTCATGGTGGAGGCTGAGTCCATACCATATTTCTTAATCAACTCCTTGGTGAACTTAGACTGAGATATGGACAATCCATCATCAGTCTGTCTAACTTGAAGTCCCAAAAAGAACTTCAGCTCACCCATACTGCTCATCTCAAACTTTCCTTGCATAAGTTTGGCAAACTTCCTACAAAGATTGTTCTCAGTAGAACCAAATATAATGTCATCAACATATATCTGGACTAGAATTATCTTTCCTTTAGATTCCCTAAAGAATAGAGTTTTGTCTATCTTTCCTCTAGAGAACTTATTCTCAATAAGAAAAGCAGACAAGGTTTCATACCAAGCCCTTGGGGCTTGTTTTAAACCATATAGAGCTTTCCTAAGCCTATACACATAATTAGGATAATGAGAATCTACAAAACCTGGAGGTTGTTCTACATAGACTTCCTCTTTTAAGTCACCATTTAGGAATGCTGACTTTACATCCATTTGATATACTTTAAACTCTTGATAGGCAGCATAGGCTAAGAACAATCTTATATCCTCCAACCTTGCCACTGGGGAAAAGGTTTGATCAAAGTCAATCCCTTCCTCTTGTATGTAGCCTTTTGCTACCAATCTGGCCTTGTTCTTGATTATAGTGTCATTTTCATTTAGTTTGTTTTTGTAGATCCACTTGGTTCCTATGATGTTGTGATCCTTTGGTCTAGGAACCAGTTCACATACATTACATCTTTTGAATTGAGTCAGCTCTTCTTGCATATCATCAATCCAGTTTGTGTCTAGCATGGCTTCTTCAAACTTTCTGGGTTCTATTTGTGACAAGAAGCTAGAACATAGGATTGAGTTCATACTTTTGCTTCTTGTGATAACACCTTGACTTGCATCACCAATAATTTGGTGTGCTGGATGATCCTTCAAGTGTCTTCTTGCTGGAGGAAATTTATCAACCTCATGGCCTTCTTCATTTTCCTCAACCTGATGCTCCTCATTGTCTTCTTCATCCAGTGAAACTTGTTCTCCCCCAGGACAGCAAGCATCTTTATCTTCATCCAGCCTAGCAGGTACTTCTTCATTGATGGTCAGCTTGTCCAGCCTGTCTGTTAGGCCTGTAGAACTAACTGAAAAACTAGACAATTCACTATTAATCAACTTAGACTCATCAAATACAACATGAACAGATTCCTCTACAACTTGGGTGGTTAAGTTGTAGATTCTGTATGCCCTACTATTATTGTTGTACCCAACAAATATCCCTTCTAGGGACTTGGCAGCAAACTTTATTTGGTAGTGCTTACCATTAACTAAAACATAACACTTGCTACCAAAGATTCTAAAGTAGGAAATGTTTGGTTTTCTGCCTTTCAAAATCTGATAGGGAGTCATCTTATGTTTCTTATTGATGGAGGCTCTATTGAGAACATGACATGCAGTATTTACTGCCTCAGCCTAGAAGTACTCTGGGAGAGTAGTGTCACTAAGTAGTGTTCTACTTGCCTCAATTAGAGTCCTATTCTTTCTTTCAGCAACTCCATTTTGCTGAGGAGTTCTAGGTGAGGAGATTTCCTGATGAATCCCAAATTCATCACAGAACTTCGTCATATATTCAGACTGAAATTCAGTTCCATGATCACTTCTGATTTTGACCACAGAACTGTTATATTCATTCTGAATTTGTCTAACAAAAGTCTGGAAAATAGTTGGGGTTTCAGATTTCTGCCTCAAGAAGAAAACCCATGTGTATCTAGAATAGTCATCCACAATAACTAATGTGTATACTTTCCTACCAAGACTGAACCGGCATAGGACCAAACAAATCCATATGCAAGAGATATAAACATCTCATTGAATCTTTGATATCAAGTGTATGTAAAGAGGACTTAGTCTGTTTGCCCTTTTGGCAAGCAGAACACACACCCTCTTTAATGCACTTGACTTGAGGACCATTCCACACTAACCCCATGCTAAACAGCTGTCAATTGACTTATAGTTCAGATGGGCAAGCCACTTGTGCCATTTGACACATAGTGGAGCTTTTTCTCCTGCAACTAGACAAATGGGTGAGTTGTGAAACTCACAATTTAGGTTAAGATAATATACATTCCCTTTCCTAGTGTCAGTCAAAATAATCTCTTGATTACTTGACCTTCTTATTTGGCACTCCCCTTTGAGAAATGAGATGTCATAACCTAGATCACTAAGTTGACTTATGCTGATCAGGTTATGTTTTAGACCCTTCACATAAGCCACTTTAGTGATAGTAATTGAATCACTAAAAATATTACCAAATCCTTTGATAATTCCTTTTTCTGATCCACCAAAGATTACTTTATGTCCATTCTCTATGGGTATATAGTCCCTCAACATTATCCTTATTCCAGTCATGTGTCTGGAACATCCACTATCCAAGTACCATATAGGGGTATGGTCACTTGGATTCACCTGCATCAAATACAGAATCACTTACCCTTAGAACCGAAATTATTATTGTGTCCTAGGTCATTGTTAGGTTGAAATCCTAAAGCTGTTCTGACAGGTAAACTACTCTTGGTTTTAACACTTGTGTTGAACCAATAATCCCTGGAAAAATGGCCCACTTTGCCACAGCACCAACACTCAAACCTATTATACCTTCTCTTAGGTACAGACTTTACTACTTTGTTGTCAGCAGTTCTGTTGAGTGTAGGTGCTGGAGAAGTAAGCCCCAAGACTTCCACTTGAACCTGATGGGCTTTCCTATAGTGTGATCTATGGGCATTTGCACCCTTGCCCATGAGACCTTCATCCTCACAGTGACCATGAGTACTATCATGATCATACATGTTTGTTGGTTGCATCACTTTCCTAAAGAAAATAGGGGGCTTAGAAGCTAGTGGCTGAGCTGGGGCCTTACCTTTTCTATGAAAATTGGTGGCCCTAGTTCTACCCTTGAAACCTAAACCAGTCTTCCCTTTATGAGAAATTAAATTATCTATTAAGGGCAAGACTGATTTTGGTTTAGAGAATTTAGCCACTAACTCTCTTTCTTGCTGAAGTTTTGCCTCTAGTTTCTTGATGTGGTTCTCCTTGAAAGAGATTGTGCCCATCTGAATTACAGTAATGTTTTTCAGTTTGGCAATCTCCTTCATTTTTGAATCTATCAACAATACTGTATCTGATGCAGCCTGCTTCAGAGACTCAATCTCTTTGGCCTGCTCCTTAACAAGAAACTTGCTCCTCTTCAGAGCTTGCAGCAACCCACCATACTCATTAATGAGTTGATGCACATCCCCCTCTGATTCAGAACCATCCACATCTCTTGATGCAGAAGTTTCTGAATCTAATGTAGTGCAGTAATCTGAAGCTGAGGGAGAGCTATATACCTTATTAGGACCAGGCTGATCCTGGTACTGATCATTTTCTGATAGAGCCATCAGCCCTCTATAGCAATAACCTTCTACTCCATTTATGGAGTCCAGCAGTTGTAGAAATTCTAGTTCCCTAGAATCCTCTCTATTGAGATTAGACCAACATATGCCTCTGCATTATCTTCATCTCCTGATCCTGAAGATGAAGAGTCTGTCCAACTCTTCTGCTTCTCAGCAACAAGAGATTTCTCCTTCTTGCCTTTCACTTGATGCTTCTTCTTATCTTTAGATTCAGTCCTCTTGTCTAGACAGTCAGCTATGATATGTCCAGGCCTGTTGCAACAATAACAAACAATCTTAGTATTAATTTATTTACTAGGTTTTGATGCATACATGTCCTCCTTGGGAGTCTTATTTTTCATGTAATACTCATCCTTAGAAAAAGATGTTGATGGCTTGGTTCTCCATTTCTTCTTTTTCATGAACCTTTAGAATTGTATTGTAAAGGCAGCAAAGTGTCACAACCCGCATTTTCTCAACGATAAAATCGTATCAGAGCAAGAGAAAACACGTGTCGTGATGCCACGCCGTGCAGGGGATAACTGCACGCGCTCAGGCAAAACTCCAGACCTCAGATTTAGGGAAAAACGTTGATTAATTATGAAAGAAAAGCAGTTATGTTGATTGGCCGTATCCCTCGGCATGGTGGATCAGCTAGTCCACAGTTAAAAGTATAAGTATACGCAGCAGAAAATAGTTTGGTTCAATTAAATTGACACCCTAGTGAGCATGAGTGTCCCCGAGGGACAACTCATGGTATGCACAACTCTAAAGTGAATATAATAGATATAAAAAGGTAATCTTTTTACGCTAAGGAAATATAGTGTCTTTGTTTTATAATTATGCTATGCATGATATACATATAATAATGCTTTTAGGGTTTAAAATATCTAACATGCAACCTAGCAAAAATCCTTCCCAGAAGCAAGTAAACAACCACTAAAAGGCAAAAACAACAGTTTAAGTTCATACCCAGCATCGCAAGAAGCCACCAGTGGGCGCCAACAACCTGACACGAACCCACTGGTGAGTATGTATGTCTATACAGAAAAGTAAAGAACTACCTCACAAAATCGAGATCAGCTGTCTCAGCTACCCAAGAGGCCACAAACCAGCCCCTCCAAAAGAACTAGCCGCTGAACCGGCTACAACCTGAACCTGAGGCATTCAAGAAAAGAACACCTCAGCAAGGAAATAATCAAAAGTGTAAACAAAGCATTAGAGTTAAGAGCAAAAAGAAGGGTTTACCACCCCGACAACAAGCTGCTATAAGCAAAAGAAAGAGCATGACAGTAAGAAAAGAGCACTGTCTAAAGCACAGCAAAGCACACCAAGTGAGAGCAACAAAGCAACATGCTCCACAAAAGAGTCTAACATTCTTAATACGTGGGTAAGTGGCAGTGGTCAAAAAAAAACATGGATCTGAATACATAACCAGAATCAGATCCAAAAAGGGCTAAGGGGTCGCCAGTGGCAGCTTTAGGGTCCCACACCAACCCAAACCAGGGCAAACAGGTCGTGGCCACAGCTCTCCACATCAAAATCCACCCCTCTTAGAGGCCACTAAACATGCACCACCTGCCACAACCCAAGAGTCGGCAAGCAAAAATTTGCCGAACACCCAATACCACCCCCTAAAGGAAGGGAAAAGTCACACTAACAAATCCTAAGGTACACAAGAACTCAAGAAAGAAATGTCGAGCCCACTCGACGCAGCGTTGAGTAAACTCCACTCACCGGACGCCTAAAAATACTTAGCCGCAAGTCCTAAGCTGAGTGACGGCGTAGAGTGAGCTCGGCTCACTCGACGCTGTCCGCGCTTCCCACTTATGGTAAACGTAAGTCTCGCTAAAATCGCAGCCTAAACCCTCTCATTGCGAGCAAGCAGAGAGTTGGAAATCTAGTCCCAACCCCCCGTTCCGTCCTAACTACTCGGGACTATCGCAACCAAACCTGAATCACCTCTACCGCAGCCTCACCCTAACTCTAGCTACCCACTGAACACCAAACCTCCGACAAAAGAGAACATGATTAAAATTCCAGAAACAAAAAATAAAGGATCAGCACTTGATTAAAAGCTTGATGAAAATAATTCAACCTGCTGCCCTAGGGAGGAAAAACAAGGTGAACAGAGCTTATGCACAAGAAATAAAAAGATCATGGGTAAGAAATAAATTTGGCAAGGGCGAGGGGCCACTTGCCTCTACCTCTACGAAAAATAAACAACAGCAGCACCACTGTTTGGCTCCGGCGGCAAGATCGACCACCAAGAAGATCAAAGCTGAAACTTGAGGGAAGAAAGAAATCAGATATCTAGAAATTTCTGGAATCGAACCCTAAATCAAGAAAAACTTACATGGAAGGGAAGATCTAGCCGAGAGTAAACCGAATCAGCTATCACACGAGAAAAAAGAGCTCTAACCTTCCCGAAATCGCCGGCCAAAACAACCACCGCCTCCTCTCAAAACCCTTCCGCTGGAAGCTCTCCAGACTCGGGAACGATGAAAAAATGAGGAGGAAAAACAGTTCACGGCAACAAAAGACGATTTCAGGAAAAAAGTACGGAACACGCCCAAGACACGCCCGTGACACGGCCCGACACGCCCGTGTCACGGGGCGTGTACTCACACACTCGACGAACGTCGATCTCTACTCGACGAAAACACGGGACACGCCCCCCAGACACGCCCGTGACACGGCCCGACACGCCCGTGTCACGGGGCGTGTACTCACGCACCTACCCACTCGACGAAAGTCGATCTCCGCTCGACGAAGCAAGGGACACGCCCTGTGACACGCCCGTGTCACAGGCCGTGTACCAACTCGAACACCGCCCGACGATCGTGGAGCGCCGATCGTCGAACAGAGAGACACGCCCCAAGGTCACGCCCGTGTTCTACACGACACGCCCGTGACAGGGCCGTATTCTCACTAAACACCGCCTGACGACCATCGAGCGCAGCTCGACGAATCGAAGGAGGACACGCCCGTGACACGCCCGTGTCACGGCCGTGTTCCAACAAAAAACCCTGTCGACCAAATATTCATCGACTGGAGAAACGGGAGCTCTACCCGAGCACGACACGCCCGGGGTCACGGGCGTGACTCAGGCCGTGTCACCCAAACTTACACAGAAAAGAAACCTGCTAACACCTAGCAGACAAGATACAAGGCACCAGCCTACAAGCTCAGGCACAACAGGCCACGCACAGCACAGCAAACTTAACAAACCTGCAGCTAACAAAACAACGCCGAAACGACGCGAAGGCAAACGATCTCGGATTTCGACCAAAACTCGCACCGTAGCTAAACAACCAAGCCACGAAAACAACGGCGAGGTCGAAAACAACATCCGACGATCGAACACTCGGGCTAACACCTCCCGAAGCCAAAACGAAAGCATTTCCCTAAGAGGCCCAACCGAGTCACCAAAACAGACTCCGGCTAGCTGGGGAAACTTGCCAACTGGCCACAACCAGGCTACACAAGGAACCTACAGAGCTAGGACCGCGCTCTACAACAGCGAAGGGCCGGAAATGCGTCATCGTAACGCCAATCCAAAATCAAACAAAACACAGAAAAACTGGGGGCGTTACAGCCACTCCCCCTAAAAGAAAGTTTCGCCTCGAAACTTTACTCACAACACTCCTAAGAAGAAGGAGAGAGAAAGAGCCAGTAAAGGGCTATATAATCCTAAATAAAACAAAACATACCAGGCACAAGCTCAGGGAAACAGATGAGGGTGAGCCTCCCTCATAGCCGACTCCAACTCCCAAGTCGCGCTTTCTACATCCTGATTCATCCATAAAACTTTAACCATCGGAATAGACTTCTTCCGCAGCGCACGAACCTGAGAATCCAGAATGCGGACAGGCACCTCCACATAAGAAAGATTCGGCTCCAACTGAGGCACAGAATCCAAAACCTGCCTGCCATTCATCACACATTTCCGCAGTTGACTGACGTGGAAGACGTTATGCACGCCAGGGAAATTTACGGGCAACGCCAGTCTATAAGCTGATATCCCAATCCGCTCAACAATCGGAAATGGCCCCATGAACCTCGGGTCCAACTTCCTGCTTTTGCCAAAACGCTTGACTCCGATCAACGGGGAGACCTTTAAGAACACTGAGTCCCCCACCAAAAACTCCAAATCCGATCTACGCCGATTGGCATTTTTCTCATATCTCTCCTGGGCTATCCGAAGCTTTTCCCGAATAAGCTTCACAGCAGTTTCCATTTCCTCGAGTGCTTCTGGACCCAACAAAGGTCTCTCGCCAACCTCAGCCCAAAACAAGGGAGTCCTGCAGCGCCTCCCATACAAAGCTTCGAAAGGAGCCATTTGCAAGCTTTCTTGATAACTATTGTTATACGCAAATTCCATAAGCCGCAAGCGCTCATCCCACGCTCCTCCGTGCTCCAGAACATAGCATCAGATCATATCTTCCACAATCTGATTTACTCGCTCCGTCTGACCATTGGTCTGGGGATGATAGGCTGTGGAATATCTCAAATATGTACCCAACCCTTCTTGAAGGCTCTTCCAAAAACGAGACGTAAACCTGGAGTCTCGATCCGATATGATACTCACAGGTACACCATGCAATCTAATAACCTCATCCAAATACAGCTCGGCTATCTTCCTCATCGGATAATCGATCTTAAATGGTACGAAGTGAGCACTCTTCGTCAATCTGTCTACGATCACCCAAACCAAATCATGCCCTTTAGGAGATCTCGGTAAGCCTGTAATGAAATCCATCGAGATACTCTCCCACTTCCACATCGGAATCTCTAAGGGAGTTAGCTTGCCACCAAGCCTCCCATGGTCGGCCTTCACACGCCTGCAAGTGAAGCACTCAGAGACAAATCTGGCTATGTCCTTCTTCATCCCATACCACCAAGCAATCTGCTTTAAATCATGATACATTTTGGTAGACCCTGGATGGTAGGCAACACTAGATCCGTGGGCTTCCCTGCACACCATATCCCGGATATCCCCAACTGCGGGAATGCAAAACCTGCCACGATACTTCAAGGTACCCGCATCATCTATAGAGAAATCTGGTAATTCACCTTTCTCAGCTCGAAGGTACAAATGCAAAAGATCGGGATCATCTTTCTGATGCAGTCGCGTAAGCGCAATCCACGAAGGTTCTGCTACTGCCAGGCTACTCTGCGAATCGCAGCTTCCCACAGAAATGTCCATCAAAAGAAACTCTTCCACAAGACGCTCGGCGGAGAGATTGAAAATCTTTCCTGACTTCCGACTTAGGGCATCGGCCACCACATTCGCCTTACCCGGATGATACTGGATTTCAACATCATAGTCGGCCACGTACTCCAACCACCGCCGCTGGCGCAGATTCAACTCTTTCTGAGTGAAGACATACTTCAAACTCTTATGATCCGTGAAAATCTTGCACTGTGCACCATACAGCAAAAGCCTCCACAATTTCAACGCATAGATCACAGCTGCAAACTCCAGGTCATGCGTAGGGTAATTCCTCTCATGAGTCTTTAGCTGCCTCGACCCGTACGCAATCACCTTCCCGCCCTGCATCAAAACGCAGCCCAGTCCGATGTGCGACGCGTCCACATATATATCATACTCACTATCTTCAGTAGGCAAAGACAAAACTGGAGCTGAACACAACCTTCTTTTTAATTCCTCAAAAGCCTCCTCACACTTGCCATCCCATATGAAGGCTGCATTCTTCTGCGTCAACCTGGTCAACGGCGCAGACAAAGTAGAGAATCCCTCTACAAATCTCCTATAATATCCAGCCAAGCCCAAGAAGCTTCTGATCTCTTTGGGAGTAACAGGTCTCGCCCATTCCATAACAGCAGTGATCTTTTCTGGGTCCACCGATATTCCCTCCTTATTCACCACGTGGCCGAGAAAAGAGACTTGAGGTAACCAAAATTCGCATTTGCTCAGCTTGGCGTATAGCTTATGGTCTCTCAGAGTCGCCAAGACCAGACGCAAATGCCGATCATGCTCCTCCGCATTCTTAGAATATACCAAAACGTCATCTATAAAGACAATCACAAACTTATCCAGGAAGTCCTTGAAAACTCTGTTCATCAGATCCATAAAAGCTGAGGGCGCATTAGTCAGACCAAATGACATAACTAAAAACTCAAAATGCCCATGACGAGAGCGGAACGCCGTCCGCGGAACATCTGACTCCCGAATCCTCAACTGGTGATAGCCCGAACGAAGATCTATCTTGGAAAACACGGCACTACCACGCAGTTGGTCAAACAGATCGTCAATCTGAGGCAAAGGGTACCTGTTCTTAATAGTAACCTTGTTCAGTTCCCTATAGTCGATGCATAGCCTCATCGACCCATCCTTCTTTTTTACGAACAGCACTGGAGCACCCCAGGGTGAAGAACTCGGCCTAATGAACCCTTTTGCCAACATCTCATCCAGCTGAATTCGCAACTCTTCCAGCTCTCGCGGGGCCATCCGGTACGGCGCCTTGGCAATAGGACGCGTGCCTGGCTCCAAATCTATAGCAAACTCGACATCTCGATCGGGTGGAAGACCGGGAAGATCATCAGGAAACACATCGGAGAAGTCACACACCACAGGGATCTCTTGCAAACACGGCACTCTAACAACAGCCCCGACCAGAGAGACCACACAGGCAGAACAACCAGAATCAAGCAACTTCCGAGCACGCACCGCAGAAATGACTGGAGACTCCTGAAGAGAATACCCATAAACGCTCCCTGGCTGACCGTTGTCCTTGACGAAGTCCAAGCGCTTACCCTTGCACTGGATCACAGCATCGTAGCTTGACAACCAGTCCATGCCCAAGATAACATCGAAGTCCTCCAGGTCAATCACCTTCAGATCTGCCTTGGCTAGAAAATCCCCCAACAAAATCGGACAATCAAGGACACCCAGGTCCGTAACCACAGAGTCACCGGAGGGGAACTTAACGCAAAAGGCACCACCAACATGATCTAGGCCCAAACTGAACCGCTCCACGAAGGCTCTAGCCACAAACGAGTGGGTAGCGCCTAAATCGAAGAGAACGCGCGCCCAGCGGTTCTTTACCTTAAATCGTCCTACAAATAGCGCACGCATCTAAGGAAACAAACGCTAAAACGAAAACTACAACCCTAAAGGGAGTATAACGAAACGACTGAGGAGAAATCAAACCTGAGATAACCTGGGTCGAAGTCTGCGCTTCGTCTGCCGAAAGCACATTCAGCTTCCCCTTTCCTCTATCCAATTGCTGAGGCGGTGGCAAAGCCTGGAGGGGTACTGGCTGCAGAATAGGCTGGGACTGTGGGCACTTTGTCTTGAGATGACCCTTCTGCCCACACTGAAAACAGACTTTATCTTTCAACCAGCAACAGGCAGCCTCATGCCCCTTCCTTCCACACCAGGCACACACCAAGTCTCCTCTGGGAGCACCCTGAATTGCGTGTACCTGATCCTTCTTCTGCGCTCCAAACCTTTTGAAACACTTCTCAAAGGGGTGGCCTGGTCGGCCACAGAAACTACAAACCTCTTTGCTCTTCTTTCTCGAGACCGCATCGGGTTCCTGAGGGCTCTTCCCTCCATCGGACTTTCGCTTATCCTTCCACAACTGCTGACCTTTATTCTTGGCATTCTCAATGGCCTCAACCCTCAAGGCAGCTTCGACCACGCTGGCATAACTGACTGCACCATAGGCATTCGCTAACTGCTGAATGTCGCTTCTTAGTCCACCCAGAAATCGCTTAACTCGGTCTGCTTCAACACTCACCAGACCAGGAGCAAACCGACTCAACTTACTAAACTCAATCTCATACTCACTGACCGTGAGTTTCCTCTGCTTCAAATGGAGAAAGTCATTCATCAGCCGGTCCCTTTCGACTGAAGGCAAAAACTTACTCAACAGCATCCCTTTAAATGACTCCCAAGAGCATCCTGCCACCAAGCTCTCCTTCTCCCTCAACCACCAATTCTTCGCTAAGCCCTTGAGTTGGTAGGCAGCAAGCATCACTCTCTGATCATCCGTAATCCCCGAATAAGAGAACATCTCCTCAATAGTAATCAGCCAGTCATCCAAAATCATGAAATCTGCTTGCCCATCATAAGTAGGGGGTCTCAGTCGCTGAAACTGGGATATAAACGCCATCTCCGGGGGCACCACCACCAAAGGCACGGGAGGAGCAGGAGGGGCAGGAACAGCTACCCCCACAGCGGGGTCCGGAACTCTCGGGGCCTGTCCCGCCACCACGGCCACCAGGGACTGAATCTGAGCCTGCATAGCCACCACCTGCCTCGATAGGGTCTCATTACTCTGCCGCAGGTTTTCTACCAACGCCTCGCTCTGCGCTCCTGACGTCTCACCCTCGGATTGGGGGGTCGACCTCGTTGCAGGACGTCTCGCCATCCTATAATCGCACAAGCTTTAGACGAAACTTAGCCCAACAGCTAGAACAAAACTACTCGGTACAGACAAACACACTTAAATATGAACTTCAACTGCAAAACTTGCTCTGGGAGTTGTTTTATCATGATGATGTTATGCTTAACCTAAGATGGTTCACCACCATCACACTAACTCAGGTGCCTAAACCATGAATGCATGTATTTGTATTCTTTTTGACTCAAAACCATGTGTGTACATATGTCATCTTGCAAATCTTTAGCTTAACACGTTGTGCTTATGAATGTTATGCTATGCATGATGTGCTATGCATTCTAAAAAAAGGCCTTAATGCATGCCATGGGCGGCGTACACATGAAAATTTTATGCATCCCATACTACATAACATTCCCATGCAACGAAAAAAAGAAAACGTGCTAGCCGCATCCATGTGGTGAGGTTATGCATCCCATACTACATAACCCTCACATGTTGCCTCCTATGGTGGATCCATATACAAACACATATTATGCATCCCATACTACATAATATGCCCCGTATACTTCTTTATGCTTATGAGTGTAGTGTTCGTGCTTTAGCCAAGACGTGCTGATGACATATCGGTGTGTATATGGTATGACGCTAACCACTAATGCAAACGAGGAAAAGGTTGCCCGACCATTTGTCAAGCAACCTCCCTCTGATACCAACTGTCACAACCCGCATTTTCTCAACGATAAAATCATATCAGAGCAAGAGAAAACACGTGTCGTGATGCCACGCCGTGCAGGGGATAACTGCACGCGCTCAGGCAAAACTCCAGATCTCAGATTTAGGGAAAAACGTTGATTAATTATGAAAGAAAAGCAGTTATGTTGATTGGCCGTATCCCTCGGCATGGTGGATCAGCTAGTCCACAGTTAAAAGTATAAGTATACGCAGCAGAAAATAGTTTGGTTCAATTAAATTGACACCCTAGTGAGCATGAGTGTCCCCGAGGGACAACTCATGGTATGCACAACTCTAAAGTGAATATAATAGATATAAAAAGGTAATCTTTTTACGCTAAGGAAATATAGTGTCTTTGTTTTATAATTATGCTATGCATGATATACATATAATAATGCTTTTAGGGTTTAAAATATCTAACATGCAACCTAGCAAAAATCCTTCCCAGAAGCAAGTAAACAACCACTAAAAGGCAAAAACAACAGTTTAAGTTCATACCCAGCATCGCAAGAAGCCACCAGTGGGCGCCAACAACCTGACACGAACCCACTGGTGAGTATGTATGTCTATACAGAAAAGTAAAGAACTACCTCACAAAATCGAGATCAGCTGTCTCAGCTACCCAAGAGGCCACAAACCAGCCCCTCCAAAAGAACTAGCCGCTGAACCGGCTACAACCTGAACCTGAGGCATTCAAGAAAAGAACACCTCAGCAAGGAAATAATCAAAAATGTAAACAAAGCATTAGAGTTAAGAGCAAAAAGAAGGGTTTACCACCCCGACAACAAGCTGCTATAAGCAAAAGAAAGAGCATGACAGTAAGAAAAGAGCACTGTCTAAAGCACAGCAAAGCACACCAAGTGAGAGCAACAAAGCAACATGCTCCACAAAAGAGTCTAACATTCCTAATACGTGGGTAAGTGGCAGTGGTCAAAAAAAACATGGATCTGAATACATAACCAGAATCAGATCCAAAAAGGGCTAAGGGGTCGCCAGTGGCAGCTTTAGGGTCCCACACCAACCCAAACCAGGGCAAACAGGTCGTGGCCACAGCTCTTCACATCAAAATCCACCCCTCTTAGAGGCCACTAAACATGCACCACCTGCCACAACCCAAGAGTCGGCAAGCAAAAATTTGCCGAACACCCAATACCACCCCCTAAAGGAAGGGAAAAGTCACACTAACAAATCCTAAGGTACACAAGAACTCAAGAAAGAAATGTCGAGCCCACTCGACGCAGTGTTGAGTAAACTCCACTCACCGGACGCCTAAAAATACTTAGCCGCAAGTCCTAAGCTGAGTGACGGCGTAGAGTGAGCTCGGCTCACTCGACGCTGTCCGCGCTTCCCACTTATGGTAAACGTAAGTCTCGCTAAAATCGCAGCCTAAACCCTCTCATTGCGAGCAAGCAGAGAGTTGGAAATCTAGTCCCAACCCCCCGTTCCGTCCTAACTACTCGGGACTATCGCAACCAAACCTGAATCACCTCTACCGCAGCCTCACCCTAACTCTAGCTACCCACTGAACACCAAACCTCCGACAAAAGAGAACATGATTAAAATTCCAGAAACAAAAAATAAAGGATCAGCACTTGATTAAAAGCTTGATGAAAATAATTCAACCTGCTGCCCTAGGGAGGAAAAACAAGGTGAACAGAGCTTATGCACAAGATATAAAAAGATCATGGGTTAGAAATAAATTTGGCAAGGGCGAGGGGCCACTTGCCTCTACCTCTATGAAAAACAAACAACAGCAGCACCACTGTTTGGCTCCGGCGGCAAGATCGACCACCAAGAAGATCAAAGCTGAAACTTGAGGGAAGAAAGAAATCAGATATCTAGAAATTTCTGGAATCGAACCCTAAATCAAGAAAAACTTACATGGAAGGGAAGATCTAGCCGAGAGTAAACCGAATCAGCTATCACACGAGAAAAACGAGCTCTAACCTTCCCGAAATCGCCGGCCAAAACAACCACCGCCTCCTCTCAAAACCCTTCCGCTGGAAGCTCTCCAGACTCGGGAACGATGAAAAAATGAGGAGGAAAAACAGTTCACGGCAACAAAAGACGATTTCAGGAAAAAAGTACGGAACACGCCCAAGACACGCCCGTGACACGGCCCGACACGCCCGTGTCACGGGGCGTGTACTCACACACTCCACGAACGTCGATCTCTACTCGACGAAAACACGGGACACGCCCCCCAGACACGCCCGTGACACGGCCCGACACGCCCGTGTCACGGGGCGTGTACTCACGCACCTACCCACTCGACGAAAGTCGATCTCCGCTCGACGAAGCAAGGGACACGCCCTGTGACACGCCCGTGTCACAGGCCGTGTACCAACTCGAACACCGCCCGACGATCGTGGAGCGCCGATCATCGAACAGAGAGACACGCCCCAAGGTCACGCCCGTGTTCTACACGACACGCCCGTGACAGGGCCGTATTCTCACTAAACACCGTCTGACGACCATCGAGCGCAGCTCGACGAATCGAAGGAGGGCACGCCCGTGACACGCCCGTGTCACGGCCGTGTTCCAACAAAAAACCCTGTCGACCAAAAATTCGTCGACTGGAGAAACGGGAGCTCTACCCGAGCACGACACGCCCTGGGTCACGTGCGTGACTCAGGCCGTGTCACCCAAACTTACACAGAAAAGAAACCTGCTAACACCTAGCAGACAAGATACAAGGCACCAGCCTACAAGCTCAGGCACAACAGGCCACGCACAGCACAGCAAACTTAACAAACCTGCAGCTAACAAAACAACGCCGAAACGACGCGAAGGCAAACGATCTCGGATTTCGACCAAAACTCGCACCGTAGCTAAACAACCAAGCCACGAAAACAACGGCGAGGTCGAAAACAACATCCGACGATCGAACACTCGGGCTAACACCTCCCGAAGCCAAAACGCAAGCATTTCCCTAAGAGGCCCAACCGAGTCACCAAAACAGACTCCGGCTAGCTGGGGAAACTTGCCAACTGGCCACAACCATGCTACACAAGGAACCTACAGAGCTAGGACCGCGCTCTACAACGGCGAAGGGCCGGAAATGCGTCATCGTAACGCCAATCCAAAATCAAACAAAACACAGAAAAACCGGGGGCGTTACAGCAAAGTCCTCATCAGAGGTGTGGCTATCTGATGTGTTGTTATCATGATTTTCTTCTTCAGCCTCAGCACTCCTTTTGGGTGGAGAAGAAGACCTTTTCCAACCCTTTCTTGTGCCTTCAGCCTTGAAGGCTACAGACCTTTCTTTGTATTCAGGCCTACTGCTTTTCTCCTCCTCTTTTCTGGCAGTGAGCTGCATTTCATATGATAGCAGCTTTCCAAATAGTGTGGGTGGAGGAGTATCAGCAAGCTTGGCCACTTCTCTAATGGCACATATCTTTGTGTCTCAGTCCTTTGTTAGTGACCTCAGCAACTTGTCATTCAGTTCATATGTGCTGAAGACTCTTCCATAGGTCATCAGCTCATTGACAATCCTAAAGAACTTTTTGTAACATTCAGCTATGCTGTTAGTCTTGCCTTGTCTAAAGCTCTCATACTCTTGATTCAGTATAGATTTCCTGTCCTCTCTGACTTCTTCTGTTCCCTCCATGTAGAAAATTAGGGTGTCCCACATTTTCTTGGAGGTTTTACAGTGCACCAGATTCTGAAATATGGCATCATCTATAACACTTACTATAATGTTTTGTGCGCTTTTGTCTAATGTTGCCAGGATGATCTCATCCTTAGTCATTTCGGAATAGCTCTTAGGGGTTTGAACATTTGCATCCAGAACTGATACCTTCATTGGAATGAAGGGACCCTCTTGTACTGTGATGTAGATTCTTGGATCAGATGCTTCCATGAACAACCTGACCCTTTACTTCCATATGCCAAAGCATTCTTTCCTGCAGATAGGCAGTTTCATGGATCCAAATTCCTTCTGATTCTCTATTGCCCCATTCTTGAAATCTGTTATTTGCCTTGGAGATCTACTCAGACTGTTAGGTCAAACTTTGAGTAACCTCCCTCTGATACAACTTGAAAGAGTTGATTTCAAGAGCCTAGACACCTAGAGGGGGGGGTGAATAGGTTCTAAATTTTTCTTCAAAAAAACTTTAGGCAAATAACAAAATTTATCTCAGCACTACAGCAATTCAAATCACAGAATAATGAACACAGCACATCATACACCAGATTTATAGTGGTTCCCCAAGATCTAGGTACATCCACTTTCCCCCTTCGCCTATCCAGTAATAAACTGGATTCGGCCTAACTTCCTTCCACTTCTCAGATCCACAGATCTTACAGCTCAGAACCAAGAATGGTTCCTACAACTCAGAGTGAATCCACACTCCTACAACTCGGGCATAAGCCCTGTAAGACCCCCTTCCCCTTACCAAGGAGGGCTACCGGGTCTTATGCCCAGAACTGCCGTCTTACGGTGACACTAACGCACAGGTTAGTCGACACCGCAACACGCCGATTCTGCCGGCTTTTACGATCATATAACCTGTAGGCCAATATGAGAAAAGAAGTATAGCAGTGTAACAAATCTACTAGTCCACAAGTCACAGAGTACATATCATATATATATATAATGAAAAGTACAGAACATAGTCCACAAGAGTACAAAAAGAAAGAGTAATAAGGTCTTATGCCCAGTATATCATATCAACTCTCTCTCTCAAATAAAAGCAGAAGTTATACTAATACATCAGAACTCGTCCCACCTGAGGATGCACGGTAGTGGTAGTAGCCTGCGGTAGCGGTATCTGCTCCTCAAGTCCTGTCTCCTCGTCATGCTGGTTCTCCATCTCCACGGGCTCCTAAAAATAGTATGGTCACCGACCATTAGTCAAAAAGACTAAGTCGCTTCCTCCGCACCTCGCCCCGCAACTCCTAGGCACCGAGCGGGAGGACGAAGCGGAGGACAACAAGGGGTAGCAAAGGTGGAAACAGATGACAAGATCTAACTAGCAGTTGTAATGGATATTATTATTCTACTCTAACAGTTCTAAGTATATGGTACCAGTAAACAAAGTGCAGTACTAATAGAGGAAGTAAAAAGCAGAAAGTAAGAGCAGAAAAGTAAAGTAAAACTGAAAGGTAAAGCTATCTACCATCATAAAAGTACCCTAACTTATATAAATGCCCATACAAATATATAAGTTAGGATTTCCAGAAAATTTAACTTATCATATAAAAGAGCCCATACTAATTTATATGATAAGGATCTATGAAGCATATGACCTAATATGAATGAATGTTATGATGCAATTTATGCACAGGCAAGTGCAACTCACACAAAATGACTCTGTGATCACAGACCTTTAGTTCCCAATTTTTGAGAGCTAGCATCACTCTCGGGTACCACCGCTGTGGCTACAGTAGCAGCGGAGCGGGCGTCTCCACTTCTAGGCCGGTATGCACACTACCAAACCTTAGACCCCTCTCATACGCCTCTGTACACATCCAAGGTGCACTCTAGAGTCTCGCGTATGTACTTTGCTGACAATCCGTCAGACTTGTTGGGTCGGGTGTGCGTTATCGGGGATCGTCCTCCAGACCGCAGTGTAAAACAACACACTGGCCCTTCTAACCCTCACAACCGCCTGGTGTACCGTACTGTCATCGGTGTGACGAACGGCCAGTACCGCATGCCCCGCTTCTATATTTATGCACATGCAAGTATTTCATTCTGAGCCTTCAGCTCGCAGGACCAACCCGTCTTGAATCTCTCAAACCCTATACGGGTGAGCATTTAGCACAATCTCTCCAACCCATCACGGGTGAGCATAATACACAAGACTCCCTCCAACCCATCACGGGTGAGAATAAACCATAATGTCCTAACCTATTAGACTACTCCTGTCTACGGATTATTATACTTAGTGATTTAAGGTGAATCCCAGGACTGCCCAGGGTATACCCGGTGAAGGGCTCTCGGGGGCACTAGGAACTACGATGGGATTATGCTCAAAGTTCCCTTTCTTAAGGATATTTACTTTAGTTGATGACTACCCATAATTCACCCCAGCTCTCATTGTTGCTCTGGAACAATCCTAATGACTTAAGATATTACCGGGAAACCGACGGTCTTCCGTCGGCCTCCACTCCAGTTACTACCTAAGGACTTGCACTTTTATTCTCGTCACTAACAATACTACCCACCAGGGTTATTCACCAACTTCAATCTCTAGCACGACGTCGATCTATCCCCTGGCGGTCCTTATACTCTAACTCATTTATGTTATACGCAACCCATGACCTAATACCACCCCGAAATGGAACTTCCAATTCCTCTATCCATATGCCTCAAATCATTTATCCTAGGATGGTATGGACCTACATGATGACTAGGATGAGTTTCCATAATTTTCCTACGTCATTAAGGGCTTTAATTAAATTATTATTTTAATCCCCTAGGTCATTTAATACATGAAGTATCACAAATTTAAATCCACTGACCTAAGGAATTTTTCCTGAGTTGTATCTTGGTTCCATATTGCTGTCTACCAAAATGTATAATTTTCCTTTGATTATTTCTATTTATTCCTTAATTAATACAAAATTCATACAATTGTCATTTTCCAAATGAAGTAAAAGGAATACATTACTGAAAATTCTAGGAAAATTACAAAGCTTAATTATATATCATTAGTTTAAGGCTAATGATGCAGAAGTTTCTGAATCTAATGCAGTGCAGTAATCTGAAGCTGAGGGAGAGCTGTATACCTTATTAGGACCAGGCTGATCCTAGTACTGATCATTTTCTGATAGAGCCATCAGCCCTCTATAGCAATAATCTTCTACTCCATTTATGGAGTCCAGCAGTTGTAGAAATTCTAGTTCTCTAGAATCCTCTCTATTGAGATTAGACCAACATATGCTTCTGCATTATCTTCATCTCCTGATCCTGAAGATGAAGAGTCTGTCCAACTCTTCTGCTTCTGAGCAACAAGAGATTTCTCCTTCTTTCCTTTCACTTGATGCTTCTTATTATCTTTAGATTCAGTCCTCTTGTTTGGACAGTCAGCTATGACATGTCCAGGCCCGTTGCAACAATAACACATAATCTTAGTGTTAATTTATTTACTAGGTTTTGATGCATACCTGTCCTCCTTGGGAGTCTTATTTTTCATGTAATACTCATCCTTAGAAAAAGATGTTGATGGCTTGGTTCTCCATTTCTTCTTTTTCATGAACCTTTAGAAATGCCTTGTAAAGGCAGCAAAGTCCTCATCAGAGGTGTGGCTATCTGATGTGTTGTTGTCATGATTTTCTTCTTCAGCCTCAGCACTCCTTCTGGGTGGAGAAGAAGACCTTTTCCAACCCTTTCTTGTGCCTTCAGCCTTGAAGGCTACAGACCTTTCTTTGTATTCAGGCCTACTGCTTTTCTCCTCCTCTTTTCTGGCAGTGAGCTGCATTTCATATGATAGCAGCTTTCCAAATAGTGTGGGTGGAGGAGTATCAGCAAGCTTGGCCACTTCTCTAATGGCACATATCTTTGTGTCTCAGTCCTTTGTTAGTGACCTCAGCAACTTGTCATTCAGTTCATATGTGCTGAAGACTCTTCCATAGGTCATCAGCTCATTGACAATCCTAAAGAACTTTTTGTAACATTCAGCTATGTTGTCAGTCTTGCCTTGTCTAAAGCTCTCATACTCTTGATTCAGTATAGATTTACTGTCCTCTCTGACTTCTTCTGTTCCCTCCATGTATACAATTAGGGTGTCCCACATTTCCTTGGAGGTTTTAGAGTGCACCATATTCTGAAATGTGGCATCATCTATAACACTTACTATAATGTTTTGTGCGCTTTTGTCTAATGTTGCCAGGATGATCTCATCCTTAGTCATTTCGGAATAGCTCTTAGGGGTTTGAACATTTGCATCCAGAACTGATACCTTCATTGGAATGAAGGGACCCTCTTGTACTGTGATGTAGATTCTTGGATCAGATGCTTCCATGAACAACCTGACCCTTTCCTTCCATATGCCAAAGCATTCTTTCCTGCAGATAGGCAGTTTCATAGATCCAAATTCCTTCTGATTCTCTATTGACCCCATTCTTGAAATCTGTTATTTGCCTTGGAGATCTACTCAGACTGTTAGGTCAAACTTTGAGTAACCTCCCTCTGATACAACTTGAAAGAGTTGATTTCAAGAGCCTAGACACCTAGAGGGGGGGTGAATAGGTTCTAAATTTTTCTTCAAAAAACCTTTAGGCAAATAACAAAATTTATCTCAGCACTACAGCAATTCAAATCACAGAATAATGAACACAGCACAGCATACACCAGATTTATAGTGGTTCCCCAAGATCTAGGTACATCCACTTTCCCCCTTAGCCTATCCAGTAATAAACTGGATTCGGCCTAACTTCCTTCCACTTCTCAGATCCACAGATCTTACAGCTCAGAACCAAGAATGGTTCCTACAACTCAGAGTGAATCTACACTCCTACAACTCGGGCATAAGCCCTGTAAGACCCCCTCCCCCTTACCAAGGAGGGCTACCGGGTCTTATGCCCAGAACTGTCGTCTTACGGTGACACTAACGCATAGGTTAGTAGACACCGCAACACGCCGATTCTGCCGGCTTTTACGATCATATAACCTGTAGGACAATATGAGAAAAGAAGTATAGCAGTGTAACAAATTTACTAGTCCACAAGTCACAGAGTACATATCATATATATATGAAATGAAAAGTACAAAACATAGTCCACAAGAGTACAAAAAGAAAGAGTAATAAGGGCTTATGCCCAGTACATCATATCAACTCTCTCTCTCAAATAAAAGCGAAAGCTATACTAATACATCATAACTCATCCCACCTGAGGACGCACAGTAGTGGTAGTAGCCTGCGGTAGCGGTATCTGCTCCTCAAGTCCTGTCTCCTCGTCATGCTGGTTCTCCATCTCCACGGGCTCCTAAAAATAGTATTGTCACCGACCATTAGTCAAAAAGACTAAGTCGCTTCCTCCGCACCTCACCCCGCAACTCCTAGGCACTGAGCGGGAGGACGAAGCGGAGGACAACAAGGGGTAGCAAAGGTGGAAACAGATGACAAGATCTAACTAGCAGGTGTAATGGATATTATTATTCTACTCTAGCAGTTCTAAGTATATGGTACCAGTAAACAAAGTGCAGTACTAATAGAGGAAGTAAAAAAGCAGAAAGTAAGAGCAGAAAAGTAAAGTAAAACTAAAAGGTAAAGCTATCTACCATCATAAAAGTACCCTAACTTATATAAATGCCCATACAAATATATAAGTTAGGATTTCCAGAAAATTTAACTTATCATATAAAAGAGCCCATACTAATTTATATGATAAGGATCTATGAAGCATATGACCTAATATGAATGAATGTTATGATGCAATTTATGCACAGGAAAGTGCAACTCACACAAAACGACTCTGTGATCACAAACCTTTAGTTCCCACTTTTTGAGAGCTAGCATCACTCTCGGGTACCACCGCTGTGGCTACGGCAGCAGCGGAGCGGGCGTCTCCACTTCTAGGCCGGTATGCACACTACAAAACCTTAGACCCCTCTCATACTCCTATGTACACATCCAAGGTGCACTCTAGAGTCTCGCGTACGTACTTTGCTGACAACCCGTCAGTCTTGTTGGGTCGGGTGTGCGTTATCGGGGATCGTCCTCCAGACCGCAGTGTAAAACAACTCACTGGCCCCTCTAACCCTCACAACCGCCTGGTGCACCGTACTGCCATCGGTGTTACGAACGGCCAGTACCGCATGCCCCGCCACTATATTTATGCACATGCAAGTATTCCATTCCGAGCCTTCAGCTCGCAGGACCAACCCGTCCTGAATCTCTCAAACCCTATACGAGTGAGCATTTAGCACAATCTCTCCAACCCATCACGGGTGAGCATAAAACACAAGTCTACCTCTAACCCATCACGGGTGAGAATAAACCATAATGTCCTAATCTATTAGACTACTCTTGTCTACGGATTATTATACTTAGTGATTTAAGGTGAATCCCAAGACTGCCCAGGGTATACCCGGTGAAGGGCTCTCGGGGGCACTAGGAACTACGATGGGATTACGCTCAAAGTTCTCTTTCTCAAGGATATTTACTTTAGTTGATGACTACCCATAATTTATCCCTGCTCTCATTGTTGCTCTGGAACAATCCTAATGACTTAAGATATTACCGAGAAACCGACGGTCTTACGTCGGCCTCCACTCCAGTTACTACCTAAGGACTTACACTTTTATTCTCGTCACTAACAATACTACCCACCAGGGTTATTCACCAACTTCAATCTCTAGCTCGACGTCGATATATCCCCTGGTGGTCCTTATACTCTAACTCATTTATGTTATACGCAACCCATGACCTAATACCACCCCGAAATGGAACTTCAAATTCCTCTATCCATATGCCTCAAATCATTTATCCTAGGATGGTATGGACCTACATGATGACTAGGATGAGTTTCCATAATTTTCCTAAGTCATTAAGGGCTTTAATTAAATTATTAACTTAATCCCCTAGGTCATTTAATACATGAAGTATCACAAATTTAAATCCACTGACCTAAGGAATTTTTCCTGAGTTGTATCTTGGTTCCATATTGCTGTCTACCAAAATGTATAATTTTTCTTTGATTATTTCTATTTATTCCTTAATTAATACAAAATTCATACAATTGTCATTTTCCAAATGAAGTAAAAGGAATACATTACTTAAAATTATAGGAAAATTACAGAGCTTATATATCATTAGTTTAAGGCTAATGGCAGAGTTTCATCAACTTCTATAGTGTAATGGCCTACCAAATTCAATTCTTTACAATTTACAAAAATGCCATTATAAGTTTTAAAACTTTACTGATTCATCCAGAAATGCTGAGATAAATATCCAAGGTTATTTATTCACAAATACAACCCTAGAAAGTTTTTCATAATTTTCTACTGAATATTCCATCAATTTCTAAATAAATATGATAATGGCAAAAATTGTAATTTCTACATAACTCCACTTAAAATTCATCAAACAAAGAAATAAAAATTTTCAGGAGTTACGTCTAACATGATATTGACCTTGACAAAATTTGGGTAATTTATCTCATGGATAAGCCTATTCTAAAATTTATTTATCAAAAGTCCAATTTTTCAAAAATTCCAAATAATGGGATTTTTGTTTCCAAAAATCCCATTATTACTATGAGGGGTGTATTACACCCTAATATGTCTCTATAAATAAAATCATCATTTTTGAGTATTCCAAGTCTGCTGAATACACAATATTTCATTTTAGGCTAAATGCACACCAAGCCTATAACAAGCCAACACATGCAAGTGGATTTACCTAACTTGCTGTGGTCCAAATTGGCTGAAATTTTAAACATACACTGATAATGCCCCTAAGGCAATGCCACATACAACTCAAATTATTTCATTTATTTACTTTTTGATGATTAAGCAAAAACTATAGGAAATTTATCCCCACAAATTCTCAATTTTTGTCAGGGGCTAAATATTCCCTAATCATGCATGTACCAAAAATTTGGGGCCATGTTGATTACTGGTTTGCTTTGGGCATCAAAATGAAGTTCTGTCCTTATTTAGGACCAGCCCTAGCAAAATGTTCCTACAGGTCAAACCACTAGACCAATTCTCAAGTTTAGGGTGGCAAATTCAAGGTAAGACAGTCAGCTACAATTTTAATTTAGAGTCTAGTTTCTGGACATGTTTACGAGGCCTAAAAGTGACATGCAATGTCATGTAATAAGTGTGACAGATATTTGATTTCATTTCATTTAATATATAACAAAATAAATTGATTTTAATTAAAGCACAGTGCGAATCTTAAAGCAGGAATGGACGGGATCGGGTTATCTCCTTCCTCCATCCAACGGCTGGGATGGAATCTGGCTGGAGCATTTTTGCTGGCTGTTTCCGGCCAGCTGAGGCGGCGCCACCCCCGGCCAACGGTGCCATCACCTTCACGGTGGTGGTGGCTATCTTTTTCCGGTGATGAGGCGGCGGGAGACGGCGGCGATGGCGATCCCGAGCGGTAAGAAAAGCTTGGAAAAATCTCTCATTTCTCCCATGGAATCGGGCTCAATTGAGCCCGATATCTCCCCTAGTTCATCTAGGATTCTAGTACGGGTAGAGGGACGGTGAAACGAACCTGTATGGCTGCGCAGTGGCGAAGTTGGCGGCGGGTGGCCATTCCCGACCTTGATCTGACGACATTTCTTAGATTCATGGTTCCTGCACCATTTCCTTCGATCTAGTGGTCGATTCCTACTCGCCTGAGCTCACTGAAGCTAATGGAGTCGTTAGTTTTGGCTGGGAGGGTATATATGTGGAGATAACTCCAATGTGAGCTCGGTTTGAGCTTTAGTTGTGTCACCATGGTGCCATGTGGCCAGCATGCTACCAAAATCCCCTGAAATAATCAGAGGAAGCCAGCCAACATATTTTGGGCAGAGAATTGCAGCTGAAGGAGTGGCCATGTGGCCACCCTTCCTCTTCACCCCCATTTCACTCTCCTCTTCCTCTTAAAATCCCTTTTCTACTCCTTTGCATGCACTCTCTCTCCTGATTTTGGGGGTTAAAAGTTGTCTTTGACCACTTGGGTTGGGCTTGGGCTGATTTGGATGGGCTTAGCCTAATGGAAATGGGCTTGGGTTCATTTCTCCCTTTTTGGCTAAATGGGTTGACTTGGTTGACTTGAGTTGACTTGGTCAACCAAGGTGAGTGGGCTGACCCCACTTTGATGGTCATGGGTCTAGTGGCACCACCCAACTTGGGTTGGGCCAAGGTGATGCCCCACCTGGGCTAATTGGGCATATAGGTATAGGTTTGACCAAATTAAGGCCATGGTTGACTTTGGTCAACTAGGGTCAACGGGTTGACTTAATGGCATGCCCTAGGGTCCACTTAGATTGTTTTAGGGTTAGGGCAATGTGGTGGGGTCATGGTGTGGTTAGTGTTCCTATTTAGGCTAGTTTGACTTTGGCCCCTTAGTGGGCCCCACATGGCTTCAATCCACTACCTAGGGTCAAACCTAGCTAATTCCCCTATTACCCACCCCATTCCTAACCCAATCTAAGTGAAAGGGAGGGGCCTAGAAGTAACAAGGGATGTTACAAATCCAATAAACAAGAAAATAATTTCGTCCCCGAAATTTAAGTTTGGGTCTCAGATACCATGGTAATGTGCATGTCTTCCATCATCCGTAGCAGCTCTATAGACATCAACCGAGGCTCCGGTCCAGAAGTGTCGGCCCTCCTACTCAAAGCATCTGCTACTGTGTTTTCTTTCCCCGGATGATAGTGGATCTTATAATCATAGTCGCAGAGGAATTCCAGTCATCTCCTCTATCGCAGGTTTAAGTCTGTCTGCGTATCGATATATTTAAGATTCTTGTGATCTGAATAAATATCACAATGAATCCCGTATAAGTAATGTCTCCACATCTTTAGGGAGAATACCAGAGCCCCGAGCTCTAAGTCATGTACTGGATAGTTATGCTCATGCTTCTTCAACTGTCTTAAAGCATAAGCAATAACATGTCCATGCTGCATCAGGACAACACCCATCCCCTGGTAAGAGGCATCTGTGTAAATCTGAAATCCTTCACTCCCGGATGGAAGCGCAACAATAGGGGATGAGATGAGTCGGTACTTCAGCTCCTGAAAAGATGTCTCGCACTACTCTGACCAAACAAAATCTGCATCCTTCTTCGTCAAGGACGTGAGGGGGAGTGCTAGAGTAGAATAATAATATCCATTACAACTGCTAGTTAGATCTTGTCATCTGTTTCCACCTTCACTACCCCTTGTTGTCATCCACTTCGTCCTCCCGCTCGGTGCCTAGGAGTTACGGGGCGAGGTGCGGAGGAAGCGACTTAGTCTTTTTGACTAATGGTCGGTGACCATACTATTTTTAGGAGCCCGTGGAGATGGAGCACCAGCACGATGAGGAGACAGGACTTGAGGAGCAGATACCTCTACCGCAGGCTACTACCACTACTGTGCGTCCTCAGGTGGGACGAGTTCTGATGTATTAGTATAGCTTCCGCTTTTATTTGAGAGAGAGTTGATATGATGTACTGGGCATAAGCCCTTATTACTCTTTCTTTTTGTACTCTTGTGGACTATGTTTTGTACTTTTCATTTCATATATATATGATATGTACTATGTGACTTGTGGACTAGTAGATTTGTTACACTGCTATACTTCTTTTCTCATATTGGCCTATAGGTTATATGATCGTAAAAGCCGGCAGAATCAGCGTGTTGCGGTGTCGACTAACATGTGCATTAGTGTCACCGTAAGATGGCGGTTCTGGGCATAAGACCCGGTAGCCCTCCTTGGTAAGGGGGAGGGGGTCTTACAAACTGGTATCAGATGAAGCCAGCCAGCATGTTTTGGGCAGAGAATTGCAGTTAAAGGAGTGGCCATGTGGCCACCCTTCCTCTTCACCCGCATTTCTCTCTCCTCTTCCTCTTAAACTCCCTTTTCTACCCCTTTGCATGCACTTTCTCTCCTGATTTTGGGGGTTAAAAGTTGTCTTTGACCACTTGGGTTGGGCTTGGGCTGATTTGGATGGGCTTAGCCCAATGGAAATGGGCTTGGGTTCATTTCTCCCTTTTTGGCTAAATGGGTTAACTTGAGTTGACTTGGTCAACCAAGGTGAGTGGGCTGACCCCACTTTGATGGTCATGGGTCTAGTGGCACCACCCAACTTGGGTTGGGCCAAGGTGATGCCCCACTTGGGCTAATTGGGCCTATAGGTATAGATTTGACCAAATTAAGGACATGGTTGACTTTGGTCAACCAGGGTCAAAGGGTTGACTTAATTGCATGCCCTAGGGTCCACTTAAATTATTTTAGGGTTAGGGCAATGTGGTGGGGTCATGGTGTGGTTAGGGTTCCTATTTAGGCTAGTTTGACTTTGGCCCCTTAGTGGGCCCCACATGGCTTCAATCCACTACCTAGGGTCAAACCTAGCTAATTCCCCTATTACCCACCTCATGCCTAACCCAATCTAAGTAAAAGGGTCCTAGAAGTAACATGGGATGTTACAAGCCCTACCTCAGCCTCTTTCATAGGCCAACAACTCAGAGTGAAACCCCACTCCTACAACTCAGGCAACAGCCCTACCTCAGCCTCTTTCACAGGCCTACAACTCAGAGTGTCACCCCACTCCTACAGCTCAGGCAAAAGCCCTACCTCAGCCTTTATAATTACATGCTTACAACTCAGATCTAATAATAGATCCTACCAGAAATAATTTGATATTGTGATACAGAAATTGCACCAGATGAATCTCTTCACTGGTGAGCTTCTTGATCAATTCTTGAATGGACTGATCTTCAGATCCAACCTGAATTAGTCATTTCAAAGCTTCTTGATAGAAAGAAATAAGGTTGATCTTCACTTGATGTAGAAGTTGATCTTCAGATGGCCTCCTTCTTGAATTCAGAATGAAATCTGAATCTTCCTTGAAGACTGATCTGAATCTGCCTTCAAAAGGGTTTCCCCTTTTCTTGTTGTAGAAAACTTCTCTCTGAAGAATTCACTTCTTTAATGTAGTGTTCCTTAATTCTCTTCTCTATTTTTTAACTACTTCACTTCTACATTTTTATTAACTTTATGTTGTATCGAGCCAGTCCTTTATATCGAGTTTCCTCCTGATTACCGGCTGATCCGGTTTGTAACAGTCTTCTGACAGTTCTGACAAAAGTTTCAGACCGGTTGGTTAAGGTTTTCCAACTCAGCAAACTGCTTCACATATGTCGACACAAATAGACTAAGTGTCGACACAAGACCTGATTATGGCAACACAACACTCCATGTGTCAACATAGTCATTCTTCTGGTACTCGACACAACATCTGTTAAATGTGTCGACACAAGTCCTGTGTGTAGACACAGCTTCTGCTTCCAGTGTCGACATAACCTCTGAGTGTCGACACAGCTTCTGCTTTCAGTGTCGACATAACTTTTGAGTGTCGACACAGCTTCTGCTTTTAGTGTCGACATAACTTTCAGGGTGTCGACAGAATTCTAGTGTGTGTCGACACAAGTTCTGTTGGGTATTGTATCCACAACTACCTGGATTTGAGGAAGCCACCTGTCAAGCTAAGATGAATTCACAATGTATTTGATGAAACCTCTTAAGTTGTGCTTGCAGTTATTCCACGCTAAGTGCACACCAATGTCAGGGTGCAGTAGGTCAATATACACGGGTCTGCACGACGTAATCCCTCGTTGAGCAGATCAGTGTGTTGGCCTACGTGTACTCTCTCTATTGGAGTGCACTTACTTCAAGTACAGGGCCGTGTTTATGCAAGAGCAGACAAGGAGCAAGGATGGGTCAAGGAGCAGCTCTTGGGTGGAAAGACGAAAATTCGTCTAAGTCTAATTCGACGAGAATCACCAAGTGATTCTCGCCGAATCGTCGAGAATCATTAGTGATTCTCGCCGACTCTATCCGGGTACCTCAAAACTGTGCCAAGTAAGATTCGGCGAGAATCACTAGTGATTCTCGCCGAACCCATCGTCGAAGCAGTTCATGGCCAAGTAACAGTCGTTGAGAATCAACAAGTGATTCGGCGAGAATCACTAACTGATTCTCGCCGATTCGTCGAGAATCACTTTCGATTCTTGCCGATTTTTACTTGGCGTTTTCTCTGGAAGCTGCTGGACCGGATTCTGCCGCTGGACTATGTTGAACCGGAACTAGGGTTTCCTTCAGGTGGGACCCACAACGGTCACTTTGGAGTATACGTGTGTATAAATACACAGGTATTTTTGAACAGTAGAAGGAGCGAAGAAGAAAAGAAAATCGCGAGCCGCGACGTGACCTAGATCGCCGTTTCCGCTCCGCCGCCGCCGCCGCTCGCGCCAAGTTGTTCGCCGGTTGATCGTGGTTTCGCCCAGATCCTCCTGCGACAGAAGCCTAGCTAAGCTCAGCGTCTCACGTGTCTAACTGGAGATCTCTTGTCTCTCGATTTGTAGATCGGGAAAATCTTCCCCATCCGAATCGATCGAGGCGATTGATCCTAGTGTGACCGTTGGTAGACCTAGCTAGCTTCGCTACGAAGTTTGGATCTCTAAACAACAGCAGCCGCACATCGTTGTTGCCGCCGATCCCGTGAACCTAGCCGCCGCCCATCTTGCCGCCGCCGGTTTCGGGGAGATTCTCTCCAAGAGAGACCAAGGTTGTGGACTCTTTGTAGACTTCAAGATCACGTCGTCAACGAAGAGGGACACCGTAGTCTCCACACGTAGTTTGTATTTCTTGTACATTCTATTTTACTTTTGTTGTAAAGGAACGTTGGTTCCTAGTTGTAAGGATTGGGTGCAACCCGGTTAGTGGGAGTGTTGACTCCTACGTGTGGAAGGGTTCCTTCCGATAGTACAAGGATTGGATTTCAATCCTGTTGGTGAAGAGACCGAGTCGTCCCTTGTTGGGAGATAGGTCGAAGGGGGAAAGTGGATGTACCCAAGTCGGGGAACCACTATAAATTGCATGTGTACTTTCTTTGCTGTGCCGTTTTATTTTCTTGTGCAGGTACAATATTAAATTCCGCAAATACGCCGCACGTCACCTATTCCCCCCCATAGGTGAACATAGTTGACACTAGGTGGACTTTCAAGTGGTATCAGATGGAGGTTGCTCATCAAAAAGGTTTACACCTTGAGTAGTATCCTGCCACCGGTGTTAGAAGCATGGAGCTGGATTATGAGATATCGCCACTAAGACTTCCCGCATGTACAAAGGAGTATTATCCCGTCTGGAGGATGAGGGTGTCATATCACTTGGAGGCCATCGATCCTCGAGCATCTTTCATCCTGTAAGAGGGTCCTTTTATTCCTATGAAGACCTCCTGCTCTGGAAAGAATATCGAAGTGCCCAAGTGCATTGCAGAGATGTCAGAGAAGGAACTGTCACTATTTAACTTGGACAAGAGGATTCGTCAAATTATCTTGGATATCTGGTCTGGAGCTTCTCGCTCTAGATTGGAAAAATGTAGGACGGCTAAATCTATGTGGGTGATGATCTCAGAGCTGATGGGGGGGTCAGAGAAAGCTGGAATCTACTGTCAACCAGAGGATGAAGCCTATGTGGGGGTCTTCACCTTTGAAGATGAAGGCAAGGATCTCTCGGACAGCATCAGAGCTCCAGTGTCCGTGTCAGAGACTGAAGAGGCCAGTGAGGAAAGCAGCTCTGATGAGGATGACACAATGGTCACTGGCTCTAATGACAATAACACAGAAAAGCAGGTAACCTCTTCATCCTGCCCCGTCTCTCTTGAAGTTTCTGAAGACAGGAACTGCCTTCCTTCAGAAAATGCTGATTCCCTGAAGAGAGCCCTTCAGACAAGCAACCTACTTGCTGAGGAGCAAGCTCGAGAGATTGCTCGACTGAAGATCTTGTTGGTTCTCCAATTGGCATCCAACAAGGTCAAGGACTCTAAAATCTCAGCTCTAGAGAGTAGTCTAGAGAATGAGAAAAGAATAGTATCAAACTTTTCCAAGGTTGATGTTATAAAGAGAAAACAAGAAAATGGGTGGATCTCCCGGATTATCAATTCGTGGAGAAATGGGGAAACGGTATTCCGACCCCACACTCCAAGCAGGAAGGCAACTCATCATGCCTTCAGGTATGACCACAGGAACAATCGTGGTCACTGCAAGGGTGATCTGTCATCATGTGGAGACACCCGTAGTGCAAGGGCCGTCGTGGCCACCCATGAGAGAATACCTAAGGCTCATTCTGAGCCCTTTGTATTCACTACCTCTGCCTCAACTCGGTGTGAATCTGCATGTACCAGCTCACAGAACACTTCTCACCACCCGAGGACACAGGACAGGGAAGTTAGAAGTCATGGTGTAAGTTTTCATGGGGCCTTAGGAAGGGGGATGCCTGAAAGGAAGGCACCACCTCCCCGGCCTCATGACGCTCGCAACATGCATTCCTTCCACCCTTCCACGTGTCACGGTGGAAGAGGAAATTTTGTTACGAGATCATGCCCTATCCCGTTGAGACCTAGGACCGTGACTACCTCAGTCACTAGATCAGGTCAGAAACGGCGATAAAACATTCACCCGTGTTGGTGCTGTGGCAAAGTGGGACACTTTGCCATCGACTGTTGGCACAACCCCTCTGTGTCAAGGGCAAGGGCCTATCCACATTTTCTGAGCAGAGGTAGCCTCCTGACAGGTTTTCTGAAGGAAGGCAGTCGAGTGCTTATGCTAACAGGAACCTAGGACCCAATATGATTTGGGTTCCTAAGGTAAAGTAATTCTTTCTTGCAGGGTAGTCTAGGTTCCCGTGAATATGATGGGAACTAGATAGTAGGTGGCTCAAGACTAAATTGGAACAAGCGTCTGGAATAACAGATGTGATATCTACTTGAGTATATTCACATTGAGCTCCTAAAATGTTTTACCTGAGGGACTAAATGATAACTCTCATAATCCCAAGTACGTCTGATCAATTCCAGGACTTGAGTCATATTGTATCCACATTTACATATATATATGTATATATAGTTATACCTATATTTACACCATTGTGTGAGTACATCTAAGGATATGTTAACATGGTAAACATAAATCATAGATACAATATTGAAGACTTATCGAAAATTCCCCTGGTAGACTCGAGATCTAACGTCTACAGGCTTAAATTAGTTCACTGAAAACCAGCGTAGATTGGCCTTACGAAGTATTTACATACTTAGAAGATGCTTAAATTAATTTATATGGAAAAGCCGGCTCAAACCCTAATAGCTTGGCTTTAAGGAGTATCTATATAGTTAGAAGACTTTCAAATTAACTTAGACAAACGGAAACCTTGAGAATCCCATTTAACTCGTCGAGCTTGGATTTAAGGAGAATCACATTTAAGGAGAATCACATTTAAGGAGAATCCCATTCCCGCCGACTCTTCACATTCCTTCGAATCCCGCACGGTCTTCGCCGAATCGTCTTCCCGCAAGGTTCTCGCCAAATCCCGCCGAACTCCGCAGGATTTTCGTCGAGCGAAGAGGAACTCCGCAGGACTCCGCAGGAAACTCACCAGGAATCGTGCAGGCTTCCGTCGAATCCCGCCGAATCCCGCCGCACTCCGCAGGAAACTCACCGAATCTGCTAGTTTGTCACTGAAGGTTTCTCGCAAGAATCCCGCCGAAGTTTCTCACCCAGGGAAGTTTCTCACCGACGATTTCTCCCGGTTTCGATTCCTTCTTCCAGGAATTTCTCCGCATGCACTCATCGGGTGTCCCTCGTCTTCCTCGAACTAACTCACCTTCTACGCCTTTAGGTAACCACCCCCCTCACCCTTACTTGGACTTGTTCACTAGTGTCGCTTCCTTTTTGTTTTTTTTTTTGATTAAGCGTAGAGTCGGGCTTCTCTCCCTAGATCTGCAATGGCTCCAAGGACAACCGCTGGGCTGGTCACTGGTTGCGAGCTAGTTCGAACAGGGTTCTCTCATGCCTCTGACGAATTCAGAAACATCATTCTGATGCTGGAAGAGGCTGTGCTCTCGTTCGTCCTGGAGCACCTGTGCAAAATCTTGGACAAAGAGGTGCTGGAGTTCTTCGCTACCGCAAAACTCCGGAATGGCGACTCTCTTATCAAAAGCAAGGTGGCTGGGGCAAAGATCAAGATGTCTGCCAGCAAGCTGACCCGCTTCCTGCAGCTCTCTAGCTCGGAGCACGGGGACTATCTTGAGGAAGAAGACAAAACCAGGACTCTCTTATTCTGTGGTCTCCCACGAGGAACTCGGTCAATAAAGCGCAAGGATATGAATGAAGAAGGGAAGCTTCTGTCAGACATAATCGGAAAAGTACTCATCTGTAAGCCAGGCTCTCATGACCATATCTCTGCAGACATGTTCAAGATCCTGGTGGCAATTGTCTGCCGAAAAAGGTTCAACTGGGGGGTTTTGCTATTTGAGAAGATAAAGGACACCCTGAGATCTCCGAGCTTTGGACGGATCATAAGTCTGTATCTAAATCAGCTGAATGGAGATAAGTATGACATGAACAAAGGTGTTCCTATACACTACTTGAAGAAAATGGACTCAAGTGTGTTTGACAGATGGGAGAGGCATATTGGGCAGGATGCCATGGCAGAACAACAAGAAGCTTCTCCAGCCGAGGAAGGCGCTGTGGCTGATTCTGTAGTTACCCCCAGTGAAATTCCTGATACTTTGACTGCAGGAATTGAGGGGGAGCCTCTACCCACTCATGCTGATATCGTAGCTGACATCTCCCAAATGGCCAAAGATGCTGTGGCAGATATACAAGAAGACAGTGAAGCTGTGCCGGAGAATGAGGAGGCCCTGAACCGGAACGATCAAGGAGCCGAAGCTGATGTACAGGGGACTGCTGACCAAGAGTTGGAAGAGGATGCTGATGAAGATGATTTCATGGAGGATGAAGGAGAGGAAGATGGCAATGAGGGACAAGAAGCATTGGAGACTCAGGATCGCATTGAACCTCCATCTGAGAAGCACGCACCTGAGAGCGTTCCTGAGAACATTGGTGCACGAGTGGAGGGGGAGTCCGAGAAATCTGCAGATGCTGCAAGTATTCCTCCCTTAGAGACTGTGCTCGTGTCCAGCTCTACAGGTGCTTCTGCTGAACAGCAAGGCCAAGAAGTGCCTCCGGATATTCCACTACGAGATAATCTAGCCACTCACACCGTAAATGTCATGCAGGGTATCGTGGATGAGCTTAAAGCCTCTTTTGGGAAAGCTCAGGATAAAATGTTAAAAAGAATCAAAAAATCGGAGAATCTCATGCTCAAGAACATGGTGGAGATCAATCACAAGCTGGACGTGATGGAAAAGAAATTTGAAGAAAATTATACAGCGGCCGGCCAAGCGGTCACTCTTCTTATGGACGGGTTGAAAAAGAACACCGACACTCTCGTCGTAGTAAATCAGAATGCTCATGTTGTATCAAACAACATTCAAAAGTTTGACGGTAATATGGTAACTCTCAACGCCAATCAGCAAGCCTTAGTCAATGAATTCTCCAGGACTTCAAAGCATATTGATGAGTCACTGCATTCTTATGCAAACTCCATCGCAGTCGAAGCCAAAAAGGGGGAGAAAGAGTATATAGCTAAGATGGCCGAGCTTCGGGAAGTCATGATCAACAACTTCGAACAGTCAAACAATTATGTCTATGACAGCTGCTGGTGGATGCTCCAACAGGCGTTAGGCGTCGATTTGAATCCTGCAGGTATTCATGCTCCTAAGACTACTACAGCTGCTGAGGGAGTAAGTGCTGCTGAGGGAGTAAGTGCTGCAGATGTTCCCATGAGTGAAGCTGATGCTAGGGCTATTTCTAAAGCAAAACTGATGAGCATGTTTGACCAAGAGGCACTAGCAAAGGCCAGGGGCAAGAGAAAAGTTCAAGAAGGGACCTCCAAGGAGACACAAGCTGAAAAGAGAATTCGACTGAGTGAGGAGGAAGTAAGAAATGAAAAGTGAAGTCCAGTTTCAAAGAATATCATCTTGGACACCTTCTGGCTACAAGAAAAAGGAGAAATCAATCGAAACGAAGTATACAACCAGTATGAGTGGGAAATGCACAAGACGTATGAAGAAAAACAAAACATCTTCTTCAGGACCAACACGGCGGCAGATAAAGCTCCTCCTCCCAGATATTATCCGAAGCCCAAAGAGTATATGGAGAGGCAAAGAAAGAAGTATTTGGCGCAAAAACTCAAGGATGACTTAGCCAAAGAAAAGTAGTCAAAAACTTATAGTCTATCATTCTCTCTTAAGAACAATTAACGTTTATTGTTATTATATGAACAATTCTGAAATTATATATATATATATATATATATATATATATATATATATATATATATATATATATATATATATATATATATATTTGTATATGTATTTGAATTTGTGAATGACTCAAGTCTTGATCCGTTTGCTTATATTCTCATGTGCTGCATATTTAAATTCTGAATGATGTTTATATTATATGGTTGGTGTTATTCATCTTAGCTAGTAGGGTTTTGGCTTCGTCAAATAGGGGGAGATTGTTGGGTATTGTATCCACAATTACCTGGATTTGAGGAAGCCACCTGTCAAGCTAAGATGAATTCACAATGTATTTGATGAAACCTCTTAAGTTGTGCTTGCAGTTATTCCACGCTAAGTGCACACCAATGTCAGGGTGCAGTAGGTCAATATACACGGGTCTGCACGACGTAATCCCTTGTTGAGCAGATCAGTGTGTTGGCCTACGTGTACTCTCTCTATTGGAGTGCACTTACTTCAAGTACAGGGCCGTGTTTATGCAAGAGCAGACAAGGAGCAAGGATGGGTCAAGGAGCAGCTCTTGGGTGAAAAGACGAAAATTCGTCTAAGTCTAATTCGACGAGAATCACCAAGTGATTCTCGCCGAATCGGCGAGAATCACTAGTGATTCTCGCCGAATCGTCGAGAATCACTAGTGATTCTCGCCGAATCGTCGAGAATCACTAGTGATTCTCGCCGAATCGTCGAGAATCACTAGTGATTCTCGCCGACTCTATCCGGGTACCTCAAAACCGTGCCAAGTAAGATTCGGCGAGAATCACTAGTGATTCTCGCCGAACCCATCGTCGAAGCAGTTCATGGCCAAGTAACAGTCATTGAGAATCAACAAGTGATTCGGCGAGAATCACTAGTGATTCTCGATGAATCGTCGAGAATCACTAGCCGATTCTCGCCGATTCGTCGAGAATCACTTTCGATTCTCGCCGATTTTTACTTGGCGTTTTCTCTGGAAGCTGCTAGACCGGATTCTGCCGCTGGACTATGTTGAACCAGAACTAGGGTTTCCTTCAGGTGGGACCCACAACGGTCACTTTGGAGTATACGTGTGTATAAATACACGGGTATTTTTGAAGAGTAGAAGGAGCGAAGAAGAAAAGAAAATCGCGAGCCGCGACGTGACCTAGATCGTTGTTTCCGCTCCGCCGCCGCCGCCGCCGCTCGCGCCAAGTTGTTCGCCGGTTGATCGTGGTTTCGCCCAAATCCTCCTGCGATAGAAGCCTAGCTAAGCTCAGCGTCTCACGTGTCTAACCGGAGATCTCTTGTCTCTCGATTTGTAGATCGGGAAAATCTTCCCCATCCGAATCGATCGAGACGATTGATCCTAGTGTGACCGTTGGTAGACCTAGCTAGCTTCGCTACGAAGTTTGGATCTCTAAACAACAGCAGCCGCACATCATTGTTGTCGCCGATCCCGTGAACCTAGCCGCCGCCCATCTTGCCGCTGCCGGTTCCGGGGAGATTCTCTCCAAGAGAGACCAAGGTTGTGGACTCTTTGTAGACTTCAAGATCACGTCGTCAACGAAGAGGGACATCGTAGTCTCCACACATAGTTTGTATTTCTTGTACATTCTATTTTACTTTTGTTGTAAAGGAACGTTGGTTCCTAGTTGTAAGGGTTGGGTGCAACCCGGTTAGTGGGAGTGTTGACTCCTATGTGTGGAAGGGTTCCTTCCGATAGTTCAAGGATTGGATTTCAATCCTGTTGGTGAAGAGACCGAGTCGTCCCTTGTTGGGAGATAGGTCGAAGGGGGAAAGTGGATGTACCCAAGTCGGGGAACCACTATAAATTGCCTGTGTACTTTCTTTGCTGTGTCGTTTTATTTTCTTGTGCAGGTACAATATTAAATTCCGCAAATACGCCGCACGTCACCTATTCCCCCCCATAGGTGAACATCGTTGACACTAGGTGGACTTTCAAGTTCTGTGTGTCGACACAGTCGTTGTCGACAGAATTCTGGAATATGTCGACAGCTTCTCTATGTGTGGACACAAGTCCTGTTGATGTCGACACAATCTGGCCCTTATTGTCGACACAGCGTTGTCGACAAATTTTTTGTGTGTTGACATAAATTCTTGGTGTCGACGCAATCTGGCCCTTGGTGTCGACACATCCATTCTCAAGTGTCGATACTTGTACTTATAAAAATATTTCTTCCATTTACTTAACCTGCACATGATAACTCTATACAACATCAAATACAACTTGATGCATATCACTGAGTTAGGTGAGGCTTCTCCAAATCTGGTACATATTTTCCAATGTACCCAAAAATTATCTATCGTTATTGAACGTATTAGGGTTTATCTAGGATGGTAAATTGTTCCTAAAGGTTGATCAACCACGTCTTGAATCTATAAATATCAAGTAGGATATGACGAGCCATATCTCAAGATATATGTGGTGGTTCTATTTGTGGTCTTCTTGAATGCGGGAGTTAGTGGACGAAATCACCTCCGCAATGTTTGATTCCTTTATTAGTACCTTGTGGAAGTCTACCAGGTTTGTGGTCATCTGCGGTGTATGCTAGAGAGTATGAGACTCTCTCGCAGTTAGACGGATATTATATTCGTGAGGGTGTGTCTAGTTGAGTGACCACCTCGCCCGTGTTTTTGAGTAGAGTCGACCACAGGTGCCTAATAAAGGTTTTGTACTTTTTACTTATGATTTATACTTGTTGTCATCTTATAAACTTGTGCGTCTGGTGTACTCTTTTTGAACGTGACGAATCACGTAAGAATTCATTTCCTATTGATGCCATGTTTTCTTTTTATACTTTACTTCAGTGCTTTTGGTCTTGGGTTGGTACCCCTTTTGACCTTTATTTATTTTGGCTTATTTTTTTTTCTGCCATCATTTGTACCTTCTTGCTGAGGTGTTCTGTCTTTGGAATGCCTCAGGTTTAGAGCAGTAGCAGTTAGCAGAGCTGGTTTTGGAGTTTCTGGGCAGCAGTGTTGGTCGTGGTTGTTGCCTCGTCTTAGCGTGGTAGTTTGTTATTTATTTTGTTTTACTGGTTCAAACATACTTTGTTGTACTTGGGTTCGTGTCAGTTTGTTAATGCCCACAGAGTTGTTATTTTTAGATACTTGCTAGCTGCTTAGTTTTCTATATGTGGATTTGGATTACTTGTTCTTTGGGAGAATTTATGCTAGGAATGCATGTTAGGTATTTTCAAGTATAAAATCTACTACTATTACTTCATGCATTGCATAATTTAAAACTCTAACTTGTTATATTTAGCGACAATAAAAGCTATATTTACTATTATTATAAATTTAGGGTCTTGCATAGCATGAGTTATCCTTTGGGGATGTTTATACTCATATAGGATGTTGGAGTCAATCTAAACAAGTAGTTTCCGCAGTGTATAATTATATTTTGATTCGAGGACTAGATGGGCCACTAAGTCGAGGGATATGGCTAACTACTGCACTCTGAAAGTGAGTGTTAGATCAGAAATACTCTAGAGGGGGGGTGAATAGAGTATTCTTAAAAAATTTCTTAACTACTATTACAGCTTTTGCTATAAATCAAAAATGCAGAAATTAATAACCTAGCAAACAATAAAGCTAAACCACAAGCACAACAAGAACAAAGGAAAAGGAGACAACCAGACGACACAAGAATTTTATAGTGGTTCTCTAACCTGGGTACATCCACTCCTCTACCACCCTTAGTAGGAATCCACTCAGATTTTTGATCAGGTGTCTGACACCAATGAGCTTTTGATCAGGTGCTCAAAAACCAACCCAAGTCTTTTGATCAGGAGACTTGCAACCAAGGAATCACTTTTGAAGGGAGATAACAACCCTTTACAGTGGGGGATGAGAGATTGATGGAAGTCTTCTTTTCTCAAGTCAAAGTGAGAAAACTATGTGGATTCAATGATGTTGTCAAAGCTCCCCCTAAGATAAAAGATGGTACAGGAGATCTGGAGCTTTGCACAGGGGGATAGGCCTTCAATTTGGAAGACTTGATCCTGGAGCTTTAGACTGATAGTGCTTGGATGTCTTTAGCAAGGTCCTGGAGAAGAAGAATAGGAAGACTCTTGATTTGAAAATTGCGTTCTTCTTGATTCTTCTTCAAATTACTATGTGCTTCTTAGTTAGTAGTATTCTGTGTCAAGCTTTCTTTGTGTCTCTCTTGATTTGAAAAATGTGTTCTTCTTGCTTCTTCTTCAAATTACTGTATGCTTCTTAGTCAGTAGTATTCTTTGTCAAGCTTTCTCTGTGTCTCTCTTGATTAATTCTCTGTGTGTCTATCTGTCTATTTTTGTTATTCTCTTCTTCTGTATCTTTCAAACATTTGAATTTTTCGGTAATTAATGCTGACAGCCTTGAGAATAATCGGCATTGATTTATTTCACCAACTGTCCCGTGGAAAAAAGGCAAGCAATAATCTTTGGAGAAGACCATAATTAATGCTCTTTCTAACGGATATATTCAGAGAATGTTAGAGCATTAATTACCCAGGAATTATAGCATTAGAGTGGGGACAGAAGGCTGGAAATAACTAAGTCTGGAATCGTCGAGCAGATGGCAGAATCCGTCAAACTAAGTTCATAGTTCGTCGAGCTGAGTTGTTGTATTCGTCGACCAGACGACTTCTGTTCGTCGAGCTGAGTTCCATTATCGTCGAGCTAAAAACTGAACTGCTGTCTCTTTTGATCTTTCCCTATTCGTCGAGCTGGTAAATATGTTCGTCGATTGGAGTTCAGCAATTATTCTGAAGTTATCAAATATCCTGTGTCGACAAAATTTCTCCTGTATGTCGACACAAATCTTCTGTGTTGTGTCGACATAGCCTTTCCACAATGTTGACAGATGATCTTGGTGTCGACACAAGTTCTTCTAGTGTCGACATAAGTCTTCTGGTTCCAGTATTCATCGGACAGAGAACAGGTTTTGTCGACCTGAGACTGGAGAACATGGTCTTGACAGAATGCTATAATAGTCCAAAGATTCATCGACCGAAGAATGGTGTTCATCGAGCTAAGTCTGGAGAACCTTGAATTCATCGAGCTGAGAATGATTCTGGACTTGGAAACTATTTGATGAACCTCTGGCAATAGAGTTGAAGTGGAGGTCCAGGAATCGTCGACCAAAGAATGAAGTTCGTCGACCTGAGAACTAGGTTCGTCGACCTGAGTCTAGAGAATAGACTGGACTTAGAATTCTGAGGGTGGAATCCAAGGATCATCGATCTGGAGTGAAGTTCGTCGAGCCCAGCTTAGAGAATATTTCTCTGAGATCTTCGAACTGAGAACGGCTATCGTCGACTTGAGTTCGACGAACGTCGAACTCATTTTACTTAGTCTCTTGAGAAATCTCTAAATCTTGAGGAAAACTTTATGTCTTGAGTCTCTGGTAGTCTGATGTTGGCTTGTCCATATGATGTTGACTTTTAGGACTTGGTCTAGATTCTAGGACACAACTTTGACCCTAGCTATACATGTTGGGTCACATTATCATAAGTTAGTGAACCTAGCCCAAATCAAAATAGGGATCCAACAATCTCCCCCTATTTGGGTGAAGTCACTAATAGACTCAAAAAAATATAAAGTAAACAAAGCAGAAAAAAGATATATCTGGCAGGGATAATTAACACATGTAACAAATATATTTACATAAAAGCTTTGTTCAGACAATCAGAGATAGTTTAAGATAGAAAGACAGAAATAAAATAGTTTATATTTCACTTCTTTTGCTTTTTCTCCTGATGCTTTATGTCCTTGCCCTTGTTTCCTGGCTTGGTGAAGACTATTTCCCTGTTTGGATTTGAATCTTGTGCCATAGTCATTGTCATGTCAGCAGCCCCTATAATCTTCAGAGATGTAGCTCTAGGGACCACTACTTCAGGATGCAATTTCATACAATCATCAACATTAAAAATTTTGTTAGCCTTATCAAACCTTTTCAGTTCTTCTCTCATGTACTTGGACATTGTAGTGTATTCAGAAGTATCCTTTCCTGCATCCTTTGCCTTGTTAATCATAGAGAGGCCTACCAGTTCCTGGAACCTGGCTATTTTAGCTGTGTTGGCTGTTTCTGGATCTTTATAAGGAACAAGAGGAGAGAGTGGCCTTTTAGGACTTTTAGCTTGTTGATGTTGTTGCTGTTGATGTTGTTTTCCTGAAGGTTGTTTCCTGTGCTGGCTACTTTCATGATGAGATCTCCCTTGATGTCTTTGATATGTTTGCATAGGGGAAGATCTTTGAGAACTAGAACTAGAAGCACCAGCTGTAGGAGGAGGAGGTGGTGGTGGATATTTCCTATATCTTTGAACTGGTGGAGGAGAGTACCTTCTACTCTTCTTCCTTTCCTTTTGCTGATTCTTGGATAGCCACATCCATGCTGGCATCCCCTTGTATGGAGTTATCTTTTGAAGGATATAGTAAGGGGTATCATTGTTTGGATTGGGCTTGGGAGCAGGAGGAGGAGCTTTTCTTTTCTTTGAAACTTGCTTCTTCTTCTTTGCATCCTCCTTATATGAATCCTCATCCTCATCTTCATCATCATCATTGTCAGACCCCTAAGGGTTATGATATAGATCATCCAGAGCCTTCAAAGCTTTAGCAAAGATAACAGGTTTTTCTATAGCAGGAGCAGGAGTAGCAATAAGAACTGGAGTTTCAGCAGGAGTTTGAGGAGAAGCTACACAAAAATCAGAACTAATTTAGACAGAGCATTCAGCTGCTGCCTTATTTTCATCTGCAATATCAGCCACGATCAATTCATCTAGATCTAGCATTGGAGAGTCATCCATTACAAAAGTTGGTGCTGAAGATATTGTTGAGGAAGAGGGATCAGCTACTACTTCTGGAGGTGAAGTGGTTGCTGATTGTGCAATAGCAAAACTGTCCTGAAGTTACTTAACAACTTTTGAAGAGATGGGGGAAGTATATGGTATAATAGCCAAGGATGGCTTAGTGATCTCAACTGGAAGATAATGCATATGTACAATATCAAAAATACTCAACAATTGTTCTAAATTAACTGTGGAATTAAGAATAAAATCACCAACAGTATTAGGTTCTTCAGAGTCTGATTCAAAATCTATATCAGTCTCAATAAAATCAATCAAATCTTTATCAACCAAATCTGTATCTATGTATTTTGTACATTCTACTACTGTGTCTGAAGCTGCTGCTACTACTGTGTCTGAAGCTGCTGCTGTTGCTGTAGCTGAAGCATCTGGTGCTGGAGCTGGAGCTGGAGCTGGAATTAGAGCTGCTGCTTCATCATCAGGCATCTCCCCTTGCATGGTTTTAGTAGGGCCTGAAGCCATGCCCTTGACTGAGGAGGGAGCAACAGTAAGAGCAGAGATTTTATCAGAGAGAGAAGATATGGTGGTAGCAAGAGGTGTAAGGGCCTCTACTATAAGGGACTTGAGGAGGGGAGTGAGTATGGAAATGATGGAAGAAATGGTGGAGGGGTCCAGTGATGGAATGGTAGATGGAGTTGCAGAAGGTGTAGAAGTGGGAACTATGGGAGGGATAGAGAGTGAAGCATCAGGAAGTTAAACATCTAGAGGGATGGTGGATGTTGATGGAGATGTATGGGTGGCATCTTTCATGATGGTGTTTGTTGGGAGATGGTAGGATGGTATTGAAGATAGATGTGGGGGAAGAGGGGATTCTGGTGGTGTAGGAATGTAAGTGTCATGGGGGGAATCAGGAGATGTTGGTTGTTGTTCTTCAAGAGGGGAAGATGGAATATCAGTGAGGTTAGGTGGTGGAGATGAAACAGGTGAAGCATGTTAAGATGGAGGTGGAGTAGGAACATGAGGATGTTGTTGTTGTTCTGGTGTTGAAGAGATAATGGGAGAGGAAGTGAGTTGTTTTGTTGGAAGGGGTGCTGGAAGAGATGGTGGTGTGGGATGAAGCTCTTCAGTAGGTAGGGGAGTGGCTTTAATAGCCCTAGTGCCTTTAGAAGCTGGGGTGGAAGAGGTAGATGTAACATCCCATGTTACTTCTGGACCCCTCAACTTAGATTGGGTTAGGCATGGGGTGAGACTTAAGGAGATCAACTAGGTTTGACCCTAGGTAGTGGGTGGTAGCCATGTGGAGCCCACTATAGGACCAAGTCAAACTAGGTCAAACTAGCCTAATTAGGGACCCTAGCCACACCATGACCCCACCATATTGCCCTAACCCTAAAGACAATCTAAGTGGACCCTAGGGTATGTCACTGGGTCAACATTTTGGCCCCAGTTGACCAAGGTCAACCTTGAGCTTAATTTGGTCAAACCCACACCCATAGGCCTAATTAACCTAAGTGGGGCACCCCCTTGACCCAAACTAAGTTGGGTGGTGCCACTAGACCCATTTCCACCAAGTAGGGTCAGTCCACCCACCATGGTTGACCAGTCAACCCTAAAAGTCAATTTGGTCAACAATTTGACCTAAAGAGAGAAAATGAAGGCCAAGCCATTTCCCCTTGGACCAAGCCCACCAAAAATTGGCCCATAGTCAGCCCAACTGAACAAGACCAGTCCTACCCCTCTAAATCAGGAGAGAGAATACATGCAAGGGGGTAAAATTGGGATTTTTAGGAGAAGAGGAGAGAGAAAGGGGAATGAAGAAAATGGTGGCCACATGGCCACCCCATCAGTTGGTTTTGGCTGCCCAAAACCAGGTGGCCGACCTCCCCTCTTCATTTCCAGCAGAAAACCAGGGCTGTGAGTCACATGGCAGCTGGGTGAAACCTCCAAAGCTCAAAACCGAGCTAACATTGGAGTTAACTCCACATATAGCCCACCTCAGTCCAAATAGACCTCACCAACAGTTTCAGGAGGCAGAAAGGAGTGGAATTCGACTGCTTAATCATGGAGAATGGTGGAGATTTGAGTTTTCGGGGTGGAGCTCGCCGGCGCACCACCACCACGGCAAACCGCCGCCTGACCCGCAGCCAAGCTTCGATTCAGGTCCGTTTCACTCCACCTCTACCCGTACTAGCATCTTAGATCGATTAGGAGAGATATCGGGCTCAACTGAGCCCGATGCCATGTGAGAAAAATGAGAAATTTCCAAGCTTTTGAAACCGCTCGGGATCGCCGTCGCCGCCGTCTCCCGCCGCCCCATCGCCGGGAAATGATAGCCACCACCACCGTGAAGGTGATGGCACCGTTGGCCGGAGGTGGCGCCGTCTCAGCTGGCCGGAAACCGCCAGCAAAGTTGCTCCAGGTCGGCTCGATCTCAGCCATTGGCTGGAGGTAGACGATGACCGGATTCCGTCGGTTATGCTTTAAGATTCGTGTGTGGTTATTAATATGAATTAATTTAATATGTTGAATAGTATGATTTCTGTCACACTTTTGCAGTCACTTTGCATGTTAAATATAGGCCTCTTAGAGGCATTTCCAGAACTTAGTCCCTTAATGAAAAATGTAGCCAAGGTACCTTTAATATGCCACCATAAACATATATTTTGGTGTAGTGTACAGTCCTGTAGGACATTTCTCCTAGGACTGGTCCTAGAGTAGGGCAGAAATTAAATTGGATGCCCAGGTCAAAATATTAGTCACCATGGCCCCAACTTTTGGGCACATGCATGATTAGGGCATACTTAGCTCCTGCCAAAATTTAGGAATTTTTATAGAATATGTTCCTATAGTTTTTGCTAAAATAGCAAAATATAAATAAATGAAATATAAGGAGCTCTACCCCTCCCCATGACCCCAAATTTTGGTGGTAGGTCAGTGGGGACATCCTTGGTGCATGATAAAATTTTCAGCACCTTGGATTCACTGCATGTTGGAGAATCCACTTGCATGTACTAGCCTATGTTTAGCCTTGGTGTGCAAATAGCAAAAATGCAAATTGGTGTATTTAGCCCAATGGTGACATGCAAAGGTCATGGAATTATTTACAGTGGTTCATTAGGGTAAATTGCATCCCTCAAATTAATAATGGAATTTTTGGAATCAAAATTCCATTTATTGGAATTTATTTTAAATATAGCTATTTTGGAAATAAAATTGGAAAATAGGATTTCTTCAAGTACAAATTCAAACAATTTTGTCAAGGCATAGATGATGTCACATTTGACTTAGGAAAAATATGATTTCTCTGTTTTGAAGAACTTTTGGAGTAGATACCCTAAATTCCCCATTTTACCCTTATCTTGTTAATTCTTGAAATGATGGATATATACCTCTGAAAACTTTGGAATTTATTCTACTGCTATAAAATGTTATTATTAGTTTTGCATAAATTTCTCAGAATTAATGGATGCATTGTTTGTTGTTAAATTAATACAATGGCATTTTGGTAAATATCTTATAATGGAATTTTATAGGCCATTTCACAATCAATGTTGATGATACTCTGCCAATAGTCATAAATTAGTGTCCTAAAAGTTCTGTATTTTCCTGGAATTTTTGAGTACATAATGCCTATACTTCATTTGGAAAATGGAATTTGTGTGGAATTGATATTAAATAGGAAATGATAATAAATAATTTAAGGAAAATTATGAAACTCTGTAGGCAGCAATATTTTGTCAATATACATCTCAGGAAAAATTTCCTAGGTCAGTGGTTACTTAATCATACTACTTCATGTGTAAAGTGACCTAGCATTTAAATTAAAAGAATTAATTAAAGGACTATTTGGCCAAGAAAAATTATGAGAATTCTTAGGGTAGTTCCCTTAGTCCATAACACCTTAGGATAAATATTTAGAGGCAAGATGCCTTAAGGTTTGGAAGATCACATTTTTAGGGTAATCATAGGTCATAGTCTGCATATAACACAAATAGGTCTTGCCTTAGGGGTTACCGGGGGATTGATTATCGGATGAAATAAAATAATTCAACATGAGTAACCCTGGTGGGTAGAGTTGTCTTAGTGAGGGATCAAAAGTGCAAGTCTTAGTTAGCAACTGGAGTGGGAGTCGGCGGAAGACCGTCGGCTTCCCGTTAACGCCTTAAGTCACTAGGGTTGTACTAAAGCAATAAGGAGAGCTGGGGAGATACTTGGGTAGCCATCAACTAAAATAAATATCCTTGCGAAAGGGAACGCTGGGCGTAATCCCAACACAGTTCCTAGTGCCCCTTGAGAGCCCTTCACAGGGAATACCGGGGGCAGTCCTGGGATTAACCTTAAATCTCTAAGTATAATAAACCGTAGACAAGAGTAGTTTAATAGGTTAGGACATTGTTGTACCTTCTCGCCCGTGTGGGGGTTGGAGAGATTCATGATATATGCTCACCCGTTTGGGGTTTGAAGGAGTTAGTATAAAGGCACTAATGTGCGTTCTCACCCGGGTTTGGGTTTGAGGGATTCAGGACGGGTTTTGGTCCTGCGAGCGGGAGGCTCGGTATGAATTACTTGTATGTGCATAAATCTCATGGCGGGGCATGCGGTACTGGCCGTTCGTCACACCGATGGCAGTACGGTGCACCAGGCGGTTGTGAGAGTTAGAGGGGCCAGTGGGTTGTTTTATACTGCGGTCTGGAGGACGATCCCCGATAACGCACATCCGACCCAACAAGACTGACGGGTTTGTCAGCAAAGTACGTACGCAAGACTCTAGAGTGCACCTTGGACGTGTACAGAGGCGTATGAGAGGGGTCTAAGGCTTGGTAGTGTGTATACCGGTCTAGAAGCGGAGACGCCCGCTCCACTGCTGCCGTAGCCACAGCGGTGGTACCCGAGAGTGATGTTAGCTCTCAAAAAGTGGGAACTAAAGGTCTGTGATCACAGAGTCGTTGTGTGTGAGTTGCACTTGCCTGCGCATAAAATTGCATCATATCATTCATTCATATTAGGTCATACGCTTCATAGATCCTTATCATATAAATTAGTATGGGCTCTTTTATATGATAAGTTAAATTTCCTGGAAATCCTAACTTATATATTTGTATGGGCATTTATATAAGTTAGGGTACGTTTGTGATGATAGCATAGTGATAGCTTAGCTTATTTACTTGTTCATACTACTGTTTCTTTACTTTCCTTTATTGCACTGCTCTTACTTAGTACTTGTACCGTACTTAGAATTGCTAGAGTAGGATTACGTTACTTATTAAAACTCTAGTTAGATATTGTCACCTTCTTCCACTTTGCTACCCCTTGTTGTCCTCCGCTTCGTCCTGCCGCTCGGTGCCTAGGAGCTGCGGGGCGAGGTGCGGAGGAAACGACTTAGTCTTTTTGACTAACGGTCGGTGACCAACTATTTTTATGAGCCCGTGGAGATGGAGCACCAGCACGTCGAGGAGGCAGGACATGAGGAGCAGATACCGCTTCAGCAGGCTACTACAACTACTGTGCGTCCTCAGGTGGGACGAGATCTGATGTTCTAGCATAGCTTCCGCATTTATGATTTTGTGAGAGAGAGATCTGATGTACTGGGCATAAGCCCTTTTTGATCTTTCATTTGTACTCTATTGTGGACTATTGTACTATTCATTTCTTTTACATGATTGTACTATGTGACTTGTGGACTGATGGTTTTATATACAGTTTACTTCTTTCTTCTCATGTTGGCCTACAGGTTAATGATCGTACTAGCCGGCAGAATCGGCGTATTGCGGTGTCGACTAACCCGTGAGTTAGTGTCACCGTAAGACGGCGGTTCTGGGCATAAGATCCGGTAGCCCTCCTTGGTAAGGGGGAGGGGGATCTTACAAACTGGTATCACTTGAACAACGATCATATGAGAAAGAAGTCCACAACATGGGACCACCCCCGCCCAAGCATTAGTTTGCGGACAAACTATGCAGCGGAAGCAGTGGTGTGCCCATGTGTAAAGTCACATAAATGGTCCACAAAGTACAATTTGTTAGACAAATTTTGATTTAACCTTACCTTTATGCAACCTCCACAGGTCGCAGCGCCACAAAATGTGGCTCCTCCCCCTCCAGCTGCCACTCCATTCCTACATACGGAGATGGGGCAGACCCTGACGGCGATTTTGGATGCCTTTAGAGCCCAGCAAGTCCCGGCTCCACAGCCAAATCCGGGGTCGAGCTGGCTGAGTGCATTCAAGAGCATGTCCCCACCGACGTACCGCGGGACAGAGGATGCGGTGAAGACGGAAGAATGGCTGGAGGCCATACACGAGATCTTAGCGGGCATCAGCTGCCCAGTCGGCCAGGCAGTACCCCTAGCCACCTCTGTGCTAGAGGCTCATGCAAAGAGATGGTGAAAATCAGTCCGGGAGTCTACTTATGCGGACTTTGAGCTGTCAGAGATATCTTGGGAGGAGTTTGGCGATGTGTTTCTGGAGCACTTCGTTTCTACTACGGACAGAGATGCTTTGGAGGAGAGGTTTTTGAACCTCAAGCAGGGGACTAGATCGGTGATAGAGCACCAGAGAGAGTTCTCCCACTTGGCCAGGTTCGCGGGGATTCAGGACACCGACGATAGGAGGTATGCGAAGAGGTTCTACCGGGGCCTCAGGGACGATTTGAGGCAGGCCTTGCTATTCATTTCTCATGGCACATCCAGGCAGATCATCGAGATGGCGAAGAAGCTGGAGGCTGACCAGCTGATGGTGCGAGCCGGAGGGAAGAGACCATTTGATGGGTCGACATCAGGTGAGAGCAGTAGGGGCTCTCAGAGAGGCAGGACCATCGGATACAGGAAGGGTGGGGGATGTCGTCGTCCCAATTTCAGGCAGGAGCTGGGGCCTCCTCCAGCATTGGCTCCCCCACCTCTACAAATGCATGATCCGAGGAGGCAGGATGACCGAGGCCATCGACAAGTGGTTTGTTACGGATGCCGCCAGCCCGGGCACATCAGGTCGGAGTGCCCGCACCGATTCCATCCCCCTCCTCCTCCTCCACCTCCAGTGGCCCCAGTACAGCAGGGCCGAGGACGAGGCCGAGGGCGAGGCCGAGGTCGGGGATATCACGGCAGGAGGCGCGAGCAGGAGCAGATATACGCCTTGGACCTCACGGAGCCGAGGGATCTGATGCTGGAGCAATACCCGGAGCTATTCGCATCAGGTACATTTAAGTTATGTCTTTAAATTTCTTGATGATTCTTGCAAATAGAACCCCGTAGACCCGAACTTAAATTTCGGGGACGAAATTATTTTCTTGTTTATTGGAATTTGTAACATCCCATGTTACTTCTGGACCCCTCAACTTAGATTGGGTTAGGCATGGGGTGAGACTTAAGGAGATCAACTAGGTTTGACCCTAGGTAGTGGGTGGTAGCCATGTGGAGCCCACTATAGGACCAAGTCAAACTAGGTCAAACTAGCCTAATTTGGGACCCTAGCCACACCATGACCCCACCACATTGCCCTAACCCTAAAGACAATCTAAGTGGACCCTATGGTATGTCACTGGGTCAACATTTTGGCCCCAGTTGACCAAGGTCAATCTTGGGCTTAATTTGGTCAAACCCACACCCATAGGCCTAATTAACCTAAGTGGGGCACCCCCTTGACCCAAACTAAGTTGGGTGGTGCCACTAGACCCATTTCCACCAAGTAGGGTCAGTCCACCCACCATGGTTGACCAGTCAACCCTAAAAGTCAATTTGGTCAACAATTTGACCTAAAGAGAGAAAATGAAGGCCAAGCCATTTCCCCTTGGACCAAGCCCACCAAAAATTGGCCCATAGTCAGCCCAAGTGAACAAGACCAGTCCTACCCCTCTAAATCAGGAGAGAGAATACATGCAAGTGGGTAAAATTGGGATTTTTAGGAGAAGAGGAGAGAGAAAGGGGAATGAAGAAAATGGTGGCCACATGGCCACCCCATCAGTTGGTTTTGGCTGCCCAAAACCAGGTGGCCGACCTCCCCTCTTCATTTCCAGCAGAAAACCAGGGCTGTGAGCCACATGGCAGCTGGGTGAAACCTCCAAAGCTCAAAACCGAGCTAACATTGGAGTTAACTCCACATATAGCCCACCTCAGTCCAAATAGACCTCACCAACAGTTTCAGGAGGCAGAAAGGAGTGGAATTCGACTGCTTAATCATGGAGAATGGTGGAGATTTGAGTTTTCGGGGTGGAGCTCGCCGGCGCACCACCACCACGGCAAACCGCCGCCTGACCCGCAGCCAAGCTTCGATTCAGGTCCGTTTCACTTCACCTCTACCCGTACTAGCATCTTAGATCAATTAGGAGAGATATCGGGCTCAACTGAGCCCGATGCCATGTGAGAAAAACGAGAAATTTCCAAGCTTTTGAAACCGCTCGGGATCGCCGTCGCCGCCGTCTCCAGCCGCCCCATCGCCGGGATATGATAGCCACCACCACCGTGAAGGTGATGTGCGTTGGCCGGAGGTCGCGCCGTCTCAGTTGGCCGGAAACCGCCAGCAAAGTTGCTCCAGGTAGGCTCGATCTCAGCCGTTGGCTGGAGGTAGACGATGACCGGATTCCGTCGGTTATGCTTTAAGATTCGTGCGTGGTTATTAATATAAATTAATTTAATATGTTGAATAGTATGATTTCTGTCACACTTTTGCAGTCACTTTGCATGTTAAATATAGGCCTCTTAGAGGCATTTCCAGAACTTAGTCCCTTAATGAACAATGTAGCCAAGTGTCTTACCTTTAATATGCCACCATAAACATATATTTTGGTGTAGTATACAGTCCTGTAGGACATTTCTCCTAGGACTGGTCCTAGAGTAGGGCAGAAATTAAATTGGATGCCCAGGTCAAAATATTAGTCACCATGGCCCCAACTTTTGGGCACATGCATGATTAGGGCATACTTAGCTCCTGCAAAAATATAGGAATTTTTATAGAATATGTTCCTATAGTTTTTGCTAAAATAGCAAAATATAAATAAATAAAATATAAGGAGCTCTACCCCTCCCCATGACCCCAAATTTTGGTGGTAGGTCAGTGGGGACATCCTTGGTGCATGATAAAATTTTCAGCACCTTGGATTCACTGCATGTTGGAGAATCCACTTGCATGTACTAGCCTATGTTTAGCCTTGGTGTGCAAATAGCAAAAATGTAAATTGGTGTATTTAGCCCAATGGTGACATGAAAAGGTCATGGAATTATTTACACTGGTTCATTAGGGTACATTTCATCCCTCAAATTAATAATGGAATTTTTGGAATCAAAATTCCATTTATTGGAATTTATTTTATATATAGCTATTTTGGAAATAAAATTGGAAAATAGGATTTCTTCAGGTACAAATTCAAACAATTTTGTCAAGGCATAGATGATGTCACATTTGACTTAGGAAAAATATGATTTCTCTGTTTTGAAGAACTTTTGGAGTAGATACCCTAAATTCCCCATTTTACCCTTATCTTGTTAATTCTTGAAATGATGGATATATACCTCTGAAAAATTTGAAATTTATTCTACTGCTATAAAATGTTATTATTAGTGTTGCATAAATTTCACAGAATTAATGGATGCATTGTTTGTTGTTAAATTAATACAATGGCATTTTGGTAAATATCTTATAATGGAATTTTATAGGCCATTTCACAATAAATGTTGATGATACTCTGTCAATAGTCATAAATTAGTGTCCTAAAGGTTCTGTAAGTTTCCTGGAATTTTTGAGTACATAATGCCTATACTTCATTTGGAAAATGGAATTTGTGTGGAATTGATATTAAATAGGAAATGAGAATAAATATTTTAAGGAAAATTATGAAACTCTGTAGGAAGCAATATTTTGTCAATATACATCTCAGGAAAAATTTCCTAGGTCAGTGATTACTTAATCATACTACTTCATGTGTAACGTGACCTAGCATTTAAATTAAAAGAATTAATTAAAGGACTATTTGGCCAAGAAAAATTATGAGAATTCTTAGGGTAGTTCTCTTAGTCAATAACACCTTAGGATAAATATTTAGAGGCAAGATGCCTTAAGGTTTGGAAGATCACATTTTTAGGGTAATCATCGGTCATGGTCTGCATATAACACAAATAGGTCTTGCCTTAGGGGTTACCAGGGGATTGATTATCGGATGAAATAAAAGAATTCAACATGAGTAACCCTGGTGGGTAGAGTTGTCTTAGTGAGGGATCAAAAGTGCAAGTCTTAGTTAGCAACTGGAGTGGGAGTCGGCGGAAGACCGTCGGCTTCCCGGTAACGCCTTAAGTCACTAGGGTTGTACTAAAGCAATAAGGAGAGCTGGGGAGATACTTGGGTAGCCATCAACTAAAATAAATATCCTTGCAAAAGGGAACGCTGGGCGTAATCCCAACACAGTTCCTAGTGCCCCTTGAGAGCCCTTCACAGGGAATACCGGGGGCAGTCCTGGGATTAACCTTAAATCTCTAAGTATAATAAACCGTAGACACGAGTAGTTTAATAGGTTAGGACATTGTTGTACCTTCTCGCCCGTGTGGGGGTTGGAGAGATTCATGATATATGCTCACCCGTTTGGGGTGTGAGGGAGTTGGTATAAAGGCACTAATGTGCGTTCTCACCCGGGTTTGGGTTTGAGGGATTCAGGACGGGTTTTGGTCCTGCGAGCGGGAGGCTCGGTATGAATTACTTGCATGTGCATAAATCTCATGGCGGGGTATGCGGTACTGGCCGTTCGTCACACCGATGGTAGTACGGTGCACCAGGCGGTTGTGAGAGTTAGAGGGGCCAGTGGGTTGTTTTACACTGCGGTCTGGAGGACGATCCCCGATAACGCACATCCGACCCAACAAGACTGACGGGTTTGTCAACAAAGTACGTACGTGAGACTCTAGAGTGCACCTTGGACGTGTACAGAGGCGTATGAGAGGGGTCTAAGGCTTGGTAGTGTGTATACCGGTCTAGAAGCGGAGACGCCCGCTCCGCTGCTGCCGTAGCCACAGCGGTGGTACCGGAGAGTGATGCTAGCTCTCAAAAAGTGGGAACTAAAGGTATGTGATCACAGAGTCATTGTGTGTGAGTTGCACTTGCCTGTGCATAAAATTACATCATATCATTCATTCATATTAGGTCATACGCTTCATAGATCCTTATCATATAAATTAGTATGGGCTATTTTATATGATAAGTTAAATTTCCTGGAAATCCTAACTTATATATTTGTATGGGCATTTATATAAGTTAGGGTACGTTTGTGATGATAGCATAGTGGTAGCTTAGCTTATTTACTTGTTCATACTACTATTTCTTTACTTTCATTTACTGCACTGCTCTTACTTACTACTTGTATCGTACTTAGAATTGCTAGAGTAGAATTACATTACTTATTACAACTCTAGTTAGATATTGTCACCTGCTTCCACTTTGCTACCCCTTGTTGTCCTCCGCTTCGTCCTCCCGCTCGGTGCCTAGGAGCTGCGGGGCGAGGTGCGGAGGAAACGACTTAGTCTTTTTGACTAACGGTCGGTGACCAACTATTTTTAGGAGCCCGTGGAGATGGAGCACCAGCACGTCGAGGAGGCAGGACATGAGGAGCAGATACCGCTTCAGCAGGCTACTACCACTACTGTGCGTCCTCAGGTGGGACGAGATCTGATGTTCTAGCATAGCTTCCGCATTTATGATTTTGTGAGAGAGAGATCTGATGTACTGGGCATAAGCCCTTTTTGCTCTTTCATTTGTACTCTATTGTGGACTATTGTACTATTCATTTCTTTTACATGATTGTACTATGTGACTTGTGGACTGATGGTTTTATATACAGTTTACTTCTTTCTTCTCATGTTGGCCTACAGGTTAATGATCGTACTAGCCGGCAGAATCGGCGTATTGCGGTGTCAACTAACCCGTGAGTTAGTGTCACCGTAAGACGGCGGTTCTGGGCATAAGATCTGGTAGCCCTCCTTGGTAAGGGGGAGGGGGATCTTACAGTAGAAGCCTTAGTGGGCTTTGTGATGGTCCTCTCCCACCTGCCAAATAAGGCACAGGTGAGCCTTTTACTGGCATTGATGAATATGGTCTGGGAGACCAGTGATTCAGCAGCCTTTTCCTTGAGAAAGATCCCTAGGATCCTTCCAAAACACACTTCTTTCTTGTTATTTTTCTTCTTTATCAGATCAAAGAGGATCTGAGCCCAGTCAACTTGCTTCTTGTATATTACTGCACACATGACCAAGAACTGATGTCTTGTGATGTAGTCATGGGCAGTATGCTTGCCAAGCAAGACCTTTCCAACAATGTCTGTCAGGAACTTGTATGCTGCAGATAGATGCTTTTTCAACAACTTATTTGGGTTGTCACCAGCATAACCCATCAGATTGAGCATCATATCAAACTCTTCAGAAGCAATTTCTAATTCCTCTTCGCCATTTGTTAAACCAAATATTTCTGTTAAAACCACGGGAGTTAAGGAGACAGTGTTACCCGCAATTGATCCTGTCATGGTATTGTCCTCAGAAGTGCACTGATTCCCTGATTTCTGTTCCGGCCAACTTTATCCCGGTAGTCATCAGGTTCTTCAGATTTTGTTCTTCCAGAAGTTCCAGAATATATAGAAAGATGGGATCTGAGTGCTGGAATGATTCAAAGTCGACATCAAATCAAGCGTCAAACTTCATAGCGGCTAGAGCTCCTGCTGGAATCGCCATGGAATCACTTGCAAAAGAGAGAAGCAATGATCAAGTGCAAGAGAACAGAAAGTGCGGGACGGAGGTCGAAGAAAACCTAGACATAAGGTTTTCAAGAATATGAATCGACAGACTCCGTTCCACGAAAATGGAATTAATTCATCGAACTGAGATCGAGGAAGTAAGTTTGACTGAAATAATTCGTCGATCTTGTCCTGAAGAATTGAAAATAGTTCATCAAACTCCATTCGGCGAATATCTTCTAAAGCAAGTTCGTCGAACTCCGTTTGACGAATATTGTTTCACTCACAGAGAGTTTGTCGATCTTCGTTCAGCGAATGTCTCTCAAACTTTCCACGGTTCGTCGAACTCCGTTCGACGAACTCTGGAAAATTCGTTGACTGCAGACAGAAATCAAATAAAGTCTTCTCCATTGATCATTCCAAGTTGATTCACAAAGAACATATGATTTCTCTCATCCAGAGGTTTGGTGAATATATCAGCTCTTTGTAAATCAGTGTAGATATAGACAAGCTTAATTTTATTTTTGTCTACATACTCCCTAATGAAATGATGTCTTATATCAATATGTTTTGTCCTACTATGGTGAACTGGATTCTGGGCTATGGCTATAGCACTTGTATTATCACATAGTAGAGTTGAATTATTTAAATTGAACCCATAATCTAGTAGCTGATTTTGTATCCAAAGCATCTGTAAACAATAACTGCCTGTTGCAATATATTCTGCTTCTACAGTTGAGGTTGACACTGATGTTTGCTTTTTACAAAACCAAGATACTAATCTCATACCCAGGAACTGGCAAGTCCCTGATGTACTTTTTTTATCTACCCTGCATCCAGGAAATTCAGTATCAGAGTATGCAGTTAACTCAAATTCTGATTCAGTAGGATACCATAGTGCTAGATTAGGACAACTCTCTATATATCTCAAAATCCTTTTTAGTAAAATTAGATGAGATTCTTTAGGGTTCACATGGAACCTAGCACAAAGATATGTGGCAAACATAATGTCTGGCCAACTTGCTATGAGGTATAACAGGGACCCAACAATGCCCCTATAAAGTTTTTGATCCATAGGTTTCCCTGGTACATCAGAGTCCACAACAACATTGGTAGCCATGGGAGTTTTCTTTGCTGAGGCAGCAGTCATCTCAAACTTCTTTAGAAGTTCTTTAGCATATTTTGCTTGAGAGATGAAGATGTCATCAGGGAGCTGTTTCACTTGGAGACCAAGGAAGTAGGAAAGCTCACTCATGCTACTCATTTCAAATTTGGAATGCATGAGGTCAAAAAACCTCTTTCATAATTTGGAATCTGTAGAACCAAATATAATATCATCCACATAAATTTGTACTAACAAGATTTAATCCTTATGATGTATAGTGAAAAGAGTTTTATCTACAGTTCCTCTTATAAATTTATGCTCTAATAAAAAACTAGCTAAGGTCTCATACCAAGCTCTTGGAGCTTGCTTTAGACCATAAAGAGCCTTATACAATTTAAAAACATGAGAGGAGTAAGTTGGAGAAACAAAACCTGGAGGTTGTTCTACATAAACCTCTTCTTGTAGCACTCCATTTAAGAAAGCACTCTTCACATCCATTTGAAAGACCTTGAACCTCTTGTATGCTGCATAGGCAAGGAATATTATTATGGCTTCCAACCTTGCAATAGGTGCAAAGGTTTGATCATAATCAATTCCTTCTTCTTGCCTATATCCTTAAGCCACAAGCCTAGCCTTGTTTCTCACAATGACTCCTTGAGCATCTAGCTTGTTTATAAAAACCCATTTTGTTCCAATAACTGGGTAGTTCTGTGGTCTTGGAACAAAATCCAAAACTCTACATCTCTCAAACTGGTTTAATTCCTCCTGTATTACAATGATCCAGTGGGGATCTTGCTCTGCATCATGAATGGATTGAGGTTCAGTCTGAGAGAGAAAACAGGAATGCATCAAATCTTGGGTGAGTTGATGCCTTGTCTGTACACATGCTGATATGTCTCCAATCACTTGAGATGTGGGGTGATCCCTAAGTGTGACAAGATCAGTGGGTAGAGTTGGTTGTGCAACAGTAGTTGAAACCAATTCCTCTTGTGGAATTATGTTGGTTGTTGGAGAAGAGTCAATCCCTTCAATGCTTTCTTCTTCACTGTCTTCATTGACTTGTGGAGAAGGATGAGTTGGAGCCCCTTGGGTAAGGTTTAGGTCATCCAACTTCTCACACAAGTGAGGTACCTGCAAAGAGTCACTGGTAGAAACTTCTTTCTCCTTGCAATACAAGTTAGCCTCATCAAAACTTACATGAATTGACTCTTCAATTTTTAGTGTTGATTTATTAAACACCCTATAAGCCTTGCTTACTTGGGAATATCCTAGAAATATTCTAACTTCAGCCTTGGCCTCAAACTTTCTAATGTATTTCTTGTTGTTATTGTGTATATAATAGGTACAACCAAATACTTTAAAATAGTTTATTTTAGGTTTCTTCCCTTTGAGCAATTCATAAGGAGTCTTGTTCTTTAGTTTGTGAATTAAGCTCCTGATCTGGACATAATTTGTTGTGCTGACAGCCTCTGCCCAAAAAGTTAGGGGCATGTAAGCATCTGCAAGCAATGTACCTGCAGCTTCAATGAGTGTCCTATTTTTCCTTTCAGCTACCCCATTTTGTTGGGGAGTTCTAGGAGCTGAGAAGCAATGCCTGATACATTCCTTCTCACAGAACTCATGCATAAGAAGAGACTCAAACTCTGTTCCATGATCCCTTCTGATCAATGCAACATGAAAGTGAGGGATAGATAGAATTTACTCTAGAGGGGGGTGAATAGAGTATTAAAAAATATTGTTTAGATCTATTGCGGAATTAAAATATTGATACTTATATGAAGGAGGGAAAAGTACAAGAAACTATCACAGCACAATACAAAAAGAAAACACAAAGTGACCAGACGACACAAGAAATTTTATAGTGGTTCCCCTAAACTTGGGTACATCCACTCTTCTACCACCATGGTAGGAATCCACTTAGGTTTCTGATCAGGTGCCCTATCACCACAAGATCTGCTTCAGGTAGATCTAGAAACCCTTCAGGCTTTTGATCAGGTACCTAAAAACCAATAGGTTTTTGATCAGGTGCCCTATCACCAAGGGGCTTACTTTTGAAGGGAGTAATAATCCTATACAAGAAAGGTTAAAGAAAAGTAGATGACAGTCTTCTCTTTCTCAAACACAATGAGAAGACTATGTGGATTCTTGATGATGACAAAGCTCCCCCTGAGATATTGAGTAGATTCAGGAAGATGGAAGCTTTGTCCAGGGTGTAGGTCTTCAGATTGATGTTGATTTGAGCTCTCTTTAGATTTGAGCTCTCTGTAGATTTGAAGCCTGAAGAAAGAAGAAGACTAGAGAGAATTGGGTGTTGAACAAGTTCTTCTTCTTCCATGTTTCAGCAAAAGTAAGAGATCTTGAGGACAAAAAGATTGTTTTTTGACTGTCTGTCTCTGTAATTCTCGTTGTATCTTTCTTCTTATTTTTTTGTTTTAAAGAGAATGACTAACGGCCTCAAATTGAAATTCCCCAGGCAGTACTTAATTCTCTGCAAGATTTTAGGAGCCCAAACGGATAGAATGGCTGGCAATCATAAATGCACTTCCTTAACTGTCTTTACAGAATATTTTGTGAATATCATAATTAATGCTTCAAGAAATATGGCTATCAGCCTTGAGAATATCAGCATTAATTATCAGAATATATTTGCCTTAAATTAATTTATCATAACCAAAATACTTCTGACCGATCTGAGAGAACTGATAACTGGAGGCAGCAACAAAAAAATCGTAGAGCTTAGTTCAAAGATCGTCGAACTGGGTTAAGAGATCGTCGACCTGAGAACAACTATCGTAAATCTGAGATAACTTCTGAGAAGCACAAGATCGTCGACCTGAGCTCGTAGATCGTCGAGCTCAGTTCAGAGTAGAGAACTCTGAGATCGTCGAATAGATAAAGACAACCGTTGAGCTGAGTTCGACTATAGTTGAACTGATGTAGAAAATCCACAACATTTTTCTGAATCTAAATCTGAGTCCACTGAAAAGCTGGTCTGCACAATCCTGACCTAAAAGGTTCTAACTAAGACTAGACAAGGACCCAGGCTATACATGGGGGTCAAAACATCCTAAGAGTGAACCTAGCACAAATCCAAACAAGGGCTCCAACAATCTCCCCCTATTTGTGTGAGGTCACTCAAAAACAAAACTGAAAAGAAATAAAAATACAAAGACCATAAATATCTGTAGGGATGACATAACATCCGCAGATATGTTATGGCAATGCATTATACATAAACAGTTAAGCATTAAAAATAAATACAAATTATAGTTTATCAGATGAAGGACTAGAGGAGGGTTTAGAAAAGATTATATTTCTAAGTGGATCTGGTATATCATTCTTAGAGGTCATCAGGTCTTGTCCACCAAGAGTTGTCTGAGCACTAGTCCTGGGCACAATTGCTTCTGGATTCAAAGCCATATATTTTGCTAGATTGAAGACTTTCTTGCTAACTTGGAGTTTGTCCAGCTCTTTTTCTCTGTAGGATGACATGGTGGAAAACCTAGATGGATCTTCTCCTTTTGCTACAGCTTTTCTTATCTAAGAGATACCAATCAGTTCTTGAAGTCTGGTCATCTTAAAGTTAGGATCAACTTCCAGTTCAATAGGTCGCTGATTATCTTGAGGAGGCAACATTGAAACTGCTTTGAACTGAGTGGATTGAGCCTGAAATCTTGTTGTGCTATGTTGTTCATCACTTTGAGAATAGAGAGATCTTGGAGGAGCAACCACACTATACTTTCCTTTGGGCTTATAAGATTCATCATGTCTTCTGGACTGATAAGAAGCTATCTTCTGAACCTTGAGAAGAACTTGTTGTTGAGGAGAAGAGAAGGAGGGTTTCTAATAAATAACTTCCTTTTTTTGCTCTGTAGAACTTTGATTTATATGATGCTGACTGCTTCCTTGGGAATGAGATTTGGAAGATCTATGCTGCCTTTGATAAATTCTAGAAAATGAGGAAGGCTTGGAAGATGCATTAGAGGCTTGAGGAACAGCTCCTGAAGCACCAGTAGGAGGAGGTGTAGGAGGAGGGCCTCTTCTGAACTTCTGAGGAGGAGGTGAGTATCTCCTGCACTTCTTCCTGGCTTTCTGTTCATTTTTTGATAACCACATCCAGCTTTCCATGCCAGGGTATGGAGTAATCCCTTTCAAGATGTACTAAGGAGTATCATTAATATTGCCTGGCTTGGGAGCCGCCTTGGGAGCAGCTTTTCTTTTCTTTGACACTTTCTTTTTCTTGGAATTTTCATCCTCTGAATCATCATCCTCATCATCATCAGATGAATCAGGAGGATTGTCATATAGGTCATTTAATTCCTTCAGCTGTTTATCATAAGTCTTTTTAGCAGCTTTTTCTTTAGCTTCTTCTTGAATGTCAAGAGCAATAAGAACATCCAGAGAGGGAAGAGGACCAACATCTATAGAATAGGTAGGTCCAAGGGGACTTGGGACTAGATCAATATCCATAGAATGTATTTCAGCAATAGGAGCATAAGGCTCACAGAGATTTATTAAACAAGTCTCTAGGGCTAAGGCCAGATTTCCTGAAGCCACTAGATCAAGCAGTGCATCAGTAATTAAGAGAGCATCAAGCTCATCCTTATCTTCTGTAACAAGCAAAGGCTCAACAGCCATAGGGGATGAAATATATGTACAAATTATAACTGACTGATTAACTGTACAAATTGGAGCTGACTAAATCAGCAAGAGTTGCTTCGCAACTAAAGAACTCATGGGTCTGGTATAACAGACCATGGCCTTGGCAGAGTGTATCTCAACTAAAGTCCAGACTGATCTAAATATAGAGAAAGAATGCAGAAGAAATTGTAAATCAATGGAGGGATTTATAAAGCAGTAACCACTGGAAATATCTAGGATTGACACATGAGTGTCCTCATCTGACATAAGAAAATCTGAATAAGGAACTATATCTGCAAAAAATTCCTGAAACACTTCCTCTTCCTGAACTGCTGGAGGAGACTGAGCTGGAAGTTCTGCTGAGGCTGAACCTACTGCATCTTCATTGGACATCTCCCCATGCCTGGTTTCAGTGAAAACTGGAACCAGGCCCCTAGATGAAGAAGGGACAGAGGAAGCAGAAAGGGAAGCTGATAAAGAGGCAGAAAGAGAGGAGATAGATTGAACAAGAGGTGAAATAGTCTCTGTTATTAAAGATTTTAGAGTTGGAGTGAGGAGGTACAGAAGCTGAGAGAGAAAAGAGGGATCAACATGAAGAAATTCAGTTGGAGTCTGAGTTGAGACAGAATGATGAGAGGGAGGAGGAATGAAATCAGACATGATGTCATCCTGAATAGGGGAGTCTCTCAAAGGATTTTGTGGAGATTGTGGTGTGGAGGCTGCAATGTTGATGGGTGAATCATTTGGACGAGAAGGAGATGAGTGAGGTGAGAGTAGGTCAAAATTGGGAAAGGATATGGTGTGGAGGTTTTGAGGTTCAACAGGGTGAAGGGTAAATGGTGACTGAGTAGGTGGAGAAGTAGGGATAACTGAGGATGATGGAGGAGTTTGAACATTGGGAATGACGGGGGATGCTGGAGGTGGAGAAGGAGGAACTTCTTCATTAGGTTGAGGAGTGGCTATCATAGCCCTTGCGTCCTCAGGTATATTGGAGGAAATTCCAGCCTTGGAGGGCTTTTGAATTATCCTCTCCCACTTCCCAAACAGAGAGGAGTCCAACCTCTTGTTTGCATTGATAGCTATGGTTGTGGAAACCAGTAGCTCTGGAGCTTTCTTCTGAAGGAAGATTCCCAGAATCCTTCCTAAGCAGACTTCCTTCTTACTGTTCTTTCTCTTAATCAAATCAAAGAACAAACTAGCCCAATCTATGGATTTCTTACTAACTAGAGCGGACATAATGGAAAACTATTGCCTATTTATGTTGTCATGTGCCGAATGCTTACCCAGTAGTACCTTGCCCACAATATCAGCAAGGAACTTAAAATCGACAGATAAATTCTTCTTTAAGATCTTAGATGGGATGCCCTCAGCATGACCCATCTCCATTAACATCCTGCTATACTCAGAACTATCTTGTTCCATCTCGTCTGTTCCATTTTTAAACTCAAAAATTTCTGTAAGAATTGCAGGGTTTATAATCACCTGCTGTCCTGAAATGAAACCGATCATTGAAGCGTCATTTGTTGAGGAAGAGTAAACCCATTCTTTGATCTCAGCAATAGATAGTTTGATCCTTATAGACATGAACTTCTCCAGACCCTGGTCATCACATAAATGTAACATTTCTTGAAAAATAGGATCACAGTGACTGATCGATTCGAAGTCGACGTCGAAGCCAGTGTCGAACTTCATCGCTGAAAGAGCCACCGCAGAAATCGCCATGGAAGATCTGTAGACTCAAGAGAGACAAGATAAAGGGCAAATGGAAAATAGAATATGAAAGCGCGGGACAAACATCAAAGAGAAACCTACATATAGGTTTTTGGAATATGAAAATACGATCTCTGTCCGACGATAAATATCAAAAACGTCGATCTTAGGTCAAAGATTAATTTACAAACAAATAATATCTTTGGTCTCTGATCTCAGTAGGAAATTAATAGCCGAGCATAGCTCGATGATTAATTTACTGAAGCAAAGTCGTCGATCTCTGGTCGACGATTTTTGTCTTCACACAGAGCTGTCGTCAAACTCAGGTCGGCGATTTAGCTCAAGAGCTATTCGAAGATCGTCGATCTCCGTTCGACGATTTAGGAACATATCCAAAAACTGAAGATAAAAAATTAAATTAATCCTTCCCATTGATCATTCCAAGCTGATTTAGGAAAAACAGGTGCTTCTTTTCATCAAGGGGTTTGGTGAAAATATCTGCTCTTTGAAAATCAGTGGGGATAAAGTCTAGATTAATTTTCTTTTTATCTACATTATCTCGAAATGATGTCTTATATCTATATGCTTTGTTTTAGAATGATGTATTGGATTATGTGCTATAGACATAGCACTAGTATTATCACAGAAAATGGTTGAATTACTTAGATTGAAACCATAATCTAAGAGTTGGTTTTGTATCCACAAAATCTGTGAACATCAACTAACAGCAGACATATATTCAACTTCAGCAGTACATGTTGATACAGAGGTTTGCTTCTTACAAAACCAGGACACAAGTCTATAACCCAAGAACTGGCAAGTTCCTGAAGTGCTCTTTTTGTCCACTCTACATCCAGCATAGTCAGCATCTGAAAATGCAGTCAACTTAAATGCTGACTCTGTTGGATACCAGAGTCCTAGATTAGGACAACCCTTTATATATCTCAAAATCTTTTTTATGAAAATAAGATGGGATTCTTTAGGGTTCACTTGGAACCTAGCACATAGACATGTAGCAAATATGATATCTGGTCTGCTTGCTGTTAGATATAGTAGGGATCCAACAATGGCCCTATACCTGGTCTGATCAATAGGTTTTCCATGTTCATCAGTGTCTAAAACAGCATTGGCAGCCATGGGAGTCTTCATAGAAGAGGCATCAGCCATCTCAAACTTCTTAATAGGCTCATTAGCATATTTAGATTGGGAAATGAAAATACCATCAGGAGATTGTTTCACTTGGAGACCAAGGAAATAAGATAACTCTCTCATGCCGCTCATCTCAAATTTGGAATGCATTAGATTAGAAAATCTCTTGCACAATTTGGGATCAGTAGAACTAAATATAATATCATCTACATATATTTGTACTAATAAAATTTTATCCTGATGCAATTTTGTAAAGACGGTTTTATCTACTATGCCTCTAGAAAAACCATGCCCTAAAAGAAAGCTGGCTAAGGTCTCATACCAAGCTCTTGGAGCTTGCTTTAAACCATAGAGAGTCTTATGCAGTTTGAAAATAAAAGAGGGATGAGTTGGAGAAACAAAACCTGAAGGTTGTTCAACATAGACTTCTTCTTTAAGTTCTCCATTTAAGAATGAACTTTTGACATCCATCTAATACACTGTGAACTTTTTGAATGCAGCATAGGCCAGAAAAATCCTTATTGCTTCTAGCCTGGCAACTGTAGCAAAGGTCTGATGATGCTATAGATCACGGCAGTGAACCGGTCGCACAAGTAGTATAAAATGGGGGTTTTCCCAAGTATCGATCTCACAAGGAACACAGTAAGGTGGAGTTAATTTCGAGGAGGACTTGAGATTGAAGTCCTCAGGTCGGAGCTAACTAAGGGGAGGTTTTGATGCTGCGGAAATAGAAAATAAAAGGCTAACAACTACTCCTATGCAACGCCGCTATGCGATGCTTCGCTAGGAGGGATGGAAGACTAGTCGGGCCGCTATGCACCGAATCACTAGGCGGATGGACGAGAAGGCTAGCGGATGAGGTGGTTAGAACGGCGGAATGAGGGTCGTGAGCACCTCTTCGCAACGCACGCCACTAGCAATTGCTAGTGCGGCAAGGGTGGATGGTGGTGGATGGAATGATAGGCGCAACTCAAGCGACTTAGGCAGTAATATGAAATAGGAATCACATAGACATGAAACACATAGCATAAACAACCACAATGCACTTCATCATTATAAATACAGTTTTAACACCAATATTCAACAATAAAGCAAGTACAAGTCAAGAGATCGACCGAATCCGAAGTCTTGCTGAGGATTCACGGTTGGAATCGTCGGGTTGTCATTCCGCGTCCAAGCTCGGTCCTCAACTGCTTCCGGGATAGAGAAGGGTTGTCACCACCTTCCAATGGCCCGTCTTCTTCGTCTCACGATAGCGGACGAAGTTTGCTAGCTTTCCTTTTCTTGATGGCTATGGCGTTAAACCCTACTTGAAGCTCATGGATGAAGGAGAAGGCCGAGAGGAAGCTCCGGCTTGGATTTGGCGGTGAAAGCTTGCCCGGAGCACCTCCCTACGGTGGAAGATGAAGGGGAACGGTGGAGAAGGTAGAAAACGGAGGAGAAGGCGAGCGATCAGCAAATCTCTGGATTAGGGCGAGACCTGCACTATTTATACAAAAGCAGAATTGAACAATGCGCACGATCACAGGCGCACGACCAGTGGTCGTGCGCACTATGTCCTGTGCTCGTGCGCACTGGCATGGAATATCAGGAAGACGAACTGGGATAATGCGCACGAGTAGTGGCGCATGACCAGTGGTCGTGCGCACTAAGTCCAATGATCGTGCGATTACCCAGACAGGACTCCAGAAATGAGGAATCAATGCACACGATCAGTGGCGCACGACCGATGGTCGTGCGCAATATGTCCAGTGGTCGTGCGCTTACCCCGGGCTGATTCTGGAAAATGAAGAGTAGTGCGCACGATCGGGGGCGCATGACCAGTGGTCGTGCATAGTAGATCCCATGATCGTGCGCAGTATTCCTGTTTCACAACCATCCCGGAACACGCACACGACCCCTGTACCGAAAGGAGAAACCAATCACTAATCTGTGCAGACATTACAGACAATCACAAAAAGGAGTACAGACTAAAAGAAAACACAATACACAACCACGGGCTAAAATGTGCACTTCCTATGGAAATAAAGACAGGATGAAATATATATGATAATGAACTAAAAGTGAAGTGCAAATGTGTGAAAACTAGCCCGGATGAGTCCGAAAATAGGTATATAAAGTGGACTCATCACACCCCCAGACTTAACTGTTTGCGCGTCCCGAGCAAACAAAATCTAAGCAGATAGGGAAAAATACTAGTTAACAAAGAAATTGCAATACGAAGTACCATGCGAAGTCGCATGCTCGCGTGCGTAAAAATATAATAGAAGAAATTTCTAAGTATACAAAATAGTTTATACTTTTCACAATGCGTATCAAAATTTTATTACTACTCAAAAATGGAATCACGATGAATCATCCGGTCATGCATAGGGAGAAAGTAGACTAATCGCTAGGCGAGCATCGCCAAAGATCAGGGCTCACGATAACCTCCAAAGGAATCCACCAATGTCGGTGACCATATGCTTGCCCTTTCGCATTCTCTCCACGGCACTGGTTTGGTTCACACACGAATCAGTAGGACTTTAGGTGAAGAGATGAGGCTTGGGTTTTGGTGAGGTAAACAAGGATAAACATGAAGGTTATGCACCTAACCCAAAGGAGCTAGTATGAAGGGAATCCATCAGCTAACCAAAAGATATGCGGGTACACCACACACCCAAACTAAACTTTTAACATATGGGTGTATGCACCGCCTACTCCAAATATAATCCCATTTCCAAAAAGATTTTCAATTTAAACTTTTTCTTTTCACTTTTTTTTTCTTTTCTTTTTCTTTTAAAATATTTTTCTTTTTTTTTTCTTTTTATTTTCACAATTCAGCAGATATAAACTTGGGAGCACTTCCACATTTTCACAAATAATAACACCACATCACATCCCAAAATGAAAATGTAAAACTCTAAAGCTCAACTCGGGAGTGCGACTAGGATTGGCTTGGAGGCTTTGGTGAAATCATGGTGGAGCTGAATCAAAAGGAGGGGTATGCACAATAGGGCTAGCGAGGATAAGACGTTAGGAATGGTACAAAGCTCAACCGGGCCAAAATGATGGCCTACATCACGCTCATGCATGACTAACCTATACCCATGCTTCAAGAATAGCTTGGGGCAAGTTCTTAGCCAATGAGAAAGACTATCCATCCTCCCGACTCGAGCAATACTAACCTAACGGCCGTCTACACACATCCCTAAGCTACCGTCGGATTCACACCAGATTCATCAATTTTTGAGTAGAATAAAAAGTATTTACGCAATTAGAAAAATATAAAACTAAAAGCATACAGAAAAATTAAATCTACTCCAATTTCTACACGAAACGAGAGCACTTGACTAGAAACACAATAAGGCCAACATTTTACTCCGTTTCACAATCCTATGTCAGCACCATAATTTTCCCAAATCTAACGAAGAAATGAGTTGAACTCGCAGCACGCAAAAATCTAAGCACGCGCTCATGTGGGTGCAGTGGTGTGTGATGCAATGAACTAATCAAAATAAAACAATAAAGGCTTCTAGTATGCACATGAGATGTGCACGTGCAAAAGGTAACAAAACTAGCTCTCCCCCAGACTTAAACTAAGCAATACAGCAGATAATATAGAAATTAAAATAATAAGGAGCTAAGGGAAGAGGTTACTCAATGCTCAGCCAGTGAGCATACCAGAAGACGCGTGGAAATCTGAAGCAGGTCCGCCATGCGAAGAATCAGAACCCCGCCAATGCGATTTGCTATGAATACCTGCAGGGGTGAGCTCCGCAAAGACAAAAGAAAAATATACAGAAAGAAATGCTAAAACTAAAAATAGACAAGAAAAATAAAATACAGAAAATGAAAGATAAGTACTGGGGTTATTGTCATCCCAGCACGACTTATTCGGCTACGAAAAGGTTCTAGCTAATGGGCCTATGAAAAGAAAAATGCACAGGTAACTGTCCCAATATCCGTTTCGGTAATGGGTACCGATACAGCGATAGAACAGTTACCCCTCTGCCTAAATAGTAATACCTGCCCAACACAGGTAGAGGAAATAAGAAATAAGAAGAGGAGGAGCACTGGTCCTCGCTCATCTTATCACAAAATAAATCCTTGTCTAGCAAGGTATCGTCTACAGGGAGTCTGCAGGAGAAGAAAGCGATGAATGGAGCTTCCTCAACAGAGGAGGAATCAACCTCCTCGCAAAAGAGGTTGCTATCATCCATGACTCGAGCTGAAAGCTCCAAGTCCTCCTGAATAACCTGCGAAGACTCAACCCGCACAGGCTCAGATACAGAAATGGGATCATGAAATAAAGGAGATGAATAACTAAAAGAATCAGAAATAGGGGGAGTGGTCCCGGTCTCACTCCCAGCAGGATCCCGACATAGATCATCGACGGCATCATATGAGTCATGGCGAGGGGAATCCACGAGCTCGAGGTCCTCGGTGGTGGTTTGGACCTCCTCATCCATCAAGGAAATGGAAACTTCCTCATCAACAAACCTCGGTGCGTCCACATGTTCCAAGACGTAATACTATCCATTAATGAAAATAATATCCTCGTCAAACATGGGCACATCCTCAGGCTCAGAATCACAATCCGGGCGAACATCATCAACCGACTCACTAAAAATAGGGATAGATAATTCTTGCAAAGAAGTCAGAGGAACAATAGCATCAGAGAAAATATGTGCAGGTTCCTCCGGGGGTGAATCAACAAGAGGGGAAGAGTGCATGGGGAGAGACGGTGCCACAATGTCGTCACACCGATCAGCAGAAAGTCTGATGGGTATATCCGCAGCAGTCCCCCATAGACAAGGTGGTGCTGCGAACATATCATTAGAATCAGAAGGGGCAGCCGATTGAGAGGTGGATGGAATGAATCAGATACCCGGTTCATCATCCTCCTCCAACTGGCGCTGAAATTCTATGCAATCTTTCAACACGTGGTCGGTGCTATGACAACACAAACATCGTTTTCCATTACTCCTCGGTACAGGTGGGACCGAAGAGGAATAAGAAAAAGATGAAGGAGTAGAAGAGGAGTGACCATAAGGCCTGTGTTGGGTGTATGAAGTACCATAAGAAGACGGTGCTCCATATACAGAACCACGAGAATTATGCTCCCAATCTTCAGTGGGGCACTCATCACTACCATGCCTATAATCCCCGCACCATTGGCAATTGATATTCATATAAGAATACATGGTGCAACAAGAATAATTCAGCAACAGAAAGTTTCTAAGCAACAATTAACTACAAAGCACAAATAAAAGAATAGGAAAACCTGCTACAGCAAAATTAAAACTAGAAGAGGAACAAATAAAAACAAAAACAAAAAAAACAGATTCTAAAAACTTAAATAAAGAAGAAACATGAAATATACAAATGGAAAAGGGATTCTATCTCCTATCTTCCTCTCCAAAAACTCACACGACTGTGTTCCCCGGCAACGGCGCCAAAAACTTGATGCTATAGATCACGGCAGTAAACCGGTCGCACAAGTAATATAAAATGGGGGTTTTCCCAAGTATCGATCTCACAAGAAACACAGTAAGGTGGAGTTAATTTCGAGGAGGACTTGAGATTGAAGTCCTCAGGTCGGAGCTAACTAAGGGGAGGTTTTGATGCTGCAGAAACAGAAAATAAAAGGCTAACAACTACTCCTATGCAACGCCACTATGCGATGCTTCGCCAGGCGGGATGGAAGACTAGTCGGGCCGCTATGCACCGAATCACTAGGCGGATGGATGAGAAGGCTAGCGGATGAGGTGGTTAGAATGGCGGAATAAGGGTCGTGAGCACCTCTTCGCAACGCACGCCACTAGCAATTGCTAGTGCGGCAAGGGTGGATGGTGGTGGATGGAATGATAGGCGCAACTCAAGCAACTTAGGCAGTAATATGAAATAGGAATCACATAGACATGAAACACATAACATAAATAACCACAATGCACTTCATCAATATAAATACAGTTTTAACACCAATATTCAACAATAAAGCAAGTACAAGTCAAGAGATCGACCAAATCCGAAGTCTTGCTGAGGATTCACGGTTGGAATCGTCAGGTTGTCATTCCGCGTCCAAGCTCGGTCCTCAACTGCTTCCGGGATAGAGAAGGGATGTCACCACCTTCCAATGGCCCGTCTTCTTCGTCTCACGATAGCGGACAAAGTTTGCTAGCTTTCCTTTGCTTGATGGCTATGGCGTTAAACCCTACTTGAAGCTCATGGATGAAGGAGAAGGCCGAGAGGAAGCTCCGGCTTGGATTTGGCGGTGAAAGCTTGCCCGGAGCACCTCCCTAGGGTGGAAGATGAAGGGGAACGGCGGAGAAGGCAGAAAATGGCGGAGAAGGCGAGCGATCAGCGAATCTCTAGATTAGGGCGAGACCTGCACTATTTATACAAAAGCAGAATTGAACAATACGCACGATCACAGGCGCACGACCAGTGGTCGTGTGCACTATATCCTGTGCTCGTGCGCACTGGCATGGAATATCAGGAAGACGAACTGGGATAATGCGCACGAGTAGTGGCGCACGACCATTGGTCGTGCGCACTAAGTCCAATGATCGTGCGATTACCCAGACAAGACTCCAGAAATGAGGAATCAATGCACACGATCAGTGGCGCACGACCGGTGGTCGTGCGCAATATGTCCAGTGGTCGTGCGCTTACCCCAGGCTGATTCTGGAAAACGAAGAGTAGTGCGCACGATCGGGGGCGCACGACCAGTGGTCGTGCGCAGTAGATCCCATGATCATGCGCAGTATTCCTGTTTCACAACCATCCCGGAACACGCACACGACCCCTGTACCGAAAGGAGAAACCAATCACTAATCTGTGCAGACATTCCAGACAATCACAAAAAGGAGTACAGACTAAAAGAAAAACACAATACACAACCACGGGCTAAAATGTGCACTTCCTATGGAAATAAAGACAGGATGAAATATATATGATAATGAACTAAAAGTGAAGTGCAAATGCGTGAAAACTAGCCCGGATGAGTCCGAAAATAGGTATATAAAGTGGACTCATCACACTCCCAGACTTAACTGTTTGCGCGTCCCGAGCAAACAAAATCTAAGTAGATAGGGAAAAATACTAGTTAACAAAGAAATTGCGATACGAAGTACCATGCGAAGTTGCATGCTCGCGTGCGTAAAAATATAATAGAAGAAATTTCTAAGTATACAAAATAGTTTATACTTTTCACAATGCGTATCAAAATTTTATTACTACTCAAAAATGGAATCACGGTGAATCATCCGGTCATGCGTAGGGAGAAAGTAGACTAATCGCTAGGCGAGCATTGCCAAAGATCAGGGCTCACGATAACCTCCAAAGGAATCCACCAATGTCGGTGACCATATGCTTGCCCTTTCGCATTCTCTCCACGGCACTGGTTTGGTTCACACACGAATCAGTAGGACTTTAGGTGAAGAGATGAGGCTTGGGTTTTGGTGAGGTAAACAAGGATAAACATGAAGGTTATGCACCTAACCCAAAGGAGCTAGTATGAAGGGAATCCATCAGCTAACTAAAAGATATGTGGGTACACCACACCCCCAAACTAAACTTTTAACATATGGGTGTGTGCACCGCCTACTCTAAATATAATCACATTTCCAAAAAGATTTTCAATTTAAACTTTTTCTTTTCACTTTTTTTTTCTTTTATTTTCTTTACAAATATTTTTCTTTTTCTTTTTTTTTCATTTTATTTTTACAATTCAGCAGATATAAACTTGGGAGCACTTCCACATTTTCACAAATAATAACACCACATCACATCCCAAAATGAAAATGTAAAACTCTAAAGCTCAACTCAGGAGTGCGACTAGGATTGGCTTGGAGGATTTGGTGAAATCATGGTGGAGCTGAATCAAAAGGAGGGGTAGGCACAACAGGGCTATCGAGGATAAGACGTTAGGAATGGTACAAAGCTCAACCGGGCCAAAATGATGGCCTACATCACGCTCATGCATGACTAACCTATACCCATGCTTCAAGAATAGCTTGGGGCAAGTTCTTAGCCAACGAGAAAGACTATCCATCCTCCCGACTCGAGCAATACTAACCTAACGGCCGTCAACACACATCCCTAAGCTACCGTCGGATTCACACCGGATTCACCAACTTTTGAGTAGAATAAAAAGTATTTACGCAATTAGAAAAATATAAAACTAAAAGCATACAGAAAAATTAAATCTACTCCAATTTCTACACGAAACGAGAGCAGTTGACTAGAAACACAACAAGGCCAACATTTTACTCCGTTTCACAATCCTATGTCAGCACCATAATTTTCCCAAATCTAACGAAGAAATGAGTTGAACTCACAACACGCAAAAAGCTAAGCACGCGCTCATGTGGGTGCAGTGGTGTGTGATGCAATGAACTAATCAAAATAAAACAATAAAGGCTTCTAGTATGCACATGAGATGTGCACGTGCAAAAGGTAACAAAACTAGCTCTCCCCCAGACTTAAACTAAGCAATACAACAGATGATATAGAAATTAAAATAATAAGGAGCTAAGGGAAGAGGTTACCCAATGCTCAGCCAGTGAGCATACCAGAAGACGCGTGGAAATCTGAAGCAGGTCCGCCATACGAAGAATCAGAACCCCGCCAATGCGATTTGCTATGAATACCGGCAGGGGTGAGCTCCGCAAAAACAAAAGAAAAATATACAGAAAGAAATGCTAAAACTAAAAATAGACAAGAAAAATAAAATGCAGAAAATGAAAGATAAGTACTGGGGTTATTGTCATCCCAGCACGACTTATTCGGCTACGAAAAGGTTCTAGCTAATGGGCCTATGAAAAGAAAAATGCACAGGTAACTGTCCCAATATCCGTTTCGGTAATGGGTACCGATACGGCGATAGAACAGTTACCCCTCTGCCTAAATATTAATACCTGCCCAACACAGGTAGAGGAAATACGAAATAAGAAGAGGAGGAGCACTGGTCCTCGCTCATCTTATCACAAAAGAAATCCTTGCCTAGCAAGGTATCGTCTACATGGAGTCTGCAGGAGGAGAAAGCGATGAATGGAGCTTCCTCAACAGAGGAGGAATCAACCTCCTTGCAAAAGAGGATGCTATCATCCATGACTCGAGCTGAAAGCTCCAAGTCCTCCTAAATAACCTGCGAAGACTCAACCCGCACAGGCTCAGATACAGAAATGGGATCAATAAATAAAGGAGATGAATAACTAAAAGAATCAGAAATAGGGGGAGTGGTCCCGGTCTCACTCCCAGCAGGATCCCGACATAGATCATCGACGGCATCATATGAGTCATGGCGAGGGGAATCCACGAGCTCGAGGTCCTCTGTGGTGGTTTGGACCTCCTCATCCATCAAGGAAATGGAAACTTCCTCATCAACACACCTCGGTGCGTCCACATGTTCCAAGACGTAATACTGTCCATTAATGAAAATAATATCCTCGTCAAACATGGGCACATCCTCAGGCTCAGAATCACAATCCGGGCGAACATCATCAACCGACTCACTAAAAATAGGGATAGATATTTCTTGCAAAGAAGGCAGAGGAACAACAGCATCAGAGAAAATATGTGCAGGTTCCTCCGGGGGTGAATCAACAAGAGGGGAAGAGTGCATGGGGAGAGACGGTGCCACAATGTCGTCACACCGATCAGCAGAAATTCTGATGGGTATATCCGCAGCAGTCCCCCATAGATAAGGTGGTGCCGCGAACATATCATCAGAATCAGAAGGGGCAGCCGATTGAGAGGTGGATGGAATGAATCGGATACCCGGTACATCATCCTCCTCCAACTGGCGCTGAAATTCTGCGCAATCTTTCAACACGTGGTCGGTGCAATGACAACACAAACATTATTTTCCATTACTCCTCGGTACAGGTGGGACCGGAGAGGAATAAGAAAAAGATGAAGGAGTAGAAGAGGAGTGACCATAAGACTTGGGTTGGGTGTATGAAGTACCATAAGAAGACGGTGCTCCATACACAGAACCACGAGAATTATGCTCCCAATCTTCAGTGGGGCACTCATCACTACCATGCCTATAATCCCCGCACCATTGGCAATTGATATTCATATAAGAATACATGGTGCAACAAAAATAATTCACCAACAGAAAGTTTCTAAGCAACAATTAACTACAAAGCACAAATAAAAGAATAGGAAAACCTGCTACAGCAAAATTAAAACTAGAAGAGGAACAAATAAAAACAAAAACAAAAAAAACAGATTCTAAAAACTTAAATAAAGAAGAAACATGAAATATACAAATGGAAAAGGGATTCTATCTCCTATCTTCCTCTCCAAAAACTCACACGACTGTGTTCCCCAGCAACGGCGCCAAAAACTTGATGCTATAGATCACGGCAGTAAACCGGTCGCACAAGTAATATAAAATGTGGGTTTTCCCAAGTATCGATCTCACAAGGAACATAGTAAGGTGGAGTTAATTTCGAGGAGGACTTGAGATTGAAGTCCTCAGGTCGGAGCTAACTAAGGGGAGGTTTTGATGCTGCGAAAACAGAAAATAAAAGGCTAACAACTACTCCTATGCAACGCCGCTATGTGATGCTTCGCCAGGCGGGATGGAAGACTAGTCGGGCCGCTATGCACCGAATAACTAGGCGGATGGAAGAGAAGGCTAGCAGATGAGGTGGTTAGAACGGCGGAATGAGGGTCGTGAGCACCTCTTCGCAACGCACGCCACTAGCAATTGCTAGTGCGGCAAGGGTGGATGGTGGTGGATGGAATAATAGGCGCAACTCAAGCAACTTAGGCAGTAATATGAAATAGGAATCACATAGACATGAAACACATAACATAAACAACCACAGTGTACTTCATCAATATAAATATAGTTTTAACACCAATATTCAACAATAAAGCAAGTACAAGTCAAGAGATCGACCGAATCTGAAGTCTTGCTGAGGATTCACGGTTGGAATCGTCGGGTTGTCATTCCGCGTCCATGCTCAGTCCTCAACTGCTTCCAGGATAGAGAAGGGCTGTCACCACCTTCCAATGGCCTGTCTTCTTCGTCTTACGATAGCGGACGGAGTTTGCTAGCTTTCCTTTGCTTGATGGCTATGACGTTAAACCCTACTTGAAGCTCATGGATGAAGGAGAAGGCCGAGAGGAAGCTCCGGCTTGGATTTGGCGGTGAAAGCTTGCCCGGAGCACCTCCCTAGGGTGGAAGATGAAGGGGAACGGTGGAGAAGGCGGAAAACGGCGGAGAAGGCGAGCGATCAGCGAATCTCTGGATTAGGGTGAGACCTGCACTATTTATACAAAAGCAGAATTGAACAATGCGCACGATCACAGGCGCACGACCAGTGGTCGTGCGCACTATATCCTGTGCTCGTGCGCACTGGCATGGAATATCAGGAAGACGAACTGGGATAATGCGCACAAGTAGTGGCGCACGACCAGTGGTCGTGCGCACTAAGTCCAATGATCGTGCGATTACCCAGACAGGACTCCAGAAATGAGGAATCAATGCACACGATCAGTGGCGCATGACCGGTGGTCGTGCGCAATATGTCTAGTGGTCGTGCGCTTACCCCAGGCTGATTCTGGAAAACGAAGAGTAGTGCGCACGATCGGGGGCGCACGACCAGTGGTCGTGCGCAGTAGATCCCATGATCGTGCGCAGTATTCCTGTTTCACAACCATCCCGGAACACGCACACGACCCCTGTACCGAAAGGAGAAACCAATCACTAATCTGTGCAGACATTCCAGACAATCACAAAAAGGAGTACAGACTAAAAGAAAAACACAATACACAACCACGGGCTAAAATGTGCACTTCCTATGGAAATAAAGACAGGATGAAATATATATGATAATGAACTAAAAGTGAAGTGCAAATGCGTGAAAACTAGCCCGGATGAGTCCGAAAATAGGTATATAAAGTGGACTCATCATCTGATCATAGTCAATTCCTTCCTCTTGCCTATATACTTGAGCAACAAGCCTAGCCTTGTTCCTCACAATCACACCTTGGGCATCAAGCTTATTCTTGAAAACCCACTTAGTTCCAATTACTGGATAGCCTTTAGGCCTTGGAACCAAGTCCCAAACTCTGCATCTTTCAAATTGATTTAGCTCCTCTTGCATTACAATGATCCAATGGGGATCTTGCTCAGCATCAGTTATGGATTGAGGCTCAATTTGAGAGAGAAAATAGGCATGCATCACATCATGGTTGAGTTGATGCCTTGTCTGTACACCTGCTGACATGTCTCCAATTACTTGGGATCTAGGGTGATCCCTAAGTGTGATAAAATTAGATGGTGGAGTTGGTTCAGCAACAGCAATTGGAGTGAATTCCTCTTGTGGAATTACTTCTGCTGTTGGAGGAAGTTCAGTTTCTTCCATAGAGTCTTCTTCACTATCTTCATTTTCTTGTGATGAAGGATGAGATATCACCTTCTGGGTTAGATTTAAGTCATCCAGCTTTTTACATAGACTTTGTACCTGCAAATGATCACTGGTAGAAGTTTCCTTCTCCTTGTAAAACATATTAGCTTCATCAAATGTAACATGTATAGACTCTTCAATTTTCAAGGATGATTTATTGAGAACCCTGTATGTCTAGCTAACTTGGGAATATCCTAGAAAGATTCCCATTGTAGCTTTAGCTTCAAACTTTCTAAGATAATCTTTATTGTTATCATGTATATAACAGATACAACCAAAAATTCTAAAGTAGTCTATTTTAGGTATCTTCCCTTTGAGTAATTCATAGGGAGTCTTGCCTTTAAATTTGTGTATCAAACTTCTATTCAGGATATAATTTGCTATGCTTACAGCTTCTGCCCAGTAGGATAGAGGCATGTGAGCATCAGCAAGCAATGTGCCTGCAGTTTTAATGAGTGTTCTATTTTTCCACTCAACTACCCATTTTATTGAGGAGTTCTGGGAGCAGAGAAGCAGTGCCTGATACCTTCCTTCGAACAGAATTCTTGTATAGGAAGAGATTCAAACTCAGTGCCATGATCACTTCTGATCAATACAACTGGAGTATAGTACTCAATCTTTATGCATTTTAGAAAGTCTGTAAGAACTTTGAAATTATCAGACTTGTTTATCAAGAAGAAAACCCAAGAGAACCTAGAGAAGTCATCTACAATAACTAAAGTATAGAACTTCCCTCCCAGGCTTTGTACAGCAATTGGTCCAAAAAGGTCCAAATGAAGCAGATACAAAATCCTAGGTGAATCACTCTAATTAACTGATTTAAAACTATTTTTAGTTTGCTTGCCTTCTTGACAAGCCTTGTAAAGGCTTTCCTTCTTGTAGGGGCAAGAGGGCAATCCTCTAACAAGGTTGTCCCTAGATAACCTAGCAATGTTTCTAAGATTTACATGTCCTAGCCTTTTATGCCACAATGTATTATTATTGCTAACCTGGTTAAACAAATAGATTTCTGAATAAGCAGAATTAAAATCAACTAAATAGATATTGCCTAACCTAATACCTGACAACACAGTATTGTTGTTTAAAGAAATATTGCATTTAGATTCAGTAAAATATACCTCATAACCTGCATCACATAGCTGACCTATTGATATCAGGTTATGTTTCAGCCCACTTACATATGCCACTTTCCTGAATGTGACAACTCCAAGTGTAAATTCTCCATAGCCCTCTGTCTGACCAAAGCTTGAGTCTCCAAATACAACCTTTGGACCTAGCTTTGCCTTATAGTTACTTAGATTTGCCTTGTTCCCTATCATGTGCTTGGAACACCCACTATCCAAATACCACTTATCCTGTAGGGTAGGATAGGTCTTTATCTGCAAGGAAAAGTCACTTATATATTCTGGACCCAGGTAACCTTGGGTCCTGCCTTCTTTTCATACTTAAAACTTGAAATATAAGAGTATTCAGGTTGACTTTTATAACCTAAGGGATGAAATCTCCTAGGTGGGATTATCCAGTTAGTCAAGGGATTGAAAAGTTTAGAGTTAGAATTCTTATTGAAATTTCTGTTGAAATTATAGTTTTGATGAAAATGATTTGAGTTCGACGATTTTAGTTGAGATCGTCGATCTACATTCGACGACCAGCATTGATATCGTTGATCTTGGTTCTCAGAATAATAGTGGCTATTATCTGGTTTCCACGATCGTCGATCTCTATTCGACGATACATAATGATATTGTCGATCCCCGTTTGCAGAGTGTTTAGGCTCAAGCTCTGGGTTCTGAGATCGTCGATCGTCGTTCGATGCATAATGCTGAGATCGTCGATCTTGGTTCGACGATTTTTGTTCAGACTTGGCTTTTTGTTTTTCTTTGTTTATCTAAACTTGTTTTAAAACTTTGTTAACTGTTTTAATTTGTTCTATATTCTTCTTACCTTTATCTGAAATAAACTTTATAGGTTGTGAAAGGTGGTTTTTCAGAATAATTGGTGGTTCACTGGGTTATGCACCTAATCCTAACTTACTTCTATTAAGTCTAGCATTAAGTGTGCTGGTACTTTCTACTAGCTGTTTGCTTCTTCCATTCATTGATTCCTCTAGCTATTTTGCTTTACTTAATTCAACTTTCAGAAAAGTGATTTGTTCACTATACATGTCTATTTCATTTTTTAATTTAATGTTTTCTGAAACTAAGCTATCATAATTAAGTTGCTTATCTCTGAGAAGTTTGATTTCCTTCTCAGATCTAATCAGATCACTACACATAGATTTAAAGTCATTTTTAAAATCTTCAGAGGTAAAGTCAAAGTCTTCCAATACCTTATCACAATCTAAACATTCTTCAGATTCTTCTTCTTCTGAGACATGCCCTGAAGCATTGATGTCCATTAAGCACATTTCTTTGGCCTTTGCTTCTTCTTCATCTTCACTAGAGCTAGAGGAAGATGATTCTTTAGTGTCACTCCATGTTTCTGCAACAAACCCTCTCTCCTTCTTCTTATGCTTGTAGGAGAATGGTTTGCTGGAGTGCTTCTTGGAATCTTTCTCCTTTCTCCTTTCCTTATGCTTGTTTTCTGGACATTCTGGAAGAATATGTCCAGGTTTCCTACAACCAAAATAGATAATCTCTTTAGAAGGGTTTTGTCATACCTTGTTTTATCATCACTTCTTGTTGATTTCCTTCTGAATTCTTTTCTCCCCATCTTGAAGAATCTCTTTGTAAAGAGACTCATCAACTCTTCATTTTATGGAGATTTTTTTGATTCTTCTGAAGCTTTGAAGGCTATATTCTGCTCCTTCCTAGTTGGTGTGGCAATCTTTTGTTGCTCAGCTTCTCTTGTCTTCAGCAGCTGTTCATAGGATTTCAGTTTTCCTAAGACTGATTCTGTAGTCATCTCATGTGTGTTTCTGGTCTCTCTGATAGGCCAGATTCTAGAGTCTCATGAGCTGGGGAAGCACATGAGAATCTTGTCATTTATTTCTGTGACTGAGATGTCTTTGTCAAGAGTTTTTAGCTCATTAACAATGATACTGAGTCTATTGTACATCTCAGAAACTTGCTCAATTTCTTCCTTTTTAAAATTCTCATACTGGGAGATGAGATAAGCTTTCATGTCCTTTCTTTCATCTGCTTATCCTGCAACCATCTGGTTTAAGGAATCCAAGATGGCCTTAGCTGATTCGGATTCAGCTACTTTCTGAAATATATCATCAGACATTGTTTGTGTCAGTATGTTCATGGCCTTTGCATCAGCAATCTTTGCTTTCTTGTATGAATCATTGTAGTCTGGAGGAGGTACTGCAGTCATGTTTGTGGAAGTACTTGCAGGGGCAGCTGGTGGTGGAGGTACTCCTGTTAAGATAGAAGCAAAAATATCTTCATCAATAGAATTTATATAAAGCCTGATTCTTGCCTTCCAAATTCCAAACATTTGCAAGTTGCAAACTGGAGGTCTGGTGCTTGCAAAATCCTTGTACTGTGCCATGGTATATTAAAAAAATAGTAGAGTAAATAGATATCTATCAGAGATCTTAGGTTCAGGTGTTAGCCTGTACAACCTTAAAAACCTCCCTCTGATACCAATTGAAAGTGAGGGATAGATAGAATTTACTCTAGAGTGGGGGGTGAATAGAGTATTAAAAAATATTGTTTATATTTATTGCGTAATTAAAATATTGATACTTATATGAAGGAGGTAAAAGCACAAGAAACTATCACAGCACAATATAAAAAGAAAACACAGAGCAACCAGACGACATAAGAAATTTTATAGTGGTTCCCCTAAACTTGGGTACATCCACTCTTCTACCATCCTGGTAAGAATCCACTTAGGTTTTTGATCAGGTGCCCTATCACCACAAGATCTGCTTCAGGTAGATCTAGAAACCCTTCAGGCTTTTGATCAGGTGCCTAAAAACCAATAGGTTTTTGATCAGGTGCCCTATCACCAAGGAGTTTACTTTTGAAGGGAAAAATAACCCTGTACAAGAAAGGTTAAAGAAAAGTAGATGATAGTCTTCTCTTTCTCAAACACAATGAGAAGACTATGTGGATTCTTGATGATGCCAAAGCTCCCCCTGAGATATTGAGTAGATTCAGGAAGATGGAAGCTTTGTCCGGGGTATAGGTCTTTAGATTGATGTTTATTTGAGCTCTATGTAGATTTGAGCTCTCTGTAGATTTGAAGCCTGAAGAAAGAAGAAGACTAGAGAGAATTGGGTGTTGAACAAGTTCTTCTTCCTTGTTTCAGCAAAAGCAAGCGATCTTGAGGACAAAAAGATTATTTTCTGACTGTCTGTCTCTGTAATTCTCGTTGTCTCTTTCTTCTTTTTTTTGTTTTAAACAGAATGACTAACGGCCTCAAATTGAAATTCCCCAGGCAGTACTTAATTCTCTGCAAGATTTTAGGAGCCCAAACGGCTGGAATGGCTGGCAATCATAAATTCACTTCCTTAACTGTCTTTACAAAATATTCTGTGAATACCATAATTAATGCTTCAAGAAATGCGGCTATCAGCCTTAGAATATCAGCATTAATTATCAGAATATATTTGCCTTATATTAATTTATCATAACCAAAATACTTCTGACCGATCTGAGAGAACTGATAACTGGAGGCAGCAACAAAAAAATCGTAGAGCTTAGTTCAGAGATCGTCGAATTGGGTTAAGAGATCGTTGACCTGAGAACAACTATCGTAGATCTGAGATAACTTCTGAGAAGAATAAGATCATCGACATGCGCTCGTAGATCGTCGAGCTCAGTTAAGAGTAGAGAACTCTGAGATCGTCAAATAGAGATCGACGATCGTTGAGCTGAGTTCGACTATAGTTGAACTGATGTAGAAAATCCACAACATTTTTTTCTAAATCTAAATCTGAGTCCACTACAAAGCTGGTTTGCACAATCCTGACCTAAAAGGATCTAACTAAGACTAGACAAGGACCCAGGCTATACATGGGGGTCAAAACATCCTAAGAGTGAACCTAGCACAAATCCAAACAAGGGTTCCAACACAACATGAGTAGAAAACTCAATATATATGGTCCTGAGAAAATCTGTAAGAACCTTGAATGTATCTGACTTTAATCTTAGAAAGAATACCCAACTGAACCTGGAGAAGTCATCCACTATAACTAGAGTGTAGGATTTCCCTCCTAGGCTTTGTACAGCAGTGGGTCCAAAGAGATCCAAATGTAGCAAGTACAAAATCCTAGGTGAATTACTCTTATTAACAGATTTAAAACTAGTTTTAGTTTGCTTGCCTAATTGACAAGCCCTACAGAAACCTTCCTTCTTGTAGGGAACAGAAGGTAGACCTCTAACAAGGTTGTGATTAGATAGCCTAGCAATGTTTTTTAGATTTACATGACCTAGTCTTTTGTGCCATAAGTCATTCTGATTACTAGTTAAGTAAACAGATATCCGTTTTGGCAGAAAGAAAATTTACTAAGTATATGTTGCCTTATCTACTTCCAGTTAAAACTGTTTGGTTATTTTTATCAATAATAGAACAAGTGGAAGGGTTAAAGTATATCGGATAACCATCATCACATAACTGACTTATGGAGATGAGGTTATGTTTGAGTCCAATTACATATGTCACCTTTTTGAATGTGACAGCTCCTATTCTCACTTCTCCAAATCCTTCTGACTGACCACACTTGGAGTCACCAAAGATAACTTTTGGCCCCAGCTTGGACTTGTAGTTGATTAAGATGTCCTTACTGCCAATCATGTGTTTGGAGCAGCCACTGTCCAGGTACCAAGTTTGATTTACCCCGGGACAATTCTTCACCTGCAATAAAAAACAGTTAATGGTTTTTGACCCAGGTTACCTTGGGTCCTTTGTATGGCTGATAAGAAAAATTTGAAATAATTGAGAATTTAGGTTGGGACTTATATCCTAGGGGTTGATATCTCCTAGGTGGGATGATCCAGTAAGCTAGTGGATTAAAAGGTTTCTTAGGAATATGTGAGTTGCTGTTACAGTTTTGATTAAGTCTTCCTGGGTTCGACGAATTGTTGTAAGTTCGTCGACCAGAGTTCGACGAATTGGGTTGAGATCGTCGATCTCTGCCCAGAGAATGAACATGTTCATTCTCTATGTCCCACGTTCGTCTACCTCTGCTCGACGAACCATACAAAGTTCGTCGATCGCAGTTAGACGAATGATTATTATTGTAGTTTGCGTTCAGAGATCGTAGTTCTGTGTTCGACGATCTGTTCCTATATCGTCGATCTAGGTTCGACGATAACTGCTGAACATTGTTATTTTTATCATTCTTCTGATTTTTAATTTTATCCTTAGCTTTAATTTGTTCCAGAATTTTATTAACTTTATTTACTTGTTCAGTGTTTTTCTTTCCTTTATCAGAGATGAAATTTATTAGATTTGATAGATGATTCCCTTGGATTAGGGTTGGTTCACTAGATGTGGCTCCTAATCCTAATCTGTAGTTATTTGTTCTAGCATTAACTGTGCTGGTTATATCTAGCAATTTCAAGCTTCTGCCATTCAAAGATTCTTCTAATATCTTAGCTTTGCTAAGTTCTGATTTCATAAAAGTGATTTGTTCATTTGCAGTTTTTAGTTCACTAGATAGAGTTTTATTTTCAGAGGTGATTTTATCTAAATCATTCAATTTATCTCTGAGAAGTTTGATTTCCTTCTCAGAGCTTATCAAATCTAAGCATAAGTTTTTAAATTCAAATTTAAATTCATCAGATTCAAAATCATAAGATGATATTACCTGATCTTCAGGTGACAGATTTTCTTCATCATCAAATTCATCTGTATTAGATCTCCTACTGCTTGCACCAATTGCCATGAGGCACACCTCCTTTGCCTTGGCCTCCACTTCTTCTTCACTGGAGATGGAAGATGTAGATTCATCTTCTGGGTCACTCCATGTTTCAGCCACAAATCCTTTTTCCTTCTTTTTGTGTTTGCTGGAAGAGGACTTGCTGCAGTGCTTGCTTCTTGATTCTTTCTCTTTTCTTCTTTCCTTCTTTTGATTTTCAGGACATTCAGACATGAAGTGTCCTGGCTTCCTGCACCCATAACACACTACCTCTTTAGTGGGGGTTTTGTCATACCTTGGCTGGCTGTCATTTCTGGATGACTTCCTTCTGAAGTCTTTCCTTGCCAGTTTGTAGAATCTCTTGGCAAAGAGACTCATCAGCTCTTCATTAACTGTTGAGTCTTCAGTTTCTTCAGCAGCCTTATATGCAATGTTTGTTCTTTCCTTGCTGGGGGAGGAGTCCAACTGCCTCTCTGGACTTGATTAGCTGCTCATATGACTTCAGTTTTCCTAATAGAGATTCATTTGAAATCTCATTCAGGCATCTAGCCTCCTTGATGGGCTAGATCCTGGTGTCCCATGAGCTTGGGAAGCACATTAGGATCTTGTCATTAACTTCAGTCAAAGTGATTTCTTTATCTAAGGTCCTTAGCTCACTGATGATGGAGCTAAGCCTGTTGTACATCACTTCAACTGTCTCTGCCTCATCCTTCTTAAAGTTTTCATATTGTGTGATGAGGTGTGATCTTCTATCTTTCCTCTCATCTACTGAGCCAGCAACCATTTGATTGAGTGAATCCCAGATTGCTTTTGTAGAGGTACATTCAGCCACCTTCTGAAAGATATCATCTGACATGGTCTGAGCCAATATGTTCATGGCTTTGGCATCAGCAATCTTTGCTTTCTTCTGACCTTCAGTCTACTCAGGTGGTGGGACTACATTGTTGCTGGAAGATGGTGTAGTTGTAGATGCCTATGGGGGACCTTTCAAAATGGAATTGTAGATGTCTTCATCAATGGAATTCATATATAACCTAATTCTTGCCTTCCAGATGGCAAACTTGTTAAGGTTGCAAACTGGAGGTATGGTGCTTGCATAGTCCTTGTTCTGTACCATGTTGTGTTTATAATGTAAATGAAAATAAAATACTGTGTAGATCTGACAAAGGATCGTTTGATTCAAGATTTAACTTGTTCAACCAAAGGAACCTCCTCTGATACCAATTGAAAGTGAGTGTTAGATCAGAAATACTCTAGAGGGGGGTGAATAGAGTATTCTTAAAAAATTTCTTAACTACTATTACATCTTTTGCTGTAAATCAAAAGTGCAGAAATTAATAACCTATCAAACAATAAAGCTAAACCACAAGCACAGCAAGAACAAAGAAGGAGACAACCAGACGACATAAGAATTTTATAGTGGTTCCCCAACCTGGGTACATCCACTCTTCTACCACCCTTGGTAGGAATCCACTCAGATTTTTGATCAGGTGCCTGACACCAATGAGCTTTTGATCGGGTGCTCAAAAACCAACCCAAGTCTTTTGATCAGGATACTTGCAACCAAGGAATCACTTTTGAAGGGAGATGACAACCCTTTACAGTGGGGGGATGAGAGATTGATGGAAGTCTTCTTTTCTCAAGTCAAAATGAGAAGACTATGTGGATTCAATGATGTTGTCAAAGCTCCCCCTGAGATAAAAGAGGGTACAGGAGATCTGGAGCTTTGCACAGGGTGATAGGCCTTCAATTTGGAAGACTTGATCCAGGAGCTTTAGACTGATAGTTCTTGGATGTCTTTAGCAAGGTCCTGGAGAAGAAGAACAGGAAGACTCTTGATTTGAAAAATGTGTTCTTCTTGCTTCTTCTTCAAATTACTGTGTGCTTCTTAGTCAGTAGTATTCTGTGTCAAGCTTTCTCTGTGTCTCTCTTGATTTGAAAAATGTGTTCTTCTTGCTTCTTCTTCAAATTATTGTGTGCTTCTTAGTCAGTAGTATTCTGTGTCAAGCTTTCTCTGTGTCTCTCTTGATTAATTCTTTGTATGTCTATCTATCTGTTTTTGTTATTCTCTTCTTCTGTATCTTTCAAACATTTGAATTTTTCTGTAATTAATGCTGACAGCCTTGAGAATAATCAGCATTAATTTATTTCCCCAACTGTCCCGTGAAAAAACGGCAAGCAATAATCCTTGGAGAAGAGCAAAATTAATGCTCTTTCTAACGGATACATTCAGAGAATGTTAGAGCATTAATTACCCAAGAATTATAGTATTAGAGTAGGGACAGAAGGCTGGAAATAACTAAGTCTGGAATCGTCGAGCAGATGGCAGAATTCGTCGAACTGAGTTCACAGTTCGTCGAGCTGAGATGTTGTATTCGTCGACAGACGACTTCTGTTCGTCGAGCTGAGTTCCATGATCGTTGGGCTGAAAACTGAACTGTTGTCTCTTTTGATCCTTGCTTATTCGTCGAGCTGGTAAATATGTTCGTCGACTGGAGTTCAGCAATTATTCTGAAGTTGTCAAATCTCCTGTGTCGACACAATTTCTCCTGTATGTCGACACAAATCTTCTGTGTTGTGTCGACTTAACCTTTCCACAATGTCGACAGATGATCTTGGTGTCGACACAAGTTCTTCTAGTGTCGACTTAAGTCTTCTGGTTCCAGTATTCATCGGACAGAGAACAGGTTTCGTCGACCTGAGACTGGAGAACATGGTCTTGACAGAATGCTGTAATAGTCCAAAGATTCGTCGACCGAAGAATGGTGTTTGTCGAGCTAAGTCTGGAGAACCTTGAATTCGTCGAGCTGAGAATGATTCTGGACTTGGAAACTATTTGATGAACCTTTGGCAATAGAGTTGAAGTGGAGGTCCAGAAATCGTCGACCAAAGAATGAAGTTCGTCGACCTGAGAACTAGGTTCATCGACTTGAGTCTAGAGAACAGTCTGGACTTCGAATTCTGAGGGTGGAATCCAAGGATCGTCGATCTAGACTGAAGTTCGTCGAGCTCAGCTCAGAGAATATATCTCTGAGATCGTCGAACTGAGAACGGCTATCGTAGACCTGAGTTCGACGAACGTCGAACTCATTTTACTTAGTCTATTGAGAAATCTCTGAATCTTGAGGAAAAATTTATGTCTTGAGTCTCTGGCAGTCTGATGTTGGCTTGTCCATGTGATGTTGACTCTTAGGACTTGACCTAGATTCTAGGATACAACTTTGACCCTAGCTATACATGTTGGGTCACATTATCCTAAGTTAGTAAACCTAGCCCAAATCAAACTAGGGATCCAACACACTCAAACTGATTTTACCTTAAAATAACTTAAAAAATATTTCTTCATGATTAAGTAGGAGTTTTCCTGAGCATCCGAAGTTATCCCCTACTGACGTGGCATCATGACGTGCATTTTCCCTTACTCTGATAAGTTATTATATGCGGTGATAATACATGTTGTGACAGTTGGTATCAGAGCCAGTTTGCTTGACAATTGGTCGGGCAAGCTTTCCTTATTAGTGTTAGTTGTTTAGTGACTTTTCATACACACCGATGTGTCATTAGTACGTCTTAGCCGAAGCATAGTCACTGCACTCATAGTATGATAAGAAGTATACGGGGCATATTATGTAGTATGGGATGCATAATATGTGTCTGTATATGGATCCACCATAGGAGGCAACATGTGACAGTTATGTAGTATGGGATGCATAACCATCATCACATGGGTGCCCATTAGCACGTTTTCTTTTCTCGTTGCATGCGATGTTATTTAGTATGGGATGCATAACATTTCATGTGTACGCCGTTCATGCATGCATTAAGGCCTTTCTAGAATGCATAGCACTGCATATATAGCATATCATCACATAAGCACGCGTGCTAAGTTAAGGTTTACATGATGACACATGTACACACATGATTTTAAATAAGAATAAAAGATACATGCATTCATGTCACAGGCACAAGAGTCAGTGAGATGAGAGGATATCATCCTAAGTAGGATATATAGTCATTATAAAATCCCAGAGCAAGTTGCAGTGTGAGCAAGTATCTTTTAAGTATGGACTGAACTAGTTGTGTGGCTTTGTTGTAAGCTAGGATTTTGATGAGTTGTCCGTTTATTTTTTTTGAAATGCCGCCAAAGCGTCCTGCGACAAGGTCGACTCCCTAGTTGAGGGTGAGTCATCAGGTGCGCAAAGTGATGTGATTATCGAGAGTCTGCATCAGAGCAATGAGGCTCTGTCGAGGAAATTAGTTGCGATGCAATCGCAAATTCAGTCTTTGTCGTCTGCCGCTCCTGCGCAGCAACCTTTAGTGCAAGAGCTTTCCTTGGCCACGTCGTGCCCGATGCCCCTGCTCCTCTGGTGCCCCCGATGGCGATACCACCAGAAATGAATTTCATATCACACTTCCAACGGTTGGGACCTCCCACCTACGACAGGAGTGCTGACTTTATGATTTTAGATGATTGGATCATCTCCATCGAGGAGATGTTTTCGTATTCCAGAATTCTAGAAACCCAGAAGGTGATGATTGCAGCCTATCAGTTAAAAGGCCTGGAAATGAGTTGGTGGATTCGGGAAAGGGAGAGTCTGAAGGAAGACTGTTCTTGGGAATATTTTAAGAAGATGCTGCTGAAGAAGTTTCTACCCTCGGTCAAGCAGGACCGCCTGATGAATAACTTGCTGCATCTGAAGCAGAGATAGCTCACCGTGAGCGAGTATGAGATTGAGTTTTGCAAACTTAGTAGGTTTGCTCCTGATTTGGTTGCTTCTAAGGAGGGTAGAGTGAAGCATTTCCTCGGAGTACTAAGAAGCGATGTCCAGCAATGGGCATGCGCTTATTGAGCTAAAAGCTATATCGAAGCAGTGGAAGCCGCTTTGAAGGTCGAGGCGATCGAGAATGCCAAGAATCGAGGTGCTGCGGTGAGGAAAGAGAATAGGAAAGGTGTTGATGAGGGTAGCTCCAGGGCATCTGTCCCTTCTTCAAAGAAGAAAGTAAGAAAGTGCGTAGCTTCTGTGGTCGTCCTGGACACCATTACGAAAGCTGTTTCAAGAGTACTGCCACCCTGAAGCAGCAGCTGGTGCACACTATCCAAGTTTCACCCAAGGAAGAGCTAGTGTGCTCGTTCTGTGCAAGGAAGGGTTATGATGTGAGTCGTTGTTGGATGAAAGAAAGGACTTGCTTCTGGTGCGGGCAGAAGGGACACCAGAAATCTTCGTGCCCCCAGGATCAGTCCCCACTGCAGCCTGTCTCACTTCGAGCTCTGCCTCCGCCACCAAACTTGGATAAAGGAAAAGGAAAGCTGAATGTGATGACCAGCGGGGAAGCTCAAACCTCTATGCAAGTGATATCAGGTTAGCCCCAGTTTAATTTATCCTTATTATTTATAGTTGTGTCCTTAGTTATCATTTGTTTAGTTTTGTATGCTACGGTTTTAGGGGAGTTTAAGGTGCGGAATAGGTGGGCGCGCGTTCTTTTCGATTCGGGTGCCACCCATACCTTTGTGGCCCGGAGGTTTGTTGATAAACATCGCCTGGATGTGGATCAATTAAGAGACTCCTTCAATATCAAGCTTACCTCCAGTGATTCGGTGATATCTAATCAAGGAGTTCTGAGATGCCCTATTTATCTTGGCAATTTTCTGGCCTTTGCGGATCTGATGATTTTAGATCTGGCTGATTTTGATGTGATTTTGGGCTTGGACTGACTGTCCAAGTATGATGCGGTCATCCAGTGTAAGACTAAGAGACTGGATTTCAGGATGGACAACGACCAATCTATGAGCGTCTATGGATTTCAGGACAGAGTTTCCCCTATCATTTCTGCGGTACGTGCTAGTTGTGCTATAGAGTCTAGTTGCGAGGTGTTTTTAGTTTCTATTTCTACTCTGGAAACAGCTTTTGTTACACCACATCTTAAGGATGTCTCGGTGGTGCGAGAGTTTCCAGATGTCTTTCCTGATAGTCTTCCAGGACTTCCTCCTGAAAGGGAGATAGAGTTTGTGATAGACCTCGAGCCAAGTACTCGCCCGATTGCTAAGGCACCATACCGTATGGCTCCACGTGAGTTGGATGAGTTTCTTACTCAGCTCGATGAGTTGTTGAGGTGTGGTTTTATTAGACCAAGTTCTTCTTTGTGGGGTGCTCCGGTTTTGTTCGTAAAAAAGAAGGATGGATTGATGAGGCTTTGCATCGATTATAGGGAATTGAATAAGGTGACCGTTAAGAATAGATATCCCATGCCAAGGATTGATGATCTATTTGATCAGTTGCATGGTAGCTCGGTATTTTCAAAGATCGATCTTCGCTCAGGCTACCACCAGTTGAGAATTCATGAGGCATATATTCCACGAACCGCTTTTCGTTCGCGGCATGGACAATATGAGTTTTTGGTGATGTCTTTCGGTTTAACCAATGCACACTCTTTTTTCATGGATTTGATGAATGGGGTGTTTAAGGATTTCTTGAACTGATTCGTTATTGTGTTTATAGATGATGTCTTGGTGTATTCCCGCAATGTTGAGGAGCATACTCAGCATTTGTGTTTGGTTTTATCGACCCTGAGGGAGCATAAATTATATGCGAAGTTGAGCAAGTGTGAGTTCTGGCTACCTCAGGTATCCTTTTTGGGTCATGTTGCAAGCAAGGACGGTATTTCTGTAGACCCGACCAAGATTTCTGCTGTGATGGAATGGGAGAGACCTTCTTCACCTAAGGAGATTAGGAGCTCCTTAGGCTTGGTTGACTATTATAGAAGATTTGTGGAAGGGTTTTCAGTGTTGTCTTCTCCTCTAACTAGACTTACTCAGAAGAATATTACATTCATTTGGAGTGATAAGTGTGAAGAAGCCTTTCAAGAGTTGAAGAAGAGATTATGTACTGCTCCAATTTTGACCTTACCTACTGAAGGAGTTGAGTATGTTGTGTATGTTGATGCATCACACATCGGACTTGGTTGTGTTTTAATGCAAGATGTTAAGGTGATTGCGTATGGATCGAGGCAACTAAAGATTCACGAGAGAAACTATCTTACGCACGATTTGGAGTTTGTTGCCGTAATTTATGCGTTGAAGCTGTGGTGACACTTATTGTATGCCGCGCTGTGCAAGATCTATACAGACCATAAGAGTTTGAAGTACGTCTTCACTCAGAAGGAACTAAATCTGCGCCAGCATCGGTGGTTAGAATATGTGGCTGATTATGAAGTGGAAATTCTTTATCATCCAAGCAAGGCTAATGTAGTAGCCAATGTTTTAAGTAGAAAGACCGCTAAAAATTTTAATCTGTCTATACAGTCCTTGGTAGAAGAATTCTTGTTGATGGATATCGAGGTTGGGAGTCGTACTGTGCCTGCTAGTTTGGTAGCGGAAGAACCCTATTGGATTTCCCTTACTCGAGCACATCAGAAGGATGATCCTGATTTGTTACACCTCCGGAATAGAACTGTGAATGGAGAGCTATCAGATTTCTCTTTGGATTAATTTGATACCTTGAGGTATCGGGGTAGATTCTGCATCCCCGCCTTTGGCGATATTCGAGCTAAGATCTATGTTGAATCCCATGGTTCCAGTGTAGCCTACCACCCTGGTTCCACTAAGATGTATAAAGATCTAAAGTAAATTGTTTGGTGGTCAGGGATAAAGAATGATATCGCGAAGTTTGTATCGGAATGTTATATGTGTCAGCGTGTTAAGGCTGATCATAGAAGGCCTGGTGGTAAATTGACACCGCTTGATATTGCAAGTTAGAAATGGGAGAGTATTTCAATGGATTTCATCACCGGTCTACCAAAATCTCCCTATGGGCACGACTTTGTTTGGGTGATAGTCGATAGATTGACAAAGTGTACTCACTTTGTTCCGTTTAAGATTGGGTGTTTGATGAAGAAGATAGTTGAGCTATATCTTAAAGAGGTAATCAGATTACATGGAGTGCCTGTTAGCATTGTATTAGATCGAGACTCCAGATTTACGTCTCGCTTTTGGAAGAGTTTACAGGAGGGGTTGGGTACCGATTTAAGATATTCCACCGCCTATCATACGCAGACGAATGGTTAGACGGAAAGGGTAAATCAGATTGTAGAAGATATGATCAGGTGTTATATTTTGGATCATGGTGGTGCTTGGGACGAGCGTCTCAGACTCATGGAGTTTGTGTATAATAATAGTTAGCAAGAGAGTCTGCAGATGGCCCTGTTTGAGGCCTTATATGGGAGTCATTGTAGAAATCCTTTGTTTTGGGCCGAAGTTGGTGAGAGACTGTTGTTAGGTCCGGAAGCCCTTGAGGAGATGAATTGTGTTGTGACTCATATTCGAGAAAAGCTCTGTGTGGCTCAAGAGTGTTATGATAAGTATGTTAATCAACGAAGGGTCGATCTAGAGTTTGTCGTTGGAGACTTGGTTTTTCTGAAGGTTTCTCTGATGTCTGGCGTTAAAAGGTTTGGAAGGAACCACAAGTTAGACCCCTGGTACATGGGACCTTTTCAGATTCTTAAATGCATCGTAGTTTCAGTGTATAGGCTGGAGTTGCCTACTTCCTTCCCTGGTGCCCATGATGTGTTCCATGTGAGCCAGTTGCGGAAGTGTGTTCGTAATGATCGTCAAGTCCTCGACTCGATGCCCCAGATTCAGCCCAATCGTACGTATGTGGAAGAACCTGTTCGTATTCTGGATTCTCAAGAGCATGTGTTGAGAAGAAAGACCATCCCCATAGTCAAGATTCTTTGGAGAAATCAAGACGTCGAGAGTGAGACGTGGGAATTGGAATCGGCAATGAGGGAAACTCATTTGCACCTCTTCTCTTATTTTCGGGTATGTCTTTATGTTTTCAGACATGTTTGATTTTATCGTTTTGGTTTAGTTTTGGAGTTGTGTTAAGTTTCGGGACGAAACTTTTTTTTAGGGGGAGTGACTGTAACGCCCCCGATTTTTCGATGATTTTATTTGAATAGGTATCGTCATATTTATGACGTCGTGGCGTTACTTTTAACGTCGATTTGACGCGCAATGCCATTAAGGCATTTTAGCGTCCGTGCGGTCGAGTCAGCCGAATTCTTGTTGTAATGGGAAAATTTTGCGTTTGAAATTTAAGATAAGTAATTTTGGACTTGTTCGTCAAGTTTCGTCGCAATCCGAGTGATATTTGGGCCTCGGAAATTTTCCGTAGTTTTGTGGAATTTATGTTCGTCGAAACTTTGAAAATTTATATCTCGAGAATGGCTCGTCGGATTTTTGTTTTGACTTCACCGTTGCGTTCGTAGTGTCAGTGTTCGCCTACGGTGAGAATTTCATTTAATTCGGCACGCGTTTGGGCCTCCGTTTTGATCTCGTATTTCCATGTTCAAAAATATAAAATATGAATATTTTAATATTAAAGTACTATTCGAAAATGAAAAATGTCATTTATTCGTATAGTTTGATCAAAAGGATATATTTGCAAAAAATAGTTTTTCATGCAATTGTTACTCGACTGTTTTTATTCTGCTCGAGTCCTTCTCGAGTAAATTTTTTCCTGCTTCTCATGTGAATGTTCCTGCTTCTCGAGTGAGAGGTACTGTTCATGAAAATTTCTACTCAAGTAAATTTCCTGCTCTCGTGTAGATCGTCCTGTTCTTGCAAAATTTACTCGAGTGATTATTTTTGCCTCTCGAGTAATGTTATTCTGCTTCTCGAGTACCTGTATTCTCGTCTCGCGTACTGTTCATTCATCCCGAGTAGTACATTGCAATTTGCGTTCGAGTGCCGTTTTGAAAGTCCAAACGATGTCTTATGGAAAAGTGGTTAACATGAAATTTGTTCGGCTCGACGAGATCTACAACTTTTTTGTTGTGCGCGTTTTGATTTGAAGTCATCCTAAGTCTCTATTTTTGATTTCCGAAAAACTGCTCGTATATAAGCCGTATTGTTGATTTCTACTCGAGTACCATTGATTTTACTCAAGTATATTTGATTTTTCTCGAGTACTATTGATTCCTCTCGAGTACTAGTAATATTTCTCGAGTATTTTACGTTCCTCTCGAGTACTCTACTCTCATTCTCGAGTAATCTTGTTCATCTCGAGTTGTCCTCTGTTGTTTATGTCCGGGCGCCGTTTTGAGGGTCAAAACGGTGTCGTATGAAAAAATAGTTAACATTAACTTTGTTCGTCTCGACGAGAGCTACAACTTTCATGTTGGGCACGTTTTGATTTGAAGCCATTTTAGACATCTATTTTTGGTTTTCCACTATCAGCTCATAAACAATACGTTTTTTTATATATTTTGACAAAACTTATTATAATTACATATTTATATATACTCTTATAACTTAGGGTAATTAGAGAAAAAACTTCATATTCTCCAAAATTCTGAACCGAACCAAAGAGACGTAGGCGAGAGAGAGGAAGCCGTTCGTGAATCTTTCGGTGGCCGCCGACGGTGCTTCGGTGCTCGAAATCTTCAACCGAGTATATATCTGGAAAACTCTCGTCGATAGCTACGCCATCGTGGTAAAACATCTCTAGTTTCTTGAGTTTTTTGTTAGTGTTTTTTGACCATAACCTATATTTCGGTCATTTTTATCCAGATTTCAACTTTCCCCATCTTCTTTCGCCCCGATCTGCGACGTGGAGTGAATTGGAGAACTTTTCCGGTAAAACCAAGGCAAGTGGTGGTTCCCCTCGTTTCTCCTTGTCCGATTTGATGGTAACGGCTAAGTTTTATGTTTTTAAAAATTTTTTGCACTTTGTCTTCCAATTTATTGTCATGATAAACCTTCTTGATGACCACTTGATGTTGTAAGATTTTGTCCTCGTGAACTCGATCTTGTCATGATATGTTTAATCGTTCTTGAAGTGTCTTATTGATGTCTTTAAACGCCTTATCTATCGTTATTGAACGTATTAGAGTTTTTCTAGGATGGTAAATTATTCCTAAAAGTTGATCAACCGCGTCCTGAATCTAGAAATGTCAAGTAGGATCTGACGAGCCAAATCTCGAGATATATGTGGTGGTTCTATTTGTGATTTTCTTGATTGCGGGAGTTAGTTGACGAAACCACCTCCACAATATTTGATTCCTTTATTAGTACCTTATGGAAGTCTACCATGTTTTTGGGCGTCTGCGGTGTATGGTGGAGAGTATGAGACTCCCTCACAGTTAGACGAATATTATATTCATGAGGGTGTGTCCAGTTGAGTGACCACCTCGCCCGTGTTTTTGAGTTGGGTCGACCACAGGTGCCTAATAAAGGTTTTGTACCTTTTCCTTATGATTTATTCTTCCTGTCTCCTTATAGCCTCGTGTGTCTGGTGTACTCTTATTGAACGTGACGAATCACGTAAGAGTTCTTTTCCTATTGATGCCTAGTTTTCTTTTTATACTTTACTTCAGTTCTTTTGTTCTTGGGTTGGTACCCCTTTTGACCTTTATTTATTTTGGCTTATTTTTTTTCTACCAACATTTGTACCTTCTAGCTGAGGTGTTCTGTCTTGAGAATGCCTCAGGTTCAGAGCAGTAGCAGATAGCAAAGCTGGTTTCGGAGTTTCTGGGCGACAGTGTTGACTGTGGTTGTTGCCTCATCTTAGCGAGGTAGTTTATTGCTTATTTTGTTTTACTGGTTCAGACATACTTTGTTGTACGTGGGTTCGTGTCAGTTTGTTGACGCCCATAGAGTTTTTATTTTTAGATACTTGCTAGCTGCTTAGTTTTCTATATGTGGATGTGGATTACTTGCTCTCTGGGAGGATTTATGCTAGGAATGCATGTTAGGTATTTTCAAGTATAAAATCTACTACTATTACTTCATGCAGTGCATAATTTAAAACTCTAACTTGTTATATTTAGCGACCGTAAAAGCTATCTTTACTACTATTATAAATTTAGGGTATTGCATAGCATGAGTTGTCCTTTGGGGACATTTATACTCATGTAGGATGTTGGAGTCAATCTAAACAAGTAATTTCAACAGTGTATAATTATATTTTGATTCGAGGACTAGATGGGCCACTAAGCCGAGGGATACGGCTAACTACTGCACTCAAACAGATTTTACCTTAAAATAACTTAAAGAATCTTTCTTCATGATTAAGTAGGTGTTTGCCTGAAAGTCCGCAGTTATCCCCTGCTGACGTGGCATCATGACGTGCATTTTCCCTTACTTTGATAAGTTATTATATGCGGTGAAAATGGATGTTGTGACAAACACGGCCATGTTCTGGTTGACACGGGCGTGTTAACATCGACACGGGCGTATCGGGAACCCGTGTTCTCTTCGGGTTGTTTTTGGTTCTTTGTCGATTGAGGAACACGCCATTCCACACGGGTGTGTACTGAGTGACACGGGCGTGTCAAGGCTCACACGGGCGTATCGAAGCCCGTGTCCTGGTCGGGTTTAAATCGGTTCCTTTGCCGCTTAAGGAACACGGTCTGTGACACGGGCGTGTCACAGGCCGTGTCAGCCCAAAAATAGGTATTGCTGGGCAAATCGTGGCTGTTCATTTCCTTCAACTTGGATCTAAGGGTCCAGGACCTTCCCTGCTGTTATATAACCATGGATGGAAGAATGAACTCATTCACTCTTAGTCTTTCTCTTTCTAAAGAGATAAAGAGGGAGGAGAGGAAGGAAGGAATGAAGAGAGGGAAGTCGTCTGCCGGAGGAGCTTCCGAGTTCCGAGTCAAAATCCATGTTCAGATTCGTGGAGGCAAGGCCGTGGCGTTGATTTCCATCCGACTAGTTCATGGCTCCAAAGCGATCGTCAAGGGTAACGATCTCCTTCTTAGACAAGCGAAGTCCTACTTTCTGCATAAATATGGGATCCTCCACCAAGCGGTGGACAACATAAGTGATTCCAGGTTGAGTCTGCATCTATAGCCGGAAGTGTGTAGTACAGCATAGGCATGTTGTGTGAAGCCCATCCGGACAGTTAGTCTGGATTGGTGATGTTTATGTTGTGAACTGGAGAAGACTCCGTGTATTATATGGATGCTTGTGAATTGTGAATACCTAGATAGCTCGGGATGAGCCCTTGGATTGTGTGTGTTGAATTGGGAAGTGGCTCTGCGGGAGCTATGTGCGGAGCAGGAAAGGGAAGGCCGACCCGCGTCAAGATCTGCGCTATTGACGAATTGAGCAATAGGAAAAGGCTAACATGGACCTGTGTTGTGAGAGATCGATTGGTGTCAATGCATGGGCGGATGCGGCCCCGACCCGGCTTGCTGCACCACAATGGTGAGTCGATCTAGGTGAGATCTAAATGCTCAAGTTTGCCATAAGGTTAGCACCTCTGAGAGGGATGGATGGAATGTCCCCAGCATGCGTGTTGGTAGACTAGGACCGCCCAACCAACAAGTTAAAAACCTCTGCTCGGTGGTGGTGCCAAGGAGTCTGGCCCACCGTAATGTGCTCGAAGCGCACGGAGCGTCTGGCGGAGGCGGGCGCTTGTGATACTGTTGTGATACTTGGTGTGATATATATGTGGTGATTACGATGCATACAGGGACGGAACCACTGCCCCGGTTAAGGGGTAGGGTCGTTATAATTGGTCAGCTAATGCTGACTATTGCTTTGTTTACCGCTCTTGGGGTGTATGTCTAACTGCAGGTGCTGATGGGTTGAATTGGACTGAGTGGATTGAAGCCCTTTCTGCTTAAAGGACCTTGAAGGCCGTGCGAAGTCTTGGATTTCATGTGTGGCCGGCCTGCGTGCCGATGTATGAAGCTATATATTTGCAAAGATAAACTTGTAAGGCCTTAAGGCCATGCGCATTTGTGTAACTGTATACATTCCTGGTGTTATATATAAATGTGTGGTTATATATTTAGTGGACATTCATTATGTTGAGTTCATACAACTTAAAAATGTTTTCACTAGAATGCTCTAAGCTAGGATGCGAGTAGAACGTGGTTTGATATTCATACATGATTCTGCCGTTTGTCTGTAAAATATGTCGTGGGGCCCCGGCCGGACCCACTATTATATTCCATGGGACAGATGGAGGCATTATAAAGTGGTATCAGAGCCAGGTTGAGATTTGTGGGAGGGAGAACATAATTGAACTCACGAAGGTCCATTAGGAATGTAATACATGCACGTGAGGAGCGTGAGCGTGTAGTCAATGTATATTTGCCATTATGGAATGGCTGTTAATGGTGCTTTGTACATTGATAGGTGAAGAGGAGTGGTGTTGGGCAGTCTGAGCCCCAATGTTCAAATGAGAGTGCGGCACCAGCTGAGGTGCCTACACCTCCTCCATCGGTGGAGACCATACGGTTGGTTACTGAGACGGTGCTCACAGTGTTACATGCACAGCCTATTGGGCAGGCAAGGCCTTTAGGGGTGCCAGTACGGCTTGGTGCATGGCAAGAGTGTGTTGAGGCTCTGATTGATGAGCAAGCAGCTGACGAGCAATTAAAGCCGTTTATGGATTTTCATCCACCTACATTTGGAGGGGCGGGTTCCCCAACGCAGGCTGAAGATTGGCTCGCAATAGTGAAGAAGATCCTGACAGCAATCCGAACTACGGAGGGGCAGAAAGTTACCTTAGCCACTTTTCTGTTGGAAGGAGATGCAAGGCTTTGGTGGGATGAAGTGGAATTGCTCCACTTGGCAGGTCGAGGATTGGAAGAGATATCGATCGAAGAATTCTCAAGATTATTTCTGGCCAAGTATTTGCCAGTGTCGCAGCGAATTCTCATGGAAAATGAGTTTCAACATCTGGTGCAGGGTGAGAGTAATGTTGATACTTATCTACATGAGTTTACGAGGCTGGGGCGCTATGCGGGATCCACTTTCTCTGAGGAGGCGCGGAAGACAAATAGGTTCTATGAGGGACTTCATGATGAGCTGCGATTGGCACTCCCGAGTTCGGTGAACCAAGGCTTCCAAACGTTAGTAGATACAGCCCATGTGCTGGAGAAGGATTTGGAACGGGTGCAGGACAAGAAGAACTTGGCAATGGAAAAGCCGGAATTCAAAGTGCCACATTCAGAACAATCAGAGTTTTGGAGAAGAGACAAGAAGAGGTTCAGGCCTGCTGAACCAACTCCTTCGACTGTTTCTTCGGGAGCAACATATGGACAAGAACGTGTTGAAACACATACATGTTTTAAATGCGGGAAGCAGGGACATATAGCCCATAATTGTTGGAGTGGCCCTGCAAAAGGTGAGAAAAAGACAGGTGCGTCTTATGAAGAAAAGGGTAAGGCAGTGACGGAGTCATCTGCATCCCAAACGCAACCGCGAGTATATATCCTTGAATTATAGGAACCACAAAGCTCAATCGGTGAAGTACAGCAGCCTCGAGTGTTTATTTTGGAAGTACAGGAGGCTATAAAACAGATTATGAGAGATGCGGATGAGCGGAAGTAAACTGAAGCGTGAACTTTGCTACTTTTGTGATGTACTAAACTCTATATTGTATGTTGTATGATGATATGTTTGTTAACAACTTTTTTGATTAAGGTGATCATTTGGTCAAAGTGCAATAAAGGTGTGGTTATGTTGGTGTTTCCAGTTGAGCTAAATTTCGGGACGAAATTTCTTGTAAGGAGGGTGTTGGGTACATTGGAAAATGTGTACCAGATTTGAAGAAACCTCACCCTACTCAATGATAAGCATCAAGGTGTATTTGATGTGTTTTGAGTTTATATGTGCAGGTTAAGTAAATGCAGGAATACAGAAAAATTTCTAAGTCCATATGTCGACACCAGAAGAAGCTGTGTCGACACTTATGAAGGCTTGTGTCGACACTTGGAGCTGATTGTGTCGACACTTGGAAAGGCTGTGTCGACACTTGAAGAAACTAAGTCGACATACAGAGGCAGTGTCGACACACAGTAAAGCATTGTCGACATCAACTGTGTCGACACTAAGAGGCAGTGTCGACACACAGGAATACTTAGTCGACATCAACTGTGTCGACACCAAGAGGTAGTGTCGACACATAGAAGACCTTGTCGACATCAACTATGTCGACACACAGGACTTGTGTCGACACACAGCAAAGTTCAACTATGATAAAGAAGAGAAGTGATTGTGTCGACACACAGAATCAGTGTCGACATATTCTACAGAAGCAGTGTCGAGAAGATGTTACAACAACAAAGGAGCTATGTCGACAACACCAAGGCCTGTGTCGACACCACCAAGGCTTGTGTCGACACTTAGTTCACTTGTGTCGACACTTGGTCTACTTGTGTCAACACATGATGAAGTTCAATCTCGACACTTTCAGACAGAGACAGTATTTCAAGAAGTGACTAGATGACTTGACAGCTGCCATTTTCAACCGGTCTACTGCAACTGTCAGAGCTGTCAGAAGGTTGTTAGAAACCGGATCAGCCGGTTACCATGGAGAATATCTATATAAAGGCATTCTCCTTCAACAGAAAAACTACTGAGAAAAATATAACTAAAGAACAGTTACAAAAGAAGATAGAAGAAGATTTTATTCAGAAAAATCTAAGAAGGAGAGAGAGAGTTCTGTCTACTCAATTGCAGTTGCTGAACCAGGCTGCCAAGAAAGATTCAGATTGAGATCTGAATCTCAAGTCAGAAGCTGATTGAATATCAACTTCTCAAGAGTTCAACCCTATTGAGTTCAGATTCAATAAACTTTGAAGAAAGCTAAGAGAGGTTGTTCTCTGCCATCAGATTCTTCCAAAAACTGATCAAGAAACCATTCATCCCCTCTCTCTCTCTAACTGGGTGGTCGTTAATTGCATTTGTTAAATCAATTTTTTGTAGGATCTTTATAAATCTGAGTTGTAATCCTGTGTTATAAAGGCTGAGTGTAGGAAAATATTTTCTTTGAGTTGTAGGCCTTGTTGAAGGCTGAGGTAGGGCTGTGAGCCTGAGTTGTAGGAGATTGATATCTCTGAGTTATAGGCCTTGTTGAAGGCTAAGGTAAAGCTGTGAGCCTGCATTGTAGGAGATTGATATCTATGAGTTGTAGGCCTTGTGTAGGCTGAGGTAGGGCTGTGTGCCTGAGCTGTAGGAGTGTGGACTCACTCTGAGTTATAGGAGCCCTGTTGGGGTTCTGATCTACTGTAAGATCAGAGGATATGAGGTGAAGAGAAGAAGTTAGGCCGAATCTAGCACACTGCTAGATAGGTGAAGGGGGAAAGTGGATGTACCCAGACCTTGGGGAACCACTAAAAAAATCTGTGTGCAATCTGTGTTGTGATAATTCTGTGAATCTGTGCTGTGTTAGCTATAGAATTATCTGTTGTTAAGTAATTAATTGAATAGATTTGCTGCCTTAAAAAGAAAAAAGAATTACACCTATTCACCCCCCCCCCCTCTAGGTGGTTAGGCACTAATTCTTTCAAGTGGTATCAGAGGGAGGTTACTCAAAGAAGGACTTAACAGTCTGAGTTAGATCCATAAGGCAGATTCAAGATCAAGAAAATGGGTTCAGGAGAAAATCATAAGGAACTAGGTTCTATGAAATTACCCATATGCAGAAAGGAGATATTTGGCATCTGGAAAGAAAGGTTCAGGCTGTTTATGGAGGCTTCTGATCCAAGGATCTACATTACAGTGAAGGAAGGTCCTTATATTCCTATGAAGATTTCAGTTCTTGTTGCCAACCAAAGAATTCCCAAAGATTTTTCCGAAATGACTAAGGATGAGATCATCCTGGCAACTATGGATAAAAGAGCTCAGAATATCATAGTAAGTGTCATAGATGATACAACCTTTCAGAATTTGATTCACTGCAAGACCTCCAAGGAAATGTGGGATACTTTGATAGTCTACATGGAGGGTTCTGAATAAGTCATACAAGATATAAAGTCTATGCTAAACCAGGAATATGAGAGTTTCAGACAAGGAAAGTCTGACAGTATAACTGAGTGTTACAAAACGTTCTATAGAATAGTAAATAAGCTGATGTATTATGGAAGAATCTTCAGTACATATGAACTAAATGATAAATTCCTAAGATCCTTGACAAAGGATTGGGACACTAAGATTTGTGCCATTAGGGAAGTGGCCAAACTTGCAGATATCTCACCTCCAACTTTGTTTGGAAAATTGCTGTCATATGAGATGCAGTTGATGGCTAGGAAAGAGGAAGAGAAAAGTGCAAAAGGGGAGCATAGAGAAAAGTCTATGGCCTTCAAGGTTGAAGCCACTAGGAAGAATAGGAGGATGTCTCCATCACCTCCTAAGATAGTTGTTGAAATTACTTCAGATAATTCAGACAACCAAAGTTCAGACAGCAGTAACTCAGATGAAAACTTTGTTGCCTTCACAAGGCAGTTTCAGAGATTCCTGAAGAAGAAGCAGTGGAAGTCTAAGCCTTCCACATCTCAGCCTAAGGATGATTATTATCAAAAGAGGAAGTCATCCAGGAAGGACAGGAGCAGGTCTAATCCAAGCAAATCTACAACATCAAAGATAGTTTGCTACTACTGTAATAGGCCTGGACATGTTGTGGCTGAGTGTCCAGACAAAAGAAAAGAATCTACTGATAAAAAGAAGATTCAACATCAGAGAAAGAAGGAGAAATCCTTTGTTGCTAAGAAGGAGAAGAGCTTGACAGACCAATCATCTTCAGAGTCAGAATCTGAAGCTGAGGCATACATTGGTCTATATATAGCAGATGAAGAAGAAGAGTTTCTGCAAGTGCTGAACTCTATCTATGAACAAGAAGACCATCAGTGCAAGGGACTGATGGCTATGTCAGAAGAAGACAAGTGCCAGGATCAGCTTGGTCCTAGTAAGGTACAATGTTTTTCTAGAAATTTAGATTGTAGTACTGCGTCAGAGTCAGCAACATCTGTATCAAGTGATGTGGATGGGTCTGAGTCTGAAGGTGATATTCATCAGCTGATAGATGAATTTGGGGACTTGTTGCAGGCACTAAAGAAAAGCAAAAACCTGGTCAAAACTCTAGCTAAGGAAATTGCAGATCTTAAGATGGCTGCAACTGATTCAGAGAAGTTGCTGGATCAAAAGCTGAATGAGATTGCCAGATTGAAAAACATAACTGTTATTCAAATGGGAACGATCACATTCGAGAATGATCAAATAAAAAATCTGGAGATTAGACTTCACAAAGAAAAGGAGATTATGGCTAGTTTTTCTAAGCCAAAATCTGTATTACCCTTAATAGATGACTTTGTGTCACAAAAGGGTAAGGCAGGAATAGGATTTAAGAAAACAGCATGGGTTGCCAAGTCCAATAAGAAAGGCAAAGCCCCAGCACAAAACAAGAAACCTGCTGTAAACAATTCAGCTAAGGTTGTACCTAAACAAAGGTATAACAAGTTTGAGTGTTGGTTTTGTGGCAAGGTAGGCCACTTTGCCTTAGACTGTTGGCACAATACTAGTGTCAAAGGGAGTAGCAGTCAGCCTGTTAGAAAAGCTGCAGGCAGATTTGTTAAATTTCAGGCTAACATGAACCAAGGACCCAAAACTCATTTGGGTTCTAAGGTTAAGTAATTCTTTATTGCAGGTGAGTCCAAGTTGTCATGCCCCTATATAGTACTTGGACAGTGGATGTTCCAGGCACATGACTGGAACAAGGGGGTTGCTGACGGACTACTCACCTATCATGAATGGGCCTAAAGTAACCTTTGGTGGTTCTAAAAAAGGAATCATCAAAGGATTTGGTAGCATCTCTAATAACCAGATTACTATCTCTCAAGTGGCCTATGTGAAGGGTTTGAAACACAACCTTTGAAGCATAAGTCAGTTGAGTGATTTAGGATATGACATTTCATTTATTAAGAATGGTTGTCATATCAAAAGGTCAAGTGATCAAAAGTTCATATTGACAGGATATAGAAGGAGAAATGTGTACTGTCTTAACCTTGAGTGTGAGAACAATGTTTCTCCTATTTATCTTGTAGCTGGTGAGAGAGCCTCTCATTGTGTTAAATGGCACAAGAGGCTGGCCAATCTTAACTACAAGACTATTGGCCAACTCTTTAGCAAATAGTTAGTGAGGAATGGTCCTCAAGTTAAGTGTATAAAGGATGGGATATGCTCAGCTTGTCAAAAAGGCAAGCAGACAAAATCCTCCTTTCATAGCCTTGAAACCAAGGATTCAGTGAGGTAACTATACCTCTTGTATATGGATCTATTTGGTCCTATGCCTGTTCATAGTCTAGGCAGGAAGGTCTACACTTTTGTGGTGGTAGATGACTATTCTAGATATTCATGGGTGTTCTTTCTGAGACAAAAGTCTGAAACCCCAAGTGTTTTATATAGTTTTGTCAAACAAATTCAGAATGAGCTGGACAGTACAGTGGTCAAAATCAGAAGTGGCCATGACACTGAATTTCAATCTGAAAGTATGACAAGACTGTGTGAAGAATTTGGGATTTTTCAAGAATTCTCCTCACCTAGAACACCACAACAAAATGGTATTGCTGAAAGGAAGAATAGAACACTGATTGAGGCTGGTAGAACTTTATTGAGTGACACTTCTCTCCCAGAATATTTCTAGGCTGAGGCAGTAAACATTGCATGTCATGTGATCAATAGGGCTTCTATCACCAAGAGCCACAAAAAGACTCCCTATGAGATTATGAAGGGCAGAAAACCAAACTTATCCTATTTTAGAATCTTTGGTTGCAAGTGTTATGTCCTTAACAATGGTAAGTCTTATCTAACTAAGTTTTCTGCCAAATCGCAAGATGGGATATTTGTTGGGTACAACAACAATAGTAAGGCTTATAGGGTCTACAACTTGATTACTCAAATTGTAGAAGAGTCTGTACATGTTGTCTTTGATGAAACAAGACTGATTAACTTTGAGTTGCCAAGTAGTTCTTGCAGTTTAAAAGGTATAAATGAGAGAATGGACAAGCTTACCATTGCAGAAGATTCAACTGCAAATCAAGAAGTGCAAAATGGTGGCTGTTGTCCAGGGGGAGTACAAGACTCTCCAGATGCTGATGAAAACCAAGAGGTGCAGCATAATGAAGAGGCTGGAGGTGTTCAACCTGAAGATAGACTACCTCCAGCTAATAGACACTTAAAGGATCATCCAGCAAATCAAATAATTGGTGATCCAAGATAAGGAGTACAAATAAGGAGCAGGAATATGAACACAGTTCTTTGCTCTAGCTTCTTATCACAAGTAGAACCCAAGAAATTTGAAGAAGCTATTCTAGACCCACATTGGATTGATGTCATGCAAGAGGAGCTGAATCAGTTTAGAAGGTGCAAGGTCTGGAAATTAGTTCCTAAACCAAAACACCATAAGATCATTGGAACAAAGTGGATCTTTAGGAACAAACTGGATGAGAATGGGATCATTGTGAAGAACAAAGCAAGACTTGTTACAAAAGGATACAAGCATGAAGAGGGTATTGACTTTGATCAAACCTTTGCCCCAGTAGCAAGACTGGAAGCAATTAGGATGTTCCTTGATTATGCAACATATCAAGGCTTCAAGGTATTCCGCATTGCTAAATGGAAATCTAAAAGAAGAAGTATATGTAGAGCAGCCCTCAGGTTTTGTTTATCCTCTCAAACCTGATTATGTTTATAGACTTGGGAAAGCTTTGTATACGTTGAAACAAGCCCCAAGGGCTTGGTATGAAACCCTGTCTAATTTCCTCATTGAGAATAAATTCTCAAGGGGGAAAATAGACAAGACTCTATTCCTTAGGGAATCCAATGGAAAGATAATCCTAGTCCAAATATATGTTGATGACATAATATTTGGGTCTACTGAAAGTAACCTTTGTAGAAAGTTTGCAAAACTTATGCAAGGGAAATTTGAAATGAGCAGTATGGGAGAACTTAAGTTCTTCTTGGGTCTCCAAGTAAGACAGACTGAAGATGGCTTGTCCATATCCCAGTCTAAGTTCACCCTGGAGTTAATAAAGAAGTATGGTATGGAATCATCCACTACCATGAGAACTCCTATGGGTACAAGTGTATCTCTTAGCAACGATGATGTAGGGAAACCTGTAGATGAAACTTTGTATAGAGGAATAGTTGGCTCCCTCCTATATCTGACTGCTAGTAGACCAGATATCATGTATGCTACATGTGTTTGTGCTAGGTACCAATCCTGCCCTAAAGAATCTCATCTTACTGCAGTAAAAAGGATTTTGAGATATCTTAAGGACACACCTAATCTAGACTTTTGGTACCCTAGGAATAGAGATTTTCTACTGACAGGCTATTCAGATGCAGACTTTGCAGGTTACAAAGAAGATAGAAAAAGTACTACAGACACCTGTCAATTTCTAGGAGGAAGATTGGTGTCTTGGAGCAGTAAGAAGCAGACTAGTGTGGCAATTTCCACAACTGAGTCTGAATATGTGGCAGCAGGAAGTTGCTGTGCACAGTTGTTGTGGATTCAGCACCAGCTAGAAGACTATGGTATATAAGTAAGTAGAACACCTTTGCTTTATGATTCTACAAGTGCTATTTCTATTGCTAATAATCCTGTTTCACATAGTAGGATTAAGCATATAGAAATTAGATACCATTTTCTTAGAGGACATGTAGTGAAAGAGGACATCTCACTAGAATTTTTCAAAACAGATTATCAAATTGCAGATATGTTTACTAAGCCTCTAGATGAAACAAAATTCAATAAGTTTAAAATTGAATTAGGAATGTTGAACATAGATTAGTTTAACAAAATTGGCTAAGTAAAATTGTGTCGACACAAGGAGTTGTCTGTGTTGACACATAGAAGTGGTGTCGACATTCCAGGAAAATGATGTCGACACATCTAGAAAATTGGTGTCGACACTTCAGAGAAATAGTGTCGACACATCCAGGAGTGGTGTCGACACATCCAGAGATGGTGTCAACACTTAGGTTTAACACAGATTTCGTCGAGTGGAGTATCGACTAATCGTCGAGCACAAATGTATAAGTGTCGACACATAGAAGTCAACACTTATGTCGAGACATTAGAAGTCTGTGTCGACACTTTTCAACAGTGTCGACACATTTAGAGAATTATGATGTGTCTTTTCACCTTCGTTTTGAGAAAGGTATAAATAGGTCAGCAACATTGTCTGTCGACACGCTCTCCATAGTTTCGAGACCAAATCTTTGTGTCGACAAATTCTCTCATCTAAATTCAAGATTTCACTCAACCCTAATGGCGCCCAAGCTTGAAGACAATGTCAATGAAGTATATGAGCTGGTACGTAATGCCTTTGACCATGCAGAACCTGAAATTAAAGCTGTTATAACCCTAATTGCTGAGAATGGGTTGGAGTTTCTAATTTCTGAACCAACTAAGATTTGGAAGAAAGAAACACTAGAATTCTTTGGTGCTGCTACCCTAGATCAAACTGGACTCAAAATTAGATCCACAGTCCATGGAGTAAAGGTGAAAATCACCCAGAAGAGTTTAAGGAAAGTTCTTCACCTGCCAAGAACACAAGAAGAAGAAGATGTACCTGCATCTAAGCTAAGGGAAGCACTTCAATGGTGTGGACTAAATTCCACCATGAAAATTGGCTCAGCTTTGAACAGGAAAGGCATGAATATGAAAGGGAATATTTTGTCTGAAGTTGTGGGAAAAGTGATTCTGTGTAAGCCAGGGGGCATGATAGAATTTCAAACTATATGTTTACCCTTATGACCAGAATCATCTATAAACTAAACACAGATTTGTCAGTAGTAATATTTGAGAAGATTCAGGAAAGTATGAAAAAGCCAAATCTGGGAAGAATTATGAGCTTATATTTAGCTGGAACAATACCTGAAGTTATGGAACAAGCTGCTGATTCTAGAATTAATCACATGAGAAGGATGGACATCAGGATCATCTCCAGGTGGGAGAGGGTATTAACTAAGGACATTCCTACTCCAAAGAAGGAAGCTCCACCACAGAGGAAGCAGAAGAAAACCAAAATGGTTCCTGAACCTTCCAGTAGTTCAGAGGAGCAAGCAGCTTCCAGTTCTAATGAGGAAGAGGCTGTAAATGCTGGACAATCACCAATAATAAAAGTAAGAAAAGAAGATGCACAGAGGCAGGGGGAGCTACCATCTGCTAGCCCCATCCACCTGAATCCACTCCAGGGGGATCCTCACCATGAGGAAGTGTCGACTCACTTGGACAGTGAAATGTCTACACAAACAATCCTTAAGGTAATTCATGAGGTTAATCAATCAATTCTTAATGATAAGGATGAAACTCTAACTAAATTTTTGATTGATGTTGACCAGCCAACACAACTATACAGTCAAGTTCAAGATGTAATCATGGAGGATACATCAGCAGTTGCTGATGCTCCAGAGATAAGAGAATCTCCAGTGCCTACTCGACAAGAGTTTACCTTAGAAGTGCTATTTCCTGATTTAGTGCAAGCTAATATTGAGGGGGAGCATGCTGGTTTTGAGGGGGAGCATGCTGGTTTTGAGAGGGAGAAAACTGCTTTTGAGGGCGAGCAAGTTAACCTTGAGGAGGAGCAAGCTAACCTTGAGGGGGAGCAAGTAGAAACTCAGGGGGAGAAAGCAAGAGTTGAGGAGAAGCAAGAAACTCAGGGGGAGCTACCAAGGACTAAAAAGGAATTGCCTTCTAGTCCTAAGGATAGAGTTGATATAGCCAGCACCTCAGCTTCAGAAGATGAAGCAGAAGTTCAAGATAAAAAGAGGAAGCTGATGGTATTCAAAAGGAGAAGCCAAAATTATAAAAGGGCTTTACAAACTGCTCCTCAACCTGCCCCAGTAACTGATTACAGTTCTTTGTTGATATCTTTACAAGTAAAATTGGATGAACAAAGGCAGGCTATGGAAAAATATATGGATAAAATCCATAAGGATTTACAATTCTCCTTGGCTCAAGACATCAAATCTATAAGATTTGAGGTGAATCAGAATAAGAAAGAAATGACTGATTGTTTCCACAAGGGTGGAAATGTTGTGGTTTTCCTTGCCACACATCAAGAGAAAATCAAGACTCAAGTTGATGATATAGCTTTCAAGCAAGGCTATGTCTTAGAGAATCAAATAAGAATGAATGAAAATCTGACATAATCACATAATGTGATTGTAACAGAAATGAAGAATATTGCTACTACATGGACTGAAACACAGGCTAAAGCAAAGGTAGAGTTTGATAAGCAATTACAGGAAGGTCTTGTTGCTATTAAAATAGCTATTGAGCAATCTCAAAAGACCATTCCAGGGAAGCTCCTGAAGTTAAAGGCATTCTATAAAGATGGTGTTAATTTTCTTGATGAGCAAATCAGATTTCAAAAGGATGATCTCAGGGATCATGTTGCCAGAGAAGTCATAAAGGGGGAGAGAGTATTAGTCAAAGCTGGATCTGATCATGCTAAATGGATTTCCAATAGCATCAGAGCCACACTTGGATATCCACCCCTCTGTGATGATGACAATATGGCTGAGTCTGGTATACATCCTGCTTATTTTGGAGGTGAACAAGCTGAAGTTGCTCAAGTTATTTATCCTCCAGCTGATTTTGAGATGATACATCAAGAAGTACAGTCTATGTACAGTCCTCCAGAGGGTAATACAAATATTATTCTTGAGAAAGTAGACAAGCCAGTGTCAGAGGAAGTTTTGAACAAAGAGCAAGAAACTCTATTATCTAAGAAAAGATTCAGAGAATAGGCAGAGTTGAAGCCTGATTTTGAGCAGTGGAGTCCAACATCCAGGAACATTATACTGACTACTTGGAAAGCTGTAAAGGATAAAACCCATGATAGGGGTAAATGGTACTCTGCACAAGAATGGCAAAAGCATGAAGCTAGGTAAGAAGCCATAGTTCAGTATAGAAGAAAGGCAAAACTTGGGAAGCTGCCTCCTAATGCTCAGGAGCCTAGCAAATATTTCCCTAAGCCCTTTCACTACTTTGAAAGACAAAAAATAAGGGCTGAAGAACTTAAGAAGAAAGATCTAAAGGGCAAGAAGCCTGCTGATGATACTGATGCTCCAATTCAATCCAAGGTCCAATCAGGCAAAGGAATTGCCATCAAGGAGCCAGAGCAGTCTTAGATTAGATTTACTAGATTTTATCACATTGTAAACTTTAATGTTTAAAATCTATGTAAAATTATTATGAAAGAATCTTTTGAAAGTTGAACAAAACATGATTAATGCTCATTCTGGTTGCATTGTTATTCTATGATAATTTATTATATATGTTTTGTTTTAGTAATTATCATGTCATATAATATTTTTATACATCATAATGTGTATTGGTTATGAATGGTGTATATCATTGACTAAGGGTTATGACTTCTCCAAATAGGGGGAGATTATTGGGTACATTGGAAAATGTGTACCAGATTTGAAGAAGCGTCACCCTACTCAATGATATGCATCAAGGTGTATTTGATGTGTTTTGAGTTTATATGTGCAGGTTAAGTAAATGCAGGAATGCAGAAAAATTTCTAAGTCCATATGTCGACACCAGGAGAAGCTGTGTCGACACTTATGAAGGCTTGTGTCGACACTGGAGAAAAGCTGTGTCGACACTTGGAGCTGATTGTGTCGATACTTGGAAAGGCTGTGTCGAAACCTAAAGAAACTAAGTCGACATACAGAGGCAGTGTCGACACACAGTGAAGCATTATCGACATCAACTGTGTCGACACCAAGAGGCAGTGTCGACACACAAGAATACTTAGTCGACATCAACTGTGTCGACACCAAGAGGCAGTGTCGACATACAAAAGACCTTGTCGACATCAACTGTGTCAACACATAGGACTTGTGTCGACACAGAGCAAAGTTCAACTATGATAAAGAAAAGAAGTGATTGTGTCGACACACAAAATTAGTGTCGACACATTCTACAGAAGCAGTGTCGAGAAGCTGTTACAACAACAAAGGAGCTGTGTCGACGCCACCAAGGCCTGTGTCGATACCACCAAGACTTGTGTAGACACTTAGTTCACTTGTGTCGACACTTAGTCTACTTGTGTCAACACATGATGAAGTTCAGTCTCGATACTTTCAGACAGAGACAGTATTTCAAGAAGTGACTGGATGACTTGACAGCTGCCATTTCCAACCGGTCTACTACAACTGTCAGAGCTGTCAGAAGGTTGTTAGAAACCGGATCAGCCGGTTACCATGGAGATTGTCTATATAAAGGCATTCTCCTTCAACAGAAAAACTACTGAGAAAAAGATAACTAAAGAACAGTTACAAAAGAAGATAGAAGAAGATTTTCTTCAGAAAATCTAAGAAGAAGGAAAGAGAGAGCTCCGTCTACTCAAGTGCAGTTGCTGAACTAGGCTGCCAAGAAAGATTCAGATTGAGATCTGAATCTCAAGTCAGAAGCTGATTGAAGATCAACTTCTCAAGAGTTCAACCCTACTGAGTTCAGATTCAAGAAGCTTTGAAGAAAGCTAAGAGAGGTTGTTCTCTGCCATCAGATTCTTCCAAGAACTCATCAAGAAACCATTCATCCCCTCTCTCTATCTGGGTGGTGGTTAATTACATTTGTTAAATCAATTTTCTGTAGGATCTTTATAGATCTGAGCTGTAAGCCTGTGTTATAAAGGCTGAGTGTAGGAGATTGATATCTCTGAGTTGTAGGCCTTGTTGAAGGCTAAGGTAGGGCTGTGAGCCTGAGTTTTAGGAGATTGATATCTCTGAGTTGTAGGCCTTGTGTAGGCTGAGGTAGGGCTGTGTGCCTGAGCTGTAGGAGTGTGGACTCACTCTGAGTTGTAGGAGCCCTGTTGGGGTTCTGAGCTACTGTAAGATCTGAGGATCTGAGGTGAAGAGAAGAAGTTGGGCCGAATCTAGCACACTGCTAGATTGGCGAAGGGGGAAAGTGGCTGTACCCAGACCTTGGGGAACCACTATAAATATCTGTGTGCAATCTGTGTTGTGATAATTCTGTGAATCTGTGCTGTGTTAGCTATAGAATTATCTGTTGTTAAGTAATTAATTGAATAGATTTGCTGCCTTAAAAAGAAAAAGGAATTACACCTATTCACCCCCCCCCTCTAGGTGGTTAGGCACTAATTCTTTCAGAGGGGAGGGTTGTAACACCCCAAATCCCAAATTTGGGTTCAGGCCGAGTGACACGGCATGGGACACGGGCGTGTCCCACTCCGTGTCCTACTCTATGCACTCGAGTGGATCTCGGGTGGGACTCGAGTGTGTCTCGAGTGTGCCTCGAGTGAGGCATACAACTTGGGATATGGGCATGTCCTAGGCCGTGTCCTCCTCTGGTCGATGAACTTCACGAGTGGTCAACGAAATGGACTCGAGACAGTGAACACGTCCATGTTCTGGTTGACACGGGCGTGTCAACATCGACGTGGGCGTGTCGGGAACCCGTGTTCTATTCGGGTTGTTTTTGGTTCTGTGTCGATTGAGGAACACGTCATTCCACATGGGCGTGTACTGAGTGACACGAGCATGTCAAGGCTCACACGGGCATTCTAACCCCGTGTCCTGGTCGGGTTTAAGTCAGTTCCTTTACCGCTTAAGGAACACGGCCTGTGACACGGGCATGTCACACGCCGTGTCAGCCCAAACAAGGTATTGTTGGGCAAATCGTGGTCGTTCATTTCCTTCAACTTGGATCTAAGGGTCCAGGACCTTCCCTGTTGTTATATAACCGTGAATGGAAGAATGAACTCTCATTCACTCTTAGTCTTTCTCTTCCTAAAGAGATAAAGAGGGAGGAGAGGAAGGAAGGAAGGGAAGGAAGCTTGCTGCCGGAGGAGCTTCCGAGTTCCGAGTCAAGATCTGAGTTCAGATTCGTGGAGGCAAGGCCATGGCGGTGATTTCCATCCGGCTAGTTCATGGCTCCAAAGCGATCGTCAAGGGTAACGATCTCCTTCTTGGACAAGCGAAGTCCTACTTTCTGCATAAGTATGGGATCCTCCACCAAGCGGTGGATAGCGTAAGTGATTCCAGGTTGAGTCTGTATCTAGAGCCAGAAGTGTGTAGTACGGCATAGGCATGTTGTGTGAAGCCCATCCGGACAGTTAGTCTTGATTTCTGATGTTTATGTTGTGAACCGGAGAAGACTTCGTGTGTTGTATGGATGTTTGTGAATTATGAATAACTTGGAAGCTCGGGATGAGCCCTTGGATTGTGTGTGTTGAATTGGGAAGCGGCTCTGCGAGAGCTGTGTGCGGTACAGAAAAGGGAAGGCCGACCCACGTCAAGATCTGCGCTACTGACGAATTGAGCAACGGGAAAAGGCTGACCTGGACCTGTGTTGTGAGAGATCGATTGGTGGCAATGCATGTGCGAATGCAGCCCCGACCCTGCTTGCTACGCCACAATGGTGGGTCGATCTAGGTGCGATCTAAATGCTCAAGTTTGTCGTGATGTTGGCACCTCTGAGTGGGATGGACGAAATGTCCCGAGCATGCGTGTTGGTAGACTAGGACCGCCCAACCAACAAGTTAAAAACCTCTGCTCGGTGGTGGTGCCAAGGAGTCCGGCCCACCATAATGTGCCCTGAGCGCACGGAGCGTCCAGCGGAGGCGGGCGCTTGTGATAATGTTGTGATACTTGGTGTGATATATATACATAGTGATTGTGATGCATACAGGGAATGAACCATTGCCCCGGGAAAGGGGTAGGGTCGTTATATTTGGGCAGCTAATGCTGATCATTACTTTGTTTACCGCTCTTGAGGTGGATGTCTAACTGCAGGTGCTGACGGGGTGAATTGGACTGAGCGGATTGAAGCCCTTGCTGCTTAAAGGCCCTTGAAGGCCGTGTGAAGTCTTGTATTTCATGTGTGGCCGGCCTGCATGCCGATGTATGAAGCTATATATTTGTAAAGAGAAACTTGTAAGGCCTTAAGGCCATGAGCGTTTGTGTTACTGTATACATTCCTGGTGCTATATATAAATGTGTGGTTTATATATTTAGTGGACATTCATTCTGTTGAGTTCGTACAACTTAAAAATGCTTTCACTAGAATACTTTGAGCTAGGATGCGAGTAGAACGTCATTTGATATTCATACCTGATTCGCTCGTTTGTCTATGAAATATGGTGTGGGGCCCCGGCCAGACCCACGGTTATGTTCCATGGGACATATGAAGGTGTTACACAAAACATCTGGAATCTAAAAGCTTTCGAGCACATACTGCAGAAATAAGCGGAGAACTCTGGCGCAGATAACCATAAACACTCATGGGGTTACTGTTGTTCATCTGGAAGTCCAAGCGCTTAACCTTGCAATAGATAACAATATCATATCTAAACAACCAGTCCATGCCCAATATCACATCAAAATCCTCCAGGTCTATCACCTTCAAATCAGCAAACGCTAGGAAATCTCCTAGCAAAATCGGATAACTCTGGATGCCCTGGTCCGACAACACTTAATCACTGGAAGGAAACTTGACTTGAAACGCATCGCCGACTTGATCGAGAGTCAAACGATGATGCTCAACAAAGTCCCTAGCCACAAACGAGTGGGTAGCACCAGAATCAAAGAAAACACGTGTCTAACGGTTCTTTACTTTAAATTTCCCTACAAAAACGCTTACATAACTAATCGAACTACATTGAAAATACACCTACAAGATAAACAGAAACAAAACCAGGTTAGAAACTAACTTGAAATCCCTTGGGTAGATATCTGGGCTTCCTCCAGAGACACCACGTTTAGCTTTCCCTTTCCCTTGTCCAATCGCTACGACGATGACAAATCTTGTAGTGGAACTTGCTGCAGCATGGGCTGAAGCTGGGGGCAATTTGTCTTCAGGTGTCCTTTTTGTCCACACTGGTAGCACACTATATCCTTGCTTTAATAATGGGCAGCATTGTTCCCCTTTCTCTTGCATATAGCACACAGCAGATCTCCTCTGGGAGCGCCCTGAATAGCATGAACATGCTCCTTCTTCTGGGCTCCTATTCTCTTGAAATACTTCTCGAACAGGTGGCCTGGTCGACCATAGAAGTTGCATACCTCCTTGCTTCTCTTTCTCAAAGAAGAACCCGATCGCAGGGACTTATTTCCCTCATCAGACTTCCTCTTTTATTTTCTCAATTGCTGACCTTAGTTCTTAGCATTTTCGATTTCTTCGACCTTCAGAGAAGCTTATACTGCTTTAGCATAGGTTTTTGATCCATAAGCATTTGTTAGCTGCTGGATGTCACTCCTTAAACCACCCAGAAAATGTTTAACTCTGCTGGCTTCAGAAATAACTAAATCCGGGGCGAACCGGCTCAGCTTACTAAGTTCCACCTCATACTCACTCATCGTGAGCTGCCTCTGCTTCAAATGCAGAAAATTGTTCATCAAGCGGTCCTGCTCGACCGACGATAGAAACTTCTTCAGCAAAAGCTCCTTGAAGGCTTCCTATGAATATCCATCCTTCAAGTTTTCCTTTTTTCTTAGCTACTAACTCTTCACAAGTCCCTTGTGCTGGTACGCAATGACCATCACTCTCTGGTCTACTGAAACTCATGAGTACGAGAACATCTCTTCGATGGCTATAATCCAGTCATCCAATGCCATGAAGTCTGCCCTACCATCATAGGTAGGGGTCCATAATCACTGGAAATGGGAGATGAAGTTCATCTCTAGTGGCAGCACAGATGGGGGCACCAGAGGAGCAGGAGGAACTGGAACACCATGACCCATTGTCGGGTCCTGAACACTAAGTCGCTGTCCTGCAACAACAGTCTATAAGGCATGGATTTGAACCTGCATCTCCATCATTTGCCTATACAAAGCTTCATTGATCTGCCACAATCCTTCTATCACGGCCTCATTCTGAGCACCAGACGACTTGCCCTCATACTGGGGAGTCAACCTTATCGTAGGACGTCTCGACATCCTAATATCACAATTAACAACTAATCAAAACCTAGCTTACCGCTAGAACTACCAATCTTTGTTCAGACAATATATGTACAAATACTTGGTTAAGCAGCTAACTTGCTTTGGGGATATCACTAATGATGTCATGCCTAAACTTAGGATGATATACCATCATCTAATTGACTCGTGTGCACAAATCATGAATGCATGAATTTGTATTCTTTTGACTCAAAACAATGTATGTACATATGTCATCATATAAATCTTTAGCGTTGCACGTGTGCAAATGTTATGTTATGCTATGTATGTTGTGCCATGCATTCTAAAAAAAGCCCTAGTGCATGTTATGAGCGGCGTACACATGAAATATTATACATCACATACTACATAATATCACATGTAATGAAAAAGTAAAACGTGCTGATGGGTGATGCATCGGCAAGTGCACCGGTCGCTGTCAAGTAATAATTTTGGGAATAGCTTCCCCGAATGTCGATCTCGAGAGAATACAGGTTGGGTATTGTGATAGCATCGCAGAAAGATCGTTACTAAGAGTTAAACGACATAACAAAGGAGGCTGGTTTTTGATTCATAATGCTAACAAAACAAAACGAGAACTAATGTGGGTTGTAAGCACCGCGTCGCTTGGTGGATGGAAGTAGTGCATGCCGCTATGCCGTGCTTCGTGATGCAAATGGACGGAGAGCAAGCAGATGGAATGAACACACGTGCGGAGAGTGAGGGTCGCAATCACCTCTTCAACTACCAACACTAGCCTTTGCTAGAGTGGTTCTAGTGTGCGAGTGGAGTTGATGTGAATGGAGGCGAGTGCATCACAACTAACAAAGAATCTGTAACTATCCCAAGCAAACTTCATTCATAGACAAATAAAAGTAAGTTCAGGCTCATTAGAAGCTTAAGAATACACTTCACTATGAGAAGAGGTAGAATAAACCGATAGGGGGAAAGCCTAGCCGTGGTTCTTGGTCGGAAAGGTGGGTTGTCAGTCCACTTCTCGACTCAGACCATTGGTTGCGTCCGGAGGTAAATGGGTTGTCAATCCACTTGTATTCCTCCATCTTCTTCCCTTTCCTTCAATCTTTTCTCCCTTTTGCTCAAATGAGTAGTACTGAAAGATCTATGTTGCACACTGCTGGTGGCCGGAAACTCTCCGAAGGGTTGAAGATGGCATCGGATCGCCATAGAAAGCTTCCCAGAGGGTGGAGATGAGTGGAGGACCTGCGGGGGTGAGAAATGGTGCATCGCGCGCAGAAGCGGGGTGAAAAATGAAAAGTGTTTTCCCTAATTTGTGAACACGAGTTTAAATACGGCAGTAGAAAATCAGAGCGCACGATCAGTGGCGCACCACAAGAGGTCGTGCGCACTGGATCCCATGATCGTGCGATTAGTAATGGCAGAACTCCAGAAAAATGGAATAAATGTGCACGAGCAATGGCGCACGACCAAAGTTCATGCGCACTATGTCCAATGATCGTGTCATTTCCCCAGACAGAACTTGGAAAAATGGAGAATAGTGCATGTGCACGATCAGTGGCCACAACCAGTGGTCGTGCGCTATAGATCCAATGATCGTGCGCAGTATTCATGTACCATTTGGGGTTTGACGAACTGACCGCGCATGACCAGCGGTGGTTCGCTAAAGAGTCCACTGACTGTGCGCGTGTAACAATACATGATCAGTAACCCACAGGCGAAAAACATTCCCAAACTATCCCAGAACACACACACGACCTTTGTACCTATAGCAAAAACAGATGAGCCACCGAAATGGGCATTCCACATTCTCCAGACACAGAAAAACATCAAGTAGAGCAAAAGTATAATAACTACGGAATCACACTAAAAACGGGCCAAAAGTCAACTTAACATGGAATGGACATAATAACAAATATGAATAATTATGGCTCTAAAGTGTAGTGCATCAACGAGAAAACTAGCACAGATGAGTCAAAACATATGTATATAACTTGGACTCATCACACCCCCCGACTTAAACATTTGCTCGTCCTGAGCAAATCATCACCACGTGGACTAGGAAATAGTTAGCTGGCTTAGTAATTTCCAAATACAGTATTGAGAGAAATCAAATATATCATGGGCATAGAAAATAGAATGGATAAACTTTTTAATTATACTACAGAATTTATACTTTTTGACAGGCGTAAATAAATGTTGTATCTCCTCAAAATTAGAATTCTGGACAATCATTCGGTCATATGTAAGAAGAAAGTAGGCAGGCCACTCAGGTGAGCATTGCCAAAGACCGGGGCTTAGGATCACCTCCAAAGAAATCCATCAATGTTGGGGACCATACGCTTGCCCGTTCACACTCTCTCCACGGTACTAGCTCGTCTCAAGCGTGAATCCATAGGACTTTAGGATAATCATGGGGCTTAGGCTAAGGTTTGGTAGTCAAAGATAAACATGGAGGCTACACCCAACCCAAGCGAGCAAACAACAAGCTAATCCAATACAGCCCCTCAGAATTGCACGTGTGACACACCCCCAGACTTAGCTTGAAAACCGGGCATGTACACGGCCTAACCCGACCAATATCAAGATAAACAAGATGGGGATTCCATTTCTCATTGCAATTCTTTTTAGATTTTCTCTTTCAAATCTGTCCTTTTTTCTTCTTTTTTTCTTTTTTGCAATCCCCAAAATTTTTTAGCAAGTAAACTTTCTTGTATTCATCTACCACATCACTAGAATTCCACACATCTCATCTTGTCAAAATATTAAATTCACTGGAGCTCATGGATTTGGTTGCGATAGGAGGTTTTGCTTTAGGCTTTGGTGAATGAAGGTGGAGTTGAATCAAAGGAGGGGTAGGCATAAACTTGGCTTACAACGTTTAGCAGCTAAGACAAGGTAAACAAGGCTCAAACTAGCCAAATTGATGGCCTACGTCACGCTCATGCTTGACTAACCATGCACCAATGCTTTGAGAGTAGCTTGGGGCATGTTCTTAGCCACCGAGAAAGATGATCCTTTCTCCCGACTGTAGCAAAATGAGTATAGTGACGGCTACACATATCCCTAAACTATCGTTCGATTTCACTAGATTCAACATTTTGAGTAGTACAAACAATATTTACATCTGTAGAAAAAGTATAAATCTACAAGCATAAAGAAAAATTAAATATATATTATTTCTACATAGACCATGAGTACTTGATTAGGAGCACTGCATGAGTTTCACACTACTCTATCCTAAAATCCTAAGCCAGCACACCTATTTTAGAGTTTACACACAAGCAATGCATTTTACTCGAGCCGCGCGCGTGGATAAGATCGCACTCAAGTGGGTGATTTAGTGTGTGCTACAGTGATTTTGAAATAAATAAATAACAACTGGTATGCTATAAAACATGTGCTCGTGTAGTGACCACAGGCATGCTCTCCCCCTAGACTTGAATGCGACAACTCATAAAACTAAACATTCCAAATAATATAAAGAGTTAGGGGTACGAAGTACCTATGCTCAAAACTGAGCATACCAGTCGTGCTGCGAGGTTGTCTGATAGCGGCTGGTCTACTGCGCTTCAAAAATTTCCAGCACCTGCGAATTAGAGATCCCAAGAAAAATAAGAAAATATAAATACATATATAAATAGATACACATCACACAAAACAAGAACAAGTGGTCCTACTTGGGTTGTCTCTCATAAGCCCTTTTCTTTACCATGCTTATGGTGGACTGAATACCTGTATTAAGCATGATATAGAGTTTTATGTCCTCAACAAACTAAATAAAAAAACTACGCAGGTCTACCAAGCAGTTACTAGCATAAACTATCCAACAATTATCAACTAAACGTTCATTTATGATATAGCTCCCCACAGGAGTGAGAAAGGCCAAGGTTTGAAGCTTTAGGATTCAAGTTGGTTTTACCCAACCGGCCCCGATCCCCTTGATTCTCTCCCTGTAGAGCAACAAAATGAGCGGATCATAAAAAACATTCATTTTTCTTTTTCTCCACAGTGGGAGAACACCACCTAGTGTAATCAACTGACTCACCATCCAAGGTTTTAGGTTTCATGGTCTCTGATGCCATAGTGGCAACCGGATCTGCCCACGAAACCTTACGATTAAACTGTTTACCCTTAAATTCAGCATGAGGAGGTGGAGAATCATGCTCCCACACAGATCTAAACTCAAGAATTTCATCAGCATCCTACTCACGAACCAACAACTCCTTATTCTCTTCCTCATCACCACGCTCTTCTTCAGAGGTACTTCTTCTCTCCTTCTGCTTCCACGTCTCCTATTTATCTCTGGGATCCACATTACAAAACAATTCGTCAGTGATAACAACGGGAAGGGGTACAGAGGTTCAGTTACGGTGCTAGGAAAGCACGCCGGTTTCACCATATTTGGTACAACCACCTCCCCCTTAGAAAAGTCCAAGGTGGCGCTGCTTTCCCTCAAAAATGGGACTCCAAAGAATGAGAGCGAAGTATTTTTGATAGGCCCCAATACTTGGAAATCCGCTAAAACCCTGGTTCCGTCCACTGTAACTTCAACCTCTTTCACCTCTCCTTCAGTCTCCACCAGAACTCTGTTAGCTAAAACAAGCGAAGTACAATCATCCGGATTTAATTTTAAATTAAACTTCTCGACGTCTTGCAGCGCGAGAATGGTTCTAGAAAATCCGGAATCACAAAGGGCGGGTGTGTCAACGTTGTTGATTGTACAAGCAATCACTAGATCTCTACACACCCCCTCTTCCTTCTCAGCAAGACTCCTCCCCTGATCTACGGGGTTCTTTTCAGTGTTGCTTAGAAGAGTCCCTTGGGGACGCTCAGCTAACACCCGGGCCAATTGTCCCAGTTGCACTTCCAGATATTGCATAGATGCGCACTGATTAGCCATATTCGATTGAGCAACCTCAACAAACTTCTCCATCATTTCTTCCAAATTACTCTTCCTAGGTGCCGAAGGGATCTGATTATAACCCGGGTTTGGTGGCCTCGGTTGGCTCCCAGAGGCTGAAGCATCGAATTGATGCTGCCCTGGTTGCCATCATTGGCCACTAGCATTTTGGTTCCACAAAAAGTTGGGGTGATTTCTCACCCCTGGGTTATACGCATTCCAATAAGGCACACCCCTGTTTTGGTTAGCAATGAAATTCACAGATTCGTTCATATTTAGATTCTACAGCTCACCAGATAGTTCGTTTCCGGGGCATTCATATGTGTGATGGTCATCCCCGCCACATCCTTGGCAAGAGATTGCCATTACAGGTGTTGTAGTTGGTACAGCCGATCTAAGAGCGAATATTCCACAGGTGTTCCTTTGGGTATTTCTCCCAGTAGTCCAATATATGTTGTGTAACGCCCCCACTCGTTGTATGGAATATAACGATGGGTCCGGCAGGGGCCCCACGCCATATTTCACAGACAAGTCGTGGAATTACGTGTGGGAATCAAAATCTATTCATACCCTGACTTAAAACATTCTAGCGCAGCATTTTATGTCGGATGAACTCAGCTCAATGAATGTCCACTAATATACAAACTCCACATTTATATATCCAAATCAGGAATGTACACAACACACACACCCATGGCCTTATGGCCTTACAAGTTTCTCTTTACACAAATGAACAGGTTAATACATTGGCACGCAGGCCGACCACACATTAAATCCAACCACGCTTCGCACGGCCTTCAAGGGCCTTAAGCAGCAAGCCTCCATTCCGCTCAACTCAATGCAATCATCAGCATCTGCAAGTAGCCATCCACCCAAGAGCAGCAAACAAAGTAACGATCAGCATTAGTTGACCAATTATAACAACCCTACCCATTACCTGGGGAAGTGGTTCCTTCCCTGTATGCAGTGCCATAACAATCTCTATCAATCTACCAATCACAATCATATCACAAATGCCGGTATCCACCAGACGTTCTGTGCACTCAGGGCACCTTATTGGTGTACCGGGTATCCCAGTCGTACACCGCCGATTAGAGGTTCTTCACTTGTTGGTTGGCCGGTTCCATCCTAGTCCACCAATCCCGCAGGCTGGCGATATTCCGTCCATACCACTCAGAGGTACTACCTCACAGCATTCACAAACAACCAGAGCAGATCGACCCACCCAAGTGGTGTAGCAAGCCGGGTTTATCGTGCTCCCCAGGCATTACCACCAATCGACCCCTCACCTATTTCCGATCGACCCACCCCTATGGTGCAGCACGTCGGGTTTAACTCGACTCCCCAGGCGTTGCCACCAATCGATCCCTCATCTATCCAGATCAACCCACCGTAGTGGTGTAGCAGGTCGGGTTTAACTCGCGCTCCTCAGGCGTGCTACCAATTGACCTCTCATCACAACCAGGAGCTTACTCAAAGCATCCATACATCCATCATCAACATCCATACAATCATACAGCCACACCACAAAACATAAACCTTTCATATCATCAAATCCATGGAGTCTTCTATAGTTTACCCATAATCATCACCAATCCAGAGTACCCATCCAGATGGGCTTCACACAGCATGCCTATGCCGTACTCCACACTTCCGGTGCTAGATGCAAAATCAACCAAGGAATCACTTGCGATATCCACCTCTTGGTGGAGGATCCCATGCACATGCATAAAGAAAGGACTTCAATGTCCAAAAGGAGATCGTTACCCTTGAAGATCGCTTCGGTGCCAAGAAGTAGCCGGATGGAAATCACCGCCTCGGCTTTGCCTTCATGAATCTGATCCCAGATCTTGATTCCGCACTCCGCAGCTCCTCCAGCAGCTGGTTTCTCCTTCCTCCTTTCCTTCCCTTTCTCTTCCTCTCTCTTTCTCTCTCTTTGATAATGAGAATAAGAAGAAGATGAGAATGAAGGAGTTTTATCCTCATTCCTCGACCTTTATCCACATGGAAGGAGCTTAGACCACTGGATCCAGGATAAGGAAATGGATGGCCCTAATTTGCCTAAAAAAGGCTGAACACGGCCTGACACGCCCTGTGACACGCCCGTGTCAAAGGCCGTGTCACTTAAGCGGCAGGCAACCGACTCAAATCCAACCAGTATATGGCTGTGTGGCACGCCTGTGTCACACCCTACACAACCATGTCATGCCCAACACGCCCGTGTCTACCAGCCGTGTACTTCACACAGCACAATTTCCACTTCACCTGAGAGGGACACGGCCATAGGACACGCCCGTGTCCTAGGCCGTGTACACCAGGACATAACCGTGTCCAGCAACACACGCAATCCCGCAAGGTACATACCCTGTGACACGCCCGTGTACCCTGCACTCGACGATCATCGACCAAATTTCGTCGACCGCACACCCAACTACTCAACCCGAGCACGACACGCCCTGTGACACGCCCGTGTCCCAGGCCGTGTCACCCAACCTGAAACCCAAAGTGGGCTTTGGGGTGTTACAATCCTCCCCTCCTTCAAAAAATTTCATCCCCGAAATTTGGCTCACCTCCAGACATTCACCAAAACACTCTTTGTTACACCACACCATAAGCAACTGAACACTCAAATAAACGAGCCGGGTTTGAGCTCAAAGGTCGCAGCTTGTCTCTCCCCACGACATCGCACAAACCAAACAACACACAGCACATACACACATACATAACCCTCATGTGCACATTCATCCACAAAATTCATCAAAAACACAGCTTATATATATTGCTACCATGATATAACACCAAATGTGCACCAATATGTACATGACATATAACAACTATAGGTACAACCATCTTCGTATTCATGCCTTAGATACACCAGTATGCAAATCCTCAAGTGATACGAGTCACTTTTGTATGGTTACTTTCTCTCAGCCGCTTGATTAAACACTCGATGTGTCAAATTAAACACTCGAGGTTGTATTTCACCAATTGAACTTTGCGGCTCTTGCACCTCCAAATGATGCAATCGAGGTTGCATCCGGGATACAGATGACTCGGCCACTGTCTTACCCTTTTCTTCATAAGACGTACATGTCTTCTTTTCACTCCCTGTCGGGGCATTCCAACAAAATTTAGCTATATGTCCTTGATTCCCGCAATTATAACATATACGTGTATCAAAAGATCCTTGCCCATACGTTGCCCCTGAAGAAACAGTCGACGGAGCAGAGTCAGCAGGCCTAAATCTTTTATTATCTCGTCTACGAAACTCCGATTGCTCTGACTAGGGCACTTTGAATTCTGGCTTCTCCACTGCCAGTCTCTTCTTATCTTATACCCGCTTCAAGTCCTTCTCCAACGCCCGGGCCGTATCGACCAATGCTTGGAAGCCTTGGTTCACTGAACTCGGGAGTACTAACCTCAACTCATCCCGCAGTCCCTCATAAAATCGATTCGTATTTCGCGCTTCCTCCGTGAAGGTAGACCCCGCATAACATCCCAGTCTGGTAAACTCATGCAAATACGTATTAACATCAGCCTCACCCTGCACCAGACTTTGAAACTCGTTCTCCATCGCAATCCACTACGACACTGGCAAATACATGGCTAGAAACAATCTGGAGAATTCATTTATGGAGACCTCCGCTAATCCTCGACCTGCCAAGTGATGCACTTCCATATCATCCCACCACAATCTCGCATCTTCTTCCAGTAGAAAAGTGGCTAAGGTCACTTTCTGCTCCTCTGCAGTCCTGATTGCCGTCAGGATCCTCTTCACTCGTGCCAGCCAATCTTCCTCCTGTGTTGGGGAAGTCGCCCCACCAAACATAGGTGGATGAAACTCCATAAAGTGCTTCAATGACTCATCCGTTGCTTGCTCATCCACCATAACTACAGCGCATTCTTGCCGTGCACTAGGCCGTACTGGCACCCCTGCAGGCCCTGTTGCCCAGTAGGATGTGCATGTATCACTGCAAGCACCGTATCCGTCACCATCTGTATGGTCTCCATAGATGGAGGCGTAGATGCTTCAATGGGTGTTGCACTCTCATCGGACTGCTGGGGCTCAGACTGCCTAGCACCACTCCTTGCCACCTAGCAATGTACAAAACACCATTAATCATCCATCTCATAACGATAATTATACATTGACAACACACTCACGCACTTTACGTGCATGGAATACATTCCTAGTGGACATTCATGAGTTCAAATATGTTCTTCCTCCCAAATAATCTCAACCTGGCTCTGATACCACTTTGTAACGCCCCCACTCGTCGCATGGAATATAATGGTAGGTCTGGTCGGGGCCCCACGCCATATTTCACAGACAAGCGGTGGAATTACGTGTGGGAATCAAAATTTATTCGTACCCTAACTCAAAACATTCTAGCGCAGCATTTTATGTTGGATGAACTTAGCTTAATGAATGTCCACTAATATACAAACTCCACATTTATATATCCAAATCAGGAATGTACACAACACACACACCCATGGACTTATGGCCTTACAAGTGTATCTTTACACAAATGAACAGGTTCATACATCGGCACGCAGGCCGGCCACGCATGAAGTCCAACCACGCTTCACACGGCCTTCAAGGGCCTCAATCAGCAAGCCTCCATTCCGCTCAACTCAATGCAATCATCAGCACCTGCAAGTAGCCATCCACCCAAGAGCAGCAAACAAAGTAACGGTCAGCATTAGCTGACCAATTATAACGACCCTACCCCTTACCCGGGGCAGTGGTTCCTTCCCTGTATGCAGTGCCATAACAATCTCTATCAATCTACCAATCACAACCATATCACAAATGCCGGTATCCACCAGACGTTCCGTGCACCCAGGGCACCTTATTGTTCTACCGGGTATCCCAGTCGTACACCGCCGATCAGAGGTTCTTCACTTGTTGGTTGGCTGGTTCCATCCTAGTCCACCAATCCCAAAGGCTGGCGATATTTCGTCCATACCACTCAGAGGTACTACCTCACAGCATTCACAAACAACCAGAGTAGATCGACCCACCCAAGTGGTGTAGCAAGCCGGGTTTATCGTGCTCCCCATGCATTACCACCAATCGACCCCTCACCTATTTTTGATCGACCCACCCCTGTGGTGCAGCACGTCGGGTTTAACTCGGCTCCCCAGGCATTGCCACCAATCGATCCCTTATCTATCCAGATTAACCCACCCTAGTGGTGTAGCAGGTCGGGTTTAACTCAAACTCCCTAGGCGTGCTACCAATTGACCTCTCATCACAACCAGGAGCTTACTCAAAGCATCCATACATCCATCATCAACATCCATACAATCATATAGTCATTCCACAAAACATAAACCTTTCATATCATCAAATCTATGGAGTCTTCTCCGGTTTACCCATAATCATCACCAATCCAGACTACCTGTCCAGATGGGCTTCACACAGCATGCCTATGTCGTACTCCACACTTTCGGAGCTAGATTTAAACTCAACCAAGGAATCACTTGCGATATCCACCTCTTGGTGGAGGATCCCAAGCACATGCATAAAGAAAGGACTTCAATGTCCAAGAAGGAGATCGTTACCCTTGAATATCGCTTCGGCGCCATGAAGTAGCCGGATGGAAATCACCGCCTCGGCTTTGCCTTCACGAATCCGATCTCAGATCTTGATTCCGCACTCCGCAGCTCCTCCAGCAGCTGGTTTCTCCTTCCTCCTTTCCTTCCCTTGCTCTTCCTCTCTCTTTCTCTCTCTTTGAGAATGAGAAGAAGAAGATTAGAATGAAGGGATTTTATCCTCATTCCTCGGCCTTTATCCACATGGAAGGAGCCTAGACCACTGGATCCAGGATAAGGAAATGGATGGCCCTGATTTGCCCAGAAAAAGGCTGAACACGTCATGACATGCCTCGTGACACGCCCGTGTCACAGACCATGTCACTTAAGAGGCAGGCAACCGACTCAAATCCAACAAGTACACTGTCGTGTGACACCCCCGTATCACACCCTACATGCCCGTGTGATGCCCGACACGCCCGTGTCTACCAGTCGTGTACTTCACATAGCACAATCTCCACTTCACCCAAGAAGAACACGGCCATGGGACACGCCCATGTCCCAAGCTGTGTACACCAGGACACACTCGTGTCCAGCAACACACACAATCCCACAAGGGACACGCCCTGTGACACACCCGTGTCATAGGCCGTTACCCTGCACTCAACGATCATCGACCAAATTTCGTCGACCACACACCCAACTACTCAACCCGAGCACGACACGCCTTGGGACACGCCCGTGTCCCAGCCTTGTCACCCAACCTGAAACCCAAAGTGGGCTTTGGGGTGTTACATGTTGTGTGAGGTTGTATCTTGCACAAGCCTCAGGGCATCCTCAGGTGTAAGGTTCATCAATGAGCCTCCTGCAGTGGCATCAATCATAGCCCTATAATTAGGCTTGATGGAAAAGTAGAACTGGCCCACCAAGTTCCAAGGCTAAAACCCATGGGTTCGGCATTTCCGCAGCAAGTCATTGAAGCATTCTCATGCCTTTGCCAGGCTCTCCTGATCGAACTGGCGGAAGTTACCTATCTCCCGGCGAAGGTTCACAATCTTGTCTACCAGATTGAACTTCTCCAGAAATCGCGTGGTTAAGGTATCCCACATTGTGGCAGTCCCCGGAGGTAAGATGTGCAGCAAACCTTGGCTTTATCACGAAGTGAAATGGGAATAGCTTCATATTCACCGTTTCATCGAGTATTCTGCCGTAATGAAAGGTACCGCATATCTCAGAAAAACCCGAGAGATGCATGTGTGGGTGCTCGCTCAGCAACCCAGAGAACTGAGCGTTGATGCGTATCATGTTCAAAATGGCCGGTTTGATTTCAAATTGCAGGTTAGGGATGGCCGACCCAAAAGCTGGATACACTCTCCCGACAGTGGGGGTAGTGTAGTCTCTCATCGTGTGAGGCCTCAGCCTATTTACCTCATTCTCATCAACATGCTACCCTCCAGCAGCAGCTCTATTCCCTCTCGGACCAGCCCTATGCATCGGCTGTCCCTGCCGGTTTACAATGTTCTCATCAGCATTTGGCCCAATGATGGGCTCTTCCCCTCTTCCATTGCCTTCAACCTGAATTTGATTGTGATCCATCTATAGGCAAGAGTTTGCGGTACACCTCCATGCTCGAGCGGTCCTCTCTATTTTAGGATCGTTGGCAAGCAACTCTCTCGATCCTTGCCTCTGCATACACCAGAGATGACAACAAAACAAAAAAATCAAAAACAACAACTCTTGAGTAACTACCTTCGACAACCCAGATCACTTACGCCTGCACTCCCCGGCAACAGTGCCAAAAATATGATGCGTCAGCAAGTGCACCGGTCGCTGTTAAGTAATAATTTTGGGAATAGCTTCCCCGAATGTCGATCTCGAGGGAATCCAGGTTGGGTATCGTGATAGCGTCACAGAAAGATTGTTACTAAGAGTTAACCGAAACAACAAAGGGGTTGGTTTTTGATTCCTAATGCTAACAAAACAAAAAGAGAACTAATGCGGGTCTTAAGCACAGCTTCTCTTGGTGGATGGAACTAGTGTAGGCCGCTATGTCGTGCTTCATGAGGCGAATGGATGGAGAGCAAGCAGATGGAATGAACACACGTGCGGAGAGTGACGGTCGCAATCACCTCTTCACCTACCAACACTAGCCTTTGCTAGAGTGGTTCTAGTGCGCGAGTGGAATGGATATGAATGGAGGCGAGTGCATCACAGCTAACAAAGAATATGTAACTATCCCAAGCAAACTTCATTCATAGACAAATAAAATTAAGTTTAGGTTCATTACAAGCTTAAGAATACACTTCACTATGAGAAGAGGTAGAATAAACCGATAGGGGGAAATCCTAGCCGTGGTTCTTGGCCGGAATGGTGGTTTGTCAGTACACTTCTTGGCTCAGACCGTTGGTTGTGTCCACAAGTAAATGGGTTGTCAATCCACTTGTCTTCCTCCATCTTCTTCCCTTTCCTTCAATCTTTTCTCCATTTTGCCCAAATGAGTAGTACTGAAAGATCTCTATTGCACACTGCTAGTGGCTGGAAACTCTCTGAAGGGTTGAAGATGGCTTCGGATCACCAGAGAAAGCTTCCTGGGGGTGGAGATAAGTGGAGGACCTGCTGGTGTGAGAAACGGTGCTTCACGCGTAGCAGCGGGGCGGAAAATTAAAAGTGTTTGCCCTAATTCGCGAGCACGGGTTTAAATACGGTAGTAGAAACTCTGAGCACAATATCAGTGGCGCACGACCAGAGGTCTTGCGCACTGGATCCTATGATCGCGTGATTAGTATTGGCAGAACTCCAGAAAAAAGGAATAAACGTGCACGAGCAGTGGCGCACGACCAGAGGTCATGCACACTATGTCCAATGATCGTGTGATTGCCCAGACAGAACTTGGAAAAATGGAGAATAGTGCACACGATTAGTGGCTCGCAACCAGTGATCGTGCGCTATAGATCTAATGATCGTGCGCAGTATTCTTGTACCGTTTGGGGTTTGATGAACTGACCACGCACGACCAGTGATTGTGCGCTAAGTAGTTCACTGACCGTGCGCGTGTAAAAATGCATGATCAGTGACCCTTAGGCGAAAAACATTCCCAAACAATCACGGAACACACACGACTTTTGTACCTACAGCAAAAAGAGAAAAGCCACTGAAATGGGCATTCCACATTCTCTAGACACAGAAAAACACCAAGTAGGGTAAAAGTAAATACGGAATCACACTGAAAAAGGGTCAAAAGTGCACTTAACATGGAATGGACATAATAACAAATATGAATAATTATGGCTCTAAAGTGTAGTGCATCAACGAGAAAACTAGCCCAGATGAGTCCAAAAATATGTATATAACTTGAACTCATCAATGGGCATCCATGTGATGATGGTTATGCATCTCATACAACATAACTGTCACATGTTGACACCAATGGTGGATCCATATACAAACACATATTATGCATCTCATACTACATAATATGCCCTGTATACTTCTTATCATGCTTATGAGTGTAGTGTTCATTCTTCAGCCAAGACGTACTGATGACATATCAGTGTGTGTATGAAATGACACTAAACAACTAACACTAACTAGATATGGTTACTCGACCAATTATCAAACAACTCATCCCTCTAATACCAACTGTCACAACCCGCATTTTCTCAACATCTAAGTTATATCAGAGTAAGAAAAAATACGTGGCGTGATTCCACGCCATGCAAGGGATAACTGTAGATGCTCAGGCAAGACGCCAAACTCTACAAGTTAAATGAATCCATAAGTTATCAAGTAAAAACCAGTTCAAATTTAGATGGTTGTATCCCTCGGCACAGTGGATCAGCTTGTAAGACCCCCTTTTTTTCTTTTTCAAACCCGGAGGTCTTATGCCCAGAATCACCGTTTTGCGGTGGCCCCGACACTCCGGAAGGCCTCCACTACAAAATACCGATTCTGCCGGCCTTTTTGATCATCAAAGAGAGAGCAGTAATCATAAACTGAGATATGAGTGAGTCCACAAACATCATATATAAATGATAAACTACAGCAAGTCCATAAATATAGAGAGAGTACTGCAAAAGAACAGTACAAATGAAAAAAAAATGGGCTTAAGCCCGGTACATCAGATCCTCACTACAATCTCGTGCGGAAGCTATAAGAAAGACTAATCACTCATAGAGCTAGTCACCGGTGCTCCGGTACTAGATTGGCCCACCTCCATGCGCACCGTACTCCGCTGGTGCTAGTCCCTAAGCTGTTGGTCCCTGTCTCCCATCCGGAGCCCCTGTAATGTTGTGGTCTGAAAACCATTAGTCATAAAGACTAAGTCCTATCATCCCTTACCCCTCCCCTATGGCTCCTAGGCACCGAGCAGGGAGGAGGAAAGGGAAGCTACAACGGTGTAGAGTAAGCAAAGCAGGTGACAGTGGAACTAGGCTAGCAGTTATTTATATAGTAAGCAATAAAGTAAGCAAGAAGAATAAGCAGTATATGTAAGGAAGGCAAGGTAAGAAGTAAGTAACCTTAACTTATATGAATGCACATACAAACTTATAAGTTAAGGGGTCTTATACAAGGCTCTCATCGTATAAAAAGTCTCATACTAATTTATACGTTGGGGTGTCGGTTGTATGCAAGTATAAGTGTAGTGATATGCTATGCCATGATTCATGCAAGTGTAACTCACGCACACGACTCTATGCGCACAGATCTTTAGTTCCACCTATTTGGGCAGCTAGCTTCACTCTCAGGAACCTCCGTAGGGGCAAACAGAGACAGTGGGTCGTGCCCCCCACTCCTAGGCGGGTATCCACACTACCATGCCTAGCCCTTACGTAAGCCTCTAGAAGGACCCAACCTAGAGTCTCCACGTACTAATGCTGGCCATATCATCCAGACTTTCTTTGGCTAAGTGTCCCATACCTGCCGAGTCAGCGTATCGACATCGGTGTGAACGAGCGTCCAATACCGAAGACCCACCACCTTATTTGTATCCAAATCCTTCTGAGCCACCGGCTCCCCGGACTATCCTGTCTGTTACACCTACCTTCAGAACCTACCGTCCGGATGGCTAACCAAACTAACCTAACCAACCTCCCGAGCTACCGGGGTGTGTGAATGTGAAAACCTAGTTATACTAGTTGCACTTGTAGTTTATTATTCCTATTATTTTGGTTAGCCCAGTACTGCCCAAGGTATTCCCCGTGAAGGGATCTCGACGGCACTAGGAACTACAATGGGCTGAAGCCCAAAGCTCCCTTTCGCAAGGCACTTATTTTTATTGGTTGTTACCCAACTCCCAATCCCTTTAATGTTGTACTGGATCTAACCCCAGTGTATTTTGACTCTTTCTCTCCCCACGGAGAAGACAATGTTTCGTCGACCCCGATCACCTCTTAACACTAGCCAAACCTCCCACTTCTCATCATGACTCTTGATGATAATCTCATTTCACTTCCAGCTCAATACACAAATATCCCAACTCCCTAGGTTCATTTTGCACCATATTATGATTTTTGCAGCTTTTACTAAGCGCAGACCATGCTAAGCTATATGATGTATACAATGGGAGGTACTCCAAATTGTCATCCAAAATCACTATAATATTTATTGGAGGTTTATCATGGCATGATTAGCCTAAATCCAGAAGGTAATAATTTTCCTAATTTATTTAATTTCCAAAGATATCCAAATACCTTAGTTTGAACATGAAATACTATTTTCAGGCATGCAAAGTGTTCCACAAAATTATGATAAATAAAAGACAATATTTATCAGTAAATTCAAGGTCCCCAAATTTTCAGTAAGATTTAAACCCCTAAACATAATTTTTGAACATAACCTACATTAACCAAATTAAAGGGACAAGTAATGTCAATATACTTCTAAAAATTCTGAGAAAATTCAAGGATGAAAATAAGGACATAAAAACACTCCAGGTCAAGTTTCACAATTTATCAATGAATAATTCACTCTCAACTTAATTTTCTCATAATATTCCAAGTTAAAAAGTTAATGAACTAAGTATAATACTTATTCATCTAAAATTGCAATAAAATTCTCATATGAGCATATTGACCTAGAAACACTACTGATCAAGTTTCATAATTTTCCAATAAAAAGGGAGCCCTAAATCTATTATTGATCATATTCCGATATTTATACACTTGTGAAGTGAGTACTGGAAATCTACATCTAAATGTTACAATAAAATTCATGTATGGTCATAATGGTCTAGAAACTCACTCTGCCCCAATTTCATTGTCATCTAATGGATATTAAGATCAAAATAAAAGCATAATTAATTAGGGCTAATACCGGTATTACAAAGGTGATACTAAGATTATTAATCTAAAATTCCAAATAAAATTATACAAGGCTTATAATGACATTATGAATACACTACCCAAGTTTCATAAGTTTTCAGAGAGTTCTAATTACCTACCCTTCAAATTTAAGGTTTGTGCCCTAAATTAGGGTTAGGGTTTTGAGGGGTTTATCCATCTCCAAATCCTCTAATATTTTTACCAGAGGAACTTAGCTACCCCAGAGTCCTCTCTACCAAATTTCAAATCCATACAAGGGCATTTGACCACATGTCCTTCACAAACCCCCAAAGTCCAAACCTAGGGGTTGAACTTGGGTCCTAGGGCAATCCTACCCCACACCACCCCATAACCCATATGAGGGTGTAAAAAGTCATAACAAAGTAGTGGACAAAATTTCATCCTATGTTGAAGTGATTTGTCCACTTAAAACCCAAAGTGCACTTTTGACCTAAATACCCTTTATTAGGGCAAGGCTAGGGTTTGCCCATTCCCCAACCAAATCAACTCAAAATGAATTGAAAATTTATACAAAACTTCCTGATGACCCTAGGGACCACTCATCAAAATTTGGGAGGGTTTGGAGGTTTTAGGTCCCTAAATTAATTTACCCTAGGATATTTAAATGATTTCAAAAACTATAGTAAAATTGAACCCAAAAATTCTCATTTTTGGGCAAGACCTAGGTACAGATTAGGGTGACTCCCTGTCCAAATTTCAGGTCATTTCGACAAGGAATGAAGTGGGGGCACCCATTTTAACCTCTCTCTAACCCTAAGTATATACCCCACCAAAATGAGCGCCCTGATCAAACCAGGCACCCAAATTGGTTCAAACAATTTTAAATTAAAGTAGACCCCTAGGGCTACAATTTTGATATTCATCACTTTTCCAGATTTTACATCTAAGTAGTTTTAAAATTAGAAACATTAAATACAAATAGTGTGACAGAAATGAAATGATATGAAAATATATATCCTATAGTTTGATTGATCGCCAGCACGAATCTTAAAGTGCATCCAGCGGCTCTGGCTCATCTTCTTCCACCAGCCGACGGTTAGGATTGACCCATCCTGGAGCTACTTCCATCCAGCCATCCGGCCACCTCCTTGGCCAACCACCGCCACCACCACCTCCGTTGAGGTGGTGGCTTTCGCCAGGTGGCGGCACAGCCGCCAGAGGGGCCTATTCCGGCGAACCCGACAAGTTAAAAAATCGCGGAAAAACCAGGAGAAAGCTTCTCCCGATCGGGCTCAATTGAGCCCGATTCTTGTTCCTAATTAGTCCTATGATCTACCCATGGATGAAGGAGAAGGGGAGGACCTTGCTTGCGGCATGGAGACACGTCGATCGCCGGAATGCCATTGGTGGTGGAGGTGTCGCTTGCGCTCTGCAACAGCATAGTGAATTCGCTTGTCTCCTTCGGGTAAGGTGTGGAAAAGTTTGCCCTGGATCCAGGGATGCTTTTAGGCGAGTAAAAAGGGGGTGGGGAGGGGCCAAGCTGGAAGTGGCCATTAATGGACCCTTAATGTAACTTTCGGCCATAGTATGGGGGAATCTGGGTTCAATCCAGCCAGTAAACGGCTGGAAACTTCTTATCTTCCCCAGAGGAGTGTAACCTAGCCCTTAATGGATGGAAGGAAGGGGCCAAGGCTTCAATGGCCATTAATGGCCATTGAAGGCACATTTTGGCCACGGTGGGGTAGCACCATTCCTGCCATGAGCAACCAGACCCCCTGGTCTTCTTGGATTGAGTGGGGAGTTGGATCAGCCCATGAAGAATGGCCCTTGGTCTCCTTGTCCATGAATGGCTCTCTTTCACCATTTCTCTCTCCTCCATTAAAGAGAAATTGAAGCTTCCTCTCTCCTGCCCCTCATGGATGGTTTTATTCAAGGCCCTAGCCTAAATGCAGCACACTAAGCTAATACAAAGTGGTTAGGAGGTGGTTAGCCCAAGTGGCTAGGGGCTTGAGCTTGAGTTAGCCTCTTGAGCTAAGTTTGACTTGACCTTAGCTTAGCGTTGACTTTGGTCAAATTGACATTTTGTGTCACCATCAATGGGTCCTTGGTGACCCATTGGACTAACCTAAGGTCTAGGTAGGGATGGGTAGGGTTGACTTGGCACCTTGGAGGTCACAAGACCCTTAGTAAGGGCACTTTGACCACTTTGAGGCTATAGTTGACTTGGGTCAACTTAGCCACTAAGGTTGACCTCAATGGGTCCTTGGTGACTCATTGACCTCAATTTAGGGTTAGGAGGGCATGAGTGGTGTCCACTTGGCTAAGGAAAGGTCAATTGACCCTAAGTAGGCTAGTTTGACCCATTTAGGGTTAGGGTTGACTTAGGTCAACTTAACCACTTTGACTGCCCATAGTGGATCCTTAGTGGCCCTATGGACTACCCAAGGTGTTAGGGGTGTTGTGGTAGGGTCATGGGATCAAGTTGTAGCCCAGAGGTCATCCTAAACTAGTGTTTAGAATTCTGCTATTTGCAGAACATATTGGCCTTCACCTTCCTACCTAAGTTCACCTAGTCTACTTGGACTTCCTAGGGTTTTGTCATGATCTAGTCATGACAAAACACTCTTAGGGTTCTAGTTGTTTGAGGGATGTTTCAAATCCCAATGTATAAAATTAAAAATTTCGTCCCCAAAATTGAAGTTAAGCCTACGGGGCTTTCTACTGAAATAAAAGAAACTTGTAACATCCCTAAGGTTTAAGGTATACCTGACTCGAAGAGCTCCGAGTACTTTTGCTGCATCAAGTCCTGTGGCTCCCATGTATGATCCTCTTGTCCATGGTTTCTCCCCAGAACCTTGACTAGTGGAACCTTCTTGCATCGCAAGACCCGCACTACCGTATCGTCGATCCTGATGGGCTCCAAGCTGACTGATCGATCTGAGGCCACCGGACCGTCAGCTGTGGAAATCAGCTGCTCAGGGCGTAGTAGAGCCCTCCGTAGTGAGGAAAAATGGAAGACATCATGAAATCCCGCTAACTCTGATGGTAGCTCCAGTATATAATCCAAAGGGTCGATCCGCTCCAAGATCCTGTAAGGCTCCATATATTTCGGACTGAGCTTCCTCCGCCCGCGAACCCGCGAGACTCCATGCAATGGTCGTATCTTCAAGAAAACTCGGTCTCCCACCTGGAATTCCACCTAGCAATGCCTCGCATCGTAATATTTGTCCTGCCTGCTCTGGCCATCCAACATCCTGTCCCGGATCAATCTAACCTGAGCACCAGTATCCTCCACAAACTCCGAGCCGAGTGCCTGTGAATCTTCATCCTGAATCCATGATAGTGGGTTCCTACACCTCTGTCCATATAATGCCTCATAAGGGGTCATGCCTATGCTGGACTGATGGTTGTTGTTATACGAAAACTCAATCAGCGGTAACAATATCTCCCAAGGCTCGCTGTGGTCCAAAATACATAGGCGCAGAAGATCTTCCAATATAAGGTTGGTGCGCTCCGCCTGTCCATCGATCTGAGGGTGAAAAGTCGTGCTGAATATCAACCGAGAACCCAGATGGGCCTGAACTGACCTCCACTCCTTGGACGTAAACCACCCATCCTAATCTGAAATGATAGTCGTGGGTACTCCATGATAGCGCACAAACTGCTCGATGAATCTTTGTACTAATACCCTGACCGGAGAGTCCTTAGCTAGTTGAATGAATATGGCCACCTTCGTTAGTCTGTCCACTATCACCCTGATCGAGTCATTCCCCGCATGAGACCGAGGTAGTCCATGTACAAAATCCATGGCTATATCATCAAACTTCCACTCCGACACAGGAAGTGGCTGTAGTAATCTAGTTGGATTCTTGCACTCTGCCTTTACGAGTTGCAAACCTCGCAATGCTTCACAAAATATGTAATGTCCTTCTTCATACCTGACCAATACATCGTCTTTTTTAGGTCCACTGCCATCTTAGTGATCCCCGGGTGCACTGAGTATCTATTATAGTGTGCCTCTGACATGATATCCTCCCGAATCTGGCCTCCTGCCGGTATGTATACCATGCCTCTAAAACATAGTATTCTATCCCTCAAGGAGTAATCTCCTGCTGTGCCTTCCTCCAAGGCTCTGAATATCGGTTCTGCCCTCGCATCCAGCCTCTGCCCGTCTCTGATGCGATCCTGAATGTCATCAGTGGCAGTCATCAATGTCAGGTACTGATGAGTCCACTTTATATACCTATTTTCGGACTCATCTGGGCTAGTTTTCACACGTTTGCACTTCACTTTTAGTTCTTCATCGTTCCTATTTCATCTAATCTTTATTTCCATAGGAAGTGCACATTTATGCCCGTGGTTGTGTATTTTGTTACTTTTATTGTTTGTACTCCATTTTGTGATTGCCTGGAATGTCTGCACATATCAGTGATTGGTTTTTCCTTTCGGTACAGGGGTCGTGTGCGTGTTCCGGGATGGTTGTGAAATAGTAATATTGTGCACGATCATGGGATCTAATGCGCACGACCACTGGTCGTGCGCCCCTGATCATGCGCTCTACTCTTCGTTTTCCAGAATCAGCCTGGGGTAAGCGCACGACCACTGGACATAATGCGCACGACCACCGGTCATGCGCCACTGATCGTGTGCATTGATTCCTCTTTTTTGGAGTCCTATCTGGGGTAATCGCACGACCATTGAACTTAGTGCGCATGACCACTGGTCGTGCGCCACTACTCGTGCGCGTTATCCCAGTTCTTCTTCCTAATCTTCCATGCCAGTGCGCACGAGCACAGGACATAGTGCGCATGACCACTGGTCGTGCGCCTGTGATCGTGCGCATTGTTCATTTCTGCTTTGTATAAATAATGCAGGTCTCGCCCTAATTTGAGAGAGGATCCGGAGCTCGACATTTCTCCGCCGTTTTTCGCCTTCTCCGCCATTCCCCTTCATCTTCCACTCTAGGGAGGTGCTCCGGGCAAGCTTTCACCGCTAAATCCAAGTCGGAGCTTCCTCTCGGCCTTCTCCTTCATCCGTGAGCTTCAAGTAGGGTTTGACGGCATAGACATCAAGCAAAGGAAAGCTAGCAAACATCGTCCGCTATCGTGAGACGAAGAAGACGGGCCATTGGAAGGTGGTGACAGCCCTTCTCTACCCCGGAAGCAGTTGAGGACCGAGCTTGGACGCGGAATGACAACCCGACGATTCCAACCGTGAATCCTCAGAAGACTTCAGATTCGGTCGATCTCTTGACTTGTTCTTGCTTTCTTGTTGAATATTGGTGTTTAACTCTATTTATATTGATGAAGTATGCTTAGTTTGTAAAACGTTTTTATACAATTATGTCTATGTGATTGTATGTTTTCGTTATTTACTTGAGTTGCGCCATATTCCATCCACCACCATCCACCCTTGCTGCACTAGCAATTGCTAGTGGCGTGCGTAGCGAAGAGGCGCTCACGACCCTCATTCCGCCATTCTAACCACCTCATCCGCTAGCCTTCTCGTCCATCCGCCTAGTGATTTGGTGCATAGCGGGCCGACTAGTCTTCCATCCCGCCTGGCGAAGCATCGCATAGTGGCGTTGCATAGGAGTAGTTGTTAGTATTTTATTTTCTTTATCCGCAAACATCAAATCCCCCATCATTACCGCCGACCCTAAGGACTTCAATCTCAAGTCCTCCTCGAAATTAACTCCACCTTACTGTGTTCCTTGTGAGATCGATACTTGGGAAAACCCCCATTTTATATTACTTGTGCGACCGGTTCACTGTCGTGATCTTACGCATCAAGTTTTTGGCATCGTTGCCGGGGAACACAGTCGTGTGAGTTTTTGGAGAGGGAGATAATAGATTGAAGCCCTTTTCCATTTATGTATATCATTTTTTTTCTTATTTTCTTTGGTTATTAGAATATTTTTTCTGCTTATTTCTTTTTGCCCTTTTCTGATTTTTGATTTAGATATCAGATCCGTGTTATTTTTATTTTAGCTATGTAGCACTTTTTCAGCAATTATTTTTGTTCGCGATGAATCCTGATGCTCAGTGCCGTCTGCTTGATACTTTGCGCCGATCCATCGATGCCATTGCTGTTATGAATGCCGAGCATTACTTTCGGTGTTTGTTATTTCATGGTGTGGGCCACATGTTGAAGGATTGCCCTCGTTTGTGCAAGCCTTCTCCCTCTGAGGGCATGTGCACAACAACCTCCCGTTCACGGAAGACTGTTGTGGACAGGCCTACCAGGGTGTTGTCTGGCCCATACACTGACATAACGCACTTTGCTCATTCTTTACCCGTTGAGATTACAGAAGAATCTCTGGCCGCATACAGCTCTTTCATGGGTCCCTCGATCCCTTTTTACGAGCTTTCCTTGAGTGATGATGATCACTCTGGTGTTAGCCAACAAAAAGAGGAGTAGGAACTCATGGACGCTCCTGTATGGGACGATGAGATTGTTCCGGTCGTCGACGGGCTGGCGTCAGCGAATGATTTTGTGATGGGGCCTGCTCATTCAGTGCTTGATTTTGAGAGCAGCCTTGCCCCTCCGCAATTTTTGCCGGATTGTGCTATTCCTCTTTCTTGTGAGTCGGTTGATGATGCCGTGATTGTGGCTGATTCGGTGCCCGAGGTTGCGCCGAAGTGGGATGATGATTCCTTTATCTCCGACGGAGAAGGTGGATTTTCGGAACACTTTTACGCACCCCGGTGGGATGAGGAATATCCCCTTTCCGATGCAGAGGTTTGCACCTCCTTATTGGATGAGGTCGTTCATCTTACCACCGCGGACCTCGAGTTCTCAGATTCCCCTCGGTACGACTCGTATGATACCGACGATGATCTCTGCTTGGATCCTGCTGAGAGTGAGACCGGGATCACTCTCCCATTTTCTGATTCTTTTAGTTCTTCTTCTCTTTTATTACTTGATCCCCCTTCCTTATCTGAGCCTGTGCAGGATGAGTCTCCACAGGTACGTTGGGATGACGAAGAGCTTTGTGCTCATACCGTTGCCATCGCCTCCTGCGGGCCTGTGATTGACAATGCCTTGCTATGCGAGGATACTTTTTGTGGTGAGAAGAGTGAGTAGCAGCGCTCCTTCTCTTCTTACTTCCTATTTCCTCTACCTGTGTTGGGCAGGTATTACTATTTAGGTAGAGGGGTAACTGTTCTATCACCGTATCGGTACCCATTACCGAAACGGATATTGGGACAGTTACCTGTGCATTTCTCTTTTCATAGGCCCATTAGCTAGAACCTTTGCGTAGCCGAATAAGTTGTGGTGGGATGACAATAACCCCAGTACTTATCTTTCATTTCCTACATTTTTATGTTCATGTCTATTTTTGTTTTAGCATTTCTTTTTGTATATTTTTCTTTTGTTTTTGCGGAGATCACCCCTGTAGGTATTCTTGAAAACTTCATGTTTGCGGGGTTCTGATTCTTCGTACGGCGGGCCTGCTTCAGGTTTCCACGCGCCTTCTGGTATGCTCACTAGCTGAGCATTGGGTAACCTCTTCCCTTAGCTCTTTTTGAGTTTAATTTCTATATCATCTGTTGTGTAGTTTAGTTTAAGTATGGGGGAGAGATTTGTTATCTTTTGCACGCACACATTTCTTGTGCATACTAGAAGCTTTTATAGTTTTATTTTGATTAGTTCATTGCATCACACACCACTGCACCCACATGAGCGCGTGCTTAGCTTTTTGCGTGCTGCGAATTAAACTCGTTTCTTTTGTATGATTTGGGAAAATTATGATGATGGCTTAGGATTGTGAGACGGAGTAAAATGTTGACCTTGCTGTGCTCCTAGTCAAGTGCTCTCATCTCGTGTAGAAATTCGAGTAGATTTAATTTTTCTTTATGCTTATGGTTTTATACTTTTCTATTTGCGTAAAGATCTTTTTATTCTACTCAAAAATTGGTGAATCTGGTGTGAATCCGACGGTAGCTTAGGGATGTGTGTAGACGGCTGTTAGGTTCGTATTGCTCGAGTCGGGAGGATGGATAGTCTTTCTCGTTGGCTAAGAACTTGCCCCAAACTATTCTTGAAGCATGGGTATAGGTTAGTCATGCATGAGCGGGATGTAGGCCATCATTTTGGCCCGATTGAGCTTTGTACCATTCCTAACGTCTTATCCTCGCTAGCCCCGCGGTGCCTACCCCTCCTTTTGATTCAGCTCCACCATTATTTCACCCAAAGCCTCATAGCCGATCCTAGTTGCACACCCAAGTCGAGCTTTAGTGTTTTCATTTTAATGTTGGGGTGTGATGTGGTGATTTTACTTGTGATTATGTGGATGTGCTCCAATGTTATATTTGCTGAAATTGCAAAAAAGAAAAAGATGATTTGAATAAAGAAAGAAAAAAAATAGTAAGAGTGAAAAAAAAAGTATAATTGAAAATCCTATTTGAGTTGTGATTATTTTTGGATTAGGCGGTGCACACACCCATATGTTAAAAGTTAAGTTTGGGGGTGCGGTGTACCCGCATGTATTTTGCTTAGTAGAGGGATTCCTTTTTTTACTAGCTCATTTGGGTTTGGTGTTTAGCCATTCTTATTTATCATTGTTTACCTCACCGAAACACAAGCCCCATTTCTTCACCTAAAGTCCTACTGATTCGTGTGTGAACCAAACCAGTGCCGTGGAGAGAATGCGAAATGGCAAGCATATGGTCACCGACATTGGTGGATTCCTTTGGAGGTTATTCGGAGCCCCGATCTTTGGCAATGCTCGCCTAGCGATTAGTCTACTTTATCCCTACGCATGACCGGATGATTCATCGTGATTCCATTTTTGAGTAATAATAAAATGTTGATACGCATTATGAAAAAGATAAACTATTTTGCATACTTAGAAATTTCTTCTATTATATTTTTACGCGTGCGAGCATGCGACTTCGCATGGTACTTCGTATCGCAATTTCTTTGTTAACTAGTATTTTTCCCTATCTGCTTAGATTTTGTTTGCTCGGGACGCGCAAACAGTTAAGTCTGGGGGTGTGATGAGTCCACTTTATATACCTATTTTCGGACTCATCTAGGCTAGTTTTCACACGTTTGCACTTCACTTTTAGTTCTTTATCGTTCCTATTTCATCTAATCTTTATTTCCATAGGAAGTGCACATTTATGCCCGTGGTTGTGTATTTTGTTACTTTTATTGTTTGTACTCCTTTTTGTGATTGCCTGAAATGTCTGCACATATCAGTGATTGGTTTTTCCTTTCGGTACAGGGGTCGTGTGCGAGTTCCGGGATGGTTGTGAAACAGGAATACTGTACATGATCATGGGATCTAATGCGCACGACCACTGGTCGTGCGCCCCTGATCATGCGCACTACTCTTCGTTTTCCAGAATCAGCCTGGGGAAAGCGCACGACCACTGGACATAATGCGCACGACCACCGGTCGTGCGCCACTGATCGTGTGCATTGATCCTCTTTTCTGGAGTCCTGTCTGTGGTAATCGCACGACCATTGAACTTAGTGTGCATGACCACTAGTCGTGCGCCACTACTCGTGTGCGTTATCCTAGTTCTTCTTCCTGATCTTTCATGCCAGTGCGCACGAGCACAGGACATAGTGTGCACGACCACTGGTCGTGCGCCTGTGATCGTGCGCATTGTTCATTTCTGCTTTATATAAATAGTGCAGGTCTCGCCCTAATTTGGGAGAGGATTCGGAGCTCGACATTTCTCCGTCGTTTTCCGCCTTCTCCGCCGTTCCCCTTCATCTTCCACCCTAGGGAGGTGCTCCGGGCAAGCTTTCACCGCCAAATCCAAGCTGAAGCTTCCTCTCGGCCTTCTCCTTCATCCTTGAGCTTCAAGTAGGGTTTGACGTCATAGCCATCAAGCAAAGGAAAGCTAGCAAACTTCGTCCGCTATCGTGAGACGAAGAAGACGGGCCATTGGAAGGTGGTGACAGCCCTTCTCTATCCCGGAAGCAGTTGAGGACCGAGCTTGGATGCGGAATGACAACCCGACGATTCCAACCGTGAATCCTCAGCAAGACTTCGGATTCGGTCGATCTCTTGACTTGTTCTTGCTTTCTTGTTGAATATTGGTGTTTAACTCTATTTATATTGATAAAGTATGCTTAGTTTGTAAAACATTTTTATACAATTATGTCTATGTGATTGTATGTTTTCGTTATTTACTTGAGTTGCGCCATATTCCATCCACCACCATCCACCCTTGCCGCACTAGCAATTGCTAGTGGAGTGCGTAGCGAAGAGGTACTCACGACCCTCATTCCGCCGTTCGAACCACCTCATCCGCTAGCCTTCTCGTCCATTTGCCTAGTGATTCGGTGCATAATGGCCCGACTAGTCTTCCATCCCGCCTGGCGAAGCATCGCATAGCGGCGTTGTATAGGAGTAGTTGTTAGTATTTTATTTTCTTTATCCGCAAACATCAAAGCCCTCATTGTTACCGCTGACCCTAAGGACTTCAATCTCAAGTCCTCCTCGAAATTAACTCCACTTTACTGTGTTCCTTGTGAGATCGATACTTGGGAAAACCCCCATTTTATATTACTTGTGCGACCGGTTCACTACCGTGATCTTACGCATCAGGTACTCCGTATATAAATCTGGATCATCCTCGGACACTAGTAATATCTGCATCTTATTAAACGACTCTACCAACTCCAAGGCCATCAGCTGTGGGCCTACTCATGATGTACTCGCTCTCTGGCTCAGAGCGTCTGCTACCACGTTTGCTTTCTCGGGATGGTAGTGCATGGTGTACTGGTAGTCCGATAGAAACTCCACCCAGCGTCTCTGCCTGAAGTTCAGCTCCTTCTGCGTGTCTACGTACTTCAAGATCTTGTGGTCTGAGAATATATCGCAGTGGACCCCGTAGACGTAGTGTCGCCAGATCTTTAGAGCAAATATAACTTCCCCCATCTCCAAGTCGTGTACCAGGTAATTATGCTCGTGTTTCTACAGCTGACTGGAGGCATAGTATATCACGTGCCCGTTCTGCATCAGAACAGCACCAATCCCCAGATAAGAAGCATCTGTGTACACTTGGAATCCTTCCTTCCCTTACGGAAGAGCAAGGATAGGGGCCGAGGTAAGCCGACCCTTTAGCTCTAGAAAGGCAGACTCGTATTATGGCGTCCAAATAAAAGGAGACTCCTTCTTTGTTAGGGACATAAGAGGGAGGGAAATCTGAGAGAACCCCTCTACGAACTTCCGGAAATAACCGGCAAGTCCTAAGAAACTCCGAACATCCATGGCCGTCTTTAGCGGTGGCCAATCTCGTACTGCCTGGACCTTCGCCGGATCTACTGCCAAACCTGCTCCACTGATGACATGGCCCAAAAAGGCCACCTCCTTTAGCCAAAATTGGCACTTGTTGAACTTAGCATACATCTTATGCTCTCGGATCTTCTCCAAAGTCAAATCCATATGCCTCATATGCTCTTCTTCAGTTCTCGAATAAATAAGGATGACATCAATGAATACGATGATGAAAACATCCAGATATTCTTCAAACACCCGGTTCATCAAGGCCATGAACGCGGAGGGTGCATTCGTGAGCCCGAAGGGCATCACGGTAAACTCGTATAGTCCATATCTACTACTGGAGGCCGTCTTAGGGATGTCCTCCTCCTGAATGCGTAGGTGGTAGCACCCCAATCTCAGGTCCAGCTTTGAGAACCAAAGAGCTCACTCCAGCTGGTCAAATAGCTCGTTTATCCTTGATAATGGATACGTATTCCAGACCGTCAGCCGGTTCAGGGCCCGATAATCAATACACAGCCGAAGTGTCTCGTCCTTCTTTTTGACAAATAGCACTGGAGCTCCCCATGGTGAAGAGCTAGGCCGGACGAACCTGGCTTCCACTAACTCTTGAAGCTGGCTTTGAAATTCCGCCAACTCCTTCGGGGCCATTCGATAAGGAGCTCTGGATACCGGCTTAGCCCCCAACACGTGCTAAATTTGGAAGTCCTTCTCCCAGTGCGGGGGTAGCCATGGTAGCTTCTCTGAAAATACATCGGCAAAGTCCCGCACCACTGGAATATCTAAAATAGGATCCTTGGCCGCAGCCATCTCGAAAAGGACCTGATAAACTTTGTCTCCCTGCAGGTGGGCCTTGATGACCTGCACAGACGATAATAATATGTGGGGGGCTGGTATAATACCTTCGATAATAATAAAGGAGTCCCCGTGCCTCACGGTGATCCTCTTCGCCAAGCAGTCAATCTAGGCATGGTTCCAGTGTAACCATGTCATGCCTAGGATCAGATCATAGTCCAGCATCCTCAGGATCGTCGTTGGTGCCTCAAACGTCTTCTCGCCGATCTCCGCCTCCATTTTGCAATGAGAAGAGGTCATGAGCTCTGATCCATCAGTTAGATGCACCCTCATCATCCTTCTTGTGAATTGTTCCACGCCTTCCAGTCTTTTCACGAAATCTTCTGACACAAACGAGTGTGAAGCACAGGTGTCGAAGACTGTATGAGAGGGCTTGCCACTGATGAAAACCACGCCTAAGGTAATTAAGTGTCTTAGTGTTCTAGTTATAGTTTTTCTTTTCTTGATTTTTAACTAGTCTATGTCTATGAAAACTAGTTCTTAGGAAGGAAGGAATTTAAATGTACTGGCGTACCTGCTATAACCTGCTCCAGGTTAAGGGGTTGTGCCAGATCAAGAACATACACCTGCTCCCTTTCTAGCCAGTGGCCTCTGCCCTGATATCCCCTTCCTCGGTCGTGTCCTCGGCCACCGAAGAACTAAGGAGGTGGGTGATGCATTGAACGGCAAGTGTACCGGTCGCACAAGTAATATAAAATAGGTGGCTTTCCCAAGTATCGATCTCTTCAAGGAACACAGTAAGTGGGGAGTTAATATCGAGGAGGACTTGAGATTGAAGTCCTTAGGTCGGAGTTAACTAAGGGGGGTTTTGGTATGTTGCGGAAAAGGAAAATAAAACACTATTGACTACTCTTATGCAACGCCACTATGCGATGCTTCGCTAGGCGGGATGGAAGACTACACGGGCCGCTATGCACCGAATCGTTGGGCGAATGGACGAGTAGGCATGCGTAAGAACCAGGATTTGAGGGTCGTAAGCACCTCTTCGCTGCGCACGCCACAAACAATCGCTAGTGCGGTAAGAATGGATGGATGTCGGATGGAAGGATGGCGCAACTCAAGCAACTAAAGCATAAATAATACAAGTTCACATAGATATGAAACTAATAATGTTCACAACTAAGAGCACATAATCAACTCAAAAGTTCTAACAGCACATAAACAACAATAAAGGAAGAACAAGTCAAGAGATCGACCGAATCTGAAGGCTCATCGAGGGGTCGTGGAAGGAATAGTTGGGTTGTCAATCTGCATCCAAGATCGGTCCTCAACTAAGTCCGGGGTAGAGAAGGGCTGTCACTACCTCCCAATGGACCTGTCTTCTTCGTGTCACGATCAGGAAGAAAGTTGCAAGCTTCCCTTCGCTTGTTAGCTATGGAGTCAAAGCTTGAAATAGAGCTTAGAAGATGAAGGAGAAGGCCGGGAGCAAGCACCGGCAAGGTATAGGCTTCGCGAACATGGCCGGAGCTTCTCCCCTTGGTGGAAGATGAAGGGCGGAGGTGGAAGGGTGGAACTTTACCCTAAAACGGCGGAGGAAATGGCTGGAATCGATTTGTCCTTTCAATGGCTGAAAATTTGCGCTTAAATAGAAAAAGATCAGAAAATTGGTCACGCACGGTCCCGCGCACGACCGTGCGCTAACTATGCGTTATTAACTTCCAGATCTGGATCGCGGAAGAAGCGTTGACCCGTGCGTTTTACTCGCGCATGGGCGATTCTGCCCGTGCGTGAAGGAAATTGCATGGGTAAACACAGAGCGCAGGAATGCAGAAGAAAATGGCGGAACCATGTGTTTTACTCGCGCACGGGCGCTTCCGCCAGTGCGTGAACAAATCGCACGATTAACCACAGAATGCAAAAACAAGAAGCTACAGGAAAACCGTGTGTTTCCTTCACGCACGGTTCCGAAGAAACTGTGCGTTAACCGTGCGTTAAGATCGTCGAGCTCAGTTCGTCGAGCTCAGCTCGACGTTTCTCCTGCACAAACAAAACGCACGATCACAAAGGACCGTGTGCTAAGAAAACGCATGACCGTGGGTTTTCCTCAAAACAGAATTCCTGTCTTGGGGAAAACGCACCACCTGCAAACAAACCAGTAAAACTAAAGAGAGCCCTCCAGCATCACAGAAATGCAATGAAAATAGCCGGAAAGGGACATGGGGAGCACCACGTGCTTACCCCCAACAAACGAATGCGCAATTGCACACCCTTGGGCCAAAACAACGCACTATTGGTGAAGTGAAGCCCTAAACAAAAATATAACTTTTCCATTTGAAAAAGTAGTGCACATGAAAGAAAATAAGCCCAGATGAGTCCTAAAAACCCTATATAAATCAGACTCATCACACCCCGAGACGTACCTTTTTATGCGTCCCGAGCAAACAAAATCTATGCAGATAAAGAAAATAAAATATCTAACACAGAAATTGAGATACGGAGTACCATGAGAAGTCGTATGCTCGGACGCGTAAAAAGATAATAGAGGAAATTTCTAAGTATGCAAAATAATTTACACTTTTCACAATGCGTAACAAAAATTTTATGACTACTCAAAAACAGAATCGCGGTGATTCCTCCGGTTACGCGTGGGGAGAAAATAGACTAACTGCTAAGGCGAGTATTGCCAAAGATCAGGATTCGGGACAACCTCCAAAGGAATCCACCAATGTCGGTGATCATATGCTTGCCCGTTCGCACTCTCTCCACGGCACTGGTTTGGTTCACACACGAATCAGTAGGAGTTTAGGTGAAGAGGTGAGGCTTGGGTTACGGTGAGGTAAACAAAGATAAATAAGAATGGCTATGCACCAAACCCAAATAAGCTAGCATAAAATAATCTATCCGCTAACCAAAATACATACGGGTACACCACACCCCCAGACTTAATTTTTTCAAATATGGGTGTGTGCACCGCCTACTCCAAATACAATCACATCTCAAATAGGATTTTCAATTATACTTTTTTTTTTTACTTTTCATTTTCACATGTATTTCTTTTCAAATCATTTTTTTAAACAGTTTCGGCAAATAGAAGATTTTGAGCACAACCACATATTCACAAAGAATATCACCACATCAACACCCCAACATGGAAATATAAAACACTAAACCTCTACTTGGGTGTGCGACTAGAATCGGCTATGAGGCTTTGGTGAAATAATTATGGAGCTGAATCAAAAGAAGGGTAGGCCCAACGGGGCTTAGCGAGGATAAGATGTTAGGAACGGTACAAAGCTCAACCGGGCCAAAATGATGGCCTACATCACGCTCATGCATGACTAACCTATACCCATGCTTCAAGAATAGCTTGGGGCAAGTTCTTAGCCAACGAGAAAGACTATCCATCCTCCCGACTTGAGCAATATGAACCTAATGGCCGTCTACACACATCCCTACACTACTGTTCGATTCACACAGGATTCACCAATTTTTGAGTAGAATAAAAAGTATTTTATGCACATAGAAAAATAAAAAACTATAAGCATATAGAAAAATTAATTCTATTCAAATTTCTACACGAGACAAGGCACTCGACTAGGAGCACAGTAAGGTCAACATTTTACTCCGTCTCACAATCCTATGTCAGCACAATAATTTTTCCAAATCATACAAAAGAAACGAGTTTAACTCGCAGCACGCTAACAGCTAATCACGTGTTCATGTGGGTGCATTGGTGTGCAATGCGATGAACTAGTCAAAATACAACAATAAAAGCTTCTAGTATGCAAATGAAATGTGCGCGTGCAAAAGGTAACACATACTAACTCTCCCCTAGACTTAAACTAAGCTACACATTAAATGATTTAGAAATTTAAATCATTTATATACAAGGGAAGAGGTTACCCAATGCTCAGTTGGTGAGCATACCAGAAGACGCTTGAAAAATATAGAAGCATGCCCGTCATACGAATAATCACAACCCCGCCAATGTGATTTTCCATGAATACCTGCAGGGGTGAGCTCCGCAAAAACAAAAGAAAAATATACAAAATACAAAGAAATACTAAACCAAGATAGACATGAAAAATAAAAATGAAGGAAATGAAAGATAAGTACTGGGGTTATTGTCATCCCAGCACGACTTATTCGAAAAACAAAAGGTACTAACTAATGGGTGTATGAAAATAAAAATGCACAGGTAACTGGCCTAATATCCGTTGTGGTAGAAAGTACCGATACGGATATAATGCAGTTACCCATCTACCTACATAATAATACCTGCCCAACACAGGTAGGGAAAAAAGGAAATAAGAAGACGACGAGTGATGGTCCTCGCTCATCTTATCACAAAACATATCCTCGCCTAGCAAGGCGTCGTCAACCATAGATGTGTAGGAAGAGATGGCAATGGCATGGGCACCAGGCTCATCGTCATCCCAACGTACCCGTGGAGACTCAACCTGCACAGGCTCAGATAGAGGAGAGAGATCAAGTAATAAAAGAGACGAAGAACTAAAATCATCAGGAAAAGGGAGTGTTATCCCGGTATCACTCTCAACAAGATCCAAGCAACGATCCTCATCGGTATCATACGAGTCGTATCGTGGGCAATCTGAGAACTCGAAGTCCACGGTGGTAAGGTGAACGGCCTCATCTAATAAGGAAGTGCAAACCTCCGCATCAGGAAGAAGATATTCCTCATCCCACCGGAGTGCATTAAAGTGCTCTGAAGATCCACCTTCTCTATCGGAGATAGAAGAATCCTCATCCCACTTCGGTGCAACCTCAGGCACTGAATCATCCAAAACTACGACATCATCAGCCGACTCACAAGATAAAGGAGTAGAAAACTCAGGTAAAATTTGCGGAGGGGTGGAACGGCTCTCAAAATCATGCATAGAATGAGCAGGCCCCATCACAAACTCAGTCGCAGACGTCATCCCGTCGACCGGAATAATCTCTGCATCCCATACCGGAGCGCCCATGAATTCCTGATCCTCTTTATGCTGGCTACCACAAGAGTGATCGTCATCACTCAAGAGAAGCTCGAAAAAAGGGACCGAGGGACCCATGAAGGACCTGTATGCAGCGAGAGATTCTCTCATAATCTCCACGGGCAAAGAGCGAGCCAAATGAGCGATGTCAGTGTATGGGCCAGGCACCACCCTGGTAGGCCTGTCCACAATAGTAGTCCGCGAACGGGAGGCTGTTGCACACACACCCTCAGAGGTAGAAGGCTCGCACAAGCGAGGGAAATCCTTCACCATGTGGCCTACACCTTGACATAGCAAACATCTAATACAATGCTCGGCTTTCAAGTCAGCCATGACATCGATGCATTTGTGCAAAGCGTCATAAAGATGGCACTCGGCTACAGAATACATCACAAATAAGAAAATTTACCGAAGAGTGCTACACAACAAAAATAAAGAATAGCACGGATCTGCTATCTAAAACAAAAATCAGAAAAGGGCAAAGAGAAATAAGTAAAATAAAAATTCTAACAACTAAAGCAAAAATTAAACATGCAATGTACAAATGGAAAAGGGCTTCGATCTACTATCTCCCTCTACAAAAACTCACATGACTATGTTCCCTTGCAATTGCGCCAAAACCTTGATGCGTTGAACGGTAAGTGTACCGGTCATACAAGTAATATAAAATGGGTGGCTTTCCCAAGTATCAATCTCTTCAAGGAACACAGTAAGGGGGGAGTTAATATCGAGGAGGACTTGAGATTGAAGTCCTTAGGTCGGATTTAACTAAGGGGGGTTTTGGTATGTTGCGGAAAAGGAAAATAAAACACTATCGACTACTCCTATGCAATGTCGCTATGCGATGCTTCGCCAGGCGGGATGGAAGACTACACGAGCCACTATGCACCGAATCGCTGGGCAAATAGACGAGCAAGAAAGCGTAAGAACCAGGATTTGAGGGTCGTAAGCACCTCTTCGCTGCGCACACCACTAACAATCGCTAGTGCGGCAAGAACGGATGGATGACGGATGTAAGGATGGCGCAACTCAAGCAACTAAAACATAAACAATACAAGTTCACATAGACATGAAACTAATAATGTTCACAACTAAGAGCACATCATCAACACAAAAGTTCTAATAACACATAAACAACAATAAAGGAAGAACAAGTCAAGAGATCGACCGAATCCGAAGGCTCATCGAGGGGTCGCGGAAGGAATCACTGGGTTGTCAATCTGCTTCCAAGCTCGGTCCTCCACTACGTCCAGGGTAGAGAAGGGTTGTCACTACCTCCCAATGGACCCGTCTTCTTCATATCACGATCCGGAAGAAAGTTTCAAGCTTCCCTTCGCTTGTTAGCTATGGCGTCGAAGCTTTAAATAGAGCTTAGAAGATGAAGGAGAAGGCCGAGAGCAAGCACTGGCAAGGTATAAGATTCGCGAACATGGCCGGAGCTTCTCCCCTTGGTGGAAGATGAAGGGCGGAGGTGGAAGGGCGGAACTTTGCCCTAAAACGGAGGAGGAAATGGCTGGAATCGAGTTGTCCTTTCAATGGCTGAAAATCTGCGCTTAAATAGAAAAAGATCAGAAAAATTGTCATGAACGGTCCCACGCACGATCGTGCGCTAACCATGCGTTATTAACTTCTAGATCTGGATCACGGAAGAAGAATAGTTGACCCGTGCGTTTTACTCACGCACGGGAGATTCTGCTCGTGTGTGAAGGAAATCACATGGGTAAACAAAGAGCACAGGAATGCAGGAGAAAATAGTGGAACCGTGTGTTTTACTCGCGCACGGGCGCTTCCGGCAGTGCGTGAACAAATCGCACGATTAACCACAGAATTCAAAAACAAGAAGTTACACGAAAACCGTGTGTTTCCTTCGCGCACGGTTCCGAAGAAACCGTGCGTTAATCGTGCGTTAAGATCGTCGAGCTCAGCTCGACGTTTCTCCTGCACAAATAAACCGCACGACCACAAATGACCGTGTGCTAAGAAAACGCACGACCGTGTGTTTTCCTCAAAACAGAATTCCTGCCTTGGGGAAAACGCACCACCCGCAAACAAACCAATAAAACTAAAGAGAGCCCTCCAGCATCACAGAAATGCAATGAAAATAGCCGAAAAGGGACATGGGGAGCTCCACATGCTTACCCCCAACAAAAGAATGTGCAATTGCACACCCTTGGGCCAAAACAATGCACTATTGGTGAAGTGAAGCCCTAAACAAAAATATAACTTTTACAATTGAGAAAGTAGTGCACATGCAAGAAAATAAGTACAGATGAGTCCTAAAAACCCTATATAAATCGGACTCATCAGTGGGGCATCCTGAAGTGCTGGTGTGGTTGCTCGCCTTATGGGACAATTCCTCTTGAAATGTCCCGGCTAATTGCACTAGAAGCATACCAGTGCCTGCTCTTCTGTCCTCGGTATTTCCAACATCCGTAAGGGCTGGGGAGCCAATACCCCTTGGTTCCTTTTCTCCTGTCCAATCTCTTGACGGGATTGATCCCCATTCATTCTTTCCCCAACGGCCTGGCCTCGAGTACGGTCTCTACAGCCTCCAATCACTACATCGTCAGTCGGTCTCTTCCGGCTCTTGACTGTAAGCTGGTCTGCTTCCCTTTTCTTTTCCATTTCCAGAATCCTGGCCAAGCTTCCCTTAGAGACGAAGAGGAGGGCCTGTCTCATGTTGTCATGCAGCCCCTTGTAGAACCTCCTGGCATAGCCAGCGTTGTTCAATAGATAAGAGTCTGCATAGCGGGCTAGGTGAGTAAACTCCTGGTAATACTCCAGTACTGTCTTGTTGCCCTGCCTCAATGGCAGGAACCTATCCTCCAACTCATCCCTTGCCGACTGAGGTACGAAATGTCCCAAAAGTGCTGCTCTGAACTCTCCCCAAGAGATGTCTGCGTAATCCATATCCGCAAAAGTGGTGTCCAGCTGTGACTTCCACCACCTCTTTCCGTGTGATTCCAGGCAGGAGACTGCCAAAGCAACTGCCTACTCAGTGGGGCATCGAATCCCCGCAAGCATCCCATATATGGTATCTAACCATTCCTCCGTGCGAACTGCCAGCTCCGTCCCCAGGTAGGAAGGTGTGGAAAGTGCCTGGAAGGCACTCATCCAGTTGGCCCTGGGATTTGGCTGTGGAGTCGGGGCTTGATGAGCTCTGAAGGCCTCCAGGATGGCCGCCAATGTTTTCCCAATCTCCGTCTGCTGAAACGGAGCTAGAGCTGGCGGAGGTGGAACTATATTCGGAGCCTGAGGTGACCCCTCTTATGGAGTAGGGTTCGTCGCAGGCTACAAGGAAAAAAATTCCAATTGTTAGATAGCGTACGAATGGAATAAAAGAAGGAGAAAAATGGACTTCTACATGTGATTTCCCTTATGGGCACACCACTGCTTCCGCTGCTAGTTTGTCTGTAAAGTAAGATTCCCATCGTATAAAAAGTCTCATACCAATTTATACATTGGGGTGTCGGTTGAATGCAAGTATGAGTGTAGTGATATGTTATGCCATGATTCATGCAATTGCAACTCACGCACACAACTTTATACGCACAGACCTTTAGTTCCAATATTTGGGCAGCTAGCTTCACTCCCATGAACCTCCATAGTGGCAAACGGAGACAGTGGGTCGGGCCCCCCACTCCTAGGCTGGTATCCACACTACCAGGCCTATCCCTTACGTACGCCTCTAGAAGGACACAACCTAGAGTCTCCACGTACTAATGCTGGCCATATCCACCAGACTTTCTTTGGATAAGTGTCCCACACCTGTCGAGTTAGCGTATCGACGTCGGTGTGAACGAGCATCCAATACCAAAGACCCACCACCTTATTTGTATCCAAATCCTTTCCGAGCCACCGGCTCCCCGAACTATCATGTCCGTTACACCTACCTTCTGAACTTACCGTCTGGATGGCTAACCAAACTAACCTAACCAACCTCCCGAGCTACCGGGGTGTGTGAATGTGAAACCCTAGTTATACTAGTTGCTCTTGTAGTTTATTATTCCTACTATTTAGGTTAGCCCGGGACTGCCCAAGGTATTCCCCGTGAAGGGCTCTCGAGGGCACTAGGAACTACGATGAGCTGAAGCCCAAAGCTCCCTTTCGCAAGGCACTTGTTTTTATTGGTTGTTACCCAACACCCAATCCCTTTAATGTTGTACTGGATCTAACCCTAGTGTATTTTGACTCTTTCTCTCCCCACGGGGAAGACGATATTTCGTCAACCCCGATCACCTCTTAACAATAGCCAAACCTCCCACTTCTCATCACGACTCCCGATGATAATCTCATTTCACTTCCAGATCAATACACAAATATCACAACTCCCTAGGTTCATTTTGCACCATATTATGATTTCTGCAGTTTTTACTAAGCGCAAACCATCCTAAGCTATATGATGTATACAATGGGAGGTACTCCAAATTATCATCCAAAATCACTATAATATTTATTGGAGGTCTATCATGACATGATTAGCCTAAATCCAGAAGGTGATAATTTTCCTAATTTATTTGATAATTTATTTAATTTCCAAAGAGATCCAAATACGTTAGTTTGAACATGAAGTACTATTTTTAGGCATTTAAAGTATTCCACAAAATTATGATAAATAAAAGACAACTATTTATCAGTAAATTCAAGGTCCCCAAATTTTTCAGTAAGATTTAAACCTCTAAGCATAATTTTTGATCATAACCTACATTAACCAAATTAAATGACAAGTACTGGCAATATACTTCTAAAAATTCTGAGAAAATTCAATTACGAAAATAAGGACATAAAAACACTCCAGGTCAAGTTTCACAATTTATCAGTGAATAATGAACTCTGAACTTGATTTTCTCATAATATTCTAAGTTAACAGGTTAATGAACTAAGTACAACAATTATTTATCTAAAAATTTCAATAAAATTCCTGTATGAGCATATTGACCTAGAAACACTACTGATCAAGTTTCATAATTTTCCAATAAAAAGGGAGCCCAAAATCTATTATTGATCATATTCCCGTATTTATACTGAAAGAAATTGTACCTAATCACCTAGAGGGGGGGTGAATAGGTGACCTTATCTTATTAAACTTTTAGGCAGATTATATCACAGAATTATAAATAATTCTTCACAGCAATTCAGCACAGCAATCACAGAATCACACACACACAGAGTACACATAGTTTTATAGTGGTTCCCCAAGGTCTGGGTACATCCACTTTCCCCCTTCGCCTATCTAGTAGTGTACTAGATTCGGCCAAACTCCTCCACTATTCCTCAGATCCTCAGATCTTATACTCAGAACCCCAAACAGGTTCCTACAGCTCATGCTCAAAGCCCTACCACTCAGTCTTCACCAAGACCTACACTCAGGCTTCAACAAGGCCTACACTCAGCCCTCAACAAGGCCTACACTCAGAGAAATGGATCTCCTACACTCGGGCACACAAGCCCTACCACTCAGCCTTTATAATTTCAGGCTTACAACTCAGATCCCTAAGGATCCTACAAGAAATTAAAGTTACAATGTATATACCCACAACTCAGAATAAGAGAGAAGAGTTGACAGGTTTCTTGATGAGTTCTTGGAAGAACTTTGCTGAGATCAACCTCCCTTGGCTTCCTTAAAAGCTTCTTGAATTTAGAACACAGTAGGGTTGATTCTCTATGCAGCTGATCTTCAATCACTGCTAACTTAAGAATCAGATCTCAATCTGAAACTTTTCTTTACAGCCTGGTTCAACAACTGTCTTCCTGGAAGGAGCTCTCTTTGTCCAACTTCTTAGATCTTCACTTGAATTGATTCTTCAATGAATTACTTGATTGTTGTTAATCATCATCTTCTGTTGACAGAATAAGCCTTTATATAGGCTTTCTTCATGGTGACCGGCTGATCCGGTTTCTAACAACTTTCTGACATCTCTGACAGTTGCAGTAGACCGGCTGGAATGGCAGCTGTCAAGTCATCCAGTCACTTCTTGAATTTTCTGTAACTGTCTGAAAGTGTCGAGACAATCAGTCTTTAAGTGTCGACACTGATAGACTAAGTGTCGACACAAGTAGACTAAATGTCGACACTAGCCTTCATGGTGTCGACACAACTCCTTGTGTTGTAGAAATTACTTCTCGACACTGCTTCTTCAGAATGTGTCGACACTGATAATGTGTGTCGACACAACTCCTTGTTCTTTAGTACTTAGTTGAATTCTGCTAAGTGTCGACACAACTCCTTTGTGTCGACACATCTTCTTGTGTTGAACTTGTTCAGTGTCGACACATCTTCTTGGTGTCGATACATGCCTTCTGTGTTGATACCTTTGCTGAGTGTCGACACATCTCCTTTGTGTCGACACTTGTACTTAGACTTCATTGAAATTTGCTGAGTGTCGATACAGCCTCCTAGTGTCGACACTTTCTTCATGTGTTGAGACTTTTGCTGTGTGTCGACACATTCTTCATTATGTCGACACTTGTACTTAAACTCTGTTGAAGTTTGTTGAGTGTCGACACAGCCTCCTAGTGTCGACATTTTCTTCATGTGTTGAGACTTTTGCTGAGTGTCGACACAGCCTCCTAGTGTCGACACTTTTGATGTCGACAAAGTTCCTCTAGGTGTCGACACAGTTCCTAAGTGTCGACACTGATTCTTTAGACATTTCTTCATTGAGCGTCGACACAACCTGTATGTGTCGACACTTTCCTTCTGGTGTCGACTCTGCATACCTGGTGTCGACACAATTACTCCAAGTGTCGACACTGCTTCTCTGGGTGTCGACACAAGTGAAAGATATAGTACGTAAACACCTAGAGGGGGGGTGAATAGGTGACCTAATCCTTTTTAAACTTTAATGGCAGCAAACAGTTATATCACAGAATCTACTCTACTTTTGCACAGCAATCACACAGCAAAGCACAGCACAGCACAGCAGACACAGAGTTTTATAGTGGTTCCCCAAGATTTGGGTACATCCACTTTCCCCCTTCGCCTATCTAGCAGTGTACTAGATTCGGCCAAACTTCACCACTGTCTCAGAACCCAAACTGGTTCCTACACCTCAGGACCAAAGCCTTACAACTCATCTTTTCCACAAAGCCTACACTCAGCCACAAAGGCCTACACTCAGCCAACAAGGCCTACACTCAGCCAACAAGGCCTACACTCAGCCACCAAGGCCTACACTCAGAGATTTCAATCTCCTACACTCAGGCTCTCAAGCCCTACCCTCAGCCTTTATAAATACAGGCTTACAATCACTCAGATCCAAAGGATCCTACAAGATAAAAATGAATTTACAATTGTTAACTCAACAACCCAAAGACAAGAGAGGGTGGTTGTGAGTTTCTTGATGAGTTCTTGGAAGAACTCAGCTGGATTCAATCTGACTTAGCTTTCTTCAAAGCTTCTTGAAAGTAGAACTCAATTAGATTGACTCCTTCTGCAGTTGATCATTGACCTCTGCTTCTTAAGACCCAGAATGAATCTGAATCCTTCTTCTCAGCCTAGTTCCAACAGCTGATTTCTTGGATGGAGCCCTCTCTCTCCAACTTCTTAGATCTGCACTTGGACAGCTAGATCTTCTTGATTTGATGCTTGATCAAACAACTCTGTGAACCACTTTTTGAATTGCTTCAGCAACTTCTTCAACAACAGTTCCTATAGACTGTATGAGCCTATTTATAGGTCTTCTTCATGGTAACCGGCTGGTCCGGTCCATAACTAAATTCTGACATCTCTGACAGGTGCTGTAGACCGGCTGGAACGGCAGCTGTCAAGTCATCCAGTCAGTTCTTGAAAGTTCTCTAACTGTCTGATAGTGTCGAGACTTTCTGTCTTTAAGTGTCGACACTTATAGACCAAGTGTCGACACAAGTTGTGTAAGTGTCGAAACAAGTCTACAATGTGTCGACACAACTCCTTGTGTTGTAGATACTATGTCTCGACATAGATTCTTCTTCAGGTGTCGACACTGAAATTGAGTGTCGACACAAGTACTTGATCTTCTATCTTTTGCTGAATTCTTCTAAGTGTCGACACATCTCCTTTGTGTCGACATATCTTCATGTGTTGAATCTGTTAAGTGTCGACACTGCTTCTTGGTGTCGACACATCTTCATGTTGATACTTGATGAGTGTCGACACATTGCTTTGGGTGTCGACACTTCTTCTTCTTGTTGAGACTTCAGCTGAGTGTCGACACATTCCCATAGTGTCGACACTTGTACTTAGAATAATTTGTTGATCTTGCTGTTCTTTACTAAGTGTCGACACAGCTCCTTGTGTCGACACTTTCTTTAAGTGTAGAGTCTTCAGCTGAGTGTCGACACATTGTTCTGGGTGTCGACACTTACTTCAAGCGCTGACTCTTCTGTTGAGTGTCGACACATTGTTCTGAGTGTCGACACTTACTTCAAGTGCTGACTCTTCTGTTGAGTGTCGACACATTGTTCTGAGTGTCGACACTTACTTCAAGTGCTGACTCTTCTGTTGAGTGTCGACACATTGTTCTGAGTGTCGACACTTACTTCAAGTGCTGACTCATCTGTTGAGTGTCGACACATTGTTCTGAGTGTCGACACTTATACGTAGTCTCTGCTGACTTTTGCTGAGTGTCGACACAGCTCCAAGTGTCGACACTTTCTGGTGTAGACACAGCTTCACTGGGTGTCGACACTGCTGTTAAGTGTCGACACTGCTTTACTGTACTTTCTTCATTGAGTGTCGACACAGCTCCTTGTGTCGACACTTTGTGTCTGGTGTCGACTCTGCATCCCAGGTGTCGACACAATGACTCCAAGTGTCGACACTGCTTGTCTGGGTGTCGACACAAGTCTTCTTAAGTGTCGACACTTTCCCTCTGGGTGTCGACACATGGACTTAGAAATTTTTGCTTCAGTCCTGCAAATACTTAACCTGCACAAGTAACTCAAAAACACATCAAATACATTTTGATGTATATCATTGAGTTGGGTGAGGCTTCTTCAAATCAGGTACATTTAAACCAATGTACCCAACAACAAGTTTTCTTAAGTGTCGACACTTTTCTTCTAGGTGTCGACACATGGACTTAGAAACTTTTAAGCTTTCCCTGCAATTACTTAACCTGCACAAGGTAACTCAAAATACATCAAATACATTTTGATGTATATCATTGAGTAGGGTGAGGCTTCTTCAAATCAGGTACATTTATTTCAATGTACCCAACAATCTCCCCCTATTTGGAGAAGTCATAACCCTTAGTCAATGATATACATCATACATAACAAATTCACAGTATGATGTAAAACAATATTAAATGATAGGGAAAATACTTAAACATGCATGAACAACACATGTATATACCATTATCTCAGAACAATTAATATAGTAGTTGAACATATATCACATTATTCTAACAACTTCAATATTTTCATTATCCAAAAGTTTACAGAAAGTTTTAATACAAGTGATTACACATAGTAAACTTAAGAAAAATTCTATCCTATTGTTGCTCAGGCTCCTTGATCACAATGCCCTTTCCTGATTGTATCTTTGCTTGGACTGGGGCTTCAGCATCTTCAGCAGCAGCAGGCTTCTTTCCTTTAAGATCCTTCTTTTTCAATTCTTCAACTTTGATCTTTTGTCTTTCAAAGTAACGATAAGTCTTAGGAAAGTACTTGCTAGGCTCCTGGGCAGTAGGAGGTAGCTTTCCCATCTTAGTCGTTCTTCTATATTGCACAATGGCCTCTTGCCTACTCTCATGCTTCCTCCACTCCAGTTCAGAATACCACTTGTTTCTATCCTGGATATTGTCCTTGGCGGCTTTCCAAGCAGTCAAAATAATATTCCTGGAAGTGGGGCTCCATTGTTCAAAGTCAGGCCTAAGTTCAGCTTGCTCTCTAAATCTCTTCTTATACAATTGAGTCTCTTATTCTTTTAGCAAAGCTTCTTGTTCTTTCAGTATAGCCTCTAGCACTGGCTGAACTACTTTCTCAAGGATGATATTCTGATTTCCCTCGGGTGGGTTATACATTGACTGTATATCTTGATGTATCATATCAAAGTCTGGTGGAGGGTATATTACTTGAGCCACTTCAGCTTGCTCCCCTCCAAGATATGCAGGATTAATCCCAGACTCTGCCACATTGTCATCATCACATAATGTAGGATATCCAAGGGTGGCTCTGATGGAATTGGAAATCCACATTGCATGATCAGAGCTGGCTTTGACTAACACCCTCTCCCCCTTTATGACTTCTCTTTCAATGTGATCTCTTAGATCATCTTTCTGGAATCTTATCTGGGCATTCAGATAGTTTACTCCATCTTTGTAGAAAGGTTTCAACCTTTAGAGCTTTTCAGTTATGAGCTTCTGAGAATCCTGAAGTGCAGAAGTAACAGCAGTGATACCTTCTTGTAAGGCTTTATCAAATTCTGCCTTAGCTGTAGCACTTACTGTAGTCTGACCAGTAGCTATATTCTTCATTTCTGTTACTATTGCATTGTGTGAAGCAGTGAGATTATCATTCATTCTCAGCTGGTTCTCCAGAACATAGCCTTGCTTCACTGTAATATCATCTACTTGTGTTTTGATCTTCTCCTGATGAGTTGCCAGATAGACTGCTGCATTTCCTCCCTAGTGAAAGCAGTCAGTCATTTCTTTCTTATTCAGATTCATTTCAAATCTGATGGACTTAATGTCTTGGGCCAGATCAAACTGCAGTGACTTATGCCCTTCATCCATATAAGATTGCAAAGCCTGTCTTTGCTCATCCATCTTTATCTGTAATGCAATCATCAGAGAACTGAAATCTGTAGATGGGGCTGGCTGTGGTGTAAATGTTTGTAAAGCTTTCTTATAATTCTGGCTCCTTCTCTTAAAGACTTGGAATTTCCTCTTCTTGGCTCTTGCAGCCTCTTCATCCTCTGATGCAGATGTGCTATCAATATTCACTCTGTCCTTAGGACTTGGAGGTAACTCCTTCTCAGTCCTTTGTAGCCCTTCAGCATCTTTTGGCACCTCAGTCTCCTTCCTTGTAGTTTACTCAACAATATCCACATGCTCCCCCTCAACATGGGCCTTCTCCCCCTCAGCAGCACTTTCTCTTTCTCAAAATCTGTTTGTAGAAGATCTGGGAATAGCTCTTCTAGGGTAAATTCCTATTGAGGAAGGGTTGGAAAATCTCTTATCTCATCAACCACTTGATCAGTAACAGATGTGTCTTCCATGACAACATCCTGAGGTTGGCTATGTGTCTGTGTTTGCTGATTAACATTAGGTAATGAATCAGACAAACATCATCCTCAATAGGGAAATCTAATTCATTAATTTCAGTTATTACCTCAAGTATTATGTGGGTAGCTTGTTCACTCTCTAGTGGAGTTGGCTCTTCCACAAGTAGAGGCTCCCCTTGGATTGAATCCTGGTGAATTGGGCTAGCCTGTGGTAGCTCCCCCTGCCTTGGTGCATCTTCTTGTATAGCTGGAGATTGTCCAGCATTTCCAGTTTCTTGTTCATCATCAGAAGTAAATGAAAGTCCACTTAGTGTCAACTACCTTCACCTATGGGGGGGGGGAATAGGTGTCTTGCAGAATTAAAATCGTACCTGCACAAGAAAACAAAACAACACAGCACAGAAAGGACACAAGCAATTTATAGTGGTTCCCTGATTTGGGTGCGTCCACTTTCCCCCTTCGACCTATCTCCCAACCAGGGACGGCTCGGTCACTTCACCAACAGGATTGAAATCCAATCCTTGCACTAACGGAAGGAACCCTTCCACACGTAGGAGTCACCACTCCCACACCCGGGTTGCACCCAACCCTTACAAATAGGAACCAACGTTCCTTTACAACAAAATAGAAATTGGAGTGTATTAGAAATACAAACTACTTATGGAGAATAAGGTGTCCCTCTTCGTTCGATGACGTGTTCTTGAAGTCAACGAAGAGTCCACAACCCTAAATCTCAATTAGAGAGAATCTCTCCCGAAACCGGCGGCGGCAAGAAGGGCGGCGTCTTGGTCCTCGGGATCGGCGGCAAAAACGGAGTGCTGTTGTTGTACTTTGGAGATTCAATTTTCGTAGCAAAGCTAGCAAGGTCTTCCAACGGTCACACTAGGATCGATCATCTCGATCGATTCGAAAGGGGAAGGTTTTCCCGATCTACGAATCAAGAGAAAAAGGATCTTTGGTTAGACAAGTGAGACGCAGTGCCTGGCTGAGCTTCTGTCGACGGGAGATCTGGAAGAAACCAAGATCAACGATGGTGATCAACTGCACGAGCGGCGACGATGGCGGCGGAGAAGGATTTCTGATCTAGGTCACGTCGGCGGCTCGGCTTCTTCCTCTTTCAAATCGCTTGATCGACTGTTCAAAAATACGCGAGTATTTATACAGTAGAATACTTCTTTATGACCGTTGTGGGTCCCACCATAAGAAACCCTAAAATCGGTTCAAAACAGAGCCTTGACATTTGATCTGGTCCAGCGTGCTTCAGAAATTCGCCTAAGGCAAAATCGGCGAGAATCGAAGGTGATTCTCGACGATTTTGACTTAGCGATAGATTTGCACGCTCTGATTTTGCCGGAAAGAGTCGGCGAGAATCAGCCAGTGATTCTCGATGAATCGGCGAGAATCACTTGGTGATTCTCGTCGATTATTACTTAGACGATTTTTCGTCTTTCCACCCATGAGCTGCTCTTTGACCCCGAATCGGCGAGAATCACTTGGTGATTCTCGTCGATTATTACTTAGACGATTTTTCGTCTTTCCACCCATGAGCTGCTCTTTGACCCATCCTTGCTCCTTGTCTGCTCTTGCATTATCACAGCCCTGTACTTGAAAATAAGTACACTCCAATAGAGAGAGTACACGTAGGCCAACACACTGATCTGCTCAACGAGGGATTACGTCGCGCAGACCCGTGTATATTGACCTACTGCACCCTGACATTGGTGTGTACTTAGCGTGGAATAACTGCAAGCACAACTTAAAAGATTTCATCAAATACATTGTCTATTTACCTTAGCTTGTTCAGGGGCTTCTTCAAATCAGGTACGTTGTGGATACAATACCCAACAATCTCCCCCTATTTGAAGAAGCCTAAACCCTACAAGCTAAGGTGAATAGAGCGTATGGGAATGAAAATCATAAACTTAAAATTGAGTTGAGAGAGATATTCATTACCAATACCAATTTCTTGAGAGTTGAGAGAGATATTCATTACCAATACTAATTTTTTTAGAGCAAACTTGGATCCACCTTAGCCTTTGCCGAGAGGGTAAACTCCCCCTTTTCGGCTTCTGCAAATCTGGGTCTGTTGCATTTGACCCCTTGCTCCCCCTCAGTTCTTGCACCTGTGCTCACACTTGAGTTCCTGGCAGAGGCTCCCCCTAGATGCACGAGCTTGGAGCTTCTGTAGTCTTCATTCATCATAGTTTAGCATCCCCAATTCAGTTTTGAAAAGACTGAACTTGGCTTCGTCTAAGGGCTTTGTGAAAATATCTACAATCTGCTTGTCCATGGGGACATAACAGAGAGAGATGTCCTTGTTCTCCACGTGCTCCCGAATGAAGTGGTAGCGCACTTCAATATGCTTCGTTCTGCTGTGCGATAACGGATTGTTGGCAATTGCAATTGCACTGGAGGAGTCGCAGTACATTGGTACTTCCTTAAACTGAAGGTCGTAGTCGGCTAACTGGTTTCTGATCCATAGGAGTTGTGCGCAACAGCTGCCTGCCGAGATGTACTCAGACTCTGTTGTGGAGGTTGCTACACAATTCTGCTTCTTGCTGTTCCATGAGATAAGCCTTCTTCCGAGGAATTAACACGTCCCGGAAGTGCTTTTCTTGTCATCCCTACTCCCTGCAAAATCAGCATTTGAAAAACCTATTAGCTCGACATCATTGTTTCTCGGGTACCACAAGCCAAGATTGGGAGTACCTTTAAGGTATCTTAGAATTTGCTTTGCAGCGACATAGTGAGATTCCTTAGTGTTCAACTGATATCTGGCACAGACACATGTGGAGAACATGATATTTGGTCTACTGGCAGTAAGGTAGAGCAGGGATCCAATGATGCTTCTGTATTTGGTTTCATCGAAAGGTTTACCTTTCTCATCCTTATCCAGAGACATAGTGGATCCCATTGGAGTCCTCATAGAGGTTGCATTCTCCATACCGAATTTCTTGAGGAGTTCATTTGTAAACTTCGTCTGAGAGATGAAGATTCCATCCTCAGACTATTTCACTTGAAGTCCCAAGAAATACTTTAGCTCTCTCATACTGCTCATTTCAAACTTTCTTTGCATAAGTTTAGAAAACGTTTTGCAAAGATTGTTGTCCGTTGAGCCGAATATAATGTCATCAACATAGATTTGCACCAGTAAAATCTTGCCTTTGACTTCCCTGAGAAACAATGTCTTATCTATTTTACCTCTAGAGAACTTGTTCTCAAGAAGAAAACTAGATAAAGTCTCATACCAAGCTCGTGGAGCTTGTTTTAAACCATATAGAGCTTTATTAAGAAAATATACATGATTGGGATAAGTAGGATTGACAAAACCTGGGGGTTGAGCGACGTATACTTCCTCTTTCAGGTCTCCATTCAAGAATGCTGATTTCACATCCATTTGATAGACTGTGAATCCTTTGTGCGAAGCATACGCCAGGAACAATCTGATTGCATCGAGCCTTGCCACTGGTGCAAAGGTCTGGTCGAAGTCAATCCCCTCCTCCTGTCTGTAACCTTGAGCCACCAGCCTGGCCTTGTTCTTTATGATGACACCATGTTCATCCAGTTTGTTTCTGAATATCCACTTGGTGTCAATCACATTTTGCTTTTGTGGTCTGGGAACAAGCGTCCAAACGTTGTATCGTTCGAATTGATGCAGTTCATCTTGCATGGCCAAAATCCATGCCGCATCTTTGTTCGCCTCGTCGAACTTCTTTGGCTCAAGCTGTGACAGGAAGCTAAGATGCAAAATCTCGTTAATAGTACCTCTTCAAGTTCTGACACCGTCACGAGGATCTTCGATGATCTGATCTCTAGGATGATCCCTCACGTGCCGGAGCTCTATAAGTCTGGCATCTGGAGCTTCGACTACTTCTTGGGCTTCTCCTTCTTCTAAGATATTTGCTCCATTTTGATCTTCAACATTCCCAGTTGACGTTGAGGTGGAAACTTTGACGTACTTAGGAGTTTCATCTTTAGCGGTCTCATCGAGACTCAGCTGTTCAAGTCGTACACCTACATCTTCAAGAATACCGCTGGAAGAATTGTTGTTAAGCAAGCTTCCTTCATCAAATACAACATTAATTGATTCTTCTACCACTAGGGTTTTCTTATTGAAGATCTTATATGCCCGACTATGGGTACTATAGCCCATGAATATGCCTTCGAAGCATTTTTCACCAAATTTAGTACGCGGGTACTTCCCATTATTCAGTACATAACATCTGCAACCAAAGATCCTCAAATAGGACATGGTTGGTTTCCTGCCTTTCAGTAGTTCGTAGGGCGTCTTACGATGACTTTTGTTGATCAATGCCCGGTTTTGAACATGACAAGCTGTATTGACCGCCTCAGCCCAGAAGTATTCTAGGAGTGAAGCGTCATTCAACATTGTCGTGCAGGCTTCAATGAGTGTTCTATTTCTCCTCTCCGCGACTCCGTTTTGTTGAGGAGTGCGCGGGGAGGAAAACTCATGAAAGATACCAAGTTCTTCACAGAACTTTGTCATAGCACCAGACTCGAACTCTGTTCCATGGTCACTTCTGATTTTGACCACTGAGCAGTTAAGTTCATTCTGGATCTGCTTGACAAAGCTGGTGAAGATGTCAAACGTATCAGACTTGCGTTTTAAAAAGAACACCCAGGTAAACCGAGAGTGATCATCTACAATCACGAGTGTATAAGACTTCCCTCCTAAGCTATGAACTTGTATTGGACCAAACAAGTCCATGTGCAGAAGATAAAGACATCTGGAGGAGTCTTTGTCTGAGATGCCCTTAAAGGTAGCCCGAGTCTGTTTGCCCATCTGGCATGCAGAACAGGGACTATCTTTGATACACTTAATAATGGGAGCATCCCTCACTAAATCTTTGGAAAATAGCATATTAATTGTCTTGTAATTAATATGTGTCAATCTCTTGTGTCATTGTTCACAAAGAGATGCACTATCTTTTGATACTAGGCATACGGGGGTAGATGAATCTAAGCTAAGAAAATCTAAGCAGAAGATATTTCTGCTCCTAATGCCTGATAATACCGTCTCAGAAGAGGCACATGATATTATCAGGCATTTATCCTTGCAGAACTTAACATCATAACATTTATCACATAACTGACTTACACTGATCAGGTTATGGTTTAACCCTTCAACATAAGCCACGTCGGTGATAGAGATTATACCGTTGTAAATCATACCGTAACCTCTGGTGACTCCTCGATCTGACCCCCCAAAGATGACTTTGGGTCCATTCTCGACTGGAGTGTAATCACGCAGCAGGCTTCTTGTCCCAGTCATATGCTAGGAGCATCCACTGTCCAAGTACCATATTGGAGTTTTGGTGGCTTTTGGACATTCCTGCAAAACAAAATTAATTTCCCTTAGGAACCCAATCGAATTTGGGTCCTAGATTCTTGGTTAGCATACTCCCCCTCGGGTGGTTAACCCTACGAGTGGTCGGCCTCGCATTGCTAACATAAGGAGTCTCGTTATACCTCGGATTAAACCAACAATCCACGGCAAAGTGACCGACTTTGCCACAACACCAACAGTCAAATCTGTTGTACCTCTTCCTAGGCTCCTGCTTTACCCTGGGAATGGTGGGTACAGCCGGGGCCTTGGATCTGGAGGTGGAGGCATCATAGTGATTGCAGTCACATGACTTCTTCACCTTCTGTTCCTTCAGTATAACAGGCTTGGCTTTTGGTGCCTGCTTTCTATTATGGCCGCTAGAGAATTGACCATAATTTCCCATGTGGATTTCCTCATAAGGTGCCTTGAAGACACTCTCACCGAAGTTGCGGGGAAAAGTCCAACCATCATATCGGCTCTTTGGCTTTGCAACCGAGGGCCGGAAATGATGACCAAAGGTTGACTCAAAGTCATGTTGGTTCAGGGAAAGCTAGGCTTTCTGAACGCAACAGGACTGAGTGGGGTCTTTCCCTTTTCAGCAGCAGAGGCCTTCTTGGCGACCTTATTCTTTCTCTGGTTCTTGTTTCTCCTAGATGAGGAACCAGATACCCCTACATGCCCCAAGCCAGCTCCTTTGGCCTGAGCAGAGGAGGTATCAACTAATGGAAGAACTGTTTTTGGCATAGAGAAGCTCTTGACGATCTTCATTTCTGTCGCAAGTTGTTCTTCCAACTTGTCGACTTCCTCCTGCTTACGATCAAGGAGCTTAAGAGACTCTGAATGCTTTGAAGTCAGGTCTAAGTGCTCATGTCGGAGAGAGATCAAACTGGTGATCTCTTCCCTTAGGGAGACACTCTCACCCTTAAGGAATTTCACTTCCTTTTTCTCAGCCTTCAATCTCTTACGACACTCCTCGAAAGTGTTGAGCAGAAGCTCATACTTCTCGAGGAGCTCCGCTTCACGGGCCGAAGGGCTATCCTCAGGGTCATCATCCTGAGACTCAGGATCAGATTCAGAGTCGGAGAGAGGGGTGTGAGCTTTTACCTTCCCAGTAAATGGGGGGCATTCTCCTTCTGAGTCGGAGCGACCCACCAGCCCGAAGTAGGCTTCCTCATCATCACTGGAGTCTGAGGAATCAGACTCACTCAGTGTTTTTGGCTTCTTGTCAATGTAGCTCCTCTCTTTCTTCTTATCTCTAGAGGACTTGTGCTCCTCTCCCTTCCCCTTTTATCTCTTGCCTTGGTGGAAGTCGGCCACGACGTGTCCTGGCTTATTGTATCCAAAACAAATAATGTCAGAGGAGCGATGTTTGTTCGGTTTAGAAGCATAACTGTTAGAAGAATAATTTTTCTTCTGATGCCTGGAGGAGGAGCCGTCTCTCATTCTTTGATTCCTCATCTTGAGGAACTTCTTGAATTTTCGGGTGATGAGGGAGAAATCTTCCTCAGACAACTCTGAGCTGGAGGAGCATGGCTCGGAGTCCTCCTCCTCATCCTTTTTCCCGACACGGTATGAAACCGCACCCTTGCCCTTCCTGGAGTGAATGGCTTTTAGGGCCACAGTCTTTTCCTTGGTTGCATCCTTCTCTGCTTCTTCTTCTGCTTTCCTGCTGTTCAGTTGAAGCTCATAGGACATCAGCTTCCCAAACAGAATTTGCGGGTCTGTTTCAGCAAGTCTGCCAAACTCTCAGATGGCGCAGATCTTTGTGTCTCATTCCTTAGTAAGGGACCTAAGGAATTTATCATTAAGTTCACCATCAGTGAACACTCTTCCATATCCTTTGAGGGCATTGACAATCTTGAGGAAGTTCTCGAAGGTGACTCTGATCTCTTCCTTAGGCCCTTGTCTGAAGGCCTCATATTTCTGGTTCAGGAGGGATCTCCGATCATCCCTCACTTCATCAGTGCCCTCCATTAGGATAATCAGGCAGTGCTAGATCTCCTTTGCTGTCCTGTAGTTGCAGAAGTTCTGCATCATTGAGTCATCGACCGCACTAACGAGAATGTTCTGAGCCTTCTTGTCAAGTCCCACCAGCACCATCTCATCCTTGTCCATTTCAGAAATTTTCTTTGGCACTTTCTTGGTAGGATCAATGGTGGAGGCCTTAGTGGGGACATAAGGTCCCTCCTCCACGATCATGAAGAGTCGGGGATCGACCGCTTCCATGTAAAACCTAATCCTTTCCTTCCAGATAGGAAAGTTTAGCCTGGTGCACACTGGGATCTTGCCTGTGTACTTGAGTCCGTCCATAGTAGAAGTCTGCTTTCTTCTTGACACTAGTGGCAGGAACTTACTCAAGGCGTTAACCTATTTGTTGAGTAACCTGGCTTTGATACCACTTGAAAGTCCACTTAGTGTCAACTACCTTCACCTATGGGGGGTGGAATAGGTGTCTTGCAGCGTTTTTGCGGAATTAAAATCGTACCTGCACAAGAAAACAAAACAACACAGCATAGAAAGGACACAAGCAATTTATAGTGGTTCCCCGATTTGGGTACGTCCACTTTCCCCCTTCGACCTATCTCCCAACCAGGGACGACTCGGTCACTTCACCAACGGGATTGAAATCCAATCCTTGTACTAACGGAAGGAACCCTTCCACACGTAGGAGTCACCACTCCCATACCCGGGTTGCACCCAACCCTTACAAATAGGAACCAACGTTCCTTTACAACAAAATAGAAATTGGAGTGTATTAGAAATACAAACTACTTATGGAGAATAAGGTGTCCCTCTTCGTTCGACGACGTGTTCTTGAAGTCAATGAAGAGTCCACAACCCTAAATCTCACTTAGAGAGAATCTCTCCCGAAACCGGCGGCGGCAAGAAGGGCGGCGGCTTGGTTCTCGGGATTGGCGGCGACAACGGAGTGCTGCTGCTGTACTTTGGAGATTCAACTTTCGTAGCAAAGCTAGCAAGTCTTCCAACGGTCACACTAGGATCGATCGTCTCGATCGATTCGGAAGGGGAAGGTTTTCCCGATCTACGAATCAAGAGACAAAGGATCTCTGGTTAGACGCGTGAGACGCAGTGCTTGGCTGAGCTTCTGTCGACGGGAGATCTGGAAGAAACCAAGATCAACGACGGCGATCAACTGCACGAGCAGCGACGACGGCGGCGGAGAAGGATTTCCGATCTAGGTCACGTCGGCGGCTCGGCTTCTTCCTCTTTCAAATCGCTTAATCGACTGTTCAAAAATACGCGAGTATTTATACAGTAGAATACTTCTTTATGACAGTTGTGGGTCCCACCAGACGAAACCCTAAAATCGGTTCAAAACAGCGCCTTGACATTTGATCCAGTCCAGCGTGCTTCAGAAATTCGCCTAAGGCAAAATCGGCGAGAATCGAAGGTGATTCTCGACGATTTTGACTTAACGACAGATTTGCACGCTCTGATTTAGCCGGAAAGAGTCGGCGAGAATCAGCCAGTGATTCTCGATGATTCGGCGAGAATCACTAGTGATTCTCGCCGAATCGGCGAGAATCACTTGGTGATTCTCGTCGATTATTACTTAGACGATTTTTCGTCTTTCCACCCATGAGCTGCTCTTTGACCCCGAATCGGCGAGAATCACTTGGTGATTCTCGTCGATTATTACTTAGACGATTTTTCGTCTTTCCACCCATGAGCTGCTCTTTCACCCATCCTTGCTCCTTGTCTGCTCTTGCATTATCACAGCCCTGTACTTGAAAATAAGTACACTCCAATAGAGAGAGTACACGTAGGCCAACACACTGATCTGCTCAACAGGGGATTACGTCGCGTAGACCCGTGTATATTTGACCTACTGCACCCTGACATTGATGTGTACTTAGCGTGGAATAACTTCAAGCACAACTTAAAAGATTTCATCAAATACATTGTCTATTTACCTTAGCTTGTTCAGGGGCTTCTTCAAATCAGGTACGTTGTGGATACAATACCCAACAGTAAACACAACTTGCTCTTCAGAGCTGCTTGAGGATTCTTGAGCCACAGGGGCTGTCTTCTTCTTCTTTTTCTGGGGTGAGTCCTTCTCAGGAGTTGGCATTTCTTTGGTTAACACTCTATCCCACCTAGAGAAGATTCTCATATCCATCTTCCTCATGTGGTTGATCTTAGATCCAGCTGCTTGACTCATCACCTCTGGTATACTACCAGCTAGGTATAGACTATATACCCAAATTGGGCTTCTTCATACTCTCTTTTATCTTATCAAACAATACTGCAGACCAATCAGTATTAAGTTGGAAGATAATTCTTGTCATTAGACTGAACATATAAGCAGATATTCTATCATGTCCTCCAGGTTTGCTCAGGATAACCTTGCCAACAATTTCAGATAAAAATTTGTCTTGCATGTTCATTCCCTTTCTATTGAACACAGATCCTATTTTCATTTTGTAGTCCAGTCCACACCATGTTAATGCTTCTCTAGTCTTAGAAGCAGAAACATCTTCTTCTTCCTTAGTCCTTGGTAGTTGAAGTACCTTTCTCAGACTCTTAGGAGAGACCTTCACCTTTGCACCATGAACTCTTGATTTAATCTTTAGTCCTGATTCATCTATTGTTGCTCCATTCAGAAATTCCAGGACCTCCTTCTTCCAGATCTTGATGGGTTATGAAACAAGAAATTCTAATCCAGTCTCTGCGATTAGGGTTATCACGCCTTTGATCTCGGGTTCCGCGTCATCAAATGCGTGTCGCACAAGTTCATATCCTTCATTCACATTCTCTTCTAGCTTGGGCGCCATTAGGGTTTGAAAAAATTTGAATTGAGAGAAGAGAGATGTCGACACACAAGTTTGGTCTCGAAACGTTGGTGAGCGTGTCAACAGACAATGGCGAGAACCTATTTATACCTTTCTAGAATCGAAGATGAAAGGGCGCGTCAAAATACTTAAATTGTGTCGACACTATTGAAAAGTGTCGACACTTACTTATAATGTCTCGACAACTGTGTGTCGACACAAGTATAGTCGACAGAATATATGTGTCGACACTTGTTTATGTGTCTACACCGCTTACCTCGACACTTAGTCGAGACTTTACCAGACTAATGTTGAGTAAATCCTAAGTGTCGACACCACCTTGGATGTGTCGACACCTACCCTGCATGTGTCGACATAAAATCTCTGAAGTGTCGACACTGACTTCCTAGATGTGTCGACACCTTTTCTCTGAAGTGTCGACACCACTTCTATGTGTTGACACAGACAACTTTGTGTGTCGACACCTTTTTACTTAGCCAATTTTTGTAAACTATTCTAAGTTTATCATACCTAATTCAATTTTAAACCTATTGAATTTGGTTTCATCTAAGGGCTTAGTATACATGTCAGCTAGCTGATTATCTGTATTAACATACTCTAGTGAAATATCTCCTTTTTCCAAATGTTCCCTTAGAAAATGGTATTTTATTTCTATGTGCTTAGTCCTACTATGGGAGACAGGATTGTTTGCAATCGAAATAGCACTAGTAGAATCACAAAATAGAGGTGTTCTACTTACTTGAATACCATAATCTTCAAGCTGATGTTGAATCCATAGAAGTTGAGCACAGCAACTTCCTGTAGCTACATACTCTAATTCTGCTGTGGAGATAGCCACACTTGTTTGTTTCTTGCTACTCCATGAAATCAGTCTTCCACCTAGGAATTGACAGGTACCAGTTGTACTTTTCCTATCTTCCTTGCAGCCTGCAAAATTTGCATTTGAATAACCTGTCAGTTCAAAGTCTCCATTCCTAGGGTACCATAGGCTTAGATAAGGAGTGCCCTTAAGATATCTCAGAATTTTTTTGACTGCTGTCAAATGAGATTCTTTAGGGCAAGCTTGGTACCTAGCACAGACACATGTAGCATACATGATATCTGGTCTACTTACAGTCAAATACAATAGGGAGCCAACTATCCCTCTATACAAAGTCTCATCTACAGATTTCCCTGCATCATCTTTGCTAAGAGACATACTTGACCCCATAGGAGTTTTCATGGTACTGGATGATTTCATACCATACTTCCTTATTAATTCTAGGGTGAACTTAGACTGGCATATGGATAAACCATTCTCATTCTGTCTAACTTGGAGACCCAATAAGAACTTAAGTTCCCCCATACTGCTCATTTCAAATTGTCCTTGCATAAGTTTTGCAAACTTTCTACAAAGATTATTTTCTGTAGACCCAAATATGATGTCATCTACATATATTTAGACTAAGATGATCTTCCCTCTGGATTCCCTAAGGAATAGAGTCTTGTCTATTTTCCCCCTTGTGAATTTATTCTCAATGAGGGAACTAGACAGGGTTTCATACCAAGCCCTAGGGGCTTTTTTTAACCCATACAAAGCCTTCCTAAGTCTATAGACATAATTAGGTTTGATAGAATCAACAAAACCTGATGGCTGTTCCACATAGACTTCTTCTTTCAGATTTCCATTCACAAAAGCTGACTTAACATCCATTTGGTATACTTTAAACCCTTGATAGGTTGCATAGGCCAGGAACATCCTTATAGCTTCCAGTCTGGCTATTGGAGCAAAGGTTTGATCAAAGTCAATACCTTCTTCCTGCCTATATCCCTTAGCAACCAGTCTTGCTTTGTTCTTGATAATCACTCCATGTTCATCCATCTTGTTCCTAAAGATCCACTTAGTTCCAATTATGTTGTGGTCTTTTGATTTAGGAACAAGCTCCCAGACTTTGCATCTTTTGAACTGGTTCAGCTCCTCTTGCATTGCCTCAATCCATTGAGGGTCTAGGATGGCTTCTTCAAATTTTTTTGGCTCAACTTGGGATAGAAAGCTGGAGTAGAGTACTGAACTTAGATTTCTGCTCCTTGTTTGTACCTCTTGTCTGAGATCACCAATAATTTTATTGGTTGGATGATCTTTTAGATGTCTATTTGCTGGAGGTAGCCTGTCTTCAGGTTGTACTTCTTCAGCTTCTTCAACTTGCTGCACTCCTTGGTCTTTTTCTGCATCAGGTGTATCTAGTACTCCCCCTGGACAACAGCCACTATCATCCACTTGCTGTCTTGCAGTAGAACTTTCTTCAATAGTAAGCTTGTCCATCTTCTCAGTCATACCTGTGGAGCTGCAAATACTTCTAGACAATTCATTGTTAATGAGTCTAGCTTCATCAAATACTACATGTACTGACTCTTCTACAACTTGAGTAGTCAAGTTGTAGACCCTATAAGCCTTACTGTTGTTGTTGTACCCAACAAATATCCCCTCTTGGGATTTGGCAGCAAACTTGGTTAAGTAAGACTTACCATTGTTAAGTATATAGCATTTACAACCAAAGATCCTGAAATAGGATAGATTTGGTTTTCTGCCTTTCACAATCTCATAGGGCGTCTTATTGTGGCTCTTGGTGATAGTAGCCCTATTAATTACATGGCATGCAGTATTTACTGCCTCAGCCCAGAAATATTCTGGGAGAGATGTGTCACTTAATAGGGTTCTACCAGCCTCAATCAAGGTTCTATTTTTCCTTTAAGCAATGTCATTTTGCTGAGGTGTTCTTGGTGAAGAAAATTCCTGAAATATCCCAAACTCTTCACATAGCTTTGTCATACTGTCAGACTGGAATTCAGTACCATGGTCACTTCTTATTTTGACCACTGTACTGTCTAACTCATTCTGAATTTGTTTGACAAAACTACAAAAGATACTAGGTGTTTCAGATTTCTGTCTAAGGAAGAACACCCAGGAAAACCTTGAGTAGTCATCTACAACCACAAATGTGTAGACCTTCCTACCTAGGCTGTGAACTGGCATAGGAACAAAGAGATCCATATGCAAGAGGTATAAACACCTCATAGCATCTTTGTTATCAATGCTATTAAAGGTGGATCTAGTCTGCTTGCCCTTTTGACAAGCTGAGCATATCCCATCTTTAATACACTTAACCTGAGGACCATTCCTCACTAACTCTTTACTATAGAGTTGACCAATTGTCTTATAGTTGAGATGGGCTAGCCTCTTGTGTCATTTGACACAATGAGAGACTTTCTCATCAGCTACAAGACACACTGGAGAAACATTGTTCTCACAAATAATGTCTAGACAATAGACATTTCTCTTCCTATAACCAGTCAGAATGATCTCTTGATCATTTGATCTCCTGATATGGCAACCATCTTTGACAAAAGAGATGTCATATCCTAAGTCACTCAGCTGACTTATACTAATGAGGTTGTGTTTCAAACCTTTAACATAATCTACTTGAGTAATTGTTAAAAGGTTGCTTGAAATGTTACCAAAACCTTTGATGATTCCTTTTTCAGAACCACCAAAGGTGACTTTAGGACCATCCTTGATTGGTGTATAGTCCTTTAGCAATCCCCTAGTTCCTATCATGTGACTGGAACATCCACTGTCCAAGTACCATATTGGGGCATGGTCACTTGGACTCACCTGCAAAACAGATTAGTTAACCTTAGAACCCAAAGAATTCTTGGGTCCTTGGTGCTGGTTAGTTTGCCTCTTAACAAAACTACCTGTAGCTTTTCTAGCAGGTAGATTGCTACTCACTTTGGCACTTGAATTGTGCCAACAGTCTATGGCAAAGTGGCCTACCTTGCCACAACACCAGCACTTAAATCTGTTGTACCTTTGCTTAGGTATAACCCTGGCTGTTTTATCTACAGCAGGCTTGTTGAGTACTAGGGCTTTTCCCTTAGACTTGGACTGAACAGTCCTGGCAGGTTTAGTAAACCCCAATCCAGTTTTACCCTTTTGAGAAATGAACTCATCTATCAAAGGTAGAACAGACTTTAGTTTAGAAAACCTTGCTACTATATCTCTCTCCTTCTGAAGACTAATCTCCAGATTTCTAATTTGATCATTCTTGAATGTAATAGTCCTCATCTGAATAACAGTAATGTTCTTCAGCCTGGCTATTTCATTTAGTTTTTGATCAATCAACTTATCAAAATCTGTTGCAGCCACTTTGATGTTAGCAATCTCCTTAGCCTGACTCTTGGCCAAGGATTTGCTTTTCTTCAAAGCTTGCAACACTACTCTATATTCATCAATCAACTGATGAATGTCTCCTTCAGATTCAGATTCACTAACATCACTTGATGCTGATGTATCTGAATCTGACTCAGTACTAGAAATTGAACTATCAGAATAATTTTGTACCTGACTTGGTCCAGGCTGCTCCTGGATTTTATCTCCTTCTGACAAGGCCATCAGTCCCTGGCACTGATTGTCCTCATGCTCATATATAGAGTTCATTAACTGGATGAACTCCTCTTCCTCTTCTTCAGCAAACAGTCCAATGTAAGCTTCAGCTTCTGAATCTGATTCTGAAGATGACATATCAGACAGACTTTTGTCCTTCTTAGCAACAAAGGATCTTTCCTTTTTGCCCTTGATTTGAGTCTTCTTCTCATCAGTAGACTCTTTCCTCTTCTCTGGATAGTCAGTAAAAACATGTCCCTGTTTGTTACAACAATAACAGACTATCTTTGAAGATGTAGTTTTACTTGTCTTGGGCTTTCTCCTGTCATACTTTGATGACTTCTGTGAAGTGGATGGCTTAGACCTCCACTGTTTCTTCTTAAGAAACTTCTGAAAATGTTTAGTCAAAGCTGCAAAATCTTCATCACTCTCACTGTTTTCAGACTTTTTGCTTTCTGACTCATCTGTCTCAGTCTCAGCAACTTTTGGAGGTGGTGATGGAGACTTACTTTTATATTTCCTGGTGGCTTCTGTCTTGAATGCCACTGCTCTTTCTTTATGCTCAAATCTGGTAGTCTTCTCCTCCTCTTTCCTTACCATTAACTGCATCTCATATGATAACAGTTTTCCAAACAATGTTGGAGGAGGAATGTGTGCTAATTTGTCCATTTCCCTTATGGCACAAATCTTAGTATCTCAGTCTTTAGTTAGGGATCTCAAGAACTTATCATTCAGCTCATAGTTGCGGAATTCTCTTCCATAAGACATCAACTCATTGACAATCCTATAGAATTTCTTGTAGCATTCTGTTATACTATCAGACCTGCCTTGTCTGAAACTTTCATATTCTTGGTTTAACAAAGACTTTCTGTCCTGTCTAACTTCTTCAGAGCCCTCCATGTACACTATCAGTGTGTCCCACATTTCCTTTGATGTTTTACAGTGAATCAAATTCTGGAATGTGGCATCATCTATTGCACTCACAATAATATTCTGAGCCCTCTTGTGCATAGTGGCCAGAATAATCTCATCTTTGGTCATTTCAGAATAGTCTTTTGGAGTTCTCTGATTTGCATCTAACACAAATACCTTCACTGGCACATATGACCCTTCTTTAACTGTGATATAGATTCTAGGATCAGAGGCTTCCATAAATAGTTTAACCCTTTCTTTCCAGATGCCAAAAATCTCCTTTCTGCAAATTGGCAACTTCATGGATCCAAGTTCTTTATGATTCTTTGTTGAACCCATTTTTTTGATTTTCTTGATTCTGCACTTGATTATACTAAATCTGCCAACAGGATCTTTTACTCAGACAGTTATGTCCTTTTTGAGTAACCTCCCTCTGATACCACTTGAAAGAAATTGTACCTAATCACCTAGAGGGGGGTGAATAGGTGACCTTATCTTCTTAAACTTTTAGGCAGATTCTATCACAGAATTATAAATAATTCTTCACAGCAATTCAGCACAGCAATCACAGAATCACACACACACAGAGTACACACAGTTTTATAATGGTTCCCCAAGGTCTGGGTACATCCACTATCCCCCTTCGCCTATCTAGTAGTGTACTAGATTCGGCCAAACTCCTCCACTATTCCTCAGATCCTCAGATCTTACACTCAGAACCCCAAACAGGTTCCTACAGCTCAGGCTCAAAGCCCTACCACTCAGTCTTCACCAAGACCTACACTCAGCCTTCAACAAGGCCTACACTCAACCCTCAACAAGGCCTACACTCAGAGAAATGGATCTCCTACACTCAGGCACACATGCCCTACCACTCAGCCTTTATAATTTCAGGCTTACAACTCAGATCCCTAAGGATCCTACAAGAAATTAAAGTTACAATGTATATACCTACAACTCAGAATAAGAGAGAAGAGTTGACAGGTTTCTTGATGAGTTCTTGGAAGAACTTTGCTGAGATCAACCTCCCTTGGCTTCCTTCAAAGCTTCTTGAATTTAGAACATAGTAGCGTTGATTCTCTATGCAGCTGATCTTCAATCACTGCTAACTTAAGAATCAGATCTCAATCTGAAACTTTTCTTTATAGCCTGGTTCAACAGCTGTCTTCTTGGAAGGAGCTCTCTCTCCAACTTCTTAGATCTTCACTTGAATTGATTCTTCAATGAATTGCTTGATTGTTGTTAATCATCATCTTCTGTTGACAGAATAAGCCTTTATATAGGCTTTATTCATGGTAACCGGCTGATCCGGTTTCTAACAACTTTCTGACATCTCTGACAGTTGCAGTAGACCGGCTGGAATGGCAGCTGTCAAGTCATCCAGTCACTTCTTGAATTTTTTGTAACTGTCTGAAAGTGTCGAGACAGTCAGTCTTTAAGTGTCGACACTGATAGACTAAGTGTCGACACAAGTAGACTAAGTGTCGACACTAGCCTTCATGGTGTCGACACAACTCCTTGTGTTGTAGAAATTACTTCTCGACACTACTTCTTTAGAATGTGTCGACACTGATAATGTGTGTCGACACAAATCCTTGTTCTTTCGTACTTAGTTGAATTCTGCTAAGTGTCGACACAACTCCTTTGTGTCGACACATCTTCTTGTGTTGAACTTGTTCAGTGTCGACACATCTTCTTGGTGTCAACACATGCCTTCTGTGTTGATACCTTTGCTGAGTGTCGACACATCTCCTTTGTGTCGACACTTGTACTTAGACTTCATTGAAATTTGCTGAGTGTCGACACAGCCTCCTAGTGTCGACACTTTCTTCATGTGTTGAGACTTTTGCTGTGTGTCGACACATTCTTCATTATGTCGACACTTGTACTTAAACTCTGTTGAAGTTTGTTGAGTGTCGACACAGCCTCCTAGTGTCAATACTTTCTTCATGTGTTGAGACTTTTGCTGAGTGTCGACACAGCCTCCTAGTGTCGACACTTTTGATGTCGACAAAGTTCCTCTAGGTGTCGACACAGCTCCTAAGTGTCGACACTGATTCTTTAGACATTTCTTCATTGAGTGTCGACACAACCTGTATGTGTCGACACTTTCCTTCTGGTGTCGACTCTGCATCCCTGGTGTCGACACAATTACTCCAAGTGTCGACACTGCTTCTCTGGGTGTCGACACAAGTCTTCTTAAGTGTCGACACTTTTCTTCTAGGTGTCGACACATGGACTTAGAAACTTTTAAGCTTTCCCTGCAATTACTTAACCTGCACAAGGTAACTCAAAATACATCAAATACATTTTGATGTATATCATTGAGTAGGGTGAGGCTTCTTCAAATCAGGTACATTTATTCCAATGTACCCAACATATACACTTTTGAAGTGAGTACTGGAAATCTACATCTGAAAATTACAATAAAATTCATGTATGATCATAATGGTCTAGAAACTCACTCTGCCCCAATTTCATAGTCATCTAATGGATATTAAGATCAAAATAAAAGCATAATTAATTAGGGCTAATACTGGTATTACAAAGGTCATACTAAGATTATTAATCTAAAATTCCCAATAAAATTTTCCAAGGCTTATAAGGACATTATGAATACACTACCCAAGTTTCACAAGTTTTCAGAGAGTTCTAATTACCTACCCTTCAAATTTAAGGTTTGTGCCCTAAACTAGGGTTAGGGTTTTGAGGGGTTTATCCATCTCCAAGTCCTTTAATATTTTTACCAGAGGACCTTAGCTACCATATAGTCTTCTCTACCAAATTTCAAATTCATACAAGGGCATTTGACCACATGTCCTTCACAAACCCCCAAAGTCCAAACCTAGGGTTTGAACTTGGGTCCTAGGTAAATCCTACGCCCACAACACCCCCATAACCCATATGAGGGTGTAAAAAGTCATGACAAACCAATGGACAAAGTTGCAGCCTCTGTTGAAGTGATTTGGCCACTTAAACCTCAAAGTGCACTTTTGACCTAAATACCCTTTATTAGGGCAAGGCTAGGGTTTGCCCATTCCCCAACCAAATCAACTCCAAATGAGGTGCAAATTTATACATAACCTCCTGATGACCCTAGGGAACACTCACCAAAATATGGGAGGGTTTGGAGGTCTTTAGGTCCCTAAATTAATTTACCCTAGGATATTTAAATGATTTCAAAAACTATAGAAACATTGTCCCCAAAATTCTCATATTTGGGCAGAACCTAGGTACGGATTAGGGTGACTCCCTGTCCAAATTTCAGGTCATTTGGACAAGGAATGAAGTGGGGGCACCCATTTTAACCTCTACCTAACCCTAAGTATAGACCCCACCAAAATGTGTGTCCTGCTCAAACCAGGCACCCAAATTGGTTCAAACCAATTTTAAATTAAAGTAGCCCCTAGGGATACAATTTGGATATTCATCACTTTTCCAGATTTTGCCTCTAGGTATTTTTAATAATTAGAAACATTAAATACAAATAGTTTGACAGAAATGAAATGATATGAAAATATATATCCTATAGTTTGATTGATCGCTAGCACGAATCTTAAAGCACATCCAGCGGCCTGGCTCAATTCTTTCTCCAGCCGACGGTTAGGATTGACCAGTCTTGGAGCTACTTCCAGCCGCCATAGCCGGCCATCCGGCCACCTCCCTGGCCGGCCACCGCCACCACCACCTCCGTTGAGGTGGTGGCTATCGCCAGGCAGCGGCACAGCCGCCGGAGGGGCCTATTCTGGCGAACCCAACAAGTTAAAAAATCGCGGAAAAACAAGGAGAAAACTTCTCCCGATCGGGCTCAATTGAGCCTGATTCTTGTTCCTAATTAGTCATATGATCTACCCATGGATGAAGGAGAAGGGGAGGACCTTGCTTACGGCCTGGAGACGCGTCGATCGCCGGAATGCCATTGGTTGTGGAGGTGTCGTCGGTGCTCTGCAACAGCACAGTGAACTCGCTTGTCTCCTTCGGGTAAGGTGTGGAAAAGCTTTCCCTGGATCCAGGGATGCTTTTAGGTGAGTAAAAAGGGGTGGGGAGGGGCCAAGCTGGAAGTGGCCATTAATGGCCCCTTAATGTAACTTTCGGCCATGGTATGGGGGGGGAAAATCTGGGCTCAATCCAGCCAGGAAACGGCTGGAAACTTCTCCTCTTCCCCAGAGGAGTTGAACATAGCCCTTAATGGATGGAAGGAAGGGGCCAAGGCTTCAATGGCCATTAATGGTCATTGAAGGCACATTTCGGCCATGGTGTGGTAGCACCATTCCTACCATGAGCAGACACCAAAATGGCCCCCTGGTCTTCCTGGATTGAGTGGGGAGTTGGATCAGCCCATGAAGAATGGCCCTTGGCCTCCTTGGCCATGAATGGCTCTCTTTCACCATTTCTCTCTCCTCCATTAAAGAGAAATGGAAGCTTCCTCTCTCCTGCCCCCTCATGGTCGGTTTTGTTCATGGCCCTAGCCTAAATGCAGCCCACTAAGCTAATACAAAGTGGTTAGGAGGTGGTTAGCCCAAGTGGCTAGGGGCTTGAGCTTGAGTTAGCCTTTTGAGCTAAGTTTGACTTGACCTTAGCTTAGGGTTGACTTTGGTCAAATTGACCTTTTGTGTCACCATCAATGGGTCCTTGGTGACCCATTGGACTCCCCTAAGGTCTAGGTAGGGATGGGTAGGGTTGACTTGGCACCTTAGAGCTCACATGACCCTTAGTAAGGGCACTTTGATGACTTTGAGACTAAACTTGACTTGGGTCAACTTAGCCACTAAGGTTGACCCCAATGGGTCCTTGGTGACTAATTGACCTCACTTTAGGGTTAGGAGGGCATGGGTGGGGTCCACTTGGCTAAGGGAAAGTCAATTGACCCTAAGTGGGCTAGTTTGACCCATTTAGGATTAGGGTTGACTTAGGTCAACTTAACCACTTTGACTGCCCACAGTGGATCCTTAGTGGCCCATTTGACTACTCAAGGTGTTAGGGGTGTTGTGGTAGGGTCATTGGATCAAGTTGTAGCCCTGAGGTAATCCTAAACTAGTGTTTAGAATTTTGCTATTTGCAGACCATGTTGGCCTTCACCTTCCTACCTAAGTTCACCTAGTCTACTTGGACTTCCTAGGGTTTTGTCATGACATAGTCATGACAAAACCACTCTTAGGTGTCTAGTTGTTTGAGTGATGTTTCACAGCTAGTCCACGAGTAAGAGTATAGTTATACGCTGCAGAAATACTTTAATTATGTTGGATTAACATCCAACACGAGCATAAACATCCGCGAAGGACAACTCGCAGTATACAAGACTCTAGATTTATTTTAAGTATAGAAATATTTTTTACGTTAGTTAGAAAATAGCAATTTAGGTTTAGAAAGATGGCATGTATGAAGTACTAGTAGTAAATGCTTTTTAAAAGTTAAAATACATAACATGCAACCTATCATAAACATTCTCAGAGAGCAAGTAGAAACAATTAAATCGTATAAAAATGACTCAGCAGCTAGCAATTACTTAACAATAAACAAGATCTTGTCGGCGTCAACAACCTGACACGAACCCACCAAAACATTGTATGTCTGAACTAAAGGAAAAGTAAACAACAATTACCTCAAAACCGATGAGGAATAGACAGTTGCAGAACACCAGCCTAAATTCAAAACTCCTAGACGCTCAACCGGCTACTGCTCCAATCCCGAGGCATTCATAATAAAAGAATACCTCAGTATAAAATATATAAGTTTTGATATGAAGCAATAAACAAGGAGGTAAAAGGGTTACCAACCCCGAATCCAAGATTAGTTGAACAAACCTCAGCAAAATAAGAAATAAAAATCGTGATAAATGATAAACTTACCTAATCAAAGGGTAAGGTACTTGCACCAAGTGCAATAAAAAACTAAACTTCATAAGATGCATATACAAGTAAGTATATATAAATATAAGAAATAGGTCAGCTCTACATTAGTGAGCAAAATCACCGGCATAATCTGGTACCTGTGGGGGGAGACACCTCCGCCGATACACCCACAGTAAAACTTCACAAGGGCCCAAGGAAAGGAGGTCTTGTATCTTGAAACTCCTAAAACCGGGGGAAAACCGGTACCTGTGGGGGAAGACACCTCCGCCAGCATACCCACAGTCATAAACCCAATCAGGGTCAAAAGATCTATCAAAAATACCAACAACCATAACCAAGACATAGAAAACTCATAACCAAAGCATTGGACTTCTCCAACAATAAATGGAGGAACAAATCCCAAGGAAATTGGCCTAAGATCAAACTTGATGAAAACAGCACGCACTGGACTAATTTTATTTAGGAAAAATAGCCTACTGATGGTATACCAAGAATCAGCAAAAATAATACTAAGTCCACAAAAAACCGTCGAGTATACTCGACGACGCGTCGAGTGCAGTCCACGCTCTCGACGCCAACTAGAAAATAAGATGGCGTTGAGTGTATTCAACACACTCAACACTGCGTTGAGTGTAGTCAGCCCACTCAATGCTTTTCCACTAAAGCTCAAAACAAATCGATGGTCGTTGAGTGTATTCAACACACTCACCGACGCGTTGAGTTTGTACGGCTCACTCAACGCTTGATAATTTAGTTGCCAAAAATCAGATGACGGTGTTGAGTGAGTTCAGCTCACTCAACGCTGTCAACGCTTTTCTTACTTAGCCGTAAAACTAAGCGATGGCGTTGAGTGAGTTCAGCTCACTCAACGCTTTATCACTTAGCCGCAAAAAGAACTAGATGATGGCGTTGAGTGAGTTCAGTTCACTCAAAGCTGTCAACACTTAAACACTTACATTGCAAATTTAAAGCGACAGTGTTGATTGAGTTCAGCTCACCCAATGTTGTCAACACTTTTATACTTAGCTTTTACAGATTTTAAGCGACTGCGTTGAGTGAATTCAGCTGACTCAACGATGTCAACATTTTTTGCTTAGCTTGTCGATTTAAGTGACGGCGTTGAGTGAGTTAAGCTCACTTAACGTTGTCAACGCTTTTAGACTTAGCTTCTAAAATTTTACAGAATGGCGTTGAGTGTGCTAAGCTCACTGAATGCCGTGTTGAGTGTATACCACACACTCAATGCTTTTTAACTTTACTTCTCAGACCACTCAGCAAGGCGTTGAGTGCATTCAACACATTCAATGCTTTTGTACTTAGGCAAGAAACTTAATATCAGTGTTAAGGCTATACTCAACGCCAAAGAGAGAAATTTGGCAGAAATGCTATCCTACCTAAACATAGGATTTTAGACTTACAACAACCACTAATTTTTCAATAATCTAATTAATATTATTAATAATTATTTTGTCTATATCTAAACCTAGACAAGGAACAACTTACCGTCATGCTCACACAAGAAGAGATTTCTCCTGTAACAATGCTCCCTCACCACAGCCACTAGCTTGCTGCTAAGCTAAGCACTATTTGGCCTTCTAGGATAGAAACAGTAACATGAAAGCTTGACAAGGGTGTAAATCACCACTTGCCCCAAGATTTACAGAAAACGAATTTGACAAGGGGGAGATCCTACTCTAATTCTTCTTATGTACTGGGAGGAAATCAAGAAAATGTGAAATAAAAACAAGCAAGGGGGAAACCACCACTTACCTCAAATCTCCAGAAATCCAGCCAAGCAACACTCCACCTCACAGATTTGGCCGCAAGAACACCTAAACAACAATTCCTGAAACTTTTCAGGACAAAAGACGGTCAAACCGCATACCTTGACCTCAAACAAAATCCAAGAAACTAGGAAAGCTTACCGTAGAAACGTAGATCTAGGGGAGATCTATCCGGATCTACTCTCCAAAGATGATTTCGAGCACCAACACTCCAGAAATTGGTGCCCGAAAGCGTAGAAGAGACCGCCGCTCTCGCTCTTGCCGAAACAGCCAACGGTTTCAAGAAAAAGACGATGAATAGGGTTTGTCTATTCACGAGACTATTTATACTTAGAAATATAAGTATTATAATAATAGTTTATTATTAAATAATGGTGCAAATGACCCAAAAAATCGCGCCAACACGGATTTCTACGAAAATCACACTATAGCTAAATACTTACGCTACGAACCCAACGAGACGGTCAAAATTAAGATTCGACGAACCAAACTCGGATAAATAGCCCCCGAAGCCAAAACACAAGCATTCCCAAAGAGGCTCCACCGAGTCACCAAAACTGACCCGGCTGTCTAGGGAATTTTGCAAACAGACTAAACCCAACCACACACAGAAAACCTAAGAGCTAAAACCACGCTGTAACAACGGCATATGCCGAAAACGGGTCAACGTAACGCCCTGACATCATAAACACGCCAGATAACGAATTAAACTAAATATTGAAAAATCGGGGGCGTTACAGTGATGAAGGCTCACGTGACGCCTAAGCTGTTAGACCATAAAAGTCTATATGCGTTGAGTGATGAATGCTCACTCAATGCACTCAACGCCTGAAGATGAAGAATTCAGCTAAGTACTTCTGCGTTGAGTGACAAGGCTTCACTCAACGCCTGTGCAGATTGTCTGGAATTTGCTAAGTCCACAAGAGCTGAGTCATGCTGACGTCAACAAAAATTCAAATATCACGGGTTTTGCATGCTAGAAGACAAAAGGCGTCGTTTGCCTTTAGTATTGCAATTAATGCAAAAGTGGTACTGCAGTTGCCCATTCCAGGGGTCCACACTGCACATAGAGCCATTGGATTTACGGTAAATAAAAGCAGGTTCCGAGAAAATTAAAAAGGGCTTTTTGCATTTTTGGAAACGAAGCTTTATGTTCATCTTCTTGCTGATAACGAAGAAGAAGAGCACTCAACTGGTGTTCAACAACAAGTCTGAAGACTTCACACTAGGTTGGGTAATTGGAGAAATAAAGCACGGAAATATCATCTCGTCTTCATCAGCTAGTTCAGAAGCTCCAATCCTTGAGATTCTTTCCAGCACAAGCTGAACCAATCTGAAGATCTACTTCCTTGGTGTTGTGAAGAAGTTGGGTTGAGCTCACTCAGTGGAGAGGGAAGGCTCAGAGAACACTTTCTCTGGAGCAAGTCATCAACAACAAACTCACTCTTTTTGTAGGATCATTATTGATCTGAGCTGTAAGCCTTAAATATAAAGACTGAGTTGTAGGATCCTTCTGTGGACCTGAGATCCTTCTGTGGACCTGAGATAGGGCATGTATGCCTGAGGTAGGAGATTTATGCTCTAATGTAGGATCCTCTGGGGGATCTGATTGTAGGGCTATCCTCATATCCTGAGTGTAGGACTTTGTATTAAGTCTGAGGTAGGTGATCAGAAAGATCACTGAGCTATAGGAGAATTTATCTCTGAGTGTAGGGTCTTGAGCCTGAGGTAGAATTTGGAGGATTCTGAGAGATCCTGAGGGATCTGTGTTGAGTCGAGTTTTGGTGGAGATTGTCTTGTCTAACACACTGTTAGAAAGGTGGGAGGGAAAATGGATGTACATATACCTTGGGAAACCACTATAAATACTGGTGTGTTGGCGTCAATTCTTGAAAGCTAACATAAAGTAAATCACTCAACTCACCAGACTAAAAGATAGTCATAAAAGACATAAAAATCTATTAAAAAACCTATTCACCCCCTCTAGGTGTTTACCTACTCTTGAAAAAAAGACTTTCACTGAGATCAATTTGTTTGCATTTATTATTGATGTGTCTGCATTTGTCATTTTCTCTCTCGCGCACACAACACAAGTCAAAAGTCTTAACATATTTAGTTTGCTATCGGAAACCACCGCTGGAGGTGGATCAGTTGATGTTTAGCTTCAAGGTGGAGCGTTTCTAAGATAGTAACGTAAATCCAGTTTGTGTGCTCCTCAGGATTGAAGGAAATTTTTCTGACCCGTTCTTGGCGAAAGTATATTTCGTTGGTTTCTTTGGCATTAGTTCTTGTTAATCGTTAAGGCATCTAGAAGTTATATCTCAGCAAGGTGAAGCATGTCTTGAAAGAGGCATCAATATGAAGATTGTTGTGATATGCCGCCTTTTTCACCCAAATCGGTTCCCTCAACGCCTGTTCAAAGACAATAAAGGAATCAAATATCTCCTCGATATATTTTTTAGACCTTTTTAATCTGTCATTAGTTTTCAACTGGAATCACTATTATCTTTTTTAAAACTTTTTATTATTATTTCTTTGAAAATTTTCCAATATTATTTTTTGGAAACTTTCCGCCGCTATGGAGAAGAAAAAAAGAATATCGATCTCATGTCAAAATTGGATACCCCCGGTCTTGTTTAGGGTCTTTTCATGCATGCGTAGGTGTCTAACGCATCTCATGATATAACCATGCTTATTTATGATCGGCCGCCTTCTTCCTCCCGTCTACCGACTTCTTTTCTTGCCGCCGGGTTTCATCTTGTCACAAGGGCCGATCCTTTCTTTGCCGCATAGCCACGACCGATTTATCGATCTTACCAACGTTTTTTTCTCTTGATGTGGGCTCGGCGATCTACCGCCGTCTTCCTCTTGGCCGCAGACTTCCTCGCCGACATTATCTTTCTTGTTGCGACATGTTATTGATCAAATTTTGGTGGAGCAAGATCGCCAACAATCTCTCGTTTATTTTTCCTCCTTTATAGTCGTATGATATGATTGAGAAAAAAAATAAGGTGTGAGCATTTATTATATTTGAGATTCACTCATAATCCTGTATTTTTTTCATTATCGGTAAAAGAAAAATTTTGCTGGCCAGTGAACGTACCCAAAATTCGAGAAACCAGTTTAAACTTTTTATGCTCGTTGATTGTGTTTTTCTTCTTTTTTTTCTTGTTTGTGCCTTGTTTCATCACTATTCATGATCACACTAATTTTTTCCTACTGATAGATCATTAATTGGATCTGAAAATGATTTATCAGCGTCAACTATTTTCATAACAGCTTTCCACTGTTCTAAAAAATAATGAGCAATTTAGAGCTACAAATGAGATCTTAAAAAAAATTTCCAATAAAAATGACATAAGAGTATATGTCACTCACTCTGAACTAATAGGAAAAAACGGCACCTGCTAACAAGATTTGCTTCTTCAGACCGAGATGAAGGTTTGCCAAAATAATAATTTTTTAAAAACCTCCTTCAAACTGACAGGGTCAATGAGGTTTGTAACCATATCTTATATACTTACCCTTTGGCACGGCGTTTTTAGTTTTTAGTGTGGTAACATTTAAAAAAAAATGCCACCTCACATTTATTAGGCCTTAGACACCTGCAATTTCGATCTGCCACCACAATAAGAACTTCTTTAGGGGGGGGGGGGGGGGGGGGGGGGGGGGCAGCAATGGTGGATAAAAAACGTAGATGTGCACTTAGGTTCCGTTTGGGGGGACTTATTTTTATCGGTCAAGCGGTTACGGGCGCATGTATCCGGCCTTTATGAGACCGTAACAGCTTGACCGGTGAAAATAAGTCCCCCAAATTGAGCCTTAATAAAGTATGGTAATGTTTTTTAAAAATGCCACCGTACTAAAAAGGCTGTGCCAAACGGTTCAACAAAATCAGCCATTCTCGACCCGGTCATAAGCATTGGACTTGTGTTTCGGAGCGAAAGTAAAATTTTCAGGAACCTTGCCAAGCAGCATCTCCGATATTCTAACCTGCAAGAAAAGTCCAATTATATTAAGCTCGGATTCTAAATCATTCGTACGAAAAAAGACACGTAACATTTAGAGATGAATATTCTCAAATAAACTACATACCCAGTCAGCGGCCGAATTGGAAGCCATTAAAGTCTCGAGGTCATCCCTACCAAAGTAGCTCGGTGGTCTCCAATTAAGACGCTGTGGGATGACATCCAATAAACCTACTGGAATATACCTATAGGTGTAACTGAGCCATTCTAATAGAAAATGCCGGGTTTTTTCCACGCCTGCAACGTGAATAGAATTAGCATCTAAGATAGTAGGATGGTAAATTTTGCAAGTACCAGAATGAAGAATAATGTTTTTTTAATATTATGTTCTTGTAATATCCATGAAAATTACAATGTCAGCATCCACTGAAAAATAAATTAGTTGTAGGTGGAGGGGCTACTGATCTATATATATATCCACTGATATATATAGTGCACAGTAGATGAGTTTTTCCAAGTGGGACTCCACAAGTTAAGAGTCATTACCCTGTAAGACGTGAATTATATATTTAAATTGGGTGACTTGGGAAGTGGATATTAAGCCTAACTTGCTCGAAAACTACATTAGAACCTCTGATATATATTCACGAGGGATTCCCTCTAAAATTTTAAGTTAGAACGGCAAGATTTTGACCAAAAACATAATTGGGAGCCAGCCTGATAAACCAATTAGGCACACTAAGCCGCGCTCACCCGCTTAAAGAGTCTGAAATCGCCCCGAAAGGAGAACGGGACCAAGTGCCCATAAAACCAGCACGCACGCAAGCGCCACACATGCCTCGTGGGCGCGCAAGCACCGCACGCGCGAGCACAAGCGCCAGCGTTGCGGGCAGCCGCCGTCAGGCACCCTGCCCGGGCAGCCCGGACCGCACGAGGGTGGGAGGGTGGGGGGGGTCATTTTTATCATTTCGCTAAAACTGGTGATCCAGGTGACCAAAACGGAGCGACGTCGTTCGCCAACACAAATTCCACCCCAGCTCAATTATCAACATATCCCTCCAGAAAATTATAAATGGACATTCGGACCTTCATTTGAAGACAAACAACTCCAGATGCTAAAGAGAGCTCTGACGTTTTCCGACAAGAGTGTGAAACTTAGATCATTCCTTCGCTCGGAATTCGTCCCGCTCCTTCTCTAGTGCGAAGACATCTCAAGGTGTCAAGAACTTGACATTCTTCTCCACAGGAGAGCTCTCATTAAGGCTCCGGCTCAGCATGAGCGCTTCCATCGAGGCTCCGAGAACATAGCGATTTTCCCCACTGGAGCGTTCGCGCTCCGGCTTCAAAGACTTAGTTTACTTTCTGCTGTTTCATATTCTGAACTTGTAATGGAGAGGTATTCTGTCACACTCTGAGGAAATCCCCCAACTTCTGTAAACTTAAACAAAATAGTGGATTTTGGACCGACATAGATCCGACCACGTTGTTTTTCACCATTTTCGGGTTTTCCACTTCAATAAAAGCCTTTTGTCATTTGTTGCTCTTTTTCATTGATTGTTTGCGCGCCCGGCCCAACTCCGAGCTATGGTGGTCTGACTCTCCAGACAGGGGAAAAAACGGGTGACCCTCAATTGTTTGGCGTCATCTGTGGGAAGGTGTTTCCAAATAATGCAACAACACCATGAAAACAACGCTTGCACCGTGCAAGCACACCCGACCGCCGGCAATGGCAAATAGTAGCACACAAAGTACAAATGACGCGACACTAGAGGAACGCTCCCATTCAGCCCCCACCAACTCGCCTATAGGCAATGCCTCGCTTCAGAGAGGATCCACTGTCACCACATCTCAAGCATCGGGGGAAGAATGCAGGCGCTCAATGAAGCAGTGTCAAGCAAATGTGCTCGCTTTGCTAAAAGATTTAAGGGCTTAGCACAACCCACCACGAACATCACTCCAGGAGGACAACCACCGCTATTCTCATGTCAGATAATTCTTGAAGACACTGCCCGCTTCAAGGATCCCAACGCAGACGAGTCATCCGACGTTGATAGCTCCACATGTCGCCTTGCATTACCCGATGGGCTTCCCGGGCACGCGCAAGGCAACCTTCGTGCAATAAAAAAGGTCACCGCTCTGGACAATGGAAGACTCGCTTGCGAGGAAGTGAGGCGCATAATCGAGGAAGAATATGGACACGGGGAGCACCGAGACACAAATGTAGGACGCCCCGTCCACCACATTTCTCTGCTAGCTTCGTCGATTCTGGTGTATCCCACTATACCTGGGATCCAACTCCACGACTTCGAGACTTTTGATGGGTCAGATGACCCTTTGGAGCATGTCAGGCACTTTGAAGCCGTCATACACAACTACAATGCCCCAGACTCGCTCTTTTGCAAAGTGTTCCCGACAACACTGAAAGGAGAAGCTCACACCTGGTCTCATTCTCTGAAAGAGGGAGAAATCACAAACTTTGCAAAGCTCACCCAACTTTTCAAGGATCAATTCGCCGCCAACCGACGAATCGTACCAGACCCATCACACCTCTCGGAGATTATACAGATCGAGAGAGTCACTCAAGGACTACTTTCCTCGCTTCATCACGGATGCACGACAGATTCTGGGGATCAACCCCGAGCTCGTATACGGTATTTTACTCGGAGGACTCCAACCAGGAAGATTCTACTTCATGATGAGCGAAACGGTACCCAACTATCTTGACCTCATCCACCGAGAATGCTTAAATCATGGCAGACAAGACAATTGAGGTGCATCAGTTACAGTTCATAGTGAGCCCAAAAAGAAAAATGAATCGGGAGCCGCTGCCAAATCGTAAGGGGAGCAGCGAGCATCACAACGACTCCCGCCAAGCCAGGGGCACCAACAAAATTAAACCTTCGTTCCACACAATACGTCGCAAACGAAAGTATTGCTCGCCATCCGTGATCATCACTCTCTTCAAATGACAAGGTCTCTCACTCCAAATTCAGGAGACTAGTCCAAGTTCTGCAATTACCAGGGACGCGGACACAACATAGAGAACTGCTCGCGACTAAAGGCGGAAAATGAATGATTCGCGCGTCTGGGACTCCTTAGAGAATTTCTGCAAGATAAAAGCCCCTAATTAACCAATCTAAAGTGAGCATGCATAGGGTCAGCCCTCAGGGCAACCATCCCAATGGAGAACTCGTTCTCTCCCCATGGACCTTATGCACCCGACACCTGTACTCGTATTTCATGCAACAATGAAATAAGACCCGAGTTTCCCATCGCGTGCCCAAACAACAGAGTTTCTTGATATCTCAAATGGACTCTGACCTCTCTCAAGCAGAGTGTTCGAATATCTCAAGTGCAGACTCCGGCCTCTCCCAAATACAGTGTCTGGATATCCCAAGTGGAGACTCCGATTTCTCCCAAACAGAGTGTTCGGATATCCCGAGCGTAGACTTCGGCCTCTCCCAAACAGTGTCCGGATATCCTAAGTGGAGACTCCGACCTCTCTCATACAGAGTGTCCGAATATCCCAAGCGGAGAGTCTGACCTCTCTCAAACAGAGTGCCCAGATATCTCAAGTGGAGACCACGACCTCTCTCAAATAGTGTCTGAATATCCCAAGAGGAGACTACGACCTCACCCAAGCAGAGTGTACGGATATCCCAAGTGGAGACTCCGACCTCTACCAAACAGAGTGTCTGGATAGCGCGAACGGATACTCTGACCTCTCTCAAACAGAGTGTCTGGATATCCTAAGAAGAGACTCTGACCTCTCCCAAACAGAGTGCCCGAATATCCCAAGTGGAGACTCCGACCACTCTCAAACAGTGTCCGGATATCCCAAGCGGAGACTCTAACCTCTCCCTAACAGAGTGCCCAGATATCTCAAGCAAAGACTCAGACCCGAGCCTGGCTGGGCAAAGCCCGGGCTTGGGGGCCTCACAGGGTCCCCGAATAGAGCAATTGTTGAACCTGATGCTCGGCCCGAGTCGGGCTGGGTAAAGCCCGGTTTTCTAGGCAGGGTCAAGCCCGGGCCCAGGTACAGCCCGGCCCAGGCTGAAAATCCCGCCTAAAACGGGATTTCATTTGGAAATCCCGCCGAAGGCAGAATTTCTAGAAATCCATCCCGCATAAAGGCGGGAATTCCAATCGAAAATCCTACCGGTAGGCAGGGTTTTATTATTTTTTTATATTGATTTTAATTTTTAATAATTTATTTAAATATTATATTAAAAAAAAAACTGGGTCTGGCATTGGGGGCCTTGGCAGGACCCCTACAAGAGCTGATGCCCGAGCCCGGCTAAAGCGAGGCCCGGGCCCGAGCCCGAATGACAAAAGACCGGGCCCGTTAGGCCCGGACCCGGCCTAGGCCGGACGAGCTTTTTGAACAGACCTGGCTAGCACTGAGGAGTGGTCTATGAAAGGAGACAAGTTCCACCACTTCCCGAATTCGTACTTGATTGATATTGAAGTTACGTAGGGAGCTTATTCCCCACCGATTGAAGACGACAAAGTAATTTTATCAGATGACCCTCGAGTATGAGCAGTACATGCGACTTGCTGGTACTCGTCAGACTTCTTCCAAGTCAGATAAGTCCACATTTTAGGAAGCCACCACCGACTACTTCTACCCCTATAGGGCCCTCTCATGTTCTCGCAGACACGAAGGGCAACGCTGTCATCACTGGACCTTCCACGGCCTTCAGGTCGAGGAACATCCAGTGCTATCGTTGCTCGGATAGGGGCCACATGGAGGCCCAATGGCCAACGGAAAATCTATTAGTTGAAGAAGGTGAAACCAGTGTTGATGCAGAGGAGATCGTCGATGAGGAGGTTTTTTCCACCGTTGAGGACAGTTGGGAGAGCGATGCTGAGCAAACCCTAGAGTTAGGTGTTATACGTCATCTCCTTTACGCCCCCCGCATACTGATGAGGATTAGCGTTGTACGACGATCTTTTATACATACTTTCCCAGCGCAAGGGGTCCCTGCAAGCTAGTCATTGCTAGTGAGAGTTGTGAGAACATTGTAGCCTAGCGAGTATTAGAGCGGATGCCAGGGACCCCTGAGCCTCATCCACATTCTTATAAAATCATTTGGGTTCATAAGACGGCTATACAGGTTACCACATTATCAGATGATTATGGTGATCTTATCTCAGACGAGCTCCCTGATGAGTTACCTCAATTATGAGATATTCAACAAGTCATAGATTTGACACCGAGATTCGCTCCCGAACATACCACATTATCGGATGAATCCGAATGAGCATGTTGAGCACAAAAGACGGGTTGAGGGGTTGCTGGGGAAGCAATTAATACGAGAGAGTTTGAGCACATGAGTCGTCCCTGCACTTCTCACCCCAAAGAAGGACGAGAGTTGGAGAATGTGTATCGATAGTAGGGCCATTAATAAGATTATTATTAAGTATCATTTTCTCATCCCCCGGCTGGACAACTTCATACGAAGGCTAGTGCCCAGTTATTTTCAAAGATCGATATTTGCAGCGGGTACCACCAGATTAGAGTTCGCAAATGAGATGAGTGGAAACGGCTTTTAAGACAAAAGACAGTCTCTATAAGTGGTTCGTCATGTCATTTGGGTTGTCCAATGCCCCAACACCTTTACGCGGGTCATGACCCAAATCTTTCAGCCCCTCATGGGTAAATTCTTGCTCGTCTACTTTGACAACATTTTGATCTATATCCGCTCTTTCAATGACCATTTGTGTCATCTGAGGCTCGTATTCGAAATTTTTTGAAAGGAGATGTAACGCCCCCGAATTTTTCGGCAATTATTTAAATCCTTGTTTGGCGTTACGTTGGCGCATTTCTAACTCGTGCTGTTGTTAGAGTACCTCGTTAGGTGTTCTTAGAGGTTATAGCCCGTTGTATGGTTTTCCCCAGCCAGTCGGCGTCTGTTTTGGAGGCCCAGCTGAGCCTCTTAGGGAATCCTTGTGCTTTGGCTTCGGGTGAGGTTAGCCCGAGTGTGTGGTCGTCGGAGGTTGTGTCCGACTTCGCCGATGTTCTCGTAGCCCGAGTGTTTAGCTACGGTGCGGATTTGTTCGGAATCCGAGAGCGTTAATTTTCGCGTCATTCCGACGGTCGCTAGTTAGCGAGTCGTCATTTATGTGAGCGTATCTGCTTGTTTACACATTTAGGGCATAGCGAGCGCTTTGGGCGCGCCGGTGTATTAATGCACACGTGCGTGCGTGTAAGGCTTTATAATAAACTACGTATGTATATGTGTAGGTATATGGTATATACGTATATTTATAAGGGTATGGATATATTTATATGGGTATGGGTATAAATTCTTAATTAAAACCAAATTTCATTTAGTTAATAGATTAGTGATTAAGTAGTTAGGATATATATATATATATAGGGTTTTTTTTTATCTTTAGGTTTAGGTTTTCATTTCCCCCCTCCCCAACCCGGCGGCCGACTGCAGCGGATCGAGCGGCAGGCAGAAAGGGCGGAAGCGGGAGGCTCTCCAACTGGCCTTTTCCCCCGCGCGGCAGTGGTCGAAAGCCCTGTTTGAGGCCGCATCCGTGCTCCTCTTGCCGAGATCGTCGTCCTGAGGTAGCATTTTTGGGATTTTCCCCAACTTTTTTTTTTCCGACCGATCGGTGTGCGAGTTCTGTTTTGGTTTCGTGCTTTGATAGAGTTATTCCTTCCAGATTTCGTGATTAGTGGCTTGCGGCCGGCGGTTTGAGAGTAGGTGTTCGGCCGATTTTCCTTCAAAAGCAAAGCAAGGCAAGTATCCACTTGCCAAAACAAAAAATATATATATTTTCCTTCCCATGTACTGTTTGGTCGTTTGATTCATACAATTTAGTTGTTTGTGGGACTTGATTATATGAATACCAATATGCAAAACCTCCTATTGCCTATTTTGGTCTTTTTTTTCTCCCAGAACTGAGGCAGGTGGTGCCTTATCCCCTTGCAAATTTAACTCATTTCATTCCCGGTGCTATTGATGGCTGTAATTATCTTCCAAAGCTTTGTTCTGCCTTAAGTCTGCCCAATTATCAATTATTGTTGTAATCCTATTTTTTTTTATTATTTTTGTGGTAATGCTTGTCCAGATCGGGTTGATTAAATCTTGTCTTAAAGGCTTGTATAACAGTTTGTTGTTGGTTGGGCATATGAGTGGGATTTCGGTTGTAATGCTATCCAGATCTCCTCGTTATTGCTTGGCTTTGATCTTCTGGTATTCTTGTGGTAATACCAGTGTCCTGTAAGTAGTTATAAGGAAAACTCCGGTAGGTTGTAATCTTTTGTTTCTTGATGTAATTTAAGTATTATCCTTGTTATAATGCTAGTGACCTGAAGCAAAGATGAAAAAGTAGATGCTCTATAGTGATCGATTATATTAAGGAAAACTCTCTATATTTTTCATACGCTATAGAAGTTGTCAAATACCTTTATATTGGTAGTATTTGTAGGGTCCAAGGTTAAGACATTCATGTGATGTTAGATGCGTGTTTAGTTAACCAACCCCGTCAGCTGCTGGAGTAGGAGGTGATTTTGAGGTGGGTCGGACCGATGCCGCCACCCTTGCTTTACTTCTTGTCTTATTAAGACAATGTGAGCTGTTTGGTTGAGTTGGACTGATGCCACCACCACAGCACCTTGAGATGTTTAGGCCTGTTAGACGTGGTTGGACCGTTGCCACCAGTCTAGGCCCTTATTTCTGATTTTGTCCATCTCCAGCATTAGGTGACTCTTTCTGCTTAGTTTCATGCTATGATTCATTTATTTTGCTAATCCTTCTTGCAGAAATTTGTGAGGCTTGACTTCACCGGTGCATTTGGTGCACCCCTTTTTACTCACTCATGGCGAGTATTTTTTTTTCCTTCACTTGTTTACTTTAGCTCTTACCTGTTTCACTTCTTCCTTATACTACTGTTTCATTTTCATATATATATATTGCTTTGCTGAGGCGTTCTTTCCTTTGAATGTCTCAGGTTCAGGTTTATAGCCGACTGTGCGGCTAGGGTTCTTCTGGAGTTTGCTAGTGCTACAGCTGCTGCTGAGTTTCTTTTCCTCACTCCTGGGAGGTAGTTACTTTAGACTTGTAGTATAGATATGCCTATTCACCAGTGGGTTCGTGTCAGTTGTTGGCGTCCACTGATGGTTTCTCTTTTAGATGCTTTGTACTTTGCTTTTACTGCTAGATTTCCTGTTTTGGAGTTTATTCAACTTGCTTCTGGGATGATTTATGGTAGGTTGCTAGTTACTTTAAAACCTATAAAAGAAAATAATTATTATATCAAAAACATAGACAGCATGTTTTCCTTTCTAAAAAGCTTAATCACTATTTTCTAACCACGTAAAAAGGGTATTTCCTATATATAATATATAAATTAAATCTAGGGTCTTGCATAGCCTTAGGCGTCCCCTGGGGACGCTTAAGCATTCTCTTAGGGTGTCAAAAAAATGAATAAAGTATTTTTCCGCTACGTATAAGTATAATTTTGAGGGGTGTACTAGTTGATCCACGAAGCCGAGGGATACGGCCTCTAAAATATAATTGATTTTTACAGCATTAAAGCTTTTGAACTTTCATAGTCTTAGTTGTTGGTGGTTGCCTGAGCGTCGGCAGTTATCCCCTGTCCGACGTGGCATCACAACGCGCGTTTTCTTCTACTCTGATACTTCTTAATTTCGGAGAAAATGCGGGTTGTGACAGTTGGTATCAGAGGGAGGTTGCTTGACAATTTGTCGGGCAACATTTCCCTTTTAGGTATTAGAAGTTTAGCATCATGTCATACACACACCGATATGTCATCAGTACGTCTTGGCTGAAGCACGAACACTACACTCATAGCATAACATGAAATATACGGGGCATATTATGTAGTATGGGATGCATAATATGTGTTTGTATATGGATCTAACATAGGAGGCAACATGTGAGGGTTATGTAGTATGGGATGCATAACCTCACCACATGAATGCGACTAGCACGTTTTCTTTTTCGTTGCATGAAAATGTTATGTAGTATGGGATGCATAACATTTTCATGTGTACGTCGCTCATAACATGCATTAGGGCCTTTTTAGAATGCATAGCACAATCATGCATAGCATAACATTGCATAAGCACAACGTGCTAAGCTAAAGGCTTGCTGGATGACATATGTACACACATGGTTTTGAGTCAAAACGAATATAAATTCATGCATTCTCGATATATGCACAAGAGTTAGTGTGATGGTGGTGAACCATCTTAGGTTAAGCATGACATTATTTCCTCTGTATAAAAATATATATATACATATATAAAAAAAAAACCCAGAGCAAGTTGGTAGTGAAAGCAAGTACTTATGTAGGTTTGTCTGTACCTGTTGTTTTGTCCTAGTAGTTGAACTAGGTTCTGATGATTGTTTGTGGATCTTTTTAGGATGGCGCCTAAGCGTAGGGTGGCGAGATCGACTCCCCAATCTGAGGGTGAGTCTTCTGGTGCTCAAAGCGGTGCAGTTATGGAAAATCTGAGGCAGAGCAATGAGGCTCTATCGAGGCAGATGGTGGACGTTCAGTCTCAGATCCAGTCCCTGATATCTGTGGTGGCAGGACTAGCCCCGAGAGCGCAGGACCCTGCTGCGGGTTTAGCTGTTCCCGCACCTCCTGCACCCCCAGCCCCTTTGGTGCCTCCAGTGGTGGTGCCCCCGGAGATGGCCTTCATCACTCAGTTCCAGCGACTGCGACCCCCTACCTACGATGGTAAGGCGGACTTCATGATATTGGATGACTGGTTGATTACCATAGAAGAGATGTTTCACTACTCTGGAGTGTCTGAGGATCAGAAGGTGATGCTGGCCGCCTATCAGCTGAAGGGGTTAGCGAAGAGCTGGTGGATGAGGGAGAAGGAGGGAATGGTAGGAGGAAGCACTTGGGCTTCCTTCAAGGAGATCTTGATGCGGAAATTTCTACCGTCAGTGGAGCGAGACAGGCTGATGAATGACTTCTTGCATCTGAAGCAGAGGCAGCTCTCAGTCAGCGAGTATGAGATTGAGTTTAGCAAACTCAGTCGCTTTGCCCCTAGTTTGGTGAGCTCAGAGGAGGATAGAGCGAAGCGTTTCCTCGGTGGCCTGCGGAGCGATGTACAGCAGCTAGCGGTGGCTCATGGAGCGGTGAGTTATGCTGGGGCAGTGGAGGCCGCTTTGAAGGTAGAGGTCATCGAAAACGCGAAGCAAAGAGGACAACAGGCAAGGAATGAGAAGAGGAAAGCTGCTGAAGCAAAGAGCCCCCAAGTGCCCGGTGCTCCTTCGGGGAAGAGGAGCAAGAAGGTTTGTAGTTTTTGTGGCCGGTCGGGCCATCCTGCTGAGAGATGTTTCAAGAGGGCGGCGGCGCAGAAGGAGCATGTGCATGCTATACAGGGTGCTCCCAGGCAGAACGCGGTGTGTACTTTGTGCAAGAAAGAGGGGCATGATGTTGCTCGTTGCTGGTTGAAGGACAAGGTCTGCTATCAGTGCGGACAGAAGGGTCATACCAAGGCCCGATGCCCGCAGCTCCAGTCTGTGCACCGACCAGTTCCTCTTCAGGCGTTGCCACCGCCTCAGTCTATGGATAGGGGCAAAGGGAAGCTGAACGTGATATCCGCAGTGGAGGCTCAAACTTCGACGCAAGTCATTTCAGGTAAACCTTCTCGCTAGTCTTTTACTTTCATTGCAGATTAGTTTGGCTTTTGTTTTCTTTATTGATTGTGCAATTTCCCCGTTTATATTTATATAGGGAGTTTTAAGGTAAATAACCGCTGGGCGCGCGTTCTCTTTGACTCAGGTGCTACCCACTCATTCGTGGCTAGGGCCTTTGTAGAGCGGTGCCAGCTGGTTCTTGATCGTGTCGGTGATGCCTTTTGCGTCAAATTCCCCTCGGGTGATTCCGTGATATCAGATCAGGGCATTCTGGATTGTCCTATTATGTTGGGTGATTTCCCAGCCAAGGCAGATCTGAAGGTTATAGATTTGGAAGATTTCGACGTCATCCTGGGTCAAAGAGAACGCGCCACAAATTCAACGAATAACGGACCGACACCTAGACTCTGATACCAAATTGTAACACCTCTGCTCGTTCCAAGGAATATAACAGCGGGTCCGGCCGGGATTCCACGTCACATTGAATAAACAAACGAGAGAGCTACTCAATGAATATCAATTCAAACTATACTAATCAATCACACGTAATAGAAACACACGGTAACGGAAGCATTAATATAAACTTGAACCGGAATGTCTACAACACTATAGGAATGGCAAAACAACAATTACATAGTTTTGTTTTGGCCTTAGGACCTTACACGCATCAAATGTTTAAGCTTCTACATGATTTCCATACATCGGCGGGCAGACCGATAATACATGAGAAAGTTATAACAAAACTTGGGCCTTCGAGGGCCAGCACAGCATGGGCACCTGCCCAATATTTTTCCGTTCGACTCGCCAGCACTGGTACCTGTACAAACAACAAAGGTGTGACAATAAAAGAAGGTAACGAGTCAGATTTTGCTGACCATTATCCACGAACACGCGGTATAACGACCCCACCCCATACCCGGGGCAATGGTATTCCTTCTCTGCATTTAAGTCAACAACAATAATGTATATAGAAATAAGCCAGAAAGTGCAACGACAAACAAGCCAGGCATTAACGCAATACACACAATCATCACAAACGTTGGAACACACGTCCACACGTTTCGTGCTCTCATGGCACACTTTCGATGTACTCCTTGAGTCTCATCACCATCCCTTGTCCCAGACACGGATGGTCCCACCTTGAGCATTCTTCTAGTCCGATCTAAAGTCAAGGACTCTCTCCTATGCCAACGACGAAAGTCAAGTACGTTACGCACTCTAGTCGAACGACATAGTGCGGGTACAGTTCCGCTCTTTCTCGTTCCTCAAATCGTCGTACCAATAAACGACAATAACGCGGGTCAGCCTCCCCTTTCTCGTTCACAATACCACCGATGTGGTTCATGGTTGGCACTCACAGACACCCCAAGCTAGGCACAACAGGTTCCATAGCTCTATAAATTAGCCAACATGTCCCAAACATAGGCCTCAAAAAGCTCACAGGGAGCTACCCCCGGCGGTAGCCCTACTGCCGGGCGGTAGCTGACAGAACATCGATTCTGCCCACTATTCCGGGTATTTCCTGGAGTTAGCCTCCTGGACTCCCTACAGCACTCTACAGCACTTCGAACCCGAAAATGGCATGTCATACGAAGTCTTCTCCGACATGCAAATATCAATATAATAATCATCAATCCAGACCAACTTGTTTGTATGAGCTTCACACAACATGTCTATGTTCGTGCTTCGATTTTGAACTTTATATGCAATTTATGTCGGGGACAGAATCAATCGACCTGGAGAAAGTGTAGTCGTATGCTACTTAGAGAAAGATGCACTTTCATATGTGTATATAAAAACAAAAGAGGACACACACGTTCTAACGAGAGGAGCAAGATCGTTACCCTTGAAGTCCTCTTTGACGTCATAGATCAAAAATCCAAACGGATGGAAAGAACCACACTGGGCCGCTCTCCGTAGATCTGAACTCGGTTCGCGAATTGAGGCTCTGAAGGTCCAACAATGGCGAGATCTCCCCTTCGCCTTCTTCATTTGCCCTCCCCTCTCTCTAACTCCTTAGAAAGAGAAAGTCCTCGGTTACAATGAGGAAGGACCCCCATCCCACGTGCTTAAACCAACAGAAGGCATTGCCCACCGTCGGATCTTGTTAGAAGTTGACGAACGACCATGATTCAAAATAGTTTTCCTGTACAGAGCGCTAATAAGCTACCGCCGCGCAGTACCTCAGACGGTGGCTTGTTCAGCAAGCCAACCATTCAAACTCTCCAACCATACGCCGACATGTGGCCGCGCCGTAACAATTATGCTACCGCCGAGCGGTACAATACTACCGCCGAGCGGTAGGTGATTCGACGTGTCGTTAAGCTGCCTACATTGAAAGGTCTACTACCGTCAGCGGTAACACTACCGTCGGGTGGTAACTCACCGAGAGCTATGACAATTAAATTAGCTACGCAACCGCTGGTGCTAACATTACCGTCGGGCGGTAACATCCAGAAAGCCATTTTTGTGTAAAAAAATTCTGGGGCGTTACAATTCTCTCCTCCTTATCAAAATTTTGTCCCAAAATTTAATCGTACAGGCAACAATAAAGAAGTACAAAACACATAAAAATATTTACATCAACGGAACTGCTTAGGGAACTCCTCAAGCATGGTTTGCTCGCGCTCCCATGTGAGCTCTTCTCGGCCACAGTTGTCCCACCGGACTTTGACCATCCAGATCACCTTGTTCCATAACTGCTTGATCTTCGTCTCTTTGATTCGAATGGGCTTGACTTTCGTCTTCAACCCACCATCAGCCAACACTTGATCCACATCAATGACTTGTGTAGGCTCCTGAATAGCCTTCCGCAACACTGATATGTGAAACACATCGTGCAAAACCACTTAGCTCTGCTGAAAAGTCAGACGGTAGGCAACAAACCTTTGAACGGCTTGATCTTCAAATATATTCAATCGCCAACCGCAAACTCAACGTTTTGGGGCTTGACATTGTAGTACTTAGTTTGTCTATCCTGAGCATTCAACAGTCACTCCTGAATCAAACGTATGGTCGAGTTTGCATCTTCGACCTCTTTTCGTTTGTACAGCTTAGTCTCGCATGTTTCCGCCTAAGCTAAAAGTGTATGACACTTCCTATCGTAAAGGGCCTCGATGGGCGTCATTTGAATACTCGCTTGATAGCTATTGTTATAGGCGATTTCAATCATGTAGAGATGGTCCTCCCACCTTTTCCGAAATCTAGGGCACACATACGGAGCATATCCTTCATCGTCCTGTTTGTTGGGTCCATTGTTCTCAATGTCCCTGATTTGTGAGAAGTCAAACAGGTCAATGTCACACACATCAAATGTATTTGATGTGCATTTGAGTTCTTGAGTGCAGGTTAGTCCATACCATATTGATTGGTCATATGGACACAAGAAGTGGTTGCTGGACATAACACAAAAATCTACTAAGTCTACAGGCGTAGAGTGGAGCAAGCTCACTCAACGGCAGAGGTATGGATTCAATAATTGTCTAGTAGAAATTTGCCTAAGTACAAAAGCATTGAGTGTAGTCTACTCACTCAACATCATATACCGCTGAGACGTTGAGACTATCTCAGCCTAACTGAAAGATAGCCAAAAATGATGGCTAAGTACAAAAGCGTTGAGTGTAGTCTACTCACTCAACGTCATACAGCAAAAGGCTGTGAGTCAGGCTGAGTCAGTCTAAGCTTAGAAAAATTGGCTAAAAATGTGGCCAAGTCCACAAGCGTTGAGTGTGGTCTACTCACTCAACGTCATACAGCACAAAGCGTTGAGTGTTGCTGTGTCAGTCAACTTCACAGAAATGTTGAGCAAAAATTTGACTAAGTCCATAGGCGTTGAGTGTAGCTTACTCACTCAACGCCAGATAGCAGAAAAATTATGTAAAGTAGTTTGGCGTTGAGTGGAGCTTACTCTCAACGCCAAGTCAAAAGGCGTTGAGTGTAGCTTACTCTATCAACGCCAGATAACAAAAATTCTGTTAAGTAGTTTGGGGTTGAGTGGAGCTTACTCACTCAACGCCAAGGCACGAAAATTTTTGCTAAGGCAAAAAACGTTGAGTGAGGCAAGCTCTCTCAACGCTCTCGACGGTCTCAACGCCTTGAAGCAGAATTTTGGCTAAGTCCAAAAGCGTGGTTAGCTTGGCTTTGGTCGAGCTCAGATTCGTCGACCTGAGCTCAACGTTCGTCGAACTGAGTCTGGTGTTCGTCGAACTGAGTTTAACAAAATGTCGAGCAAAGTCTACAGTTCATCGAACTGCCTTTAAGATTTCGTCGAGCTCAGCTTCGTCGAACTGAACTCAGCGTTCGTCGAACTGAGCCCGTAGTTCGTCGAACTGATTTTTATGCTCTTGTCGAGCTAAGCTTGTCGTTCGTCGAACGGAGCTCAGAGTTCGTCGAGCTCAATACGAAGACAGACAGAATTTTGTTTAGGTGTTGTGGCGTTGAGTGATTTCTACCCACTCAACTTCTTTGGTACTAATGATTGAATTTTGGCTAAGTTCACAGATGATGAGTCATGCTGACGTCAGCAAAGTCAAAAGTCAACCAAAATTCAAATATTGCGAAAATGGTGTCAGTGACGTTGGCAGGCTAGCTGTTGCTATCTTCTGCAATTACCAAGGATTATTTCATCATTAAGTGCTGGGGCCCACTCACAGCAAAGAGCCGTTGAATCGGGAATGAATGGAAAGCGTGGGCTGATTGGTTAAATCTCGGTCATCAATCCTGTTGGTGGGACCCACTGCTCAATCGGTCAGAGATATAAAGAATCAGATCATCGAATCAAAAGGTGTATTCCTTGTCTAGGTTTTCTGAAAACAAAAGTGCGGATGAACGTCATCTTCTTCCTCGCCATTTTCGTCGAGCCTGAAGAAGTTGTTCTGCACAGAGAACCTTGCTGGGAAAGAGATAGCTGAAGCAATCCCCATCTGCAACAGCAGGATCTGAAGCAAGCAGACCTACAAGTTCTGCAGGGAAAAAGAAAGTTGTTTGAAGAGAGATTCAACTGCCTACATATTGTCTTCAGCAGCAATATCTTGGATATGATATCTGCTCAGTCCAGGGAGAAGGAGACACAGAGCTTGCTCTGGTGTCTTAACATCTCATTCTTTACTTCTGTTTTCTGTAAAGATTCTTGGTGAATCAGGAGTTCTAAGCCTGTTCTATAAAGGCTGAGGTCTTAGTTACCTATGTGTTTGGCTTTGTGCCAGATGATAGGTCTTTGTGACCTGGGTTGTCTTAATGCCTAAGTTGTTGGTCTGTGTGACCTGCTTGGTCATGCGGGATCGGTGTTGTAAGCTGTTAATAAGCTGAGTTCTGAAGTGAGAGCCGAATCTAGCGCACTGTTAGATAGGCGCAGAGGGACAGTGGATGTACCTAAGATTGGAAAACCATTATAAATTTGTTGTGTCGTCTGTGAATGTTATTGAAAGCTGATCTAATCAAATCAACAGACATATTAATCTAATAAACAGATTAGAAAACTTAAACAGAGACAAAAACCTATTCAACCCCCCCCCCCCCCTCTAGGTGTAAAGCTAACCTTGAAAACAAGACTTTCACTGTTGGTCCTTTCGGTCTGACCATCTGTCTGAGGATGAAAGGTCTTGCTAAACTTCAATTTTGTACTCAATAATTGATGGATTAGCCTCCAATCATTTGAAGTGAAACGTCCATCACGGTCACTTACGATGCTCCGGAGCACACCGTGCAATCGTACTATGTTATCAACATAGAGCTTTGCTAGCCTTTCCACAGAATCCTCTTTCCGGTTCGGAATAAAGTGTGACACCTTTGTCAAACGGTCTACGATCACCCAAACGGCGTCGCTCCCATGTTGCGATCTCGGCAATCCGTGCACGAAATCCATCGATGTGTCGTCAAACTTCCATTATGGAATCGGTAAAGACATTAGAAAACCTCCCGGTTTCTAACATTCGGCCTTCACTAGCGCGCAAGTATGACACTTTGTCACATAATGAGTTATGTCTTTCTTCATACTTGGCCATAGAAAAGTGTCTTCATGTTCTTGTACATTTTTGTGCTGTTCGGGTGAATTGAGTACTTAGTATTGTGGGCCTCATACATCAGCTCCTCCCGTAAAGTGCCAACCTTTGGGATGCACAAACGATCACCCCTTCACAAAAGATCATCTTCATACAAGAATTTTGCATTAGACCCATACACGGTCTCCGCCACATAGCGCTTCATTGATGTTGACCAAAATCGCCGAGATGATTTTAAATAAATAAATTTGAAATTTTCTTTTAAAACTTGTAGCGCTAGCGTGAAGCTCTCGAGCAAATGGTAGGCGACAATCGATCTCAGTTTCATAAACGTTCCTATGGGTCTAACAATCGGGCATATTCAGCAATAAAAAATAATAACTGTTCCACAAGCACGCGAGCACAGTATGAACAAGGGCGTTTAAAAAATAACGGCAAAAAGGTTCTACGTTAATTTAAAGGCAAGCTTACCCTGATTTTTTTTTGACATATTCAAATATAGCATAAAATTAACCAAACAGCAAGTGAACTGGAAGGAGGAGGTCACCCTCGGCGCATGAGGCAGCTGACACAGGTCCAAACACAGCATGGGCTCCTGCCGCTATTTCTCGCTCGGCTCGCCAGCATCGGTACATGTACAAACCACAAAGGTGTGGCAATAAAAGAAGGTAATGAGTAAGCTTTTGCTAACCACTATCCACGTACGTGTGGTATAACGACCCCATCCTATACCCGGGGCAGTGGTATTCATTTTCTGCATTTAAGTCAGCAGCAATAGTGTATATAGAAATAAGCCAGAAAGTGCAACGACAAACAAACCAAGCATTAACGCAATACACGTAATCATCACAAACTTAGTAATCTAATAAACAGATTAGAAAACTTAAACAGAGACAAAAACATATTCACCCCCTCCGCTCTAGATGTAAAGTTAGCCTTGAAAACAATACTTTCACCGTTGGTCATTTCGGTCTGACCATTCGTCTGAGGATGAAAGATCTTGCTAAACTTCAATTTTGTACCCAACAATTGATGGATTAGCCTCCAATCATTTGAAGTGAAACGTCCATCTCGGTCACTTACGATGCTCCGGAGCACACCATGCAATCGTACTATTTTATCAACATAGAGCTTTGCTAGCCTTTCCACGGAATCCTCTTCTAGGTTCGGAATAAAGTGTGACACATTTGTCAAACGGTCTACGATCACCCAAACGGCGTCGCTCCCATGTTGCGATCTCGGCAATCCGTGCACGAAATCCATCGATGTGACGTCAAACTTCCATTCCGGAATCGGTAAAGACATTAGAAATCCTCCCGGTTTCTAACATTCAGCCTTCACTAGCGCGCAAGTATGACACTTTGTTACGTATTGAGTTATGTCTTTCTTCATACTTGGCCATAGAAAGTGTCTTCATGTTCTTGTACATTTTCGTGCTGCCCGGGTGAATTGAGTACTTAGTATTGTGGGTCTCATACATCAGCACCTCCCGTAAAGTGCCAACCTTTGGGATGCACAAACGATCACCCCTTCACAAAAGATAGTCTTCATATAAGAATTCTGCATTAGACCCATCCCCGGTCTCCACCACATAGCGCTTCATTGATGTTGACCAAAATCCCCGAGATGATTTTAAATAAATAAATTTGAAATTTTCTTTTAAAACTCGTAGCGCTAGCGTGAAGCTCTCGAGCAAATGGTAGGCGAAAATCGATCTCAGTTTCATAAACGTTCCTATGGGTTTAACAATCGGGCATATTCAGCAATAAAAAATAATAGCTTTTCCACAAGTACGCGAGCACAGTATGAACAAGAGAGTTTAAAAATTAACGGCAAAAAGGTTCCAAGTTAATTTAAAGGCAAGCTTACTCTGATTTTTTTGACATATTCAAATATAGCATAAAATTAACCAAACAGCAAGTGAACTGGAAGGAGGAGGTCACCCTCGGCGCATGAGGCAGCTGACACAGGTCCAAACACAGCATGGACTTCTGCCCGCTATTTCACGCTCGGCTCGCCGGCACCGGTACCTGTATAAACCACAAAGGTGTGGCAATAAAAGAAGGTAATAAGTAAGCTTTTGTTAACCACTATCCACGAACATGTGGTATAACGATCTCACCTTATACCCGGGGCAGTGGTATTCCTTTTTTGCATTTAAGTCAGCAGCAATAGTGTATATAGAAATAAGCCAGAAAGTGCAACGACAAACAAACCAAGCATTAACGCAATACGCACAATCATCACAAACGTTGAAATGCACGTCCATACGTTTCGTGTTCTAATGCCACACTTTCGATGTACTCCTTGAGTCTCATCATCGTCTCTTGTCCCAGACACAGATGGTCCCACCTTGAGCATTCTTCTAGTCCGACCTAAAGTCAAGGACTCTCTTCTATGCCAACGACGAAAGTCAAGTATGTTAAGCACTCTAGTCGAACGACATAGTGCGGGTACAGTTCAGCTCTTTCTCGTTGCTCAAATCGTTGTACCAATAAATAAAAACAATGCGGGTCAGCCTCCCCTTTCCCGTTCATAATACCACTGATGTGGTTCACGGTTGGCACTCACGGCCACCCCAAGCTGGGCACAACAGGCTCCACAGCTCCACAAATTAGCCAACATGTCCCAGATATAGGCCTCAAAAAGCTCCAAGGGAGCTACCGCTGGCGGTAGCGGTAGGGCGGTAACTGACAAAACATTGATTCTGCCCACTATTCTGGGTATTTCTTGGAGTTTGCCTCCAGGACTCCCTGCAACACTCTACAACACTCCGAACACGAAAATGGCATGTCACACGGGGTCTTCTCCGACATGCAAATATCAATATAATCATCACCAATCCAGACCAACTTGTCTGAATGGACAACACACAACATTCATATGTTCGTACTTCAATTTCGAACTTTATATTCAATTTATGTCAGGGACGGACTCAATCGACCCGGAGAAAGTCTAGTCGTACCCAACTTAGCGAAAAAGGGACTTTCATATGCATATATTGAAACAAAAGAGGACACGCACGTCCTAACGAGAGAAGTAAGATCGTTACCCTTGAAAACCACTTTGGCTCCATAGATCAAAAATCCAAACAGATGGAAAGAATCGCATCGGGCCTCTCTCCATAGATCTGGACTCGGCTCATGATTTGGGGCTCTGAAGCTCCGGTAATGGTGGGATCTCTTCTTCTTCCTCTTCCTTTGCTCTCCCCACTCTCTAACTCCTTAGAAAGAAACAGCCCCCAAGTTAAAATGAGGAAGAACCCCCAACTCACGGAATTAAACAAACAGAAGGCACTGCCCACCGTCGGATATTGTTAGAAGTTGACGAACGGCCATGATTCAAAACAGTTTTCTTATATAGCGCGCTACCGCTGCGCAGTAATAATCTACCGCCTCGCGGTACCTCGGACGATGGCTTATTCGGCAAGCCCACCGTTCAAACTCTCCAACCATACGACGACATGTGGCCGCGGCATAACTGTCACCCTACCGCCGCGCAGTACCATACTACCGTCGAGCGGTAGGTGATTCGATGTGTCGTTACGCCGCCTACATTGAAAGGTCCACTACCGTCAGCAGTAACACTACCACCGGGCGGTACCTCACCGAGAGCTATGGCAATTAAATCAGCTACGCTACTGCCGGCGCTAGCACTATCGCCGGACGGTAACATCCAGAGAGCCATTTATGTGTAAAAAAAATTCTGGGGTGTTACATTATGGTCCTCACGCCAACATCAACTCAACAACCTCCCTTCTATTCAATGTGCCCGAGCCTGCGCCCTGAGCTTTGACCCACCAATAGCTATACCAAATTGATTTCTAATTAATTCCTATTTGAATTAACTAATTCCTCTCTGAATTACTTAAATCCTCTTAGAATTAATAATTTAATCTTCTCATTTTAATGAACATTAAGCTTAGTATCGCGAAGGAAGTCTCCCTTTCCTCAACGTTGTGGAAAATGTTGAAGTCATTTCAAGCTTTGACATCTCATCTCAACACCACATTCGACAAATTGGTGACTTCGGAAACTTCGGAAACCCACCTTTCTCAGTGTCGGCTCCCTCGCAGCTCAAGCAAGCAACCACCATTTTCGCCCCAGTATGCCCACATATAAGACCAATGTTTACGCTAGTTGTCTCTTCACCGCTCACCGATATTCTTAGCGCTGCACGGTCTCTTCTCTTGAGTTCTGCTCTGAAGTTTTCCCCAGCCACCTCCCCGACCCAGACGGCCTCCAAAGGCAGCTTCCACCACCACCCATTCTGCCGCCTGCAGCACTGGCACCATCCTTGTCAGCCCCGCTCCCCCAATTTCCGCTCAAACAACTCTGACCACATCGCTGCCTCTGCGGGCTACCAGTACTCTGCTAGCCCCTTTGGCCTCATAATCATTGCTTCCTCTCATAGCACCACCATCCCGCCGAACCCGTTCCTTACGTCGTCCATGGTTTCTCCGTCCACCTTACAGTTGTTGTTCACCGCCGCATTGCAGATCTCGTCGGAACCCTTCTTTCCACCGTATGTTGTCCCTTCGACGGCCTTGTTATTGTTGTCACGTGCCGCACCATCGGCCCCACCAAACCCATTCCTGTTGCTGACCATCATTTCGCTGACTGCCTTACCTCCAATGTTCACGGTCGCTCTGTCGGTCGAATTCCTTCCCCATCCATTGTTCCTTCGGTCACCCTGCCACGACGGCCTCTTGCAACTCGTCCTCACAACGACGCCGCCACCTCTCCGCGCCATCAGGGCTATCACGACGCGCTACCAAGCATTGTTCTAGCAGGAAATCAAGGAGCCCGAGGAGTTGATCATCCTACTAGAATTCGAGCTTGAGGACAAGCTTCATTTCAAGGACGGGTGGAGTGTTATGGTCCTCACGTCGTTCGTTATTTACTATTAGAGTATTTTTATATTAAGTCGTATTGTATTGAGTCGAGTATGAATCGATTCAAGTTATGTAGTTTGTAATGTGTTTAATATTTCACATAGTTTCATGGTATCGAGCATTTACACATGCCCGTGGGCCTTAATTAAGGAGGAATTCAGCATTTACCATGCTGAATTTTTTTGGAAGAGCATGTGCAAACATGTACAAGCTTTCATTGCACCTTGCGGCATGTGTCAAAATGATAAAGCAATCACCTTCTCCCCGACGGTTTCTTGCATCCCATACCAATCCCAAAAAAAATTGGGTCACTATGTCTATTGATCTTGTCGAAGGGCTGCTCACATTTCACGAAAAGTCCGTCCTTATGGTGTTTGTCGATCGTTTCTCTAAGGGGCCCAATTCAATGCATTGGGGCGGCCTCTTCTTGCAGAAAACGTTGCCCGAATATTTTTTCAAGAGATTTTTTGTTTACATGGCATGCCCAAGACCCTAGTGTCGAATCGAGACAAGGTTTTGACAAGTAATTTTTTTAATTACATCACCGGCGATCGACCACAGGATTGGCCCCAGTGGCTACAATGGATTGAGTATTGTTATTACACAATGTACCACACGACAATCCAAACCACCCCCATTCTGTCTCATCTATGGCCGAGATCCTCCTAGCCTCTTGTCCCACACGGGTGGCACCACCTTGCTGGATTATGTAGATCGCAAGTTGTGGGATCGTGACGAGTTCTTGCTAGCAACCCAGGAAAGTCTACTACAAGCTCAAACCCGCATGGCGCTAGCCTACGACTGTGCGCAACGTGAGCTTGCCTTCACTATCGGCGATTGGGAGTAGGTTCGTCGTCTATCTTTCCATCAACTGTCCGTCACCAAGCCGCCTTCCACCAAATTGGGTCTGACGTATTTTGGGCCAATTCAAATAAGAGGCCACATTGGAGATGTTGCCTAACAGCATAGCTTCCCAGCGGATGCCCACATTCACGACATCTTTAATGTCTCGCAACTCAAACCGTTTGTGGGGCCTCCTCCAATCTCTCCCTTGGTTTGGATTCTGGCGCAGCTTGCGGACAAGCTGCATGCCCACGGGGGCGGTGATGTTATGGTGCCCAATGAGACGAACCCGCGTTGGGGCCGCACGTACCAACGTTGCCTCCACGCGACGGAAGCATGAACTTTATCGTTGTTTCTTTTAATATTTTCCCATACTTGAGCATATTATTTTATCATGTGCCTTTTAAATATTGTATCACTTGTTTCTCTAGTATGGTTTTCCCACTTGTAGTATGCCCAAGTGGGGGCATGGACCTTGGGTTAGACCGGCCAAACGATCCGGCTGGTTGGACATTGTTATACCAAAAATCATCTCCTAACTCACTATTCCCCCTATCTCTCCCTCTATCCTTTTCCTTTTCTCGGGAAACGAAGCCCTAGCCGTAAATCTTCCAGCTCTCGCGTGTGAAGGACTTCACCCATTGCCTCTGCTCCTTGTTGTTTTCTTCCTCCCCTCTTTTGCAGAAGTTCGATCTCTCCCTCCTCAGTCAACCATTGTGCCACCGAGTCCAAGGAAGGGGCCTAGCAACCCCCTTTGGGATTTCCCTCTCTTGAGCCTACCACCCCATCCCAATTAGGAGCTCATAACAGTGTGATTGGTCTAACTTTATGTTCAATTAAAATACTAAACGTGGGAAATTACATAACAGTTAAAAATCTAAAAAAACAAAGGGAAATATATTACCATTTTTTATACTCACCATCATAACTTTATGTTCAACTAAAAGTCTAAAGGTGGACTAATACATAACAGTTAAAAATGAAAAAAAATGACTTTATACAAATAACACCGAAGCTACCCCAAGCTTCATACCTTTTGTATCAGAACCCCAATGTTCAAGACCAAAATTCACAAAATCCTTAAGGATATTTAGCCTTTCTCCGGAACTGATATCCCAGTGACTTTGTTCCTTAATTTCAGTAAATATCCAGGGCTGCAAAGAGATTGCATGAGTAAGTAGTGATTCAAATCATCAGAAACCTCAAGCAAAAAGATAACATGGATAGAGATAATAAACCTTGATTAAAGCACCACGGGCAACCATGCAAGTAGAAAGTTCAGGGCAGTCAGAGATATGTTTATTATAATCACAGTAGGAAAATATATCACCATTTCCAAGCACTTGGAGATCAGATGGAGCATTTTTTTTACACTCATAAATATAATTCCAATCAGCAAGCTTGCTATACCGTTGCTGCCTAGAACGACCATGCACAGTTATTGCAGTGGCTCCCCAGTCATAAATATTTGAAATAAGAGAGTCAATCCGATTCCTTCCTTCAAAAAAACCTGTTCGGACCTTTAAGCAGGAAAATAATAAAAAAGACAAATCAGATCATAGTAAAATGTACATCATAAACATATCAGAAAATAGGGGTAATAATGGATGAGTGATTTTCTCTGGATCAGGAAGGATATGATAAAAGCGTTTGGTTAACTCAATTTGGTGAAGGGATTAACCTTAATAGTTAATGGCAGCCCAGTTGTTCCACTGGCTGCTTGAATAATGCCCTTCATCCTCATGGGTTTCATGAGAAGAGAAGATCCGGCACCTTTATTAACAATAACATCAATAGGGCACCCCATATTGATGTCAATGAAGTCAGAATTGCATTGCTGATCAATAAGTTCAACAGTACGGGCTACAGTGTCTGGATAAGCTCCACAAATTTGTACTCCAAACATGTCCTCTGATGAATGCCTCCTTAACAATGCCCATTCAGAAGCATGTCCCTATTGACATCATAATCAACAGCCATTATATCAGAAGTTTGTCATTAGTAAATGCATGTAAAAAATTTTAAAAAAACATAAAATGGAAAACAGAACTGCACTCATAAGTTTATTGCATTCAACAATGCCCATTCAGAAGCTTGCCCCTATTGCCATCAAAATCAACAGCGATTATATCAGAAGTTTGTCATTAGTACGTGTATGTAAAAAAATTTTAAAAAGACAAAATGGAAAACAGAACTGACTCGTAAGTTTATCGCATTCATGCAGCATTCCATATATTAAAAAGCGTACATTTTTTCATATTTTAACCAATCACCCTAACATTCCCACTCAAGTTGAGCCTCAAATTCCATTGTGCATAAATTGCATAGTGTAGAAAATTGGAATACAAAGTAGAATAATTTTTATTACTTCATATATCAACCTTACATACAAGTATTTCTACACATTTATAGGACGGAGGAGTGAAATTTCAACTCCAAACCAAGATGTGGGACTAATCTATGCATAAGAAAAGAGAGCATTTACATGAGATTAGTCATAGTTTGTCTACACTACCATGCAAGTTGGAGCATACAAATTGTAGGCGCAGAGCTTGAAAATGAACTGTCAGCATAGCGGACGTGGTAAGGCCTTGGCGAGAACAACAGGTACATATCAAAAATCAAATTTGTGAAGTTGAACTTTCTTCCGGATGAAATGACAACGTCTTCGATATGCTTGGTATGTTCATAGAAAATAAAATTATCAACGATATGGATGACAGTTTGACTATCGCAGTAGACAACGGACAAAGATCCAAAGTTTTACACCAAGATTAGTAAGAAGAATTTCCAACTACGTGAGTTCAGAGAAAGAAGATGTCATCGAACGATAATAATACTCCGCAGAGGTGCATGCAGCTACCGTCTACTTTTTTCTTTGCCAAGTGACCAGGTGCCCACCAAAATATGTGCAGTACCCCTAGTAGACCAATGATCATCGAAGGAGCTGATATAGTCCACATAAAATAAAAAATTAATGATAAAGAGGAGGGATTATACATAAGCCATTGTCCCGAAACATTTTTACAATACCGAAGGATTCTGATGATCTAATTTTAGAAAATGATTTTTGAGATAAAATAAAGAACACAGATAGTATGATAACAGTGTTATGCCCTCAAGGGAGTGGGATCCCTGATTAGTAATCATATCTTATTCACTTTTGAAAGTCAAGGGTAGCTACTCACCTAGAGGAGGGGGGTGAATAGGTGTTTTACTTAATTTTGATTTTCTTGATGTTTTCTTTTAAGAGCACATTTATAAAGTAAACCAAAGAAATCAAACCACAGGTTCACAACACACAGAGATTTATAGTGGTTCTCCAAGAATTGGTACATCCACTTTCCCCTTCACCTAACTAGTAGAGAGGAAGCTTAGGCCAAACTTCACAAAATATTTTTTCAGATCCTCAGATCTTTCAACTCAGGAACGCAAGTTATCTACCTCAGACCTTCACACAGGTCCTACCACTCAGATCTTCAATCACAAGATCCTACAGCTCAGATCTTCAATCACAAGATCATACAGCTCAGAACCCTCACAGATCCCACAACACAGGCCCAACACAAGCCCAACAACTCAGGTTCCACACAAGCCCTACAACTCAGGCTTGACACAAGCCCTACAACTCAGATCTAAAAAAATTCTACATGTAAAAAAATTTGCAAAGTTATGACTCAATTAGACACGAATTAAGTCTTCAGTAAGAAGCACTGGATAGGCTTCCTTCTTCTCTTCCTTGATCAACACTTGAAAGAGTTGGCTTGATTGTATTGAAGTCTTGAACAGGAACCTTGACAGAAAGAATATTCTTCAGAAAAGATATTGCAGAGCAGGTCTTGGAAGAATCTCTTTTTGATGCTTGCGGTGACTGGAGAAATGAATTCCCTATGAATATTTGATCACTAGTCAAAAACTTTCACAAAAAACTTGGAGTAAAAATTGCGTGAAGGGTCTCTGTGAGAAATATATATTTTTCTCATTTTTAAGTCCACTTTTTATAGTGGACTTGGACAGCAGAGAGCTTTGAGTCTGATAGAGAATTCTTCAATGGCTAGCAAACTCCTTCGGCAAAAATCCAAATATGAAATCTTCAAACGGCTAGCGATTTCTGTCTAAGGAAGAATTTGAAATATGGAATTATTCTCCAATGAATGAAAATATTCTTTCCCTTCGGCAATCCCAGGAATTATGCAACAAATCCCGTCTTTCAAATTTATTCAAATCCTCTGCGCAATTCGCGCCTAAATTTATGGAGATAGCCGTTGTGCCACGTGTCAGGCTGGTGAAAAGTTTTCTAAGTGACTTTGACGTGATGTCATAGACAAGGACTTATAGCCATAATGGTTTGTATGTCTTCAGGTCAGAACACACTAAGGACTTATATGGAAACACCTGACACTTAGCCGTTTTAAGTCTGTCGAAAAAATTTTGTCACAGTGCAGTCGACAAAGTGCTCAACGATGTAGTCGATGCAGTCGATAAACTTCTCAATGATGCAGTCGATGCATTCAATAAAATACTTGAGCTTGAACTCGATGCAGCCGAACTTTTCCTTAGCCATGAAGTCGATGCAATCGAACTTTCCTTAGCCATGAAATCGATGCAGCCGGACTTTTCCTTAAGCATGAAGTCGACGCAGTCGAACTTTTCCTTAGGCATGGATTCGATGCAGTCGAACTTTTCCTTATACATGAAGTCGATGTGGTCGAACTTTTCCTTAGACATGAAGTCGATGCAGTCGAACTTTTTCTCAGACAAATTCTTGTTTCTTCCTCTGATTTCTTTTAACCTTAGTGGTTTTCTCATAATAGTGACATGTTTAGTGTATGATTAGGACAGAGGTCAACATGAGTTCTGCTGCTTGAGGAATTACAAGGGCAAAACCCTATTTGGGTGACCATGAGACTAACAGTACTTTAGTCATGCATTTTACTTTAACCTGTCACACCAAAACTCAAACATCTCATCAAATACAAGATGTTTATTGTCATCTTTATGCCTTCTTCAAATTAGTAATATTGGGGACAATATTCCCAACAATCTCCACCTTTTAAAAAAGTCAGAACCTCATATAACTATATCCATAGATACACAAAAATGAAATAAAGACAGATTTTGACAGAGAAATATTCCACTTTATATTAACAAGATCAAACATAGTGAGATCTACATTTGAATTAGAAAAGTTAAAACGGCCCAAAACCATAAGTTAGGTCAGCCCAATGATCTCAGCACTTCAGAAATCTTCTAGTTATAACTGAGCCAAGAGAGAACAAGGTTCTTCTGTAGGTTGGGGAGTTGGGGCTAGGGGTGCAAACGAGTCGAGCTCGAGTCGAGCTTGGCAAAATTTCCAAGCTCGAGCTCGAGCTCGAGCTTTTCATTTCGAGCTCGAGCTCGAGCTCGAGCTCGACGAGCTCATTTTTCTCAGCTCGAGCTCGAGCTCAAGGCCAATTTTTCGAGCTCGAGCTCGAGTTTCGAGCTCGCGAGCTTGAGCTCGAGCTCGAGCTGCTCGCGAGCTTTTGAGCTCATGAGCTTTATTTTCTTATTATTTTCTTATTTTTTCTTATTTTTTAATTATTTTTTTAAAAAATGTATAAATAAAAAGCTCGCGAGCCGGCTCGCGAGCTCATGAACAACATTAGATGAGCTCGAGCTCGACTCGTAATCGAGCTCGAGCTTGACAGGCTCGAGCTCGAGTCGAGCTTTTTTCGAGCCGGCTCATCGAGCTTTCGAGCCGGCTCAACTCAACTTGCACCCCTAGTTGGGGCTTGTGGCTCAGCTTCAGCAGCTTACTGGGAAGTACCTACAGGACCCTCATAATCTTCATACAAATAATCAGGGGTTGACTATTGTGAGGTTCCCATGTTAGTGTATTCTTCTTCTAGTACACTCTTTCCTTTCCACAATACCATGGAGGAAAACTATATAAAGGTTTTCTCCTTCAACAGAAAGAGATGATCAATCACAACCAACTAACAACAACTAAGAGAGAAGTAATTATACAGAAGATTTTCGACAGAAGATCTAGAAGAAGTTAGAGAGAGGGAGCTCCATCTAAGAAGAGCAGTTGTTGAACCAGGCTGCAAAGAAAGATTCAGATTGATATTTGGATCTTAAGTCAGAAGGTGATTGAAGATCAACTTCACAGAAGATTCAACCCTACTGAGTTCAGATTCAAGAAGCTTTGAAGAAAGCTAAGGGAGGTTGATCTCTGCAAAGTTCTTCCAAGAACTCATCAAGAAGCCAACCAACCCTTCTCACTCTATCTGGGTTGTGGTTAATTACTTTGTAAACATTATTTTCTGTAGGATCCTAATGGATCTGAGTTGTAAGTCTAAACTTATAAAGGCTGAGGTAGGGATTTTGAGCCTGAGTGTAGGAGAATCTATTCTCTGAGTGTAGGTCTTGTTGAAGACTGAGTGGTAGGGCTTTGTGCCTGAGTTGTAGGAGACTGTGTTCTCTGAGTGTAGGCCTTGGTGAAGGCTGAGGTAGGGCAGTTTGCCTAAGTTGTAGGAGTGGGGACACTCTGAGTTGTAGGAACCTATTTGGGGTTCTGAGCTGTAAGATCTGAGAATCTGAGGAGAAGTGCAGAAGTTAGGCCGAATCTAGTACACTACTAGATAGGCGAAGGGGGAAAGTGGATGTACCCAGACCTTGGAGAACCACTATAAAATCTGTGTGCACTCTGTGAATGTTTATTGCTGTGATTGTTGTATTGTGTTAGCAGTAGACTTTGCAATTTCTAGTTAATATCAGAACAGCTTTTCTGCCTTAGAAGAAAAATAGGAATTACATCTATTTACCCCCCTCTAGGTGGTTAGGCATTATTTATTTCAAGTGGTATCAGAGCCAGGTTACTCAAGAAAGGACTTAACAGTCAGAGTGAGATCCTTAAGGCAGATTTAAGAATCAAGAAAGAATCAAGAAAATGGGTTCTAGTGAAAATCACAAGGAGCTGGGGTCAATGAAATTGCCAATATGTAGAAAAGAGATATTTGGCATATGGAAAGAGAGGGTCAGACTCTTTATGCAAGCTTCTGACCCAAGGATATATATTACAGTCAAAGAAGGCTCATATGTGCCAATGAAGATATCCATTCTGGATGCAAATCAGAAAACTCCAAAGGACTTTTCTGAAATGACTAAAGATGAAATCATGTTGCCCACTATGGACAAGAGAGCCCAGAATATAATTGTTAGTGTCATTGATGATTCAACATTTCAGAACTTAATTCATTGTAAAACCTCTAAAAAAATGTGGGACACATTAATAGTCTATATGGAGGGATCAGAGGAAGTAAGACAAGATAGGAAGTCAATGTTAAATCAGGAATTTGAAAGCTTCAGACAAGCAAAGTCTGATAGCATTACAGAATGTTACAAGAAGTTTTATAGGATTGTTAATAAGTTGATGTCCTATGGAAGAGACTTCAGCAACTATGAGCTGAATTACAAGTTCTTAAGATCCCTGACTAAGGACTGGGACACCAAGATTTGTGTCATTAGGGAGGTGGCCAAGCTTGCTGATATACCTCCTCCAACTTTGTTTGGTAAACTGGAGAAGTAAAAAAGAACCCGTCACTTACTAGTAGTAATCTGAGGAGTCCCCGTGATCATGGGTGGCACGAAGAGAACCAGTAGAGGGAAGAGAATCTGGAGGAGCACTCCTACCGGAGGATACGTCTAGAGTTTCAACTCTTCCCGACATAGCAAGCGAGAGAGAAAAAAATTGAGCTGCTAAATTAGAGAAATCTCACTCATAAAATGAGGAGAAGCCACGAAGGAGAGTAATCATGCAAGGAACGAAAGAGACATTCCTGCAAGAAGGGGAAGCTGGTGCCGGAGGAGCAATCCCTGCATGGAACCGGCATCAAAAAGAGCTCAAGCAGCCATGGGAATGAGGAGAACGACTGGTGCCGACCGGATTTTGCAGGAAGAAGAGGGAGCGGAAGAGCAATAGGGCTCGGCGAGAGAGGGAAAGTGAGCGACTATCGGAAGCGAGAGAGTCGCTGCTAGAAGGAGGGTTCGGCGAGTGAAGCAAAGCACGGAAGAAGCAACGCGAGAGGGGCGACGCGGGCTTCAGAAGACGCGAAGCGACATTAGGGCGAGACGTGGGCTACGGCGAGATGCGGGCTATAAAAGGAGGGCTCTGCGGGATGGAGGGCTCGGCGAGACGCGGGATACGTGTCACGACCCGTCTCGACATAAGTCAGAGTGCGCTTCGGGCGGGCCGTGATGCCACAGGCATGGGCGAAAAGAAATCCATGTCTGCTAAGGCGGGTGCAGAGAACACTGAAAATAGCTTTAAAGTAGTTATTTTTGGGGAAAACATGTTTTTATTTTTTATGCGGAAACTTTCAAAATTTTAAATGCATATGTATTTTGTAAAATTCATGTTTTACAGGCTACTACTATAATTTTCATGTCATTATGATGCAACAGAGAGTGCACATGCGTTATTTTTGGGGAAAACATGTTTTTATTTTTTATGCGGAAGCTTTCAAATTTTTAAATGCATATGTATTTTGTAAAATTCATGTTTTACAGGCTACTACTATAATTTTCATGTCATTATGATGCAACAGAGAGTGCACATGTGTTATATTCAGATTCTAGTACACAAATATTTATATAGCCAAGCAGTTGTCCATGATATCAGAGAAAATGTCTGACTGCAATTATTACATAAAAGAATTATTTGACAGAAAAAGAAAGGTAAACATAGAACCTGAAACTTGAAGCAGACCGGGCTCGAGGACCTGGAGGCGCTGACACGAAAGGTAAGGTAATTCCAAAACACAAAGGAAAAGCCTCAGAACATTGAAATAAACAGAATGAGCAAAGTAAATTACAGAACAGTAATAGAAGCAGAAAAGTATGAGTACCAGATTCTCATGAAGCAAAACTATCCGGGACAAACAAACAAAAAGCTAAACAGATCAAGTTAGTTTATTTGACTACTTCGGAGAATAGCTTAAAATTATTCATGTAATAGGTTGTAAGCTGTGATCGATGAAGGGTGTAGGTGCTATAGCGGACGCATATGGCTCACGATCAGATCTGAGTGCAAGTCTTATCGGAAAGGTAATCCTGTTTGTCGTGACCATGCCAACAGACAGATGCCCAGTTAAACGCTACAGTTCAAGGATTCGCTTACAACCACGGATTTGTTTTCATGTTTCATACGAGATTATTTATCATATTATTTTATGACGATATTATGAGAGGAAACTTCAGATCGTGATACAGATTCACGTCAACGCGAAAGATTGGAAATAAGTTTTTACTCGGGTCTTACAATCAGACAGACATCAGAAACCAGACAGACATCAGAAATCGGAAAATTTTTCGAGTAAAAAGCAAAGGTAAGTTGAAGTGTATTGGATCGGAGATGTCAAAAATTCTCCTCGGTTAACAGTTTCTAGGGCACAGTTATCTTCCAAGAAAAACATGCGTTCACTACCGAGCATGATATCGAATCATCAAACATATATTTGTTATCCATAATTCGTTACAAATGTGATTTTTCCAATTCAAAAGTGTGTATGGTACGAGCGTGACATAACTCAACCATCTTTAAATCCCTAACCAGGAGCCTTAACAATGATCATTCAAATCTATTAATGATCGTACTCACGCTTACTGTCCTCATTTTATTCATCAAATAAAAATATAAGTCCTCAAATTGAATATTCAATTAACTATCATTTACTAACTCGTCTCTCAATTACTCAAATATCATTATTTATATTCACGACTCGTGCTAATTATATCGCATGAACCTCAAACTATGAACAAGTCTAATAAATGATTAAATATCAAAATTTAACTGACAACAAGCTATCAAAGGTTGATTCATATAAACATGAGATAAGACAAACAATTAAGTTCAATGTTTGCAAGAGAGAGGTGATCTCTACTTGCCTGAAGAGGCTGAATCTGACAGAGACGGCTAACCGACGGTAGCAAAAACAGGAACCCTACTTTGAACCTATACAAGAACGATGAAAGCGACAAAGCAAATCAACATCACACTAACATAGGCATGAATCGATATATAACTAGATCAAGAGGGGGCTAAGAAATTTACCTCCATCATGAGTGAGGAGACGAGAGATACCACACAGAAGCGGAGACTTGGCGATGTTTGGGTTAGGGGAAACCCTAATTCGGAGAGAACTTGGAGCGATTCCACCACTAAATCTGAGGAGCGGCGCTGGAAAAACACGCATAGAAGGGTTAGACTATAGCAAAGGGGGCAAAAATCTGAAAAACAAGATCTACACAATTATTTGGAGCCAAATAATTCCCATGAAAATTACAGAACTAAAAAGAGCGGGAAAAGAGTGAGTTTCTTACCCAATGGGAACAAATCCAGGCTCACGGAGGAGAGGAAACCAAACCCTAGTTGTTCCCCGCCGCAAATCTCAGTCGAAAAGAAGAGGGAGCGGCTATCGGAGGAAGAGAAGGCGAGATATGAAGTTTCTGCCCCTTAGGAGAAAGTAGGTGGCTGCCTACCAAATCAAGGGGGAAGATCGCTGTCGTCGGCCTGAGGGAGAAGGAGCAGAGGCTGTCGGCCCTTGCAAGGAAAGAGCTGAAGCAGTCAGCCATGGCAGGAGGAAGAGAGGCCGACCACAGGAAGAGGGGAAGCAGTCGGCGGCCACGACAGGGGAAGCAGGAGACGGAATCGGCGCGGAAGCGGAAGGAGAAAACCCTAGATGTTATCTCCCACAAATCTCGATCAAGACGAAGATGGGGAGGGCTGCTGCTGATGGCTTGGGGAGATACAGGCGGAGGCGACAACATCGGCGCCAGGAGACGGGGCAGAAGTCGGGATCGGGGAGGGCGGCCGAGCGGATGACGAGTTTGCGTAAACAGGAGGTTTGCAGAAATCGGGGTTGGCTCGGTTAGGTTTAATATAAGAGGGGGGTGGGGGTTAGGTAGGAATTAGATTAGGTTTTATTTTAATATTATTATTATTATATATGTTTTAAAAAAAATGGGTTGTTACATTTTCCCCCACTTAGAAAGTTTCGTCCCGAAACTTCCCTGAGAAACTCTGAATGGGGGCAAAAACAACGAAGATTCAGACGACATTCATCCAACAAGTTTTGCAGATCAAGGCACTTTATAGTAACGACCTAGGGAGGACCCCTAGCGCCGCTCGGCCCACCAGCAGCCCATGGAGGACTCATGGCGCCATGGTGGTACAGCCGGAATCTACAAGACATAGAAGTTAACTATGAATATAAAGAAATCGAGAGGAGAACAAGCGCGGAGGCTTACTAAGATCGGATTCAAGTTCACAGGAGAACTCTTTAATCATAGCGGTTTCGGACAGACGCGAAAGATTGACTTCAAGGAGCACAGAAATTGCTTCAGTTAGCTCAAAATTGAAAGTTAAGACTCGAGAATCCGAAAGCGAGAAAAGTCCTTACACGAAGCGAAGATAGAACATCGAAGAGGAGAAGGAACTGAATGACAATTGATTGTCTGCAGAAGCGAGTAATCACAGAGATGGAAGAACACAAATCAACGCTGAAGAAATACAGCGGAGCAATTCACAAAAAGAAACTCATTTCTCACTGACACTCAGAAGCTAACTAGGAAGGGGATACAGGATAACCATATAAGATTGACAGACGCGCGAAACAGGAAGGACTAATTACGAATATCGGGGAATTGAATTTAGAGATTTAAACGCATTCTCTACTGTCAAGTACGTAAATTATGTATTAATTACAGCATTTTCATTGGACAACTCTAGGCAATAATCATGCAAGAGCAACAATGTGAATATGCGTGATGTCAAGCAGATAGTAAATCCATGTGTGTATAATCATTATTGTTGTTCTTGGCTTAACACTTGTGCAATGATTTATGATATGCATGCAAATGAATGGATACACATGCCATGTTAAGGCCCATATCACTTAACATATCATGCATATTAGGACTCTAATGTCAGCGCACTTGAAAATATTAAACCGCACATATAATTTAATATTCGCAAGCGGTGTATATCCTAGTGGAAATTCATATGCACAAAAATGTTAAGTTTGTCCATAACCCCTTAACATTCGTGTGTATACTACTCATGCTTATGAGTGAGTGTGTGCGTGTTTCAGCCGCGAACAACAAATAATGACAAGCTGAGTGAAGCAATGATGTATGCTTATATATATATTTATTTATTTATAATAAATTTCAAAATATTTGATAATTACAAAATACTTTATCTTTTAAAACAAACCTGGCTCTGATACCAACTGTCACGACCCGTCTCGACATAAGTCAGAGTGCGCTTCGCGCGTGCCGTGATGCCACAGGCATGGGCGAAAAGAAATCCATGTCTGCTAAGGCGGGTGCAAAGAACACTGAAAATAACTTTAAAGTAGTTATTTTTGGGGAAAACTTGTTTTTTTTATGCGGAAGCTTTCAAAGTTTTAAATGATATGTATTTTGTAAAATTCATGTTTTACAGGCTACTACTATAATTTTCATGTCATTATGATGCAACAGAGAGTGTACATGCGTTATATTTAGATTCTAGTACATAAATATTTATATAGCCTAGCAGTTGTCCATGATATCAGAGAAAATGGCTGATTGCAATTATTACATAAAAGAATTATTTGACAGAAAAAGAAAGGTAAACATAGAACCTGAAACTTGAAACAGACCGGGCTCGGGGACCTGGAGGCGCTGACACGAAAGCTAAGGCAATTCCAAAACACAAAGGAAAAGCCTCAGAACATTGAAATAAACAAAATGAGCAAAATAAATTACAGAACAGTAATAGAAGCAGAAAAGTATGAGTATCAGATTCTCATGAAGCAAAATTATCCGGGACAAACAAACAAAAAGCTAAACAGATCAAGTTAGTTTATTAGACTACTTCGGAGAATAGCCTAAAATTATTCATGTAATAGGTTGTAAGCTGTGATCGATGAAGGGTGTAGGTGCTATAGCGGACGCACATGGCTCCCGATCAGATCTGAGTGCAAGTCTTATCGGAAAAGTAAGTCTGCTTGTCGTGACCATGCCAACAGACAGATGTCCAGTTAGACGCTACAGTTCAAGGATTCGCTTACAACCACGGATTTGTTTTCATGTTTCATACGAGATTATTTATCATATTATTTTATGACGATATTATGAGAGGAAATTTCAGATCGTGATACAGATTCACGTCAACGCGAAAGATTGGAAATAAGTTTTTACTCGGGTCTTACAATCAGACAGACATCAGAAACCAGACAGACATCAGAAATCGAAAAAATTTTCGAGTAAAAAGCAAAGGTAAGTTGAAGTGTATTGGATCGGAGATGTCAAAAATTCTCCTCGGTTAACAGTTTCTAGGGCACAGTTATCTTCCAAGAAAAACATGCGTTCACTACCGAGCATGATATCGAATCATCAAACATATATTTGTTATCCATAATTCGTTACAAATGTGATTTTTCCAATTCAAAAGTGTGTACGGTACGAGCGTGACATAACTCAACCATCTTTAAATCCATAACCAGGAGCCTTAACAATGATCATTCAAATCTATTAATGCTCGTACTCACGCTTACTGTCCTCATTTTATTCATCAAATAAAAATATAAGTCCTCAAATTGAATATCCAATTAACTATCATTTACTAATTCGTCTCTCAATTACTCAAATATCATTATTTATATTCACGACTCGTGCTAATTCTATCGCATGAACCTCAAACTACGAACAAGTCTAATAAATGATTAAATATTTAAATTTAACTGACAACAAGCTATCAAAGCTTGATTCATATAAACATGAGATAAGACAAAATAATTAAGTTCAATGTTTGCAAGAGAGAGGTGATCTCTACTTGCCTGAAGAGGCTGAATCTGACGGAGACGGCTAACCGACGGTAGCAAAAACAGGAACCCTACTTTGAACCTATACAAGAACGATGAAAGCGACAAAGCAAATCAACATCACACTAACATAGGCATGAATCGATATATAACTAGATCAAGAGGGGGCTAAGAAATTTATCTTCATCATGAGTGAGGAGATGAGAGATATCACACAGAAGCGGAGACTTGGCGATGTTTGGGTTAGGGGAAACCCTAATTCGGAGAGAACTTGGAGCGATTCCACCACTAAATCTGAGGAGCGGCGCTGGAAAAACGCGCATAGAAGGGTTAGACTATAGCAAAGGGGGCAAAAATCTGAAAAACAAGATCTACACAATTATTTGGAGCCAAATAATTCCCATGAAAATTAGGGAACTAAAAAGAGAGGGAAAAGAGTGAGTTTCTTACCCAATGGGAACAAATCCAGGCTCACGGAGGAGAGGAAACCAAACCCTAGTTGTTCCCCGCCGCAAATCTCAGCCGAAAAGAAGAGGGAGCGGCTGTCGGAGGAAGAGAAGGCGAGATCTGAAGTTGCTGCCCCTTAGGAGAAAGTAGGTGGCTGCCTACCAAAGCAAGGGGGAAGATCGCTGTCGTCGGCCTGAGGGAGAAGGAGCAGAGGTTGTCGGCCCTTGCAAGGAAAGAGCCGAAGCAGTCAGCCATGGCAGGAGGAAGAGAGGCCGACCACAGGAAGAGGGGAAGCAGTCGGCGGCCACGACAGGGGAAGCAGGAGACGGAATCGGCGCGGAAGCGGAAGGAGAAAACTCTAGATGTTATCTCCCACAAATCTCGATCAAGACGAAGATGGGGAGGGCTGCTGCTGATGGCTTGGGGAGATACAGGCGGAGGCGACGACATCGGGCCAGGAGACGGGGCAGAAGTCGGGATCGGGGAGGGCGGCCGAGCGGATGACGAGTTTGCGTAAAAGGGAGGTTTGCAGAAATCGGGGTTGGCTCGGTTAGGTTTAATATAAGAGGGGGGGGGGGGGTTAGGTAGGAATTAGATTAGGTTTTATTTTAATATAATTATTATTATATATGTTAAAAAAAATGGGTTGTTACAATACGAAAGAAGCGACTCGGACTTGGAGCGGAGGGAAGCGGCGGGACACATGATTAGGGTTTTTTTCGTAGCCCTCATACCATGTTGAATGTTGGAAAATAGAAAAATGAGAGGTTCAATTCATGAAAAGGAGCTCTCTCCTATTATATAGGAGGGATATACAAAATGAGCAATAATGTGAATAACGTAAATCTAACAAATACACTCAAGCAAGAGAAGCAATAAATAAAAGACAAACCATCGGTGACTAGCTAGAGAAGCAACAAAGGATGATCTCAAACATCAATATGAATAACATCAAGAAAATCATGCTAGGAGAAAAAAAAATATTTGGACTATGGCGTACATATTTAGACATTTTGCATACATCATAGACAAAATGGCTTAAAGAGATTAAAACATAAAAAATAACTTGAGAAGATGCCTGGCGGAGGAATGTCAAAGATGTTGATGCCATCGACGCGGATTCTCAAGTGAAGGGCGAGGAAAATTGTAAAGAACTGGAAGGACACGAGAGAAGCGGGGAAGATGAAGAGTTTGGAGAGAAATAGACGATACGTCGAGAAATTAGGGCATAAATAATTTTGTTAGTCGACGTAGAGTCGATTTCTTTTTGATGTATACATAAGTATGATAACCGGCGGATGCGTTGAATGAAATCAACGTTGCGTAGAATGGATTCAATATTCTTCATAAGAACCGTCTTTTAGACGTTACGTCGAATAGAATTTGACGTTCCGTCGATTTTATTTGATGTTACGTTGAGTGCAGACTTAAAAATTTAAGTCTTATGCAGATTTTTTCCAGTAATATTCGTAGTTAAAATTAAGACATATAAGATTACTGAGCTTTATCAAGCATACTCAAAACATTGATAAAATAGTTGTATTTTGTTTCATCAAAAGGTTTAGTGAAAATATCTGTCTTCTGATTTTCAGAAGTCACGTATTCTAGGAAAATTTTTCTTTTTTCAACATTGTCTCTAAGAAAGTGATATTTTATCTCTATATGTTTTATCATGTTGTGCAAGACAGGATTTGATGCAATTGAGATAGCACTTGAATTATCATAGAATATTGTGGAATTAAAATAAATTATAATCAAGTAATTGATTATGCATCCATAAAATCTATGAACAACAGCTTCCAACAGCAATAAATTTTGTTTATGCTGTATAAGTGGAGACTGATGTTTGCTTCTTATTGAACCAAGATATCATCTAGTACCTAGGAATTGACAAGTTCTTGTGATACTTTTTCTATCCAATCTACATCATGCATAATCAGCATATGAGTAACCATATAGTTCAAATTTTGATTCTGTTGGATAGCATAATCTCATTTCAGGTGTACCCTTAAGATATCTTAAGATTTTTTTTACATAATTAAGATGTGATTCTTTATGATCAACCTGAAACCTTGCACAGACACCTGTAGCAAACATTATATCAGGTCTGCTTGCTGTTAGATAGAGAAGTAAGTCAATGATTGCTCTATATGTTTTCTGGTCCACAAATTTATCAAATACATCCTTATCTAAAACAGCATTAGTAGGCATGGGAGTTTTCATAATAGTGGTAGTTTTCATGCCAAATTTTATAATCAATTCATTGGTGTATTTAGATTGAGAAATAAAAATACCTTTATTACTTTGTTTTACTTGTAAACCAAGGAAGAAGGAAAATTCTTTCATGTTACTCATTTCAAACGTGGATTACATTAAGTTGACACACTTTTAGCATAATCCAGAGTTTGTTGACCCAAATATAATATCATCCGCATAAATTTGGACAATAAGCAGTTTTTTCATATGTGTTTTAGTGAAAAGTGTTTTATTCACTTTTCCTATTGTGAATGAGAGATCTAAGAGAAATATGGATAAGATCTCATATCAGACCTTTGAAGTTTGCTTTAAATCATAAAGGGCTGGACAGACGGCCGACGGTTTTGGAAGTAGGCCGGCGGAAGAGAGGAGTTGCGGGACTATGGCTGTGGGGCTGGGAAGCTGGGCGGTAGCGACCGAGTCGTCCGGGGAGAAGTCTGCGGAGCAGGAAGACGGGTCGGCTAGCGTGTCGTGCTGGTGGGGGGTTGACGCGAGGCTGGGAGCACGTACCGGTGTGCATGAAAGGCTGGAAGCAGGATCGGCGGTTGTGCGGAGCCGACTGCACGGATTTGGGCGAGCGGAGGAAGCGCCAGAGAGGTCGGCGTTGAGCTCTGATACCAGATCGTTGTGGACCTCCCTCTTTGATCTCGTGACCAGCAAAGGATCTATGGCGGCGTGTAGGATCTGCTACGATCGGAACGGCAAAAGTCGGAGGTTGCGGCTAGGGCACGCGGGCTTTTTCCCGTGGGTTAAAGAGAGGGAAAAGGAAAATAAGAAAGAGAGAGAAAACTTTAGTTCTAATTTGTTTGCATACCAACAAAACCTAGTCAGTCAATATTTAAGTTTACAACACGTCCCCCATTTGGACTTACGACAAATGGGCACAAAACGTTAAAAATAACACAACAAAAAAACACAACATAAATTTGAAGATAACAAGATAACTGACGTCATCACGCCCAATAATAACCCCCTAGTAGGGTGGTCTCTCCAGGCCTACATGGTCTCCTCTTCCGTAAGTGATTTCTCTCTCCCTTGCGCCATTGGAGGTCATCGAAGAAATCAAGGGAAGAAATTCACATTTCCCTCTTTTGATCCTTCCCTTTCACGATTGATGACGCAATCATTCTTTCACGATTGGTGACAGTCCTTCATGAGGGAACATAATAGTATGACCACATGGGGTAATTTCATGTAGCTTAACATGATTTATTATTCCTTGGTTGCAATATGCTATGACGCGTGACAGCCCGTGTTGGGGCCGCAAGTGCCAACGTCGTCTACTTGCAACGGAGGTGTGACTTCATGTTCTATCTTATTATGTGTTGTTTTTATTTTTATTATCCAATTTATTTTCGTATTGTGCCCATAAGTCGTAAGCTCAAATGGGGGGCAACTTGTAAACCTACTTAGCCGGACGGTTGGGCCCTTAGATTATTATGCAAGAAATAAAATTCCAAATCTCTCTCTCTTACTTTCCCTCTTCTTATCTCTCTCTCTACCTGACGGAACTCTTTCGCATTTTTGATCTAGCCGCAACCCGTGAACTATTTGCCATCCGCAGATCGACGCTGCTCCTCCTCGTTGCCAGTTATAGCACCTCCTCTGGCGCATCCTCCTCCTTCGAGGACAGTCACGAGATCCTAAAGGCAAGCCCATAACAATCTGGTATCAAAGGGACTCCGCCGGTGACTCCGGAACTTCTTCAGCTACCGCTTCCATCCGCCCTTCCAACGCCGCAGCGACAGCCCCGCTGCCCAGCAACCCAGTCGTAACTTCTTCCGCTCCTGTCCGCCATTCCAGCGCCGCAGCGACAGCCTCGCGGCCAAGCAACACAGTCGGTACTTCTCCGAGCAATTTTTTCGCTTTCGTCCTCCCTTCCAGTGCCGCAACGACAGCCCCGCAGCCCAGCGCCTTTGCCGGCCTACTCCCAAACCCACCTGCTTCTCGTCTAACCCTATCCCCGATGGCAGGTTGTGGTCCGTCCCTAACCCAGTTCATGGAACTCTTTCAAACCATGCTCGCGACTCAGAACTCTAAAATGAACGCCCTAAACGCACGCTTGGATGCCCTGCAAGGGGCGTCATCTCCTCCGCCTATGAACAAGACCAATTATCCCTCGGCAAGTCGGGTGCACTCCCCTGCTCCTCCTGCGGACTACCCCACTTACGCACGTTCTCTCCGGATGGATTTTCCCATATTCGAAGGTCGTAAACATCCTCTTACTTAGCTTACCCATTGTGACATTTTCTTCGCCAACCAACGTACGCCAGAGGTCGAACGCGTCAGCATCGCCTCCTTCCACTTACTTGTCCCAGCACAATTGTGGTACACCCAACTTATGAGAGAACGCCCCAATTCATCGTGGGCGGATTTCAGTGCGACCTGCACCTTGCGGTTTGGTCCTGCTCAACCGGGAAACCCACAGAGAGACCTGGTGAATCTAAAACAGGTGAGCTCCATAGACGCCTATTTAGAACAATTTTAGATTCTGCTATCAAGGGCAACGTCCGTTTTACCGAAGCAACAAGTTCTCCTCTTCACCGCCGGTCTTCATGAGCGGTTACGTTAGGATGTGGAATTTCAGACACCGCAAGATCTCTCCATGGCTATGAGCCTCGCCCAGGCTTGTGAACGGCGAATGCTATTAGATCATCTGCTCATAGAACGATGTGGCTATGAGGGAGATAACTCACTAGTCGGTTTGACTAACGAGGTTCCAATCGGGAAAGAGCCACCGCGGCCTACTGTCCGTCGTCATCTGTCCCGCCCCGAAATGGTCGAGCTCTGTGAAAAGTCTTGTGCTTCAATTGTGATGAACCTTTCACGTTAGGGCATCGGTGCAAACGCTTATTTTGGCTCAAAATAAATAATCCTTCAAACGATGATGCGGAGGGCAGAGCAGAGCTTGGAATACCTTTCGATCCAACATGAGGACAAGCTGTCTTTTGACGGGGGCGGCGATGTTATGACGCGTGACAACCCACGTTGGGGCCGCAAGTGCCAACGTCGTCTTCTTGCAACAGAGGCGTGACATCATGTTCTATCTTATTATGTGTTGTATATTATTTTTATTATCCATTTTATTTTCGTATTGTGCCCAAATGTCGTAAGCCCAAATGGGGGGCAGCTTGTGAACCTACATAACCGGCCGATTGGGCCCATAGATTATTATGCAAGAAATTAAATCACAAATCTCTCTTACTTTCCCTCTCCCTATCTCTCTCTCTCTCTCTACCCGACGAAACTCTTCTATGTTTCTGACCTAGCCGCAGCCCGCGAACAATCCATCATCCGCAGATTGACGCCGCTCCTCGTCGCCAGCCATAGCACCTCCTCCGGCGCATCCTCCTCTTTTGAGGACTGTCACGAAATCCCAAAGGCAAGCCCATAACACAATATTTCAATGGTAGATTCAACAAGAAAGCAATTATCAACAGAAAATGCAGCGGCAGTGTACAGCAAAAAATTCAGCAATGTGCCTGAAATCTACAGTGAATGCACTCATGAAACTTTTAATTATGAATAAACAATCAATTATTCCCTTCATAATTTCCTTCATTTCAATTTAACCCAAATATTAACTCTGTTATTTTCTAGCTCAATTTTCTAGCTCAATTGCTCAACTTTTCCATCTGGACTTGATAGTTTGAAGGATATCAGTGCAACAAGACCACGCATAATAGCTATAAGAGCCTCTTATAAAACTAAATTGTGGAATATCTCTACATAATGCAAAATCAATTCACAAAGCATGCAAACTTAATTCGTGGAAAATAAAACTACTTATGTCTAAATTAAAACAATGAGCTAAGCAAAAATATAATGACATATCTGGTTTAATAATAACTTAAACATTTATAATAAAAGCCGCTAGTAGGACAGGTCATAGAAACAGCCTAATGTTAATTGCAGTATCCTCCTACATTTTAATAACTCGGGCATTAAGGCATCAAGTTACTTATCTCCTTGCATAAAAATAATCCATTCAGTCTTTTTAACCGAAACTATATTAGGATATACAATAGCTATCCAGATGGTATTTTATTTAACATTATTAAGGGCACATGAAAACAAATATCACTCGTACAAAAAACATGTATCCAATACAACTTAAGAGATTAAGAGGATAACCTGCAGGAGATTAGTGCAGACAGCCATTTCCCCACAAGTGATATCTGCCCCTAAAGTTTTACAGATCCTTCTGAAAGGAAGGTTGCCAACAGTAGTAAGAGGTGCAAGGTACAACTTTCCTCTAAAATCAATAATTTTTTTCTCTCTTGCATGAGGTTTCAAGCAAAAATCATCTTTAGACGAACAAATATCAATGCTTGAGGCCCCTTCAAGTTCAATAGGTAAAATTGTCTCTGGAAGATCATTTTTACTTTCACGTGTGCCAACTGAATCAAAGAAAGACTGGTTAAAGAGAAACATGTGCTAGTATACTTCATTGAGAAAAATCAAAATTAGAAGGAAATAAATTAAAGGTACTCCTCACCATAAGTGGCTACAGAGGAGCAATGCTGTTCAACACTTCCATCGACGAGATATTTTACCTTCTTCGGAGGTTTAGACTCATCAAGTACAAATGCATCACCTGAGCACTCTGTAGCTTTAATTGGAGAAGACTGTATTTCATCAGCAGGAAGGCAGCATGTATCAGTTATCTCATCAACAAGAAGTCCATTTGAATTTTCTAGATGGATATCCAACTGACCGATTACTGCTTTTACTTCGAAACTTTTGCCCCCCTGCAATTCGCAACCATAAAGATGAGGAAATCAAAAAGAAATAAAACAGCATGTGTAATCTGAGGAAATAACTTACAGACTCGTTTAATTTATATATTCTAAAAGAGTTTCTTAAAAATATGCAAATAGAATCTGACGCCGGACGAATCTATAGGCGGCGGAAAACAAAGTGATCTGACACTGACATGCTATGCAAATCCGATGGTTAAATCATATTAGATAATAAAAATAACATCCCAAGCAGTTAATTCACAGTAAGACAAAATAATTTACTAGGGCAAAGCAAACTTATGCTTTCCTCCGCGTGGAGGTCCAAAGCAAGAATGCGCGGCGAATAAACCCTGCAAAGCACACTAATAATGTAGGGCAAAATTATACCATAATGTTTCTCCAAACAAATATAAAATGTCCAACCCAATAAATAATGCTGAAAATAATAAATCAGTACAACTAAGGCTCTATTTGTTTGGGCGTTTCGCTGCTCCGTTTTGGGCAAACGCCGCCGGAAGGAGGGTAAACAAATGAACCTCCGGCGGCGTTTGCTCCGTTTCCACCAGCCCGCCTTGAGAAACGCCCCAAAAAACTCCGTTTGGAGCAGCCACCTACCCCCTCCGGTTCGAACACTCCGTTTCCACCCGCCGGATCGACCCGCCACCGCCGAACCAAATGAAGCCTAAATCTCACCAAACAGTGGGTTGACCAAGGCACTGAAGATTCTGGAGCAGGATGCGTTTTGACGGCGATCCAATGTAGAACCGGCGGCGTGGAAATGATAGTGGTGGTTGTCCTCGGCAGTGGATTGTGAGATCGGACCGGAAATAGGTAGATTTGGCCACGTAGGTGGAGATCCGGGTGGGAAAGGGTAGATCCGACAATAATAAATCGGATCCGGGCTGAAAATCCCTGATCGGAGCAGATCCGGAAGGGGAAGGGTTAGGGTTTGTGGTTCCATGTGTAGGGGGGGCTACAGGGAATATTGGTGGGAGTAGCGGCTTGGTGGAGGGAAGACGTGAGGTGGGGGGGTTGTTAAGGAGCAGGCGGCTAAAGGATTATAGAAACAGCAGGCCGGGGGAGTGGGGGTGCTGGAGGAGGGGCTTGGAAGCACAGTGTCTGCTTTAAATTTTATAAATGAACAGTTAATATCATTTTGAACAGTAACAATGAATGGAAATAAGGGTTTTCTAGACAGCCATTGTGGCTGGATTTTGGGGGTTGTAGGGATTGCAGATGAGGGTTTCGGAGGGGGAAGGAGACTAGGGTTAGGGAGTACCTTGGGGAGGAAAATACAAACCTAGGAGTCGTCACCTAGGGCTCTACGGAGTCGGCACCGTGGGATGATCGCAGGAATCCGGGAATAGCTTTTTTCAAATTATGCAATGCTTAGATCAGCCTCCTATCATCTATATTTATAATAAAACAAAGGTTAGGGCATCCCCCATCAACGGTTATGATTGGACGGAGGTGGGGTCACCCAAATACATCAAAATAAATGCAAATATAATAAACTAATACATGAAATTGATTCGCAACGCGAATCCGGACGCATCCGCGGAGTCCGATCGTTGATCTGGGCACGCCATATATGAAAAGTCGTCAATTGGCCCCGAACGGGCCCAAACACATCATCCACTTCAAGTTCTCGTCTATGCTCCGCATCAATCTCCCCGGCTTGAAAAAATTCATCTCCTGATGAATAGGGATCAGAATTTTCTCGCTATATGCCAAGTAAAGCTCGGTTAAGTCCACCGGAAGTCGCTCTAAGTGTCGTCTATGGAAGAGTGCCCTCGCCAATCAACTTCCCAAACTGAAACGTTGTCATCTCCGGTGAATTGAGATGGTCTATGAAGCACTGATACTTTAAAATGCCCAACAGCTTGGTAGAGGGAAGACGTGAGGCGGGGGGGTGCTGTTCAGGAGCAGGCGGCTAAAGGATTATAGAAACAGCAGGCCGGCGGGGGTGCTGGAGGAGGGGCATGGAAGCACAGTGGGTTAGGGGGTACCTTAGCGAGGAAAATACAAACCTAGGAGTCGTCACCTATGGTTCCAATGAGTCGGCACCGTGGGATGATCGCGGGAATCCTGGAATAGCTTTTTCCAAATTCTGCAATACATAGATCAGCCCCTTATCATCTATATTTATAATAAAACAAAGGTTAGGGCATCCCCCATCAACGATTATGATTGGCCGGAGGTGGGGTCACCCAAATACATCAAAATAAATGCAAATATAATAAACTAATATATGAAATTGATTCGCAACGCGAATCCGGATGAATCTGCGGAGTCCGATCGCCGATCCGAGCACGCCATATATGAAAAGTCGTCAATTGACCCCGAACGGGCCCAAACTCATCATTCACTGCATGTTCTCGTCTATGCTCCGCATCAATCTCCCCGGCTTGAAAAAATTCATCTCCTGATGAATAGGGATCAGAATTTTCTCACTATATGTCAAGTAAAACTCGAAGAAGTCCACCGGAAGTCGCTCTAAGTGTCGTCGATGGAAGAGTGTCCTCGCCAATCAACTCCCCAAACTGAAAAGATGTCATCTTCGGTGAATGGAGACGGTCTATGAAGCACCGATACTTCAAAATGCCCAGCAGCTTGTTGGAGGGAAGACCTGAGGCGGGGGGGCTGTTCAGGAGCAGGCGACTAAAGGATTATAGAAACAGCAGGCCGGCGGGGGTGCTGGAGGAGGGGCCTGGAAGCGCAGTGTCTGCTTTAAATTTTATAAATGAACAGTTAATATCATTTTGAACAGTAACAATGAATGGAAATAAGGGTTTTCTAGACAGCCATTGTGGCTGGATTTTAGGGGGTTGTCGGGATTGCGGATGAGGGTTTCGGAGGGGGAAGAAGGAGCCTAGGGTTAGGGGGTACCTTGGGGAGGAAAATACAAACCTAGGAGTCGTCACTTAGGCTTCCACGGAGTCGGCACCATGGGATGATCGCGGGAATCCGGGAATAGATTTTTCCAAATTCTACAATGCTTAGATCAGCCCCCTATCATCTATATTTATAATAAAACAAAGGTTAGGGCATCCCCCATCAACGGTTATGATTGGTCGGAGGTGGGGCCACCCAAATACATCAAAATAAATGCAAATATAATAAACTAATACATGAAATTGATTCGCAACGCGAATCCCGACACATCTGCGGAGTCCGATCGTCGATCCGGGCACGACATATATGAAAAGTCGTCAATTGGCCCCGAACGGGCCAAAACTCATCATCCACTACAAGTTCTCGTCTATGCTCCGCATCAATCTCCCCGGCTTGAAAAAATTCATCTCCTAATGAATAGGGATCAGAATTTTCTCATTATATGTCAAGTAAAACTCGAAGAAGTCGACCGGAAGACGCTTTAAGTGTCGTCGATGGAAGAGTGTTCTCTCCAATCAACTCCCCAAACTGAAAAGTTGTCATCTCCGGTGAATGGAGACGGTCTATGAAGCACTGATACTTCAAAATGCTCAGCGTGTCGGTGTCGGACTCTCCGACACTCTCCGATACTCTCCTCACCAGCTCTACTCCAGGCTCCGGCGCTCTGTGATTTTTTATTTGTTGTTTTTCTGATTAATCTTATTGTTGTTTTGGTGGCGGTTCTATTATTAGAACTTTGTGACCGTTTTTTTGTAAAATATCTTTAAGTAAGGGCAGTAATAGTGGTCCACAAGAGCCTATATCTATTGATGATGATCCAAATAAACCATTATGGAGGTTTGTCAATAAGCTAGGTACTCATGGTGAGGTGGGAGGCAATTTGCCTTGAAAGTGCAATTTTTGTGAAAAATATTTTATAAGTTCATATACAAGAGTGAGAGCACATTTGTTAATAATTTGTTGAATGCTAGAATAGTGAGTCTTGTTCCTAAAGTGTCTTTGGCCCCTTCTAACATTTCAAGTAGTGAAGGTGGATCTACTAGTGGAGTGAATATTTTTTCTAGAAAAAAGAAGATTGAAAGTGAGGGAAAAAATTTGCTTGAGAATGCATTTAACATGAGTCAACGAGAACATTTAGATTATGAGATTGCTATAAAAATAAATATTCAATATAAGTGTCTCAGCGTGTCGGAATATGATATTTTTTGAGAACTGGCGAGTCGCGTGTCGTATCGCGTGACACGTGTCGGTGTCGGTATCGGTGCAACATAGGAGACTGTTGTACTGTAGTCGAAGTCCTGGGGCGAATCGATCAAGCTCTGCTGCAAGTACCCAGGTGTCATCAACGTCTGTAGTAGAAATGTATTGGCGGCGACTGGCCTCCGTGATGCTCTCAACGCTCAATTCACGAGTGGTGGATCCCGGTGCGATCGGCGGTGCCGAAGGTAGAACCAAAAAACACGAATCCCCAGGTGGGTGGGTGTCAAAAGGGGGTGAGTAGTAGTGGCCATCGGAAGTGTGTGGGCTATGAAGGTGACAAGGCAACGAAAATGAAGGTGTGGGTGGCTGGAAGTCCTCATTGCTTGGGTCCACATACTGGCGAGGCTCGCAGTACGGCATCATATTTTCAACACTAAATACTAGGTGGATACTCATACATGCAAGGACATCAAGATCATAGGTGTTTGTTTCGATCCGTCTCATAATTATATAGGGACTCATTCGCCTAATGCTCAAGCTTTTAGCAAGTCTCGCACGGAGCCTCAGAACGCAGATTCTCACCATCACCTACTCGCCTTCATGAAGTACCTACACTTGCAAATGAACATTCGCATGTGATTTACAAGTTTTACTACCAATATGAATTATTTGTCGAACCGACTCATGATACACATGCAAATGATGAACAGACAACACAACAGATTCAGACAAATGATGACGAAATGACTCAACAAACTCATGCAAATGATGTCACTGACACATGACCGACACAACATGTTCTATATGGGAAAATCTACTAATGACCTGAAAATCTATCAAGGGAGGTGACCTATCAGTAGACTCTCTCGGTGGGGTGTAGAAAAACTCATCCTGCGTGAGACGAGTGCTCGGATGACGGTGAGAGACATATATACTCAAATGTGAGCTCGTAAAGAACCAAATGTCTCTCGGGGAAAGTAGCACATCAGGGGGCTCACCAGGAAGTGTGTAAGAAAAGTCGCGAACGAGATGACCACCTAGGTGAAAATCGTGCACACAAACTAGAAGTTGTGACTCTATAATGTAGTGATCATCCCTAAAAGTAAAGAACTCGTCTGATGGGTCAGCAAATGGTGCATCCCAAAACTCAGTGAGAGTGCGATGTGTCAGCAAGTGGTGCCCTAAATATTGGATATTACTCAAAATATCCATCCTCCGTGGCGGGGTCAGGGACGATAATGGAAGGAGCATCCATAAATCAACACTTATACATGTGGGGCTCACCTAAATCTCATCCTTGTCAGGATGTGGTGGCTCATCAGGAGGCTCAACAGGGGGGCATCATAGAACTCGTCACTAGGATCAAGGTCCTCCAGATGAGTAACATCGCAAGGGGTAGTATCCCCTTGAATGGGTGACAGCCACTACAAGATCAACATTAGGCTTTGGGCTCTCGGTCGTGATGTGACTAAGGGTAATGACAATGGGAGAGCATTGGAGATGGAACGGCGGTGGAGGATACGTTGAAAACGGGGGAAAAGCATGAGAAGAAGGAGGCGGAGGTGCCTGCGGTTCCCAACCCTTCGTTTCGTGACATGTTACTGGGTGAAAATAAGTGGACTGCCATTGACGAAGAAGATGAGTTTGGTCCCAGAGGGAAGAATTAGGGTCTGATACAGTTTTCAACAGTGAACAACTGGCCTAGCTTGACAACTACTGAGAAGTTGAGGACCAGTTTGGAGAGACGATGGCATAATTGCCTAATTGTCAAATTCTTGGGTAGATCGATAGGATCCCTTGATGAGAAAAGAAAAACACTTTGGGCACCGAAAGGTGAGTATGAACTCATTTCTTTGGGCACTGGTTACTTCCTTGTGAAGTTCACAGATGTCTATGATAACCAATTTGCTCTTGAGGAGGGTCCATGGATTCTCTTTGGCCACTACAACACTGTGAGAAGATTTCCGGCCGCCGATGTTCTTGACTCCACTGCTGTTTGGGTGCGCTTTCCGGGGCTTCCTTAAGTCTGACAGTAAGAGAGTGCTGTTAGCTATGGGGAATACGCTTGGTAAAGCATTGAAAGTTGATCGGGTGTTAAATGAGGCCTTTTTTGATTCCAGACATAGAATACGAATGAGAGTCCAGTTACTTTGTTTCATCGAAAACAGAACTCCTCTATCAATCTGTTTCCCGATTCGTTCAAAGACCGAGGATTGAGGATCCTGTGTCAACCTTTCCAGTTCCAGTTTTTTTTTCAATCGGATCTATCATCGTGTTTCTACACTCAAAAAAATCTCCAAAAAAGGGAATTTCCGGACACTTTGAAGCTAGAAGTTTGTGAATGAAAATAATTGTTCTTTGTGCTTGAGTTGGCAGTTTTTTTCTGTAAAATCAGTTCGTATTGTCATCAGATGAATGAGATACTAGCCTTGGAAGTTTGAAGTGGAAAGCGTTGCGAAGTGAGGAAAGCATTATTCATCGCATCAACGGTAAAGAGAATGGGTACGGAAAGGATGTTGAAGTGTGAGGGAAGTAGCTAAGCTAATAAATAGGATAAGCAGCGAACTTTTTCGGTTCCGCAGGTCAGACTTCTGTTCGATTAAATACCGTCGAATGGCAGAACACTGTTGGATGCATTCCTTCGCTAGCAGGGCTATCCCGATCATTAGTCTTTCAATGAAGGTTTCACTCCATAGAGGTACCTCGACAAGATGAGATGTTGATGCTTCAAGGGGGGATTTCGGCTAAAAGATTGATAATGTTATATCTAACTGTATGAAGGCAGGTGCAGATCTATGAATGGGAGATGTTGTGCGAATATCGACAGGACCTAAATGATCAACAGGCTCTCCAAGAACATTGAAAATTCGTCCGAGAGTAGCTCCGCCGACTGGAACACTTAGAGGAGCTCCTGTGTCAATCACTTTCATTCCTTTCATCAGACCATCTGTAGCACTCATAGCTACAGCTCTAACTCGATTATTTCTATTTCCTAATCATTGTTGTACCTCACAAGAACCATGAATTTGCTGGCCGACAGTATCTCGACTCTTCATTATCAAAGCATTCTAAATATTAGGCATCTTGCCCGGTGGAAAAATGGCACAAACTTATACTCATGAATGGATCCGTGGGTGCGGTGTCAGGAAATGGGTTTGTGGTTGGGGTGCTAACTAACTCGGTGTATGGCAGAGGAGGAGGTGTGGGTGAGGGGCACAACACTACAGACTCAATAGGTCGCTCATGCTTGCTCTCAGTCGGAGTCACAAGAGATGGGTCAGAAACAAGAGATAGACCACTCACTGGGCTAAGCACCTTACCGGGGTGAGAGTAATCCGCATCAAGTATCACTTCTGTCATGGCTGACAGGACAGTGGTAGACGTCGTGGTGACCTCGGCATGGGAGGGACTCGTACTGCGGAGGTCAAGGTGAGACATCGACCAGCTCTTGCGGATCTCAATGACTATTCATAACGAAGGGCGAGCTGATATGTCTGCTCAAGGGACTTCGAGCTATGATAGTGCTCGAAGGAATGGTAATGGTTGGGTCCTCTCGGATATCACTTCCCACAACTAACTCATCGAAGTAATCCTATACTCAGCGATAGACATGGATCCTTGCTGAATGAAAAATAATTGGTCGAGCAAGCGACTCTGATACGACGAAGGCAGATACCTCTGACACAAAGTATGTTTCATGTCCACCCAATTAGTGATACGACGAAGATGATCTCGCTCGCGGGTTCTCTCAACGCTAGACCGATAAGTCATCGCCTGATCTAAAAGTCAAAGTTTCGCAAACTTGACGCGACGCTCACCGAATAACTTAAAATGATCAAGAAAATACTTCATATCCAAGAGCTAAGAGCTGAAAGACTCAGAATTCGATGAGCCGTCAAAAGAAGGGGCAATAGTACAAAACTAACTCTCAAGATCTCTCTCAAAGCGACGATCCTCATAATAGTCATCTCTAAGATAAATGAGTTGAGTCGAAGGATCAGCACGATTCGCTCGCGTGCAAGGATATGAACGACGACAATCATCATAATGATCATTTCTAGTGTAGTATGGTCGTGTTTGTGGGTCAACACGATCTCTAAAAGTGGTGTGTTGCGATCGAGAATAATTGTCTTGTAACGTGAGGATTTCCCTGATAGGGCTCTATGAGAGCGTGTACAAGTGGACTCGAGACTTCCAAAGTGAGCAGAGGAATAATTGTGACACTAAAACATAATGAAAAACATATAGACTCTACGACTGCGTATCGAAAAGTGTGTGCAACCTGTCTGATACCAATTGACACCGGACGAATCTATATGCGGCGGAAAACTCAGTGACCTGACTCTTACATGTTATGCAAATTCGATGGTCAAATCATATTAGATAATAAAAATAACATCTCACACGGTTAATTCACAGCAAGACAAAATAATTTAGTAGGGCAACGCAAGATTAGGCTTTCCTCCGCGTGTAGGGCAAAGGCAAAACGCGCGGCGAATAAACCCTGCAAATCACAATAATAATTTAGGGTAAAATTATATGATAATGTTTCTCCAAGAAAATATAAAATGTTCAACCCAATAAATAAATGCTAAAAATAATAAATCAGTGCAACTACATCTCACCAAATAGTGGGCTGACCAAGGCACTGAAGATTCCGGAGCCGGATGCGTTTTTACGACGATCCAATGTAGAACCGGCGTCGTGGAAATGATAGTGGTGGCTGTGCTCGGCGGTGGATTGTGAGATCGGACCAAAAATAAGTAAATCCGGCCACGTAGGTGGAGATCCGGGCGGGAAAGGGTAGATCCGACAATAATAAATCGAATCCGGGCTTAAAAATCCCAGATTGGGGCTGATCCGGAAGGGGAAGGGTTAGGGTTTATGGCTCCACGTGTAGGGGGCTGCAGGGAATATTGGTGGGAGCAGCGGCTTGGTGGAGGGAAGACGGGAGTCAGGGGTTGTTCAGGAGCAGGCAGCTAAAGGATTGTAGAAACAGCAGGCCGGCGGTGGTGTTGGAGGAGGGGCTTGGAAGCACAGTGTTTGCTTTAAACTTTATAAATGAACAGTTATTATCATTTTGAACAGTAACAATGAATGGAAATAAGGGTTTTCTGGACAGCCATTGTGGCCGGATTTTGAGGGTTGTAGGGGTTGCGGATGAGGGTTTCAGAGGGGGAAGAAGGAGCCTAAGGTTAGGGGATACCTTGGGGAGGAAGATACAAACCTAGGAGTCGTCAACTACGGTTCCGCGGAGTCAGCACCGTGCGATGATCGTGGGAATCCGGGAATACCTTTCTCCAAATTCTACAATGCTTTGATCAGCCCCCTATCACCTCTATTTATAATAAAACAAAGGTTAGGGCATCCCCCATCAACGGTTATGATTGCCCGGAGGTGGGGTCACCCAAATACATCAAAATAAATGCAAATATAATAAACTAATATATGAAATTGATTCGCAACGTGAATCCAGATGCATCTGCGGAGTCCGATCGTCGATTCGGGCATGTCATATATGGAAAGTCGTCAATTGGCCCCGAACAGGCTCAAACTCGTCATCCACTCCAAGTTCTCGTATATGCTCCGCATCAGAATCCTTGTAAGAAAATAAGGTAAATCATTCAACAAAAGTGCAGCAAAGGAAAGAGTGCAAAGAATTTTAAACTCCTTGAATTATTATCCCATGTAATACGAGAAAGGAATTAGTAACAATGGAGGTATTAGACAAAAGTAGTAGGCAAGAATCTTATAAATAATATAAAAGGACAAGGCGTAAGCAGTGATTGAAATGCAAATATGTAATTATAATAAGCATCTTTATAGCAACTACAGTTAAAATTCCTATCTAGCAATTATGAGTGACCCAACACATTAGGCCAAGCTTATGAAATATAAATTTTTTGCACAATTGAAAACAGTTGATGATGAATACAGAACAGTTATAATTAACCAACGAGATGAAGCGCAATTTCGTTCAAGCGCACCGAATGCGTCCCGCAAGTTAAATGATAAATTAGGATTACAAACAATTAAGAAAAGTAAACCTCATAGCAATAGTTCATTACCAAAGCAAACAACAACAAAAATAAACATCTATACTGCAATTTGCTCGTATGTGTGGCTATGGAATAGGGATTGGAAGCCGAAGGCGGGGTTGGCAATCTTGGCTAGGGAATTGGCTCTACAAGTGGGCTGTAGGAGTGGATCTTGCAGTACATCTGGAAGGTGAGGGTTGTAGGGGAAGGGGGGATGCAGGTAGGGCCGTTGGATGGGGTGTGGGTGGTTGTATGGTGGATCGGAGGTGAGGGTGGGTGCAGGAAGGCTAGCAGCGGGGGGGGGGGGGGGGGGGGGGGGGGGGGGGGTCAACTCCTAAGAAAAGGCAGAAACAGACGGGTGCAGTATTTTCTGAGGAGGGATGGGTCCGGCTGGAGAAAAACGATTGTTATATGGGTTGGCGTTGGAACGTTGGAGGTCGCTGGGGTGTTAGGAGACGGTGGGGTGACAGTGACGGGGTTGTGAGGGCTTACCGGAGAGGGAGGGATGCAAGGGGAGGCCCGCACGAACGACACCACTCAGAATCCACCGAGGGAGGACTGTCGGTTGCTAGAGGCAACTTTTGATCCTTAATTCCTACCACACACATGGATATATATAAGGAGAGAGGGAAAATAAAACTAGGCCACGCTGGTCGGACGGATAATAAAGTTCGGGTCGATTGGGTGTCAAATATAACATGAAATAAATAAACTACTATATCAAATCGTCTTGGAACGACCACCTGTGCGCATCTGCGGACTCGGATCGCCCAAATAAGTGGTCGATCATCGCCTCCTGCGGGAATAAACATGTGTGTGTCGTCGATCGCCATCAACTCCTCCCGACTTGAAAGCACTCATCTTCGGTGAGTAAAGACGGACGTACTCTCAGCGTAAGTCCGGGGCGAGTCTCTCGAGCTCCTCAGCAGAAATTCAAGTATCGTCAGAAACCGGGCGGGCGAGCCAATGAACCAAGTATCGCAGAATCATCCAACCGCCCCACATAGTGAAGTCGTGCCTAATAAACTATAGAGCATCTCCGGTAGGCGTAGGCGACTTTCGAAGCACTGTATCTTCGTATGAAAGTGGTGTTGGTGGAACTGCCGGCGGGGTGGTGTGGTCCTCCGAGTGATGCTTAACCGTCCGTGACTGCCCAGGTATGTTGGGTGTAGAGGTGCTGGAGAGGGGAGGGGCAAGCCGTGGCTTAGGGGTAGATGGAGATAAGGGGTCCACATACACTCGCTCCTCATAGTATGGAGTTAAATCCTCCACATTGAACGCCCGGTGAATTCCCATTGTCGGTGAGATATCAACCTCATAAGAGAACGCGTCAATCCGTCAAGTGACTATATAGAGGCCCATTTGGCGGGAACTAAACTTCTTTGCTACCACATGCGGGAGGCTCTTAAGTCGAAGGCGGATCATAACATGTTCTCCAACATCAAAAACCTACTCCCTCCTGTGCAGATCGGTATGAGCTTTATACATTTCATTACTAGCTGCGATCTTCCTCTGAACTGTATTATGAAGTGTATGTAGATGCTGAATGAACGACTCGGCGGACTCACTGGGTCGGGCCTCTAAGGGGACGTCAACCAGGTCGACGGGTCTTCCACGCTCGTAACCTAATATGACATGAAATGAACTCAGACTTGTGGTCCTATTGACCGAACTATTGTATGCAAAATCCGCGACAGACAGGACCGAATCCCAGGAGCACAGACTATCCCGAACGAGACAATGCAAAAGGGTCTCAAGACTACGGTTGACAACTTCCGTCTGTCCATCCATCTGTGGGTGATAGGCGGTGGAGAACTTCAGTGTCATGTCGGTCTTCTTCCACAACGTCCTCCAGAAATAACTCATAAAGTGGACGTCACGATCAAAGACGATGGAAGTGAGAAACCCATGATACTTGAATACCTCCCTAGAGAACAGGGTCGTCATGTGGGGGGCATCGAACATCCTATGCCACGGAATAAAGTGGGTCATCTTCGAAAAACGGTCCACGAAAACAAAAATCAAATCAAACTTCCACAGTGTGCGGGGAAACCCGAGTACAAAATCCAAACTAATATCTGTCTAGGGTCTATGGAGAATAGGTAATGTAGTGTATAGACTCGTGGACTGACGGGAGCCCTTCGTCGTCTGGCAGATACGATAATGACGAACGGCCCGAGTAACATCCTTCTTCAGGCCAGGCCAAAAGAAGTGGTCTTCAACTAACGCAATAGTCTTTTCTCCCCCAAAATGTCCTGCGGCCCCACCCGCGTGCAGCTCCCAGATAAGAAAGTCCCGAAGGGAAGTCTGTTGCACACAAAGGCGAGAGCCATAGAATAGATTGACGTCAGAAATGATAAAACCCTCACATAGCTCGGGAGGTCCCTCGACAAGACGGAGTAGATATGACCAAAGTCTGGGCACTCGGGGTAGTCATTCCGGATACGCTCAAATCCCTCCACTCGCGGGCTCATGGTGCGGAGAATGGTGACCCGGCAACTCAACGCATCAGCCGGCTTGTTCTCAACATCAGCTCGGTGCTTGAGAACGTAGTGATACTTCTGCATGAACTTCACCCATTTCGCGTGGCGGTGGCTTAACGTCTTCTGCAAATCCAGATATCGCAGGGCCTGATGATCAGAGTACAGGACAAACTCCTTGTGTAGGAGATAGTGAAGCCAATATTGGAGTGCCTGTACGACGGCGTAAAACTCTCGATCATAATTGAAGTACTTCTGACGGGCATCATTCACCTTCTCACTGAAGTAAGCAACTGGATGACCCTCCTGGCTAAGTACTCCTCTGATGCCCACTCCAGACGCATCACACGCTATCTCGAAAGCCTTGGAAAAATCCGAAAGGTGCAACACAGGGGCAGTCGATAGCTTCTCCTAATCTCCTCAAATGCTTTGGTGGTTGCTGCTGTCCAGGAAAAATCCCCTGTGCGGAGGCAGCTCGTAATGGGGGTCGAGCTAAAACCTCGAACAAATCTCCTGTAAAAGGTGGTGAATCCGTGGAAGCACCGAGCCTCGTGGATACTAGACGGATAGGCCACTCACGAATAAACTTGACTTTATCCGGGTCAACCGAGATACCAGACTCCGAGACGATATAGCCTAAGAAATGCACGGATGTAGTCAGCAACGAGCACTTCATCAGATTGACATACAGATGCTCCTTCCATAGGAGATCGAACACCAAACAAATGTGCCCAGGTGCTCAGTGCGGTCGTGACTGTAGATCAAGATATCGTCGAAGTAGACCACGAAGAATTTGCCCATGTAAGGTCGTAGGATCTGCGTCATCACCCTCATAAACGTACTCGGTGCATTCGACAGTCCAAACAGCATAACTAACCACTCATACAGGCCATTCTTTGTCTTGAAGACCGTCTTCCACTTGTCCCCTTCTTTTACCCTAATCTAATGGCACCCGCTTCGCAGGTCGATGATCGAGAAGATCTGGGCACCAGCCATTACATCGAGGCGGGGAATGGGAAAACAATACTTCACCGTGATCTTATTGATGACACGACTGCCGATACACATGTACCAACTCCCATCCTTCTTCGAGGTAAGAAGGACAGGGACTGTCAGGGACAATAATCGGGCTCAAGCTCTCCCGAATAAAGTTCTTCCAAAGACGATCGTCGATCTGCCAGTTCAGCTCGGCATGCTCCGTCGAGTTCAATCGATAGTGGGGGAGGTTGGGCAAAGATGCCCCCGGGACTAAATCGATGACATGTTGGATATCCCTTAGGGGAGGAAGCTCATCAGGGAGCTCCTCTGGCAAAATGTCAGTATACTCAACCAGCGGGCGTGAATGTCCGGATCCACACTCTCCAAGTCTATGGCAGCGTCAGAGGCCATGGTGGCGGCAGAAAATCACCCTTCCTCGGGATGTGCACAGGCCTGGCTGACCCGACACTAATGGATGACTCGACCAGGCCGTTGGGGGAATCCCTAGGCTGAGTCGGGGTGACAGTGATCTTCCGTCCCTTATCAAAGAAGACAAACGTGTTGGAACGGCCATACGACGTGGCATCACGATCATATAACCAGGGACGACCCAAAAGAACTTGTGTAACGTCCATCGGGACGACGTCGAACCAAACTTTGTCCTTTGCGGACGCTAGGCGAATCGGCACAAAACACCTCTAGGTAACCTGAATGGTCGACTTGTCCACCCAGAGGACACGAATGGATGTGGATGAGGCTCGGCGGACAGATGCATCATCTTTAATCCCCTCTTTGCAATGATATTCACGCAGCGGCCACTATCGATGGTGAGTTTGCAGGGGTCGTCCGCACTCTAAAAATACTTGTAGAAAATCGAGGTGTGGCACCTATCCCCATCGGCCCGTGGGGTGTGAAGGAGGCGACGGATGACTCTCAACTCTAATAATCTTTCTGTGTTTCTCTCCCACCGTCCTCAACCTCAGCATTAATCTCCTCCACTACGGCATCATCTACCTCAGTACTCGCCTCGCCCTTGTCCCCAATCATCAGGTTCCTCGTAGGACACTGAGCAGCAATGTGTCCTCTGCCCGAGCATTGATAACACTGGCCAAGCCCAAGTCTAGGGGCTCATGGGACAATAGGTTTGCCCTTAGCATCTGATGGAGTGCGGGGAGGAGCGTCAGATCGATGCGTAGTTTGCCTCGGTACTGCGAGGCGCAGGTAATTCTCATACTCAAGTGCGAGTTAGAACACTTGCTCGATCGTCTCTATGCAGTGAGAAAAAAGCTCTATCTGTATCTCAGCCTTAAGTCCAGCTCTAAATCTGGAAGCGGTCGCGATAGGCTCCTCCAGGATATCACTCCTCACTACCAACTCGTCGAATCGTGTCATGTAATCGGCAACGGAAAGTGATCCCTGCCGCAGTGCATAGAGTTGGTCGAGGAGCTGATCTCGAAATGATGCGGGAAGGTATTTGTGCTTCAACCGCTGCTTTGTCTCGGCCCAACGAGCGATGGGATAATATTCATCTCTCTCTAACGATCGCTCCACGCTAAACCAAAACATCTTCGCAAGTGATCCATATCCAGGAGCCAGTCGCTAAAAGCCTTCGGTTCTGGATGGCCGTCAAAGGATGGCGCATCAATACAAAGGCGTTGAATAAGGTCATCCTCAGCCGGGGTGTTTTCACAGTGAGGCGCTAAAAAATCATCGTAGGGCTCTTCAGGACCGTACTCGTGTCGTGCAAGTGGGCCATGACCTCTGCGAGCCGGTGGCAGTCGCAGCTCATAAGGAGGACAGGGGTTAACCATCGGAACGGGATCCTGACGATAATCATATGCAGGCTCGGGAGTCCCTCTCCGATGAGAGCTCTCTCGTTCTTCTATAAAGCGTAGGTGGTTCGTCCCGTAGATTGTCCATAGGCTCCTCATAACGAGGCACTAGGGATGGATCTCTAAGGGCTCCTAACTGGTCGACTCTAGTGTTGATCCTAGCGATGTCATTCATAATGGTTGTGAATTGCTCGAGGACTTGGCGTTGAAACTCCGTGGGTGTCATGTCCGAATTCGAACTGGCGTCCCAATCGTCGGTGACGTTCTATTAAGACATCGGAGTTCGAAACAACCTACCACTACATAACATAAAACGTGACTAAAACCTGGCTCTGATACCAAATGATGCAGTGGTATGCGGACAGAGACTTCAACAAATGAAAATACAATCTAAATGCAATGTCTGTGCAAACATGAGGTAATAGTCTGGATCAGGATCATCAGCAAGTAATAAAATTTAGCAAAGTTCTAATCAACAGTTTGCACAATTGAAAACAGGTGATGATGAATACAGAACAATTATAATTAACCAACGAGACGAGCCGCAATTCCGTTCAAGCGAACTGAATGCGTCCCACAAGTTAAACGATGAATTAGGATTACAAACACTTAAGAAAATTAAACCCCATAGAAATAGTTCATTACCAAAGCAAACAACACAAAGTAAAACATCCATACCGCAATTTTCTCGTGTGTGTGGTGACGGGAATAGGTATGGGAAGCCGAAGGTAGGGTAGGCGATCTTGGCTCGGGAATTGGCTCTCCAAGTGGGCTGCATGAGTGGATCTTGTGGTAGATCTGGAAGGTGAGGGTTGTAGGGGAAGGGGAGCTGCAGGCAGGGCTGCTGGATAGGGTGCGGGTGGTGGCTATATGGTGGATCAGAGGTGAGGGTGGGTGCAGGAAGGCTGGCGGAGAGTGGGGCGAGCTGAGTGAACGCGGAAACAGACGGGTGCGAGATTTTCCGAGGAGGGATGGGTCCGGCTGGGGGGAAAACGGCTGCTGGAGTGTCTGGCGTTGGAACGTTGGAGGTCGTCGGGGTGTTAGGAGACGGTGGAGTGGCAGTGCAGGGGCTGGGAGGGCTTATCGAAGAGGGAGGGTTGCAAGGGGAGGAGCGCACAAACGAGACCACTGAGAATCCACTGAGTGAGGACCACCGGTTGCTAGAGGCAACTTCTGATCCCTAATTCCTGCCACACACATGGATATATATAGGGAAAGAGGGAAAATAAAACTAGGGTACCCTGATCGGACGGCTAATAAAGTTTGGTCCGATCGGGTGCCAAATACAACATGAAATACATAAACTAATATATCAATTCGACACAGAACTATCACCCAGGCGCATCCACGGACTCGGATCGCCCAAATAAATCGCGGATCACCGCCTCCTGCGAGAATAAACGTGTGTGTGTCGTCGATCGCCATCAGGCGGTCATGGACATGACTTTTTAATAGCAAAAGATGATTTAACTTGTTTATGTAAATACAGGAGAACATGTCCACTATTAAATCCCAATTTTTGTGGAGATCCACTCAAATTTTACTCCTGACTGAAGATAAGAAAAAGAGAAAACCTCCTTTATTTGAATTAAAGTCCCTAGCTTCTGAGTACAACGTTACCAAGAAGAATGAGATAAACAAGAAGGGAATAACAGTCTAATGAGAGATCATATGAGATCTCTTGACTATAGAGTTGTTCAATTCTGAGGATTGCCTTCATATTGCTCCCCTTTTTTTTTATAGGACTCTCCAGGTAAACTAAAGATGGGAGGAATCTTGCTGTCAGTTAGGGATCCTGAATGATCTAATTTGATGGTGATGGTCGTCAACTATAGTGGTGTTGTACTGAAACTTGTTGAGTAGTGGAAGTTTTACAATCAATCAATTATTTTGCCAAGGTATGTGTTGCAGGCCCCATGAGTGGTTACGTGGACCCGAACAGCCTGCAGGCCGCACACCCCAACCTCATCTCCTTGGGCCCACTTGGGGCTTCCGGGATAAACCCAGCAGGCCGCACGATCTATTGATATACCTGGCTGGGCGGTTTTTGCGCGGTAAAATTCGCATGATGCTCACACGGCCGGGCGTTCGACCGTGTGTGCCTATTTTTCAGACCTTCCACTGTATAAGTTTAGGAATTCGCCTTATTTCGGATCCTTCTTCCATTTTCTCTCTTACAGGTCTAGTTCCGCCCACTTCTGCCGCTCCATCGCCGCCCACCATCTGGAGGTCCTTGATGAGTCCAATTTATATAGGGTTTTTCGGACTCATCTGAGCTTGTTTTCTCACTCGTGCACCACATTTCAACCAGAATTCGGTTATATTTGCATCGGCCGGTCTATAACCATTTTGTGCATTGTTTTATCTCAATAGTGTGCAATTGCGCATTCTGTTTTTGGGGGTAAGCACATGGTGCTCCTCAGGGGCTCTTTCCAGTTGCTTTTGTTGCATTTCTGCTTTGCTGGAGGGTCATGTTTGCTTTTATTTGTTTGTATGCAGGTGGTGCGTTTTCCCCAAGGCTGGAATGCAGGTTTGAGGAAAACGCACGGTCGTTCGTTTTCTTAGCACACGGCACTTTGCGATCGTGCGTTTTGTTCGTGCAGGAGAAACGTCGAGTGGAGCTCGACGAATTTCGTCGAGCTGAGCCCGACGATCTTAACGCACGGTTGACGCACGGTTTCATCGTAACCGTGCGCGAAGGAAACGCACGGTTTTCCTGTAACTTCTTGTTAGTAGCATTCTGTGGTTAACCGTATGATTTGTTCGAGCACGGGCGGAAGCGCCCGTGCGCGAGTAAAACGCACGGTTCCACTGTATTTTCTTGATTTCCTGCGCTCTGTGTTTACCCGTGTAATTTCCTTCACGCACGGGCGGAAGCGCCCGTGCGCGAGTAAAACGCACGGGTCAACGCATCTTCACCTGCAAGCTTGGGTTGGTAGTTAATAACGCACGGTCGTGCGCCAAATCGTGTGTGCCTATTTTTCTGACCTGCTTCTATTTAAAGCGCAGATTTCTTCTTTCGAGGAGGACTTTTGGCATGTTGTTCTTCCCGCCGTTTTAGGGTAAAGTTTCGCCGTTTTCCACCTTGGAGAGGCCTCCGGGCAAGCTTTCAACGCCAAATCAAAGTCGGAGCTTCCTCTCGGCCTCCTCCTTCATCCTTGAGCTTCAAGAAGAGTCAGATCTAGCTTTCTCCATCAAACTAGGGGAAGTTTGTGCCATCCTCCACCGGCTCGTAACACGAAGAAAACGAGTCCATTGGGAGTGAGTGACAGCCTCCTCTACCCCGGACGCAATTGAGGATCGAGATAGGACGCGGATTGACAACCCGGCGATTCCTTTCGTGAATCCTCAGCAAAACTTCGGATCCGGTCGATTTCGCGCACTTTTCTTCTCTTGTTGTTGATAATGTAGTTTAATCTCTTGTATATGATGAAGTATGCTTATTTTTGTAAAACGTTTATATACAATCATGTTTATGTGATTTTATATTTTCGTTATTTGCTTGAGGTGCGCCTTTATTTTCCATCCGCCACCACATCCAGTTTTGTCGCACTAGCAACTGCTAGTGGCGTGCATAGCGAAGAGGTGCTCTCGACCCTCATTCCGCCGTTCTAATCACTTCATCTGTAAGCCTACTCGTACATCCGCCCAACGATTCGGTGCATAGCGGCCCGTGTAGTCTTCCATCCCGCTTGGCGAAGCATCGCATAGCGGCGTTGCATAGGAGTAGTTGTTAGTGTTTTATTTTCTTTTTCCACAACTATCAAAACCCCCTTAGTTAACTCTGACCTAAGGACTTCAATCTCAAGTTCTCGAAATTAACTGTCACAACCCCTTAATACCTAAACCTACCCCCCCCCCCCATTTTAATAATAATAATAATAATATAAACCTAAATCGACCCCCTTCTTTAAAAAGAACCGATCGGTGCTCAAATCCCGCAACCCGCAACCCGCATTCCCGCAGGAAATCTCGATCCCGCCTCCTCCGCGCCCTGACGGCCCCGGATCCGTCGCCAGAGCCTCCTGCCGCCCCGAGACTCCTCGTCGTGGCCGGAAATCCCTTCCTCTAGGCCCGGCACCTCTTCCTTTTGCTTCCCCGTCGTCTCCGGTGTTTCCCTTGGCCGACGGATTCCAGCAACCACCCTTCTCTTGGCCGGTTATCTTCTTCCCTCTTCTCCTCCTCCGGCCAGTGAGGGCAAAGGCAACATTCTTCCCCGGCAACTCTAGCTCCTACTAGTTCGGGCCGGTGGTTTTCGTGAGAAACTCCTAAGGTTTCGCTCGAAACCCCTCTTCGTGAATTTCGGAGCCCCGATCTGGTCTCCTTGGGTAAGGTTTCCACCATCCTCTTGTATTTTTTTTATTTCCCTAAATTTTTCTTGCAAATTTTCGCTCTCCGACCTAGGGTTTCGGTCAAACCAACTTATGTCCATCGTTTAACCCGCTAATCCCGAATTTGTTTGTGTTTTCCGGTGCATCTCCTCGGATCTAGGTGGTGGAATCGCTCCAAGACCTCTCTGAATTAGGTCTTTTCGCATTCGAACGCCGCCAAAATCCCCGACCCCTCGCGGTAGCCTCTTCTCTCATCACTCTCGAGTGAGGTAAATTCCTAAACTCCTCTCATGTTGTGTAGCGCTGTCATCAAATGCGTGTGCAAGTGTAGGAACCTAATTATTGATTTGAAGTACATTTTTGATCTTGGAACAGGTTTAGCTAGAGTCGTAAACCTCGCTTGCGCCATTTAGCTGTCGCTAGCATTTTCGACGTCACCTTAAGGCAAGTAGAGAACCCCCTCTCACTTGCAAAACTTTAGATTTAATCTGGTTACCTGTTCTTTTACCAATGTTTTTTCTACAAAATTCTGTACTCTCATAATGTTGACATAACATAACATGATAAGTAACCACCTAAGTATGAAACATAAAAACAAATCTGTAGTTGTAAGCAAATCCTTGAATTGTAGCGTCTAACTGGGCATCTGTCTGCTGGCATGGTCACGGCAAGCAGGATTACTTTTCTGATAAGACTTGCACATTGATCTGATCGTGAGCCATGTGCGTCCGCTATAGCACCTACACTTTATCGATCACGACTTACAACATTTTACATTAGGCTATACTCCGGAGTAGGCTAATCTTTCAGAAATGTCTGTTGACCTGGTTTTTGGTATGTTTGGTAGCTTCGTACAAAATAAATCAGTACTCGAATATGTCTGTTTGTTTTTGCTCACATTTTAATTAATTAACTTGTTCATTTTTAAACCTTAAGTTCTAAGGCATTTTCCTTCTGTCTTGAATTTGCCTTAGGTTTTGTGACTGCGCCGCCTGTCCCCTGAGCTACGTCTCGTTCAGCTGTAGTTTTTCTTGGAGGTTTTTCCTTTATAGTTGATTGCATCAGGTTTTATGTATTTGAATCATTTACTGTATGTTCGTTTATCATGTACTAGTTATGACGAGACATTTTCTTTTGAATCATGGACAACTCCTATGATGTTTCTGATGTACTAAATCGTTTCATTTTATGACATTTTCATTACTGTTGTTATTTCATTTATTTCTGTTTCAGTACTGTGTGTAACATTAAATTTTACAAGGAAATACATGTGCATTAAATTTTTACTGTTTTAAAATCTTAAGCGCTTCCGCATATATCTTTTTTTAAAAAAACCATAAACTTTTCAACAAAACAGCTATTTAATTTCAGATTTTCTCTTTATCCGGCTTAGCAGGCATGGTTTCTTTTTGCCCATGCCTGTGGCATCACGGCCTGCCCGAAGCGCACTCTGACTTTCGTCGAGACGGGTCGTGACAATAACTCCACCTTACTGTGTTCCTTGACGAGATCGATACTTGGGGAAATTCACTCATTTTATATTACTTGTGCGACCGATACATTTGTCGCTCAACGCATCAAGTTTTTGACGTCGTTGCCGGGGAACACAGTCGTGTGAGTTTTTGGAGAGGGAGGTAAGAAATAGAAGTCCTTTTCCATTTGTACATTTCATGTTTTCTTCTTTGCTTTAGTTTTTAAAATTTGTTGCTTATTTTTCTTTGTTCCTTTTCTAGTTTTAATTTTGCAGCAGCAGACATTCCTTTTCTTTTATCTGCTAGTGTGTAGTTAATTTTTGCTTAGAATATTTTTGTTGGTGAATTCTTTCTTGTTGCACCATGTTTTCTTATATGAATATCCGTTGCAGATGGTGCGGGGATTATAGGCATGGTAGTGATGAGTGCCCCACTGAAGATAGGGAGCATGATTCTCGTGGTTCAGTGTATGGAGCACCGTCCTCTTATGGTACTTCATACACCATACCCAAGTCTTATGTTCACTTCTCTTCTGCACCTTCAACTTTTTCTTATTCCTCTCCGGTCCTACCAGAACCAAGGAGTAATGGAAAACAGTGTTTGTGTTGTCGAAGCACCGAGCACGTGTTGAAAGATTGCGCAGAATTTCAGCGTCAATTGGAGGAGGATGATGAACCGGGTATCTGATTCGTTTCATCCACCTCTCAATTGACTGCCCCTTCTGATTCTAGTGATATATTCACAGTACCACCTCTATGGGGAACTACTGCGGATATACCCATCAGACTTTCTACAGATCGGTGTGACGACATTGTGGTGCCGTCTCTCCCCATGCATTCTTCCCCTCTTTTGGATTCACCACCGGAGGAACCCGCACATATTTTCTCTGATGTTGTTGTTCCTCCGTTTTCTTTGCATGAATTATCTATCCCCATTGTTAGTGAGTAGGTTAATGATGTTATGTCGGATAGTGATTCAGAGCCTGAGGTTGCGTCAATGTGGGACGAGGACGTTATTCTCTCCAATGGAGAGTATGACACCTTGGAACATGATGACGCACCGAGGTGGGATGATGAGGAGATCCTTTCTGATGAGGAAGTTTTCACCACCGAGGACCTCGAGCTCTCGGATTCCCCTTGCTATGACTCATATAACACCGACGGTGATCTATGCTTGGATCCTGCTGGGAGTGAGACCGGGACCACTCCGCCTATTTCTGATTATTTTAGTTCTTCATCTCCTTTATTTCTTGATCCCCTTTCTATATCTGAGCCTGTGCGGGTTGAGTCTTCGCATGTGCTTCAGGAGGAATTGGAGCTTTCAGCTCGAGCCATCGATGATAACATCCTCTTTTGCGAGGAGGTTGATTCCTCCTATGTTGAAGAAGCTCCATTGATTGCTTTATCCTCCTGTCGTCTCCCTGTAGTAGACGATACCATACTGGGCAAGGATATATTTTGTGGTGAGATGAGTGAGGATCAGTGCTCCTCATCTTCTTACTTCCTATTTCCTCTGCCTGCGAGGAGCAGGTATGATTATTTAGGCAGAGGGGTAACTGTTCTATCGTCGTATCGGTACGCGTTACCGAAACGGAAAATGGAACAGTTGTCTATGCATTTTTTATTTCATAGGCTCATTAGCTAGAACTTTTTCCTTAGCCAAATAAGTCGTACTGGGATGACAATAACCACAGTAGTTATCTTATATTTCCTGCAGTATTATTTTTCATGTCTATTTAGTTTTAGTATTTCTTTGTTTTGTGTCTATTTTTCTTTTATTTTTGCGGAGCTCACCCCTGCAGGTACTCATGGCAATTCGTATTGGCGGGGTTGTGATTCTTTGTATGGCGGGCATGCCTCTATTTTTCAAGCGTCTTCTGGTATGCTCACTAGCTGAGCATTGGGTAACCTCTTCGCTTGTCTCTATTTGATTTAAATTTCTATATCATATGCTGTTTATTATAGCTTAAGTCTGGCGGAGAGTCTGTATGTGTTACCTTTTGCACGCACAAATTTCATGTGCATACTAGAAGCTTTTATTGTTGTATTTTGATTAGTTCATCGCATCGCACACCACTGCACTCACATGAGCGTGTGTTTAGCTGTTAGCATGGTGCGAGTTAAACTCGTTTCTTTTGTATAATTTGGGAAAATTATTGTGCTGGCATAGGATTGTGAGACGGAGTAAAATGTTGACCTTGCTGTGCTCCTAGTCAAGTGCCCTCGTCTTGTATAGAAATTGGAGTAGATTTAATTTTTCTGTATGTTTATAGTTTTATATTTTTCTATTTGCGTAAAGACTTTTTATTCTACTCAAAAATTGGTGAATCCGGTGTGAATCGAACGGTAGTGTAGGAATGTGTGTAGTCGTCACTAGACTCGTTTTGCTCGAGTCGGGAGGAAGCATTATGTTTCTCGGTGGCTAAGAACATGCCCCAAGCTACTCTCGAAGCATTGGTGCATGGTTAGTCAAGCGTGAGCGTAATGTAGGCCATTATTTTGGCCCGGTTGAGCTTTGTACCGTTCCTAACATTTTATCCTCGTTAAGCCCTATTGTGCCTACTCCTTCTTTTGATTCAGCTTCACCATTATTTCACCAAAGCCTCATTGCCGATCTTAATCGCACACCCAAGTCGAGTTTTAGTGTTTTATATTTTTCATGTTGGGGTGTTGATGTTGTGATATTTCATTGTGAATATGTGGATATGCTTCAAAGTTTATATTTGCTGAAGTTGCTAAAAAAGAGATGATTTGAAAAAATGTATAAAAATAATTGTAAAAAAAAGTGAAAAGAAAAATTATAATTGAAAAATCTATTGGAGAATAGTTTGTATTTGGAGTACGCGGTGCACACCCCCATATTTTAAAAATTAAGTCTGGGGGTGTGGTGTACCAGCGTGTATTTTGGTTAGCGGTAGATTCCTTTTTATGCTAGCTCATTTGGGTTAGGTGCGTAGCCTCCATATTTATCTTTGTTTACCTCACCGTAACCCAAGCCCCATCTCTTCTCCTAAAGTCCTACAGATTCTCGCTTGAGTCGAACTAGTGTCATGGAGAGAGTGTGAACGGGCAAGCGTATGGTCTCTGACATTGGTGGATTCCTTTGGAGGTGATCCTGAGCCCCGATCTTTGGCAAAGCTCACCTTAGTGGTCTGCCTACTTTCTTCTTACGCGTGACCGGAAGATTCACCGTGATTCCATTTTTGAGTAATAATAAAATGTTGTTACGCATTGTGAAAAGTATAAACTATTTTGCATACTTAGAAATTTCTTCTATTATATTTTTACGCCCGCGAGCATGCGACTTTGCATGGTACACCGTATCTCAATTTCTTTGTTAGCTAGTTTATTTTTCCTATCTGCATAGATTTTGTTTGCTCGGGACGCGAAAACAGGTAAGTCTGGGGGTGTGATGAGTCCGATTTATATAGGGTTTTTCGGACTCATCTGGGCTTGTTTTCTCACTCGTGCACCACATTTCAACCGGAATTCTGTTATATTTACATCGCCCGGTCTATGACCATTTTGTGCACTGTTTTGGCCCAAGAGTGTGCAATTGCGCATTCTGTTGTTGGGGGTAAGCACATAGTGCTCCTCAGGGGCTCTTTACAGTTGCTTTTGTTGCATTTCTGCTTTGCTGGAGGGTCCTGTTTGCTTTTATTTGTTTGTATGCAGGTGGTGTGTTTTCCCCAAGGCTGGAATGCAGGTTTGAGGAAAACGCACGGTAGTTCGTTTTCTTCGCACACGGCTCTTTGCGATCGTGCGTTTTGTTCGTGCAGGAGAAACGTCGAGTGGAGCTCGACGAATTTCGTCGAGCTGAGCCCGACGATCTTAACGCACGGTTGACGCACGGTTTCATCGTAACCGTGCGCGAAGGAAACGCACGGTTTTCCTGTAACTTCTTGTTAGTAGCATTCTGTGGTTAACCGTGCTGTTTGTTCGAGCACGGGCGGAAGCGCCCGTGCGTGAGTAAAACGCACGGTTCCACTGTATTTTCTTGATTTCTTGCGCTCTGTGTTTACCCGTGCGATTTCCTTCACGCACGGGCAGAAGCGCCCGTGCGCGAGTAAAACGCACGGGTCAACGCATCTTCACCCGCAAGCTTCGGCTGGTAGTTAATAACGCATGGTTAGCGCACGATCGTGCGCCAAATCGTGCGTGCCTATTTTTCTGACCTGCTTCTATTTAAAGCGCAGATTTCTTCTTTCGAGGAGGATTTTTGGCATGCTGTTCTTCCTGCCGTTTTAGGGTAAAGTTCCGTCGTTTTCCACCTTGGAGAGGCCTCCGGGAAAGCTTTCAAAGCCAAATCAAAGTCGGAGCTTCCTCTCGGCCTCCTCCTTCATACTTGAGCTTCAAGAAGAGTCAGATCGAGCTTTCTCCATCAAGCTAGGGGAAGTTTGTGAAAGTCCACCTGGTGTCAACTATCTTCACTTATGGGGGGGAATAGATGACGTGCAGCGTTTTTGCGGAATTTAAAATTGTACCTGCACAATAAAACTAAACAGCACAGCACACAGAAAATACAAGCTATTTATAGTGGTTCCCCGATTTGGGTACATCCACTTTCCCCCTTCGACCTATCTCCCAACACGGGACGACTCGGTCTCTTCTCCAACAGGATTGAAATTCAATCCTTGCACTATCGGAAGGAACCCTTCCACACGTAGGAGTCAACACTCCCACAACCCGGGTTGCACCCAACCCTTACAACTAGGAACCACCGTTCATTTACAACAAAAGTAAAACTAGAATGTACAAGAGATACAAACTACGTTTGGAGACTTAGGTGTCCCTCTTCGTTGACGACGTGTTTTTGAAGTCCACGAAGAGTCCACTACCCAAGATCTCACTTGGAGAGAATCTCCCCGGAACCGGCGGCGGCAAGATGGGCGGCGGCTAGGTTCACGGGATCGGCGGCAACATCGATGTGCGGCTTCTGTTCTTTAGAGATCCAAACTTCGTAGCGAAGCTAGCTAGGTCTACCAACGGTCACACTAGGATCAATCGTCTCGATCGATTCGGATGGGGAAGATTTTCCCGATCTACAAATCGAGAGACAAGAGATCTCCGGTTAGACACGTGAGACGCTGAGCTTAGCTAGGCTTCTGTCGCAGGAGGATCTGGGCGAAACCACGATCAACCGGCGAACAACTTGGCGCGAGCGGCGGCAGCGGCGGCGGAGCGGAAACGGCGATCTAGGTCACGTCGCGGCTCGCGTATTCCTTTTTTTTTTCTTCGCACCTTTTCTGTTCAAAAATACCCGTGTATTTATACACACATATACTCCTAAATGACCGTTGTGGGTCCCACCTGAAGGAAACCCTAGTTCCGGTTCAGCACAGTCCTAGCGGCAGAATCCGGTCCAGCAGCTTCCAGAGAAATTGCCAAGTCAAAATCGGCGAGAATCGAAAGTGATTCTCGACGAATCGGCGAGAATCACTAGTGATTCTCGACGATTCGTCGAGAATCACTAGTGATTCTCGCCGAATCACTTGTTGATTCTCAACGAATGTTACTTGGCCATGATCTGCTTCGACGATGGGTTCGGCGAGAATCACTAGTGATTCTCGCCGAATCTTACTTGGCACCGTTTTGAGGTAGTCGGATAGAGTCGGCGAGAATCACTAATGATTCGACGATTCGACGATTCGGCGAGAATCACTTGTGATTCTCGCCGAATCGGCGAGAATCACTTGGTGATTCTCGTCGAATTATACTTAGACGAATTTTCGTCTTTCCACCCAAGAGCTGCTCCTTGACCCATCCTTGCTCCTTGTCTGCTCTTGCATAAACACGGCCCTGTACTTGAGGTAAGTGCACTCCAATAGAGAGAGTACACGTAGGCCAACACACTGATCTGCCCAACGAGGGATTACGTCGTGCAGACCCGTGTATATTGACCTACTGCACCCTGACATTGGTGTGCACTTAGCGTGGAATAACTGCAAGCACAACTTGAGAGGTTTCATCAAATACATTGTGAATTCATCTTAGCTTGACAGGTGGCTTCCTCAAATCCAGGTAATTGTGGATACAATACCCAACAATCTCCCCATATTTGACGAAGCCAAAACCCTACTAGCTAAGATGAATAACACCAACCAGATAATATAAACAACATTCAGAATTTAAATATGCAGCACAAGAGAATATAAGCAAACAGATCAAGACTTGAGTCATTCACAAATTCTAATACATATACAATATATATATATATATATATATATATATATATATATATATATATATAATCTCAGAATTGTTCATATAATAACAATAAACGTTAATTGTTCTTAAGAGAGAATGACAGGCTATAAATTTTTGACTACTTTTCTTTGGCTAAGTCATCCCTGAGTTTTTGAGTCAAATACTTCTTTTTTTGCCTCTCCATATACTCTTTGGGCTTCGGATAATATCTGGGAGGAGTAGCTTTATCTGCCGCCGTGTTGGTCCTGAAGAAGATGTTTCGTTTCGCTTCATACGTCTTGTGCATTTCCCACTCATACTGGCTGTATACTTCGTTTCGATTGATTTCTCCTTTTTCTTGTAGCCAGAAGGTGTCCAAGATGATATTCTTTGAAACTGGACTCCACTTTTCGTTTCTTACTTCCTTCTCACTCAGTCGAATTCTCTTTTCAGCTTGTGTCTCATTGGAGGTCCCTTCTTGAGCTTTTCTCTTCCCCCTGGCTTTTGCTAGGGCCTCTTGGTCAAACATGCTCATCAGTTTTGCTTTGGAAATAGCCCTAGCATCAGCTTCACTCATGGGAACATCTGCAGCACTTACTCCCTCAGCAGCACTTACTCCCTCAGGAGCATGAATACCCGCAGGATTCAAATCGACGCCTAACGCCTGTTGGAGCATCCACCAGCAACTGTCATAGACATATTTGTTTGACTGTTCGAAGTTGTTGATCATGACTTCCCGAAGCTCAGCCATCTTAGCAATATATTCCTTCTCCCCCTTTTTGGCTTCGACTGCGATGGAGTTTGCATAGGAGTGCAGGGAGTCATCAATATGCTTTGTCGTCCTGGAGAATTCAGTGACCAATGCTTGTTGATTGGCGTTGAGAGTTAACATATTACCGTCAAACTTTTGAATGTTGTTTGCTACAACATGAGCATTCTGATTTACTACGACGAGAGTGTCGCTGTTCTTTTTCAACCCGTCCATAAGAAGAGTGACCGCTTGGCCGGCCGCTGTATACTTTTCTTCAAATTTCTTTTTCATCATGTCAAGTTTATGATTGATCTACACCATGTTCTTGAGCATGAGATTTTCAGACTTCTTAATCCTTTTCAGCATTTAATTTTGAGCTTTTTCAAAAGAAGCTTTAAGCTCATCCACTATGCCCTGAATGATATTCACGGTGTGAGTGGCTATATCATCTCGTAGGGGAATATTCTGAGGCACTTCTTGGCCTTGCACTTCATCAGATGCACCTGTAGAGCTGGACAGGAGCACAGTCCCTAATGGAGGAATACTTGCAGCATCTACAGATTTCTCGGACTCCCCCTCCACTCGTGCACCAATGTTCTCAAGAACGATCTCAGGTGCGTGCTTGTCAGATGGAGGTTCAATGAAATCCCGAGTCTCCACTGCGTCCTGTCCCTCAGTTCCGTCTTCCTCACCTTCCTCACCTTCAGCATCCAGAAGATCATTTTCATCAGCATCATCTTCCAACTCTTCGTCAGCAGTCTCCTGTACAGCAGCTTCGACTCCTTGATCGTTCAGGTTCAGGGCCTCCTCATTCTCCGGCACAGTTTCACTTTCTTCTTGTATAGTTGCCACTGCATCTCTGGCTATCTGGGAGATGTCAGATACTATATCAGCATGAGTGGGTAGAGGCTCCCCCTCAATTCCTGCAGTCAAAGCATCAGGAATTTCACTGGGGATTACTGCTGGAGATGCGTCCTATTGTTCTTCCACGGCAGCCTGCCCAATTCGCCTCTCCCATCTGTCAAAAACACTCGAGTCCATTTTCTTTAAGTAATGTATAGGAATACCTTTACTCATGTCATATTTATCTCCATTCAGCTGATTGAGATACAGACTAATGATTCGGCCAAAACTCGGAGATCTCAGGGTGTCCTTTATCTTCTCAAAGAGCAATGCCCCCCAGTTGAATCTTTTTCGGCAGACAATTGCCACCAGGATCTTGAACATATCCGCAGAGATATGGTCATGAGACCCCGGCTTGCAGATGAGTACCTTTCCAATTATGACTGACAGAAGCTTCCCTTCTTCATTCATATCCTTGCGCTTTATCGACCGAGTTCCTCGTGGGAGACCACAGAATAAGAGAGTCCTGGTTTTGTCTTCTTCCTCAAGATAGTCCTCGTGCTCTGAGCTAGAGAGCTGCAGGAAGCGGTCAGCTTGCTGGCAGACATCTTGATCTTTGTCTCAGCCACCTTGCTCTTGATAAGAGAGTCTTCATTTCGGAGTCTGGCGGTAGCGAAGAACTCCAGCACCTCTTTGTCCAAGATTTTACACGGGTGCTCCAGTACGAATGAGAGTCCAGCCTCTTCCAGCATAAGAATGATGTTTCTGAATTCGTCAGAGGCATGAGAGAACCCTGTGCAAACCAGCTCGCATCCAGTGACCAGCCCAGCAGTTGTCCTTGGAGCCATTGCAGATCTAGGGAGAGAAGCCCTACTCTACGCTTAATTAACAGTCAAAAGGGAAGCGACACTAGTGATAACGTCCAAGTACGGGTGAGGAAGAGGTTACCTAAAAGCGTAGACGGGAGTTAGGTGGTTGAAGATGATGGACACCGGATGAGTGCACGCGGAATCGTCGGTGAGCTTCCTGCGAGAGATTTTCGGTGATCGTCCTGCGGTATGTCGACGGAAGCCTGCACGATTCGGCGAGATACTTGCGGGAAGACGATGGAGACCTTCGGTGAGAAACTTCGGTGGGATTCTTGCGGGAATCCTTCGGTGAGAAACTTGCGGTGAGAAACTTGCAGATTCGGTGAGTTTCCTGCGGAGTTCGGCGGGATTCGGCGGGATTCGACGGAAGCCTGCACGATTCCTAGTGAGTTTCCTGCGGAGTAGGAGTCGATTCGGCGAGCTTCCCTTGCGGCGAGTTTCCCCTGCGGAGAGAGTCGGCGAGTCTTCCTGCGGAGAGCGTCCTTCGGCGGGATTCCTACGGAATATGAAGAGTCGGCCGGATTCTGAATATATAAAGGTGAGTTCGGCGGGAGACTGCGTGAGATCATCGGGATTTAGAAGGGATTTTAACGGTTTCCGGCTTTTCCATATAAGTTAATTTAAAAATCTTCCAAATATGTGAATACTTCTTAAAGCCACTATTTGGGGTTTGAACCAGCTTTTCCATACATTTCTTGATGGCAATCTTCGCTAGTTTTTAGTGAACTAATTTAAGCCTGTAGATGTTAGATTTCGAGTCTACCAGTGGAATTTCCGATAACTCTTTAATGGTGTATCTAAGGTTTATATTCATCGTGTTACCCTATCCTTGGATGCTCACACATACATGTATATATATATAAAGATATATATATATATGTGACTGTCGATGGAAAACGACTCAAGTCTTGGAGCTGATGAAAAATACCTGGGAACATGAGAGTTATCATTTCGTCTCTCTGACTATAACATACCAGGTGCTCGATGTGAGTTTGCTCATATAGATATCACTGCTGTTATTCCAGATGCATGTTCCAATTCAGTCTTGAAACACCTACTGTCTAGTTCTCATCATAGTTACGGGAACCTAGACTACCCTGCAAGAAAGAATTACTTTACCTTATGAACTCAAATCATATTGGGTCCTAGGTTCCTGTTAGCATAAGCACTCGACTGCCTTCCTTCAGAAAACCTGTCAGGAAGACTACCTCTGCCCCGAAAATGTGGATAGGCCCTTGACCTTGACACAGAGGGGTTGTGCCAACAGTCTATGGCAAAGTGTCCCACTTTGCCACAGCACCAACACGGGTGAATGTTGTATCGCCGTTTCTGACCTGATCTAGTGACAGAGGTAGTCACAGTTCTAGGCTAAACGGGATAGGGCATGATCTCCTCACAAAATTTCCTCTTCCACCGTGACACGTGGAAGGGTGGAAGGAATGCATGTTGCGAGCGTCATGAGGTCGGGGAGGTGGTGCCTTTCTTTCAGGCATCCCCCTTCCTGAGGCCCCATGAAAACTTACACCATGACTTCTGACCTCCCTGTCCTGTGTCCTCGGGTGGTGAGAAGTGTTCTGTGAGCTGGTACATGCAGATTCACACCGAGTTGAGGCAGTGGCAGTGAATACAAAGGGCTCAGAATGAGCCTTAGGTATTCTCTCATGAGTGGCCACGACGGCCCTTGCACTACGGGTGTCTCCACATGGGGACAGATCACCCTTGCAGTGACCACGACTATTCCTGTGGTCATACCTGAAGGCATGGTGAGTAGCCTTCCTGCTTGGAGTGGGGGGTCGGAATACCGTTTCCCCATTTCTCCACGAATTGATAATCCGGGAGATTCACCCATTTTCTTGCTTTCTCTTTATAGCATCAACCTTGGAAAAGTTTGATACTATTCTTTTCTCATTCTCTAGACTACTCTCTAGAGCTGAGATTTTTGAGTCTTTGACCTTGTTGGATGCCAATTGGAGAACCAACAAGATCTTCAGTCGAACAATCTCTTGAGCTTGCTCCTCAGCAAGTAGGTTGCTTGTCTGAAGGGCTCTCTTCAGAGAATCAGAATTTTCTGAAGGAAAGCAGTTCCTGTCTTCAGAAACTTCAAGAGAGACGGGGCAGGATGAAGAAGTTACCTGCTCTTCAGTGTTATTGTCATTAGAGTCATTGACCGTTGTGTCATCCTCATCAGAGCTGCTTTCCTCACCGGCCTCTTCAGTCTCTGACAGAGACACTGGAGCTCTGATGTTGTCCGTTAGATCCTTGCCGTCATCTTCAGAGGCGAGGATCCCCACATAGGCTTCATCCTCTGATTGACAGCAGATTCCAGCTTTCTCTGACCCCCCATCAGCTCTGAGATCATCACCCACATAGATTTAGCCGACCCACATTTTTCCAATCTAGAGCGAGAAGCTCCAGACCAGATATCCATGATAATTTGACGAATCCTCTTGTCCAAATTAAATAATGAAAGTTCCGTCTCCGACATCTCAGCAATGCACTTGGGCACTTTGATTCCAGAGTCGGAGGTCTTCATAGGAATAAAGGGACCCTCTTCCAGGATGAAAGATGCTCGAGGATCGATAGCATCCAAGTGATACGACACTCTCATCCTCCAGACGGGGTAATACTCCTTTGTGCATGTGGGGAGTCTTAGTGGCGATATCTCATGATCCAGCTCCATGCTTCTGACACTGGTGGCAGGATTCAACTCAAGGTGTAAACCTTTTTGATGAGCAACCTGCCTCTGATACCACTTGAAAGTCTACCTAGTGTCAACTATCTTCACCTATGGGGGGGAGGGGGGAATAGGTGACGTGCAGCGTTTTTGCGGAATTTAAAATTGTACCTGCACAATAAAACTAAACAGCACAGCACACAGAAAACACAAGCTATTTATAGTGGTTCCCCGATTTGGGTACATCCACTTTCCCCCTTCGACCTATCTCCCAACACGGGATGACTCGGTCTCTTCTCCAACAGGATTGAAATCCAATCCTTGCACTATCGGAAGGAACCCTTCCACACGTAGGAGTCAACACTCGCACAACCCGGGTTGCACCCAACCCTTACAACTAGGAACCACCGTTCCTTTACAACAAAAGTAAAACTAGAATGTACAAGAGATACAAACTACGTTTGGAGACTTAGGTGTCCCTCTTCGTTGACGACGTGTTTTTGAAGTCCACGAAGAGTCCACTACCCAAGATCTCACTTGGAGAGAATCTCCCCGGAACCGGCGGCGGCTAGGTTCACGGGATCGGCGGCAACATCGATGTGCGGCTGCTGTTCTTTAGAGATCCAAACTTCGTAGCGAAGCTAGCTAGGTCTACCAACGGTCACACTAGGATCAATCGTCTCGATCGATTCGGATGGGGAAGATTTTCCCGATCTACAAATCGAGAGACAAGAGATCTCCGGTTAGACACGTGAGACGCTGAGCTTAGCTAGGCTTCTGTCGCAGGAGGATCTGGGCGAAACCACGATCAACCGGCGAACAACTTGGCGCGAGCGGCGGCAGCGGCGGCGGAGCGGAAACGGCGATCTAGGTCACGTCGCGGCTCGCGTATTCCTTTTTTTTTTCTTCGCACCTTTTCTGTTCAAAAATACCCGTGTATTTATACACACGTATACTCCTAAATGACCGTTGTGGGTCCCACCTGAAGGAAACCCTAGTTCCGGTTCAGCACAGTCCCAGCGGCAGAATCCGGTCCAGCAGCTTCCAGAGAAATTGCCAAGTCAAAATCGGCGAGAATCGAAAGTGATTCTCGACGAATCGGCGAGAATCATTAGTGATTCTCGACGATTCATCGAGAATCACTAGTGATTCTCGCCGAATCACTTGTTGATTCTCAACGAATGTTACTTGGCCATGATCTGCTTCGACGATGGGTTCGGCGAGAATCACTAGTGATTCTCGCCGAATCTTACCGTTTTGAGGTAGCCGGATAGAGTCGGCGAGAATCACTAGTGATTCTCGACGATTCGGCGAGAATCACTTGGTGATTCTCGTCGAATTATACTTAGACGAATTTTCGTCTTTCCACCCAAGAGCTGCTCCTTGACCCATCTTTGCTCCTTGTCTGCTCTTGCATAAACACGGCCCTGTACTTGAGGTAAGTGCACTCCAATAGAGAGAGTACACGTAGGTCAACACACTGATCTGCCCAACGAGGGATTACGTCGTGCAGACCCGTGTATATTGACCTACTGCACCCTGACATTGGTGTGCACTTAGCGTGGAATAACTGCAAGCACAACTTGAGAGGTTTCATCAAATACATTGTGAATTCATCTTAGCTTGACAGATGGCTTCCTCAAATCCAGGTAATTGTGGATACAATACCCAACAGTTTGTGCCATCCTTCACCGGCTCGTGACACAAAGAAGATGGGTCCATTGGGAGTGAGTGACAGCCTCCTCTACCCCGGACGCAGTTGAGGACCGAGCTAGGATGCGGATTGACAACCCGACGATTCCTTTCGTGAATCCTCAGCAAGACTTCGGATCTGGTCGATTTCGCGCACTTTTCTTCTCTTGTTGTTGATAATGTAGTTTAATCTCTTGTATATGATGAAGTATGCTTATTTTGTAAAACGTTTATACACAATCATGTCTATGTGATTTTATATTTGCGTTATTTTCTTGAGCTGTGCCTTTATTTTCCATCCGCCACCACATCCAGTTTTGTCGCACTAGCAACTGCTAGTGGCGTGCGTAGCGAAGAGGTGCTCTCGACCCTCATTTCGTCGTTCTAATCACTTCATCTGTAAGCCTACTCGTTCATCCGCTCAGCGATTCGGTGCATAGCGGCCCGTGTAGTCTTCCATCCCGCCTAGCGAAGCATCGCATAGCGGCGTTGCATAGGAGTAGCTGTTAGTGTTTTATTTTCTTTTTCCACAACTATCAAAACCCCCATTTGTTAACTCCGATCTAAAGACTTCAATCTCAAGTCCTCCTCGAAATTAACTCCATCTTACTGTGTTCCTTGAAGAGATCGATACTTGGGGAAATTCACTCATTTTATATTACTTGTGCGACCGGTACACTTGTCGTTCAACGCATCAGTCCTCCGGCCATAATATTCTTGCAAATCAAATGCTAAGAGATGCTCTTGACCTCCTCCATTGTTCGCTTGCTTCCAAGCATCACTTAAAGAGATTTCTCGCTACTCTCGTGGAGTTCTCCGACGAGGTCGTGGCCGAAGATTATTGACGAGGAAGATGGGTAAATTAGAAGAAGGTGACAGCTCTTCTGATCCTCGGACGGCAGTTGAAGCCCGAGCTCGGACAATGATTGACAACCCTTGAGTCCGGTCGCGAACCTTCAACGATTCTTCGTGCTTAGGTTGTATTCTCTCCCCGTCTTCGTTGTAGTGTATTTTCTCTTGAATGATTTGGTTGTATGAACGATATTTACTAAATCCTAATTTGTTAATTTTCATGTCTATGTGAAAATCTGTTGCGGTTTATACAAGTGAGAAGCGCCTCCATCTCATTTCCATCCCGCCATAGTGAGTGTAGTCGTACTAGCAATTGCTAGTGGTGTGCATTGTGAAGAGGTGCTCTCGACCCTCAATCCGCCAGTGTGAAGCATTTCGTCCGCTTGCCTTCTCACCTATCCGCCTACCAAAGCAGAGTATAGCGGCCTGCATTAGTCTCCATCCACCTTGTGAAGCGGTGATTGCGACTCGCATTAGTTTAGTTAGTTTTCTTTTTATTTTCAAAACTAAAATCAAAACTCTCTGCGAATTTAAAATCTTTATGATCAAATCTCCAAACGATAGAATTACGCGCCCTAATCTACGTTCCTTCGAAATCGATACTCGGGGAAATTCTTTCGTTTTTATATTAGTTGAGCGACCAGTGCACTTGTCATTTGCGCATCAAGTTTTTGACATCGTTGTCAGGGAACACAGGCGTGTGATTTTTTTGTTTAGAAAATTGTTATAAGGGTTGTTGTATTTGATCTTTGTTTTTTTGTTGAGAGTTGTATGCAGGGGCGAGGCCAGGGTGAATTAGTTGAGTTTGTCCCGGAAATAGAACAGACACTTCGTGCGAGTCGACGTGTTGTTGTTGCCAAAGATGGAATCAGGAACAATGAACATGAGGACAGGGGAAAGGACGTGCCCCTAGTTGGACAAGCTGCTTATGAACACGATGTGCTCCGGCCGAGGCCCACGACGATGCGGGATTGCACAACTCCCACTGTGGGGAGTCTGTATCTTGGGTTTGGCCCAGCAATCACAAACAATCAATTCGAAATCAAGTCAGCCATCTTAAATATTATCCGCAACAATGCCCAGTTCTCTTGGATGGCTAGTGAAGACCCCATCTTCACTTAGCTGAATTCTCCAAGATCTGCGGGACGTTCCGGTATGTCGGCATCTCTGACGACACTGTGAAGTTGAGGCTGTTTCCATTCTCCCTACGGGACAAAGCAAAAACATGGCACCACACCATCCCGCCAGGAGACACTGCTACATGGGACCAAGGTTGTCAGGATCGTGATCCAGATTATAGGATATTGCGATCCTATGATCCAGATTTTGTAAATCAATCCTGATTTTGTAAAGCAATCCTCGATCCGACCGTACTATCTGATCTGATCCTACCTCGAAACGATTTCATCTAAGATCTCGATCCTGACAACCTTGCATGGGACGTGCTGTCATAAAAATTTCTTGCCAAATTCCACCTTGTCGACAAGATTGTTAGCATGAGGCGGGAGATTGCCACCTTTAGCCAGAATGATCAAGAGACACTTGCGGAGGCCTGGGAGAGGTTCATGTACTTGCTAAGGAAGTGCCCCCAACATTAGTTCCAACCTTGGAACTTGATGGATAACTTTTATTTTGCGATAGAGACGAACAACCAAGCCATGATTGATGTTACCGCTGGAGGGACCCTGATGAACCACACTCATGATGATCCATTAAGAATCCTTCAGGACACTACTTCCCACAGCTCTTTCTGGACTTCCGGTAAGAACACCCCAAGAAGGGCAAGGGGTCTATTTGAAGTGAGCACTGCGGTGCCACCTGCTGAAGCGAGGCCATCAACATTTGAGAATATAGCTTTGCTGAAGAGGCCAACCTTTACTTCTGCTCCAGTGATGGTCATTTCATGCCAGGGTTGCAGGAACCCCGGGCATCATGCTTATGAGTGCCTAATTGGTGAGCTCTCCTCTGACTTTTCAAATTTAAATGTTGATGAGTGTTAATTATATAAATAATCAAAATCGTTTGGTGTCGTTCTCAAACACGTATAACCCGGGTGTACAACCCCGTATTCGCGAAACGGGGTCCCCAAGCAAGGCGTAAAACTTGTTACACATTTGTAAGCTTTTAGGGGGTTTTTGCACTCTTGGAGACCAATTTATTGTTGATCTGCTTGATATACTAGTAGGGGAGGAAAAATTTGTCTATCTTGCTAGTGCTTGGTGTACTCCTTCAGGGGGCGAGTGCGGCGGGAGGCCGGCACTCGCCCCGGCCCCTCCTTCAGGGGGCGGGGGCGGCGGGAGGTCGGCACCCGCTCCGGCCTGTTTCAGGGGGGCGGGTACGGCGAGAGGCCGGCACCCGCCCCGGCCCCTTCTCTAGGGGGCGAGTACGGCGGGAGGCCGGTATTCGCCCCAGCCAGTTTCAGGGGGGCGGGTGCGGCGAGAGGCTGGCAACCGCCTCGGCCCCAACTCTAGGGGGCGAGTACGGCGGGAGGCCGGTACTCGCCCCGGCTAGTTTCAGGGGGCCGGTGCGGCGGGAGGTCGGCACCCGCCCCGGCCCCTTCTCTAGGGGGCGAGTACGGCGGGAGGCCGGTACTCTCCCCGGCCAGTTTCAGGGGGCGGGTGCGGCGGGAGGCCGGCACCCGCCCCGGACCCTTCTCTAAGGGGCGAGTGCGGCGGGAGGCCGGTACTCGCCCCGGCCAGTTTCAGGGGACGGGTGCGGAGGGAGGTCGGCACCCGCCCCGGCCCTTTCTTTAGGGAGCGAGTACGGCGGGAGGCCGGAACTCGCCCCGGCCAGTTTCAGGGGGTGGGTGCGGCGGGAGGCCGGCACCCGCCCCGGTCCCTTCTCTAGGGGCCGAGTACGCGGGAAGCCGGCACTCGCCCCAGCCTTGTTCTAGGGAGCGGGTGCGGCGGGAGGCCGGCACCCGCCCCGGCCCCTCCTTAGGGGGCCCGTGCAGCGAGAGGCCGGCACTCGCCTCAGCCCCTCCTTTAGGGGGGGCGGGTGCGGCGGGAGGTCGACACCCTCACCGGCCTGTTTTAGGGGGCGGGTGCGGCTCGAGGTCGGCACCCGCCCCGGCCCTAGTGCTCGGCCGGCTTGAGCAGCTCACCCGGCTTGAGCAGCTCGCCTGGCTTGAGCAGCTCCCCCGGCTTGAGGGTCTGTTTTTTTGCCCCTGCTGGGCTGTGAATAGCTGTTCAGAATAGCGGAGTTTGGATGTTGGCAGACCAGACCTGGGGTATTTCAGCAATTTCAGAGCAGCGGGATTGCGCTATTGGCAGGTCATCCCCAAAAATCTATAAATAGACCCTTGGGGTGCCTTGGAGAGGGATCCGTTTGAACCACTCATTTTCTTCCTTCATCCTCCAAGGCACCTAGCTCATCATTGGCTAGAGAGGGGGAGATCTCAAAGGTCTTCCGGGTGTGAGGTGGGACCTCCACGCAAGAGTCAAGGATCATTTCCCAAATTCAGGTCTCTAACCAAGGGACGGCTTGGGAGAAGTAAGTGTGAGCTGCACCCTAGGTCCGAACTCTAGGTGGAGCCGAATATCAGTTCCAACATTTTGGTGCGGTGAGCGTGGACCGCGGTTCATACAGAAGTTCCCAAGCAGGTTCCATGGCGGGAGATTATGGAGGTGGTGATGACCCCAATCAGCTCCCCAACCCAACACCCTTTGTAGGGAGGGAAGAGTTCATGGCGTCCATCCAAGGCATCATGGAGATGCTGCGAAGTATTGCCCCTCGGGGTGACTGCTCAACTCCCACCCCCCAGGATCTATTTCCCAGAGGTCTCGGCGAGAAAGCCTCCAGGGGTCTCAGCGAACCAGCTTCCAGGGGTGTAGGCGAGATGACCCCGGGAGGGGTAGAAGAAAGTGCACCAGGAAGACGGCCTGGGAAGGAAAGGATGAGAGAGGGGGTCGAGCGAGACCTTACTGACCGGGAGTTATTCCCCAGCCCGGCGAGTGCTAGCCTTCCAGGAGAGCAGATCGTGCAAGTGGAGCACGCGAGACCACCAAGTAGGGGTCACCCTTCAGCGAGCTAATTGTCTCAGCTACCGTTCCCGAGCGGTTCAGAGAACCTGACATGACTTACTATACCGGGAAGGATGACTCCGTTCAGCACCTGCAGTAGTTCGAAGATGCAGTCTCTATTAGGCCGATGACGAATGCATTCAAGTGTCACATCTTCGCGATCATGTTGAAAGACAAGGCAAGAGATTGGTTCCATCAACTCTCAGCGAGATCGATCTACGGGTTCGAAAACTTGAGCCGGAGCTTTCAGCTTCGCTTCTCCACTTTTAAAAAGAGGAATAAGAGTCTGGAGTCTATCTTCCTGATAAGTTAAAGGGCGGAGGAGTCGTTGGCCCAATATGTGGACAAGTTCCAAGAAGAGATCCTGGACATCCAGCAGATGTCGGGGTATGCCCTCCAGATGGCATTTACGGTGGGATTGCGTGAAGGGTTCTTCAAGATGAGTCTGACCCGAATGGCCCCCTATCTTTCGAGAAGCTGATGGAAAGGGCGGCAGAGGAGATAGCAACTGAGGCGGCCAACCTGACGTTTGTCAAGAACTTGGAAAGGTTAACAGAGGCAGAGTCGAAGGAGCAAGCTGGCTCGAAGCATCAGGAGGGAAGAAGGAGAGAAGAGCAGAGAGCTCAGAGGTTCCAAGGACCCCAGGAAGGTCCGGAGCCAGGTTGGAGGCAACAGGGAGGGCCAGTTCAGGGTCCAGGAAGAGGTCTTGTCCAGGGTGGGGGGAACTTTCACGGAGGCCATGGGAGGTTCAACTTCCAGAGGCAAACCCCTAGACAGCTCCTACCCCCACCGCAGCAAGCCATGGAGATACGAAGAAGGGGAAGAGGTAACAGGAGAAATCACCCAGCCCGTCGAAGAAGGGAAGGAAGAGTGTTGTCGTACTGTGACTTCCACCAGGTGGAAGGTCACGCTACAGCTACCTGCCCCGAATTCCTGGAAGTGAGAGAGGCGAGAGGCCCAGCCCAGCAGCAGCCGCCGGTGCGGATTGAAGAAGTTCTACCCAGAGAGGGGGGAGATGACGTATGTGAGGACCGGGTCGACGTGGAAACCCGAGGAGGTATAGGAGTGATCCACGGTGGAATGGGGATTGAGGCCGCTGTCAGGCTCTCATCTAGCTGGCAGGGCTGGATGTCACACGTGTGTGTCAACCTGAACCCCAAGCAGATCCCGCTGCCAGACTCTCATCTAGTTGGCAGGGTTGGATGTCACTTATGTGTGTCTACCCGGACCCCGAGCAGATCCCGCTGTCAGGCTCTCATTTAGCTGCCAGGGCTGGATGTCACTCGTGAGAGTCTACTCAGACCCCCAACTGGTTAGCAGGATAAACCTCGATGAACAAAAGGAGGTCGTCAAGCCAGGAGTGCCGAGACAAGACTCTGGCGGGTCGGCGAGCCCAGCACTATGGCCTGACGATGCGAGCTTGCGGGATCCAACATATTCGCCTGACACCCAAAGCAGCCACCGAGGCCGCGAGAACCCAAGCCATGTCGCGACCTCATGGGGGCCAACTCGCGTAAAAGCAGGTGACTCGGGCGCGGGGTGAGCCGGCCCACTCCCTCTATTTCACACAGGTAACGATGAAGATCCGGGCTAAAGAGGCGAGTCGCAATTCACGGTTCGGCTAGCTAGGGCCCCCCTCTGCTTCCTAAGCTAAGTCCGCTGGGGACGCGCGATTTCGCTAACAGGACGCGGGATTGGAGACGGCGAGCGGGAGGAGCAAAACAGACCGCGAATATAAAAGAGAAACGGAAGAATCTGCATGGCACAGAAGCAAGCGACAGCAATATATGCATATGAGAAGCGAGTACAAAGCAGTTCGTTGATTGGTAAGACTACAAGTTCGGGACTCAGCCGCGTTTACATTACAATAAAAGAAACATATATATATATATATAAGAGGAGGGGCGCGGGGATTCGGCGAGGCGAGCTCTCGGGCGGCAAGTCCTAGAGGGGCTGGAAGGACTTGTCTCCCGGCTTAGGTACCGACAGGAATAGCGCTGGTACCACATCGCTCGCAGAAAGGCCCGCGCCCTTGCTCTTGATGAGGTCCGGCCGTCGTAGCGTCTGGAGGGTGTACTTCGCCGCGCAAGCAGCGTTCTTCTGCATCATCTCCTCCAGCTCGTACTCGGTATAGTGCGCGAGCTGGCAGCCGCTGCTAGAGGGCGGCGGGGCAGCCGCCGCGGTATCCATCTCTCGCACAAGCACCAGTAGCGCCTCCTTTTCATTCTCCAAGACGGCGATGGCGGCATCGGCTGCGTCCGCCCTCTCCCTCTGTCGTTTCGCCTCCTCCTGGGCGAGACGGCGGGCCTCCTTCTCGTCCGCCAGCCTCTTGAGCGAGGGGGCGTTCTTCTTCATCTGGGTGCACCGCCGGCCGACCATGTGTGCCAGCTCCAGCTGCAGAGCTAGGCCCGCGCACTCTCATGGATCAGCACCCGCGTGGCCTCGTCATAGATGGTGGCGTCTTCCCGCGAGTAAAGGTCGAAAGAGAAGTTGTAAGTCTCCCCGTTGATGGTCTCCTGCTCTAACCAGCTCGGCAGCAGGGTGGAGATTATGGCCCTGTTCGATTCCTTATCCCACAGGAGGAGGGGGATGCCGAGCTCATCTAGGCACCTCTCTCCACGGACAAAGTTACGGTGCCCCCTTGGTACCGGCTTCGGGGCAGGCTGCTCTTCACCCTGCGGCCTGGAGGTGTCGGCCGCCCCTCCGGGGGAGCCGCTGGTCGAGCCGGCCGCAAGGGCGGGATCCCTAGCTGGTTGGCCCGCTGGGGCCTTGCCGTTCTCCCGAGCTGCGGGAGGTGCGCCGATCGCGGTCTTCGATTTCTTGGGCGGGGGCGGCGGTGGAAGCAATTCGTGGCAAGGCCGCTTCGGAGGAGCAGACGCCGGGGGCTAGCGGCACGCGGCAGCCGCAACCTCGGCGCTCGCGAGCTCGCAGGAAGCGAGTCGCGCACTCTCATAAGGAGGGTGCAGGGGGATGTCCCGCTCGCTTGCAAGAGAGGAAAGTTAAAGTAGGAAAAATGATAAAGTCGAAAGAAGAAGCGCGAGTAGCTTACCTCCCCCGAGCGGGACGGGGTCGAGGTTGTCTAGATTTTTGCGCAGGAAGGCGACTTCAAAGTTCTTCCCGGCGAAGAACCAGCACAGCTCCGCTTCATGGCCCCCTAGGCTGGGGGGCGGTAGCTCGCCTCGCTGAGCTGGACCGGCAAGAAGGGGACGTTGTTGAAGTCCCCCTTGACGAAAATGAATTTCTTTAGCCAATTGTGGCTCTTATTGACGGTCTCTCGCATCTTAACGTGGCCGCTGGAGAAGTAGGTGGTCTCGTCCTTGTTCGCCCGGAAGGAGAACAGCTTGCGGAAGACCGCGAGGCTGAACTCGATCTGCTCTTCCCGCGGGAAGCACGCGAACCCAATCACCACTGCGAAGGAGTTGGGGGTCATCTGCCCGGGGACGACCCCATAGTATTCCAAGACTTGGTGGACCTCCGGCCATAGGGGAAGCCGGAGACCCGCCTCGAAATGTGCCGTGGGGATGGCGAGCTCCTCTCCCGAGAGATCGTTGATCTTCTCTCCCTCCCCAGGCCGCCTCGCCACAAAGCCTGGCGGTATGTAGTCGCCTATGGCGTCGAAGAACTCGCATTTAGAGAGGGCGGCGTGGGTGAAGTCGTGCTTAGAAAAGGTCCAGGCGCACTTGCCCCGCCCATCTGCATCGCCGTTGCCACCGCCCATCTCGCAGAAAGCTTGTTAAGCGGGATGAAGAAGTTCTCGCAAGAAGCAGGTGAGTCAGGGGTCGCAGAAAGCAAGGGAGAAGGGAAATCTTAAATGAGGTTGGTGAGCAAGGGTTGGCAAGGCCTATTTATAGAAAGAAAAATGGCGGGAAAAGTGCAGATAGCAAAACGCACCCTGGCGTTTCAACTTCCCGGCTCGCAGGCGCGCCACAAAGACCGTCCAACAGCAAATTGCGCCCACCCGCGCCCGCATGAGAGGCGGGCGAGCTGCGGCTCGCACCCGCCTGAAACAATAGGCGAGCCGAGCAAACTAGCGATCCGCGAGCTCCTGGCCCGCTCCCGCCGAGATTAAATAGGCGGGTTGGGCGAGCCGATCCAACAACCTTGCGCCCTCTTAAAGAAGCGGTGGGCGAGCAAGAGGGCTTCATCCGCATTCACCCAAAGAAAACTAAATAGCAACACAATAAAAGTAGCGTGCGGCAAGCATTAAGCCCATCGGCGGGCGAGAGAAGTCTCAGATTATTACAGACATTAAAAATGTTTCAAGATGGATAACCCTCATAAGCGAATTGGTTTAGAGTGTGGATGCGGTCCTGGCCCGGCGACCAATAGCGGGGAGGGGGCAGGCGGCTCAGTACTGGATCCACTTCCACCTGCCCCGCCTCCGCATCCCAGATCGGGGCGGCACGTGAGGATAATGGTACTCGCGAACAGCCACCAGCTCTTGCTGGGCCAGGCCGACCTGCTCCGTGGCATGCCTAAGCCGCTCCTCGGCCCGCGTTATGTGCACCCCGGGAGAAGTAACCCCGTCTCCGTCAGCTAGGAGCCTCGCTCCCTCCAAAACTGCAAGCCGCTCCTCCACTTCGGCCTTGTCCTTGTCAACCTTGTTGAAGACCTCCTGTATTAGTAGCGTGTGCTTCTGGAACAGCCGCGTCACCTGCCTCTTCATCCCCTCGCATCCGTCGGGTCGCCCAAATACTCGGAAATGTGATCAGTATCAGGGGGAGGTGAATATCTCTCACTCATCTCGACATTAGAGGAGAAGATCGCGTTGTAACCTGCAGATGGATACGTCAGAAAGAGCGAGCGGTAACAAACAGACACGAGTATGAACTCACCAGGTGTCAGCACGTCGCCCGCACCAACTGATGGCCGAGAAGAGCCCGGCCGGCCCTGGAAAAGTCCTCCCTCAAGAACCACGAAAGATTTTCCCAACCCACGGGGAATTGGCAACCGGAAAGTCTCCGGAGGGGGTGCCCCAGGCCCGAGGGGCTGGCGACCCGCTCAGTTGACATCGGGAGGGAATTGCCCTGTTCCCCTCCATCGCCTCCATCCTCGCGAGGCGGCACCTGCGGAAAGAAAAGTCAGAAGCAAAGCGACGAATCAGGCGGGAGGTGCGCATACCTCATGGGCAACCTCAGCATCGGCCGCCGAGCTGGATCCTGGGTGGTCATTTGTCGGAGACCGCCTGACAATTTTCCCTTTTACCGGCCTGAAGAGGGGGTCGGGTGATCCGCGTGCCAACCACGGGGCGACCTCGAGAGCCTCCTCCCTGGTCTTTTCCCTTGCGGCCGCTAGCCGAGCTCGCATCTCCTCGGTCGCAGACATCGTGCAGTTGCAGCTCACTGAGAAGGCTAAAAGAAGGCGGGATTTTCCAGAGGGTCCGATGGCATATTTATAGCGTGGGGGTGGGATCCACCGAAAGATTCCTTCCAGCTCAGCAAAACACTCACCGAACACGTGGGTTGGATGATTCTTTCCGAGCTTGGTCAAGCTCAAAACGAGCGGGGATTGTGTACAACTCCGTGTTCGTCGAGTGGGTCCACCAGGCAAGGCGAGTGAACCAAGGCGACCTGCCCGCGCCAGAATATCATACCGGCGAACTCAGAACGGTTGGCCCGCTCCCGCCAAAGCTAGGCGCGCGAGCTGCACGAGCTGGTTGACCCATTCCGCGCCCGCCTAGAGTTCGTCGAACTGGGCCTAGCTTTCGTCGAACTGGGCCTAGCTTTTGCCAAACTGAGCTCGGCGTTCGTCGAACGGAGCTCGGCGTTCGTCGAACGGAGCTCGGCGCTCGTCAAACGGAGCTCGGCATTCTTCAAGCTAACCTCAGGAGTCGAAGATCGGCGAGCTCCTCGGGAGCTTCTGTAGCGACAATCTCAGACCGGCCAGCCCGCTCTCCAATAAGCGACCTGGCCGCCAACCCGCCTCAGAGAGAGGGTCGGCGGGCTGCAGCGGCCTGTCTCGCGCTCGCGCAAGAGGGGAAGGCGAGCTGCGGGAGCCAGATCGCGTCCGCCCGAGCGAGGTGGAGAGTAGTGGCGAGCTAACCTCCAGTTCCTGGGGACCCGCCCAGTGGGGCCCAGAGGCAAAATTACTTGGGTGCCCTTGACAGGGGTGCAAATAGTTTGATAGAACAGCAGAGTTACGTTGTTGGCAGACCCAGCTGGGCTGCATATAGCTGTTCAAAACAGCGGAGGTTGGCTATGTGCAGGCCGTTTTCGGAAATCTATAAATAGGACCCAAGGAGCACCTCAGAAGGCATGCTTACCGGTATTCAGATCTCCTTGCGCTTTCTGAGGTAGCCTTAGTTCGGCCTTTGGCTAAGGAGGGGAAGCGCTCTAAGATCTTCCGGGTGTGTGGTGGGAGCTCCACGCCGAGCCCTTGGGTCAGTCACCATTTCTTTTTGTTATTTGGCTTGCAGGAGAGAAGTAGGTGTGCAATCACCCCTTCCCCAAGGGTGAACTCCACAAGAGAACGAGTTTTCGGTTTCAACAGACATGATCAACAATACACCCCCAACTTTGTGGGGGTGAGGGGGGGCTTTGTAATAATTAAGAAACAATTTTACCATTCAACAGTATCATTCACCGTTGGTCCTTGCCAGCAGTCATTAGGCATTCACTTAGAGACTAGCAATTCCTAATGGTCAACTAATGAGACAATTCCTTGTGTACTAGAGATATGATGGCGAGTGAGGGTGTTGAGCCAGGGAGAACTGGAATGATGTTTGCATTCACGTTTTTTGCAACTCAAACGAGGAAGGTGCAGTTGGTAAAAAGCAGTGGAGGTAAATAAATTAAAATTGAGAAGATCATGTCATAAGCAAGAACGTGGAATAACTTATATGATTTCTAAATCTTCATGGTCTGATTTAAAGTACAACTTTTGAATTGAAGAAACAACCCTGAGTTAAGTTGTTTCCTCCTATGTTTTTTGATTAACTCAAAAGCACGGAAGCTTCATGCAATCTATGCCATATTATTGCTAGGATTATAAAATCCACTTCAAAGCAGTGTACAACAGTGTAACACAGACAGTTTTTTCTTTTAAAAAACATTAAAAAATTAATGAGATGAAAACATTAAAAAAAACCTTCATGAATATCAAATTAAGATGGTTGATCAAACTACATAACATCTTACATACCTTTAACCCCAGAGCTTTGAGTTGTGCATCTGCCTTAGGAAACAAAATTTTATTTTTCCACAAAAGCCTTTGCAGATCTTTGTTTAGAGCATTAATCTCAGAGCTCTTCTTAGAAATATCCAAATTTGATGAAGGAGGGCGGTCTTTATGTGTATTTAAAAATCGACAAGTTATTCCATACGGGCATAACTCTTCCAAACTTATAAAAGGACAGACCCCTTCCAAGTCGGCTGGCTTCTGAGGATAACATTTGTGATTCTTTTCATCATTACAAGATATGATACATGATGCAGCACAACTATGAAATTATTGTATAAAGAAAATGCACCTGGGCCAGGAAAGCATCTATATCATGATTATATCGGCAGCTGTCAGCAAAACGACATTCATTCGCCTTGCCACTTTTTGCAACCTCAGAGCAAATACGAACTGTAGACTTTTGTTCCTGAATATATTGCAGAAATGGAGTTCGGAATAAATAACGTGATTCAAAAAATGTAGGAACATCTCAATGTAGTAAAAACATATCAACTACATTGTCAACACAGCTGCATGGAAGCTAAACTTCAATGTTCGTAAAAACAATATACCATCATATAAATATAAGATAGCTTAACAGCTCTAAGAATGGTACTAGTGGCATCTAAAAGCACCCACACCAAATGCATGGAAATCAAAAGATATGGCACATAAAGCACAAATGTTAATAACAAAATTGCAGAATATGTGACGCGGGACAGGAGTCCACCTGCCCGCCACCCTGGAATCCCATCAGGGGGCAATGTTTTAAATATCAGATGTCGGACACATATTGGATTGTGTTTTAAAATGTCGGATGTCGGAAGTCGGAGACATGTCGGATATTTTAAAATATCGGATTTCCATATATTATAAATAAAATTTTTATTTAATGTATACTAACTATAATTATGTGTTATAAAAATAGAAAAATAATATAACAAATAGATAAAAAATGAGTCATTTATATTATGAAATAAATTTAAATAGTATCTAAGAAAAATATTATTAACAAATACAAAATTATACATTGTAAAATATATTTAATACTATGCACTAATTTTATTTTGATAACAATATATTTATTGCAAATAAAAAAGATTTAAAAATTAAAAATACTTGATTTATTATAAGTTTTTTCAAACTTATAAATTTATATTAAAAATATGAAACAATCACCTAATAAATGTATTAAATATTTTCCTATTTTTTATAAAATGAAATTAAAAATTTGTGAAATAATTATATAAAATTGATTGTAAAAATAAAACGTTAAAAAATTGAAATAATAAGTTTAATCGATTTAAACATGCATAGTATAGTATACATAATATAGTATTCATAGGTGATTTAAATATATGATATTTGTCTGCAAATATAACATAAAATAAAATATCGGGTGATATATTTAAAAGTCGTGTTGACTGATATATCGGACAAGATCGGACATGTCGGCCTATATTTTACAAAAGGACATAATCTATTATTTTGAGAAAAACATATCGTTTTCCTCTAAAAAATGACATGTCGGGAGACATGTCGGACATGTCGGAGGACATTTAAAACAGTGTCAGGGGGCGCACCTGGAGTCAGCACCAGGCGGCTATATCAGGCCTGCGGGACGTACACCCCAACGCATCCCCGGCTCCACCACAGGGCAAATAGGTTGTTGAGGCCGGGGCTCGATTCCCCGACCTCCTTGATAAAGAGCTCTCAGGCGAGCTCTCATCACCAAATGATCCGCGGACTACGACAACAACACAGCTCGAGGTCTTCACTTAACTCGAGAGAGCAAGTAGCTGGTATGCAGGAGAGGAGCTCGTGAAGGGACACGGACTACGACAACAAAACAGCTCGAGGACTTCAATTCTCCATTTTTCATCCTTTCAGGGAATCGTCTCTACAACGCTCACTTGTATTCATCGTACCGAAAAAGTTATAGTAGATAGTCAAGAAAAACACGATTTAAATACATCATGAGTTGACGGGGACTACGGGAATAAATGCTTCAAGTAGTCACCACTCCATGTATTGCTAAAGAGTTCTCCTTCACAATTTTTTAGGCTGGTACCCCCGGTCTTTAGTACCTCTGCCACCACGTAAGGACCCTCCCAATTCGGTTGAAGCTTTCCTACGGTCGCCGATCTTCCGGCGGCATCCACTTTTTTGAGGACCGGGTCACCTTTATTGAACTGTTTGATCCTTAATGTGCTTGTCAAAGTATCTTGTCATCCGGTGCTTGACATTCTCTTGGCGGATTGTAGCGAGATCTCGGAGTTCTTCCACAAAATCCAGTGAGAGACATTGTTCCTCCTCATTCTCCATCCTCCGTTCATCTTCTACTTCTTCGGCGGCTATCACCCTTGGGCTCCTGGCGTCAAACTCCACCGGGATCACAGTTTCTGAGCCATGAGACAACTTGAAAGGGGTTTCTCTCGTGGCAGTGTTCGGGGTATTTCATGGGGCCCAAAGGACAGAGGGGAGTTACTCAACCCAATTCCGTTTCAGATTTTCCATTTTTTCCCAACAGGTTGACGATGAATTTTTGGGCGGCCTCGACCTGATCGTTGCTTCGGGGGTGATGGACGGACGCAAAGCGTAGGTCGATCCACAGTTGGCTGCAGAAATTGATGATCTTTGAGCTCGCAAACTGCGGTCTATTATCGGTAACATTTGCGAGTGGTAGCCCGTGCCTGCAAATGATCTCCCACCAAATGAAGTTTTTCACCAGTTGGGAGGTAATCTTCGGCAATGTCTTCACCTCGATTCACTTGGAAAAATAATCGACCATCAACAGAGTGAACCTTCTTTGTCCACTCGCATGAGGGGACGGCCCAACAAGATCCATCCCCCAAATTGTGAAGGGTCGTGCAGTGGTAATCGACCTGAGCAGTTGAGCGGGATGCAGCTGGAGAGGTACAATCTCGAGCATTTTTTGGCGAACTGCTCCGTGTCTCTTCAGATAGTTGGCCAAAAGTACCCCTGTCTCAGCACCTTTTTTTCCAAAATCCTCCCTCCAGAATAGCTTCTGCATTCCTCTGAGTGGATTTCGTCCAGCACTCGCGGTACATCTGCCTCGGCGACACATCGTGCCAAGGGGCCAGATAATTTCTTTCGGTAGAGACTACCTTCGTGAAGTAGATAATAAGCCGACTTATACCTTAATTGCCTCTTGTCCCAGACCCCGGGAGGGAACCTCCCCAAGGTCAAAAATTCCACAAATGGATCCATCAATGACGATCGTTGGTCAATCGTCATGAACTCCCCTTCCTCGATGGAGGGTCAGAACAGTTCGGTCATCGTTTCTCCTATCGTGGGGCCGTACTTGGCTAAACGGTCTGCCGCTGAGTTCTCATCCATTAGCATGTGCTGGATGGAAAATGAACGGAGGGCGTTGACCATCTCCTTCACCTTTATCAGATAGCGTTGCAGTGTCTGCTCTCGGACCTCGAACAATCCTCGAATCTGTGAGACCACCACCATGGAATCCGTGTAGGCCTTAAGATCTTAAATTCCTAGCTCCCACGCCAGACGGAGGCCAGCGATCACGGCTTCAAATTCCGTCTGATTGTTGGTGACGGGAAAATGGATGTTGATGGCCTGCTCGATTCTCACCCCCTGGGGGCTTATCAAGACGACCCTGGCTCCTACCGAGTATCTTCCTGATGCTCCATCCATGAACATCTCCCACGACTCCCACCTTGATAGTTCCGGCTCGTTCGTCTCCGCCGAGTAGTCAGCTAAAAAATCTGCCACCGTCTGGGCCTTAATCGCTAGCCGAGGGACAAAGGACACATCAAACTCGTTGAGCTCCACCGACCACTTGACCAACCATCCTGTTGAATTTTCTCAAAGTGGTCAACGAGATAGTCTAACGCCAAATTAATATTCTCAGAACGATCAAGATCACACCTTGATCATGCGGAAACCAGGAAAGCAAGCTCAAACACCAAATGCAACCACAGGGGCAAGCAGATCATATATTTATTTCTTCTTTACAGAGCAAGGTATACATGCCGAGACATGATTTCGTCAGTACACAGAAACACAGAAAAATTACTAGTAAAAAACAATTCGAGCGGACAGAACTGGAGACCGCCAAGACCGCCCAGTCCGCCAAAGTCGTCGAGGCCGCCCGAACTGCTGCTGCTGCTAGAAGACGAATAGAACATGGAGTCCGCCGAGACAGCGAGGTCGCGCGGACACGCCGTTATTCGCTGACTGCTACAAGATGCTACTGAACTGAAAAACAAACCGCCTACCCGCCCGAGTCCGGCGGACAGGTTATTGAACTTGGAAAGCTGAAGCAGAGAAACTGACAAACCGCAGAAGCGACCTGCTGAGACCGCCGATTAAAACCGCAAACTTCATTGATGCTAACCGCAGTCAAAGCCAAACTCCTGGCTCCTCAGTGTTAGCCGTGCAACCTGCAAACAGCAAACAGTTCTCTTCAACCCGCGTGGACAGGAAAAACCAGACCACAACACTTAACCAAGACTCAACTTACTGTTCACTCAGTTACTGTAGATGTGCCGGGGGGGTCTATTTATAGGCGAGGTGAGTAGTGTGGTCACCACCCTAGTGAATAGAGTCACCACCACAGCCCGCGCGCTAACACATCCTAGTCCTCCAAGTCCGCAAGGACTTGGCCAGACTTCAATCCGTCAGGCGCCAGGTTAAAGTCAGTCCGCCACCATGCGGACACAAAGCCAGCCCGCACAACACAAGCACAGGGCCAGTCCGCCCAACGCAAGCATAGCGCCAGTCCGCCACTCAACACAGCATGCGGACACAGCCTCAACTCATGCTGCATCAGTCCGCAACTCAACATAGCACGCGGACCAAGGTTGTCAGGATCGCGATCCATATCATAGGATCTTACGATCCTACGATCCAGATTTTGTAAACCGATCCTGATTTTATAAAGCGATCCTCGATCCGACCCTACTAACAGATCTGATCCTACCTCGAAACGATCTCTTGTAGGATCTCGATCCTGACAACCTTGACGCGGACACAGCCGCAACTCATGTTGCATCAGTCCGCATAGCACGCGGACAAAGCGGCAGTCCACACAGCTCGACAACAACGCCACAGTCCGCCACGAGTCCACGACCAACAGGCAGTCCGCCCGATCAACAGCGGACACTGCGGACACTGCGAACACCATGGACATGTCACAGAAAATGACCAAGTCCAGCAGCTCATCAAGCAACTGGCGCGAGCATGGCGGACACAGAAGACCCAAACCGCCAATCAGCAGGACAGTCTGCCACAAGGATGTGAACCATCCAACGCATCATGGAGAGCTCGGCAAGAACCAAAGCCCATCTCCAAAGCCAGTCCGCAAAGGCGGACTCCGCGGACGCAAAGCAAATCCGCCACAACACCGCGGATACAACTACCAATCCGCCCGGTTACCACAGGGCTGGCTAACTGCAAGGCCGCAGATCAAGCTGAGCACCGCCAACAGACCGCCAAACACCGGCCGCTCCACTAGATGCCCAAGTCGTTAAGACTTCCTTGGCCATACACCATCCAGGCCGCACACCAGTCCGCCCAGGCTGCAAACAAAGGCCGCACAGGCCGTTCCATAAGAACAGCCAAGCCACCAAGTCCAACCAAGCCAGGTCACCCAGGCCGCAACCATTAGGCCGCCCAGGCCGCGGACTCAGACCGCTCAGACCGACCGGCCTGCTCCATCACCCACTTTCACTTCACAATTTTCAACACATCTTGCGTGCTCGACTCCCTCCATAATGCCGCGGAGCAGATGATTTGTTACTAATTTGATCGAATGGGCCTAGAAATAGGGTCAGAGCCTTCGGGCAAAGATGAAAAGGGCAAATGTCAACTTCTTCAGAATAGGATAGCGCAACTCAGCCTTCCAAAGGACCCTACTCACATAGTACACGGGGATTTGCTTTTTTTCCATCCTCGCATATTAGGACCGAACTTACAGCTTCTACCCCTACCCCGAGGTAAAGGAAGAGATCCTCCCCCACTCGAGGCCCTTACAACAATGGTATGCGCGTCAGCTGGAGCTTTAAGTTCTGAAAAGCTTCTTCACACTTCGGCGTCCACTCAAACTTCTTACCATTGAGCAGAGCCCGGAAGAAAGGAGAACACTTCCCTCCCTCCCTTGAAAGGAACCTCCTCAACCGTGCAAGTCGCCCGTCAACCGCTGAATCTCTTTCACATTCCTTGACGCCTCCATTTCCATGATAGCCCCAACCATGTCCAGGTTAGGCTCCACTTCCGCCAGTGTTAAGAGATGACCTAGGAACTTCCCTTTCCCAGCGCCAAAGACGCACTTTACCAAGTTGAGTCTCATTTTCAACTCTCGGAGGGTAGCAAAAGTTTCCACCAAGTTTCAGAGATGTTCTTCCACACTCTTGCTCTTCACCAGGAGGTCGTCTACATACACCTCTAGGTTCTGCCCCTTCTGCTCCCTGAACACCCTATCCAACATGCGTTTGTATGTCGCCCCCGCGTTCTTGAGCCCAAACGGCATCATTTTGTAGCAACAACATCTGTCATTTGTGATAAAAGACACATTTCTTATATTGGGTGGGTGCATGCGTATTTGATGATAACCAGATAAACGTCTACAAAACTCATCATAGGGAATCTGACGGCCGAGTCTACTAGCGTGTCGATTATAGGCAGCGAGTAGTACTCTTTTGGACAGGATTTATTAAGCAAAGAAAAATTAATACACATACGTCACTTCCCCTCTCTCTTCTTCACCATTATAATGTTAAAGACTCAACCTGGATACTGAATCTCGGATACAAACCCCGCATCTAACAGCTTCTTCACCTCCGCGTGGATGGGCTCGTCCAAGGTAGTGGTTGTCGCCCTCTTCTTCTGGCGGATGGGGCGGACCTCTAGATCAAGATTGAGGTGATGACATGCAGCGTCTGCGTCGAAGCCAGGCATATCCTCCGCACTCCATGCAAAGATGTTTGCATTCTCTTAGATTCAGGCCAGGATCTTCTCCTTGTCCTCGTCTGCAAGCTCTCCACTGATCTTTGCCTTTTCGGGCCTCCCGCCCTCAGCCTCAATCTCCTTCTCCTCTACTTTCTTTGCGGCTTCCAGCCTCGCCATCTTTTCCATCATCCTGTCGATCACCTCGGCCTCCTTCCAACTGATCAGGTTGACTGCATTAAAATAACACTCTCTCACCACTTTTGGGTCGCTCCTGATCCGGATTTGCATCCCTCCAACATTATGCTTCAAACATTGGTGGAACGAATAAGGCACGCATGAAAGGCATTGATGAGGGGCCTCCTAAAGATAGCATTGTAGCTACTATGCGCGTCAACGATCGCAAAGCAACAATTATTGGATGTTCCTCCTACGGAGACGAGGAGCACCACTCCCCCTTCGACCTCATTCCTCTCCCCTGAAAAATCAAAGAGGGGGTTGTCGGTTGAGGTAACCCTCTTTTTGTCCACAGCCATGACATCAAACACCTTGAAAACTACGTTAACTGAGCTTCCATTGTCTACGAGAATGCGTGAAACCGTGAAGTTCTCCACCACTGCTTGGATGACTACTGCATCGTGAAAGGGTTTCTCGTTCCCCAACATATCCTCTGCTGAAAACGTGATCTCCCCTATCGGGGGGCCGTGAAGTGGAGGTCACACTCATGTCTTCCAACCGTTCATGAGAAAATTCATAGTGGTGCATTTTGATGATATCCTCATTTTTAGTACTTGTCGAAGCGATCATGAGTCACATTTGAGGACTATCCTTACCACGCTGAGGACGGAAGAATTATTTGTCAATATCAAGAAGTGTAAATTTTATGTGACGACCGTTGAATTCCTTGGGTATATTGTGAGTTCGGAATGCATACATGTAGATCCTAAGAAGGTCCACGCCATTAAGGATTGGTCGGAACCCACCAACATTCGGGATGTTAGGAGTTTTCACGGACTAGCTACTTTTTATCGTCGATTCATTCAAGATTTTAGTAGTATCATGGCGCCGATAACGGAATGTTTGAAGAAGGGTGATTTCACCCGGACCAAATCGGCTACTAAAGCGTTCCAAACAATTAAATCACGGATGTCGGAAGCTCCACTTTTGAGGTTGCCGGATTTTAATAAGATTTTTGAGTTGTCTTGTGATGCGTCTGGGGTCAGCATAGGCGGTGTATTAAGTCAGGAGGGTCATCCGATTGGGTATTTTAGTGAGAAAGTCGCGGGTCCGAAGTTGAATTATTCTAATTATGATAGAGAGTTTTACGCTGATATTCGTTGCCTCCAACATTGGCGGCAATATCTACTCCCAAAGGAGTTTGTTATCCAATCCGATCACGACGCCTTGTAATTTGTCAATTCTCAAAGCAAGGTCAGCCTCCGGCATGCCAAGTGGATCTTCTATCTTCAGGAATACACATTTATAATAAAACATCTTAAGGAGACTCTAAATCGTGTTGTCGATGCCCTTAGTCGTGTTACTTTACTATTGTCTACGCTAGAAGTGAAAGTCATTGGGTTCGAAAGGATTAAGGATGAGTATGTCCATTGTCCTGATTTCAAGGAAATCTATTTACCCGCTTAAAGCGACTCTCCCACTACCATTTCCGCATATTATATTCGAGACGGTTATCTATCTAAGCACTCGAAGCTATGTATCTTTCGTTCTTCCTTATGTCATTTCATCGTTTGGGAATTGCATAGCGACGGGTTAGGTGGTCATTTTGGCCGTTACAAGACAATTACGTTAGTGTAGGACAAGTTTCATTGGTCCGGTCTCAAGTCAACGGTAAATAAAATTGTGGGGAGTTGTCCTGTATGCCAATTAGATAAGGGTAACAAGACGAATGTCGGTCTTTACACTCCTCTTTCGATTCTCTCCATTCCTTGGGTGGACATTAGTATGGATTTCATTTTGGGTTTACCCATCACTATTAGACGTCATGATTCCATCATGTTAGTATTAGATCGGTTTTAGAAAATGGCTTATTTTATTACTTGTAATAAGACCGACGATGCGTCGCATATTGCGAAATTATATTTTAAGGAAGTCGTTGGGCATAGGGGCGTTCCCAAGACAATAGTAACTGATAGGGACGTGAAATATACTAGTTATTTTTGAAAGACCCTTTGGAAGCTTATGGGTACCAAACTCTTGTTTTCTTCGGCCTGCCATCCACAAACGGAAGGACAAACGGAAGTGGTAAACAAAAGTTTGGGTAGTTTGCTACGTTGTCTAGTGGGTGACCACTGGGACTTGATCTCTCCCCATGCTCAGCTTGCGTACAATAATTGTAAAAATAGATCCACGGGTTTATCTTGCAATGAAATTGTACACAGCTATAAGGCACCGGTGCCACTTGATTTAGTTATGTTACGTTCATCTTATAAATCAAGTAATTTTGCACAAGAGTTCGCTCTTCATTTCACAATTTACATAAGCACATTCATGAAACGTTAACCACTCAATATGTGTCTTATCAATCTCATGCTAACGTACATAGAAGAGCGTCTCACGTTAATGTTGATGATTTAGTCTTGGTGCGTCTCATCCCTGAACGGATGCCTTCGAGCTCCATAAAAAAGTTGGCGAATCGGCGAGCCGGTCCTTTTCGAATTTTAAAGAAATTAGGAGAAAACGCATATCTTTTGGAGTTACCCACTGATTGGGGTATATCCTTTATTTTCAATGTTTTGGATTTAACGTCATATGTTTCTCCACCACTTGAATTATTTGTCTCTCCGTTTATTCCATCCACTGAGTCATCTAATGGGTTGGCGGGTGAGCCTGTCCCGGGATCGCTCTCTCCTACGGTTTCCACTTGAGCTACATTGAATTTTGATGTAGAAACTTTTTCTCCTTCTTTGACTCATGTTTTTCCAAGGTTCCCCAAGACCACCTTTTTTCCTGACAGGAACCTCAAGGATGAAGTGCTCACATCTCCAAGTGGTGTCATTCGCCGCTACTTGATCCGGTGGCGTGATCGTCCGGCTTCCGATGACTCTTGGCTACTTGAATCGGAGGTGGCTCTTTTGGATGATGCTCTTCTGCACCGGTACATTCAAGCCAACTCATCGATGATGAGTACTTTTGAGCGGGGGAGGATTGATGGAGACGACGACCACCGGCTTGATGATGATGGTAACGGCATGCTTACGGAAGATCCCTCGCCCTCTCCAACCAAAGACTTGCGGCGTCGCGAAAACATTGTTGATTGACTCCACAACCTCCGTCCTCGGCGCAAGACTTTCTTTTGATAATTATCTTGCTTATGTTATATTTATTTTCCTTGTTTTATTATTTTAAAATCTAGACTGTATTTATCCAGATTCTTATTTTTAAGTTTGGCCTATGTTTAGTCGGTTGGTGTTTTAAGTTTGGTTGCATATAGCCCGAATTTTTGTTAGCCTTATATAAGGTTATGTGTTGTTGAATTATTTAGTATTGAATGAGAAAGAAACCCCTAAATCTGAATTCTAATTTCCCTCCCTCTCTTGCTCCACTCCTTGGTCGTCGTCCTCTCTCCCCCTCCCCTTTGTGGTTCGGCCACCTCTCTTCCCCTCTCCCCTCCTCTCTTCTCCACCATAACACCGCCATTCTCCTCTCATACTGCTTACGACAACGAAGGCTTTCCCCTAGAAGGATTCGGCCACACCAAGGATCCCACATAGAGATTTTTGGCCAACCTAAATCTCTCCCTCTTGGTGGATTTTCGGCCAAGGGCAAACTCTCTTGCAACGAAGAACCTTCTTGAAAGAAATAGTGCTTAATCACCTAGAGGGGGGGTGAATAGGTGAACTTTATCTTTTTGATTTTCAGGCAGAAATACTGAACAGTAAATGCAATTCTACAATTATCACCACACAGCAACCATACAATCAAACATACACAGAATGCACACAGGATTTATAGTGGTTCCTCAAGGTCTGGGTACATCCACTTTCCCCCTTCGCCTATCTAGTAGTGTACTAGATTCGATCTAACTTCTCCACTTCTTCTCAGATCCTCAGATCTTACAACTCAGAACCTCAAACAGGTTCCTACAACTCAGAGTGACCCCACTCCTACAACTCAGGCACAAAGCCCTACCACTCAGTCTTCAACAAGACCTACACTCAGAGAACAAAGTCTCCTACAACTCAGGCTCAAGGCCCTACCTCAGTCTTCAACATGACCTACACTCAGAGCACACAGTCTCCTACACTCAGCCTTTATAAAATAGGCTTACAGCTCAGATCTATACAAGATCCTACAGATATTTTGATAATACAAAGTAATTAACCACAACTCTGAAAGAGAGAGATGAGTTGACTGGTTTCTTGATGAGTTTTTGGAAGAACTTGGCAGAGATCAACCTCCCTTGGCTTTCTTCAAAACTTCTTGAATTAGAACACAGTAGTGTTGTATCTCTTGTGAAGATGATCTTCAATCAACTTCTGTCTTGAGATTCAGATCTCGATCTGAATCTTACTTAGCAGCCCGGTTCAGCAGTTGTTCTTCTTAGAAGGAGCTCTCTCTCTCCTACTTCTTAGATCTTCTGTTGAAGGTCTTCTTTGTGTTGTTAGATCTCTTGATTAATTGTTATCAATCTTCACTTCTTTCTGTTGAAGGAGAAAGGTCTTTATATAGACTTCCTCCAAGGTAACCGGCTGATCCGGTTTCTAACAACCTTCTGACGGCTCTGACAGTTGCAGTTGACCGGTTGAAATGGCAGCTGTCAAGTCATCCAGTCACTTCTTGAAATCTCTGTCACTGTCTGAAAGTGTCGAGACAGATAGTCATTATGTGTCGACACAAATAGACTAAGTGTCGACACAAGTAGACTAAGTGTCGACACTAGCCTTGATGGTGTCGACACAACTCCTTGTGTTGTTGTAACAGCTTCTCGACATTGCTTCTTCAGAATGTGTCGACACTGATCATGTGTGTCGACACAAGCCTTCTGTTGAATGTGTCGACACTGGTTGAGTGTGTCGACACAAGTACTTCTTCTTTAATACTTAGTTGAATTCTGCTGTGTGTCGACACAACTCCTTTGTATCGACACATGCCTTCTTGTGTTGAAACTAGCTGAGTGTCGACACATCTCCTTTGTGTTGACACATGTTTTCATGTGTTGAAATTTGCTGAGTGTCGACGCATGTACTTTAACTTTGTTGAAGTTTGCTGAGTGTCGACACAGCCTCCTGGTGTCGACACTTTTGATGTCGACAAAGTTTCTCTGGGTGTCGACACTGCCTCTAAGTGTCGACACAGATTATGTTGACAATTCTTCATAGTGTGTCGACACAGCCTGTATGTGTCGACACTTTTCTTCTGGTGTCGACTCTGCCTTCCTGATGTCGATACAATTACTCCAAGTGTCGACACAGCTTCTCTAGGTGTCGACACAAGCCTTCATAAGTGTCGTCACTTCACCTCTAGGTGTCGACACATGCACTTAGAATTTTTTTTGTAATCCTGTAGTTACTTAACCTGCACATATAAACTCAAAGCACATCAAATACACCTTGATGTATATCATTAAGTAGGATGAGTCTTCTTCAAATCAGGTACATATATTCCAATGTACCCAACAATCTCCCCCTATTTGGAGAAGTCATAACCCTTAGTCAATGATATACACCATTCATAACAAATACTCAATATGATGTATAACAGTATTATATGACAGGGTAAATACTAAACATGTATAAATAAAACATGTATAAACAATTATCTCAGAATAACAATGTAATAGATTTGAACACTAAACATTGTTTTTACAACTTCCAAAAGTTTTATTACTCAAAAGTTTACATGAAGTTTAATGCAAATGATTACAAGGTTGTAAACTTAAGAAAATTCTATCATATGGCTGCACTGGCTTCTTGATAACAATGTCCTTTCCAGATTGAATCTTTGTTTGAACTGCAGCATCATTGTCATCAGCAGACTTCTTTTCCTTAAGATCTGTCTTTTTCAGCTCTTCAGCATTTATCTTTTGCCTTTCAAAATAGTGATATGGCTTAGGGAAATACTTGCTAAGCTTCTGTGCATTAGGAGGTAGCTTTCCCAGTTTAGCCTTCCTTCTGTATTGTACTATAGCTTCTTGCATATTCTCATGTTTTCTCCATTCCAGTTCAGAATACCATTTGCCTATATCCAGGATATTGTCCTTTGCAGGCTTCCAAGCAGTCAAAATAATATTTCTGGATGTGGGGCTCCATTGTTCAAAATCTGGCCTTAATTCAGTCTGTTCTCTGAAACTCTTCTTAGATAATTGAGCTTCTTGCTTCTTTAGTACTGCCTCTGGCACAGGCTGTACTACTTTCTCAAAGATAATATTCTGATTACCCTCAGAAGGACTATACATAGATTGTACCTCCTGATGTATAATGTCAAAATCTGCAGGAGGATATATCACTTGAGCCACTTCAGCTTGTTCTCCTTTAAAATAGGCAGGATTTGTGTCAGATTCTGCTACATTATTATCATCACACAAGGGTGGATATCCAAGGGTAGCTCTGATGGAGTTTGAAATCCATTTTGCATGATCAGAGACTGTTTTGACTAATACCTTATCCCCTTTTATGACTTCTCTTTCTATATGATCTCTAAGATCATCCTTTTGGAATCTGATTTGAGCATTTAAATAGTTAACTTCATCTTTATAAAAAGGTTTTAACCTTTGTAGCTTGTCAGTAATTGCCTTCTGAGAATCTTCAATGGCAGTTTTAACAGCAGTTAGGCTCTCCTGTAATTTCTTATCAAATTCTTCTTTGTCAGTAGCCCTTGCTGCAGTGTGAGCAGCTGCAAGATTCTGCATTTCAGTTACTATCACATTATGTGATTCAGTTAAATTGTCATTCATTCTAATCTGGTTTTCCATGACATATCCTTATTTCACTGCCATGTCAGCAACTTGTTTCTTGATATTCTCTTGATGAGTAGCCAGATATACCACTGCATTGTCTCCTTTATGGAAACAATCAGTCATTTCCTTCTTGTTTAGATTCACTTCAAATCTTATAGATTTTATGTCTTGAGGCGGATCAAATTGAAGTGATTTATGGTCTTCATCAATATACTTTTCCAAAGCTTTTCTTTGCTCATCCATCTTGATTTGCAAAGCCACCAACAAAGAACTATAGTCAGCAGTTAGGGCTTGTTGTGGAGCAATGGTTTGCAGTGCCTTTTTGTAGGTCTGGCTTCTTCTCTTGAAGACTTGTAACTTTCTTTTCTTTGCTCTAACAGCCTCTTCATCCTCTGAGGCAGAAGTACTGGTAATGTCTACCCTGTTCTTAGGACTAGGAGGTAAATCCTTTTCAGTCCTTGGTAGCTCCTCAGCATTACTTTGCTCCTCAGTCTCTTTTCTTGCAGTTTCCTCCTGAAACTCTACATGCTCCCCCCTCAATATTAGATGATTCCCCAACAACAGCTGTTTTCTCTCCCTCAAAGTCAGTCTGTAAAAGATCAGGGAACAGCTCTTCTAGTGTATACTCATGTTGAGGTTGTACAGGAGAATCTCTTATCTCAGGAGCAACTGATATCACTTCATTAGCAACAGATGTGTCCTCCATGACAACATCTTGTGGTTGACTATGTAACTGTGTATGCTGATCAACATCAAGTAATGATTCAGTCAAAACTTCATCCTCAATATTGAAATTTAATTGATTAACTTCAGTGATTACCTCTAGAATGGTTTGGGTAGCTCTTTCACTCTCTAATTGAGTTGGCTCATCCACATGTAGAGGCTCCCCCTGGAGTGGATCCAGGTGAATAGGGCTAGCTGATTGTAGCTCCCCCTGCCTCTGTGCATCTTCTTGTCTTGCTGGAGACTGTCCAGCATTGTCATCCTCTCCATCATCAGAACTAAACACTACCTGCTCTTCTGAGCTACTTGAGGATTCAGGAGCCACAATGGATTTCTTCTTCTTCTTCTTCTTCTTCTTCTGAGGTGTTTCCTTTTCTGGAGTTGGCATTTTCTTTGTCAACACTCTATCCCACCTTGAGATAATCCTAAGATTCATTCTCCTCATATGATTTATCTTAGAACCAGCAGCTTGGTTCATCACTTCAGGGATACTACCAGCTAAGTATAAACTCAGAATTCTACCCAGATTGGGTTTCTTCAGACTCTCTTTTATCTTATCAAATATTACTGCTGACCAATCAGTATTAAGTTTGAAAATTATCCTTGTCATCAAACTGAACATGTGAGCTGATATCCTATCATGCCCACCAGGCTTGCTCAGTATCACCTTGCCCACTATTTCAGATAAGAACTTGTCCTGCATGTTCATGTCCTTTCTATTGAAAACTGATCCAATTTTCAGGCTTGAATCTAAACCACACCATTCCAGTGCCTCCCTTGTTTTTGATGCAGGTACATCTTCCTCTTCTTTAGTTCTAGGGAGATGTAGAATCTTTCTTAGACTTTTCAGGGTAATCTTGACTTTGGCCTCATGAACTTTGGACTTAATCTTAAGTCCAGATTCATCAAAAGTAGCTGCACTCAAGAATTCAAGAACCTCCTTCTTCCAGATCTTGATTGGTTCTGATACAAGATATTCTAACCCAGTCTCAGCAACTAGGGTTACCACACCGTGGATTTCTGGTTCCGCGTCATCAAAGGCGCACGAGCTCATAACCTTCATTAATGTTCTCTTCAAGCTTGGGCGTCATTAGGGTTTGAAGAAATTTTGAATTTAGAGAAGAGAGATGTCGACACACAAGTTTGGTCTCGAAACTATGGAGAGCGTGTCGACAAACAATGGTGAAGACCTATTTATACCTTTCTAAAATCGAAGGTGAAAAGGCGCGTCAAAATACTTGAAATGTGTCGACACTGTTGAAAAGTTTCGACACTTACTTCTAATGTCTCGACAACTATGTGTCGACACAAATATAGTCGACAGAATATATGTGTCGACACTTACATATCTCAGCTCGACGATTAGTCGAGACTCTACTCGACAAATTCTGTGTAAATCTTAAGTGTCAACAACAACCTGGATGTGTCGACACCAACTCTGCATGTGTCGACACTGATTCTCTGAAGTGTCGACACTGGCTGTCTAGATGTGTCGACACCATTTCTCTGAAATGTCGACACCACTTCTATATGTCGACACAGACAACTCTGTGTGTCGACACCATTTTACTTAGCCAATTTTTTAAAACTATTCTAAGTTTATCATTCCTAATTCAATTTTAAACTTATTGAATTTGGTTTCATCTAGGAGCTTAGTATACATATCAGCTAACTGATTATCTGTCTTAACATACTCTAGGGAAATGTCTCATTTTTCTACATGTTTTCTTAGAAAATGGTATTTAATTTTTATATGTTTAGTCCTACTATGGGAGACAGGATTATTTGCAATATAAATGGCACTTGTAGAATCACAAAATAAAGGTGTTCTACTTACTTGAATACTATAATCTTCTAGCTGGTGTTGAATCCATAAGAGTTGTGCACAGCAACTTCCTGCAGCAACATATTCTGACTCAGCTGTGTAGATGGTCACACTGGTCTACTTCTTGCTACTCCAAGACACCAGCCTTCCAACTAGAAATTGACAGGTTCCTGTAGTACTCTTCCTATCTTCCTTGCATCCTACAAAATCTGCATCTGAATAACCTGTCAGTACAAAATCTCCATTCCTAGGGTACCAAAGGCCTAGATAAGGTGTGCCCTTAAGATATCTCAAAATCCTTTTGACTGCAGTCAAATGAGATTCTTTAGGGCATGCTTGATACCTAGCACAGACACATGTAGCATACATGATATCTGGTCTGCTAGCAGTCAAATACAGTAGGGAGCCAACTATCCCTCTATACAAAGTTTCATCTACAGGTTTCCCTGCATCATCTTTGCTTAGAGACATGCTTGAACCCATAGGAGTTTTCATGGTAGTGGATGATTCCATATCATACTTCTTTATCAACTCTATGGTGAACTTAGACTGGCATATGGACAAGCCATCTTCAGTCTGTCTAACTTGGAGACCCAAGAAAAACTTAAGTTCCCACATACTGCTCATTTCAAATTGTCCTTGCATAAGTTTTGCAAACTTTCTGCAGAGACTACTTTCAGTAGACCCAAATATTATGTCATCTACATATATTTGGACTAAGATAATCTTGCCTCTGGATTCCCTAAGGAATAGAGTCTTGTCTATTTTCCCCCTTGAGAATTTGTTCTCAATGAGGAAACTAGACAGGGTTTCATACAAATCTCTAGGGGCTTGTTTTAACTCATACAAAGCTTTCCTAAGTCTACAAACATAATTAGATTTAATAGAATCAACAAAACCTGATGATTGTTCTACATATACTTCTTTCTTCAGATTTCCATTCAGAAAAGCTGACTTAACATTCATTTGATATACCTTGAATCTTTGAAATGTTGCATAGGCAAGGAACATCCTTATTGCTTCCAGTCTTGCCACTGGAGCAAAGGTCTGATCAAAATAAATATCTTGTTCCTGTCTATACCCTTTTGCAATAAGTCTAGCTTTATTCTTTATAATGACTTCATTCTCATCCAACTTGTTCCTAAAGATCCACTTAGTTCCAATAACGTTGTGGTCTTTTGGTTTAGGAACTAGCTCTCAGACCTTGCATCTTTTGAACTGGTTCAGCTCCTCTTGCATGGCCTCAATCCAATGAGGATCTAGGATGGCTTATTCAAATTTCTTTGGCTCTACTTGGAATAGAAAACTGGAGTAAAGTATTTTACTTAGATTTCTGCTCCTTGTCTGCACCCCTTGTCTGGGATCTCCAATTATTTGATTGGCTGGATGATCCTTTAAGTGCCTATTCGCTGGAGGCAGTCTGTCTTCAGGTTGTACACCTTCAGTCTCTTCATTTGGCTGCACTCCTTGATCTTCTTCAGCATCAGGTGTATCTTGTACTCCCCCTGGACAGCAGCCACTATCTTCCACTTGCTGACTTGCAATAGAACCTTCTGCAATAGTAAGCTTGTCCATCTTCTCAGTTACACCTGTGGAGCTGTAAACACTTCTTGCCAATTCACAGTTAATGAGTCTAGCTTCATCAAAAACTACATGAACAGACTCTTCTATAACTTAAGTAAACAAGTTGTAGACCCTATAAGTCTTACTATTATTGATGTACCCAACAAAGATCCTCTCTTGGGATTTGGCAGCAAACTTAGTTAGATAAGACTTTCCATTGTTAAGGATATAGCACTTGCAACCAAAGATCCCGAAATAGGATAAATTTGGTTTTCTGCTCTTCACAATCTCATAGGGGGTCTTCTTGTGGCTCTTGGTGATAGTAGCCCTATTGATCACATGACAAGCAGTATTTACTGTCTCAGCCCAGAAATATTCTAGGAGAGAAGTGTCACTCAATAGGGTTCTACCAGCCTCTATCAAGGTTCTATTTTTCCTTTCAGCAATATCATTTTGCTGAGTTGTTCTTGGTGAGGAAAATTCCTGAAAAATTCCAAATTCTTCACACAGTTTTGTCATACTTTCAGACTGAAATTCAGTACCATGGTCACTTCTAATTTTGACCACTGTACTGTCCAATTCATTCTGAATTTGTTTAACAAAACTATATAAGATACTTAGGGTTTCAGATTTTTGTCTAAGGAAGAACACCCAGGAAAACCTTGAATAGTCATCTACAACCACAAATGTGTAGATCTTCCTACCTAGGCTGTGAACTGGCATAAGACCAAAAAGATCCATATGCAAGAGGTATAGACACCTCACAGAATCCTTGTTCTCAAGGCTATGAAAGGTGGATTTGGTCTGCTTGCCTTTTTGACAAGCTGAGCATATCTCATCCTTTATACACTTAACCTGAGAACCATTGCTCACTAACTCTTTGCTAAAGAATTGGTCAATTGTCTTATAGTTTAGATGAGCCAGCCTCTTGTGTCATTTAACACAATGTGAGACTTTCTCATCAGCTACAAGACAAATAGGAAAAACATTGTTCTCACATAAAAAGTCAAGACAATAGACATTTCTCTTCCTATATCCAGTCAGAATGATCTTTTGATCACTTGACCTTTTGATATGACAATCATCCTTGACAAATGAGATGTCATATCCTAAATCACTCAGCTGACTTATGCTAATGAGGTTATGTTTCAAACCTTTTACATAAGCCACTTGAGTAATTGTAATTTGGTTACTAGAAATGTTACCAAAGCCTTTGATGATTCTTTTTTCTGAACCACCAAAGGTAACTTTATGGTCATCCTTGATAGATGAATAGTCCTTCAGCAACCCCCTAGTTCCAGTCATGTGCCTGGAACATCCACTGTCCAAGTACCATATAAGGGCATGGCCACTTGAACTCACCTGCAAAACAGATTACTTAACCTTAGAACCCAAATAACTCTTGGGTTCTTGGTGCAGGTTAGTCTGACTTTTAACAAAACTACCTGTAGCTCTTCTAGCAGGCAGTTTGCTACTCTCCTTGACACTTGAATTGTGCCAACAATCTATGGCAAAGTGGTCTGTCTTGCCACAACACCAGCACTCAAACCTGTTGTACCTTTGTTTAGGTACAACCCTGGCTGAATTATCAACTGCAGGTTTCTTGTTAAGTGCTGGGGCTTTGCCCTTAGATTTGGACCTAGCTGTCCAGGCAGGTTTTGTAAACCCCAATTCAGTCTTACCCTTTTGAGGTATAAACTCATCTATCAAAGGTAAAACTGATTTTGGTTTAGAAAAACTTGCTACAATCTCTCTCTCCTTCTGAAGTCTAGCCTCCAAATTTCTAATTTGATCATTCTTAAATGTAATAGTTCTCATCTGAATAACAGTAATGTTCTTCAGCCTGGCTATTTCATTTAGTTTCTGATCAAACAACTTGTCTGAATCAGCAGTAGCCAATTTAAGACTAGCAATCTCCTTTGCCTGAGTTTTGGCTAAGGTTTTGCTTTTCTTCAAGGCCTGCAACAAGTCCCTATATTTATCAATTAACTGATGAATATCTCCTTCAGATTCAGACCCACCCACATCACTTGATGCAGATGTATCTGATTCTGACTCAGTACTAGAAATTGAACTAAAAGAACAACTTTGTACCTTACTAGGTCTAGGCTGATCCTGGATCTTGTCTCCTTCAGATAAGGTCATCAGTCCCTTGCACTGATTGTCCTCATGTTCATAAATTGAATTCATCAGCTGCATGAACTCATCTTCTTACTCTTCAGCAAACAATCCAATATAGGCTTCAGCTTCTGAATCTGTTTCTGAAGATGACTGATCAGTCAAATTTTTGTCTTTCTTAGCAACAAAAGACTTTTTCTTTTTGTCCTTAAACTGAGTCTTCTTTTTGTCAGTTGACTCCTTCCTCTTTTCTGGACAGTCAGCTACTATATGTCTTTGTCTATTGCAGCAATAGCACACAATTTTTGAAGATGTAGCTTTGCTTGGCTTGGATCTGCTTCTGTCATTCCTTGATGACTTTCTTTTCTGATAATAGACATCTTTTGGCTGAGAAGTGATAGGTTTAGATCTCTACTGCTTCTTCTTCAGAAACTTTTGAAAATGTCTAGTGAAAGCTGCAAAGTCTTCATCACTTTCACTGCTTTCTGAATTCTTGCTATCTGAATTTTCTGTGACAGTCTCAGCAACTATTTGAGGTGGAGATGGAGACTTGTTTCTATACTTCCTAGTGGCTTCAGTCTTGAAGGCCACAGCTCTTTCCTTATGCTCCACTCTAGTAGTCTTCTCTTCCTCTTTTCTAACCATTAACTGCATTTCATAAGATAGCAGTTTTTCAAACAAAGTTGGAGGAGGTATATCAGCTAATTTGGTCATTTCCCTAATAGCACAAATCTTGGTGTCTCAATCCTTAGTCAGGGATCTTAAGAATTTGTCATTCAGCTCATAGTTGCTGAATTCTCTTTCATAGGACATCAATTCATTGACTATCCTATAGAACTTCTTGTAGCATTCAGTAATGCTATCAGACTTTTCTTGTCTGAAGCTTTCATATTCCTGATTTAACAAAGATTTCATGTCTTGTCTTACTTCTTCTGATCCCTCCATATAAACTATCAGTGTGTCCCACATTTCTTTTGAGGTTTTACAATGTATTAGGTTCTGAAATGTTGCATCATCAATTGCACTTACAATAATATTATGGGCCCTCTTGTCCATAGTAGCCAGAATTATTTCATCTTTAGTCATTTCTGAATAGTCCTTAGGAGTTTTCTGATTTGCATCTAGAATGGATATCTTCATTGGCACATATGGCCCTTCTTTGACTGTGATGTATATTCTAGGGTCAGATGCTTCCATAAAAAGTCTAAACCTCTCTTTCCATATGCCAAAAATCTCTTTTCTACAGATTGGCAATTTCATGGACCCTAGCTCTTTGTGATTCTCACTAGAACTCATTTTCTTGATTCTTGTTTATTCTGTTTCTGCCTACAGGATCTTACTCAGACTGTTATGTCCCTTTTTGAGTAACCTCGCTTTGATACCACTTGAAAGAAATAGTGTCTAATCACCTAGAGGGGGGGTGAATAGGTGAACTTTATCTTTTTGATTTTCAGGCAGAAATACTGAACAGTAAATGCAATTATACAATTATCACCACACAGCAACCATACAATCAAACATACACAGAGTGCACACAGGATTTATAGTGGTTCCCCAAGGTCTGGGTACATCCACTTTCCCCCTTTCGCCTATCTAGTAGTGTACTAGATTCGGCCTAACTTCTCCACTTCTTCTCAGATTCTCAGATCTTACAACTCAGAATCCCAAACAGGTTCCTATAACTCAGAGTGACCCCACTCCTACAACTCAGGCACAAAGCCCTACCACTCAGTCTTCAACAAGACCTACACTCAGAGAACAAAGTCTCCTACAACTCAGGCTCAAGGCCCTACCTCAGTTTTCAACAAGACCTACACTCAGAGCACACAGTCTCATACACTCAGCCTTTATAAAATAGGCTTACAGCTCAGATCTATACAAGATCCTACAGATATTTTGATAATACAAAGTAATTAACCACAACTCTGAAAGAGAGAGATGAGTTAACTGGCTTCTTGATGAGTTCTTGGAAGAACTTGGCAGAGATCAATCTCCCTTGGCTTTTTTCAAAGCTTCTTGAATTAGAACACAGTAGGGTTGTATCTCTTGTGAAGATGATCTTCAATCAACTTATGTCTTGAGATTCAGATCTCGATCTGAATCTTACTTAGCAGCTCGGTTCAGCAGCTGCTCTTCTTAGAATGAGCTCTCTCTCTCCTACTTCTTAGATCTTCTGTTGAAGGTCTTCTTTGTGTTGTTAGATCTCTTGATTAATTGTTATCAATCTTCACTTTTTTCTGTTGAAGGAGAAAGGTCTTTATATAGACTTCCTCCAAGGTAACCGGCTGATCCGGTTTCTAACAACCTTCTGACGGCTCTGACAGTTGCAGTTGACCGGTTGAAATGGCAGCTGTCAAGTCATCCAGTCACTTCTTGAAATCTCTGTCATTGTGTGAAAGTGTCAAGACAGATAGTCATTATGTGTCGACACAAATAGACTAAGTGTCGACACAAGTAGACTAAGTGTCGACACTAGCCTTGATGGTGTCGACACAACTCCTTGTGTTGTTGTAACAGCTTCTCGACATTGCTTCTTCAGAATGTGTCGACACTGATCATGTGTGTCGACACAAGCCTTCTGTTGAATGTGTCGACACTGGTTGAGTGTGTCGACACAAATACTTCTTTAATACTTAGTTGAATTCTGCTGTGTGTCGACACAACTCCTTTGTATCAACACATGTCTTCTTGTGTTGAAACTAGCTGAGTGTCGACACATCTCCTTTGTGTCGACACATGCTTTCATGTGTTGAAATTTGCTGAGTGTCGACACATCTCCTTTGTGTCGACGCATGTACTTTAACTTTGTTGAAGTTTGCTGAGTTTCGACACAGCCTACTGGTGTCGACACTTTTGATGTCGACAAAGTTTCTCTGGGTGTCGACACTGCCTCTAAGTGTCGACACAGATTATGTTGACAATTCTTCATAGTGTGTCGACACAGCCTGTATGTGTCGACACTTTTCTTCTGGTGTCGACTCTGCCTTCCTAGTGTTGACACAATTACTCCAAGTGTCGACACAGCTTCTCTAGGTGTCGACACAAGCCTTCATAAGTGTCGACACTTCACATCTAGGTGTCGACACATGAACTTAGAATTTTTCATGTAATCCTGCAGTTACTTAACCTGCACATATAAACTCAAAGCACATCAAATAAACCTTGATGTATATCATTGAGTAGGGTGAGCCTTATTCAAATCAGGTACATATATTCCAATGTACCCAACACTTCTCCTGCATGAAGCGAGGAAGGCGGACGTGTTTCTCTCCGTTCGGTGTGACTCCGGTGGAACCGTAGAAAAGCGATCCTTTTTCCAAGGAATCATCTTCCGAGTGGGGTAACGAAAATCTCTACTCTTGTGTGTTCCCTCCTAGATAAATCTTGTGGTGGTTAACTTTTGCGTTGTTTGCGAAATCTTGATTTCATCGTGGTTTTGATCCAATCGATTATCGTTGTTTTCTCTTGTTCAATTTAAGTTCGTGAGGATTGGCGGACCTAGTTTTCTTTTGTTGGGAGAGATCTACCTTTTTCGAATCGTTATTTTTCGGTGGATCTCTTTTGATACAACACATGCTCGAACGGATCGGGTAGATCCTTTTCGCTTGAGAGAATAATAGCTCATAGCTTTTATTTGATCTCTAATGGTGTGGCGAACCTGTACGTTAGCATTGGATTAATAATATTGCAAATCGAGTGTGATGTGTTTTACTTGTGTGAGTGTAGAATTGGAGTGTGAGAGAGTAGTTTGGTGTCGTTTGTTCGTCTCGATTCGTCGGGTGACGAACCCCTACATCACTTTTCCCTCCAAGAAAGGTCTTCGAGTCGGCTCCTCACCCTCACGCAAGGAGGTGTCTTAGAGCCCCGCTAGATCCCCCGATTTAGACGTCCCTTCCCTGGGACGATTTCTCACGGAATTCTTCCCGTATCCCAACGACCTTCACCGGTCGATTTTCCTCACCACAAGAATACAAAGAAGAGAAAAGTACACATGAATATAAAAATATTTAAATGCAAATCTCCCTCAATACAACTACTCCGTTGAGCGATCCGTGATAGGTGCTAGAGATCTTCATGGGCTTGCAACCGATCAACTCTTCGTAGGCTTTGTAGTTCTAGGCTCGCCGGAGTTCTTCGTGCGCGAACGGGAGGAAGTCTTCTTTTCCTTCGATGTAGACGGTGGAATGGACCACGGAGAGGCGGCCGAACCCTAGGAGTCCCAGATCTAAGTCTCCTTTTGTCTTGCTTGGGAACACAGAAAGCGAGGCGTCTTTTTATACGTCTTTGTAAAAATAGGCTACCGTTGGCGGTAAGGCTAGCGCCCGGCGGTAGGTTCACGCGCTTGATGTTGACAGTTGTCCTCCAAATTTGAAAAAATATTCAAAACGAATATTTTCTTTTTTTCCAATGCTAGCGCGGCGCGGTAGCTAGGTAACGTCCGGCGGTAGTCCAGTCATCTCAACGCTTTCGTCTCGACAATCGTTGAGTGCATTACCGCGGCGCGGTACCAAGCTAGCGCCCGGCGGTAGTCCAGTTGTCTCGACGAATCAGCCAGTCTCGACGATCGTTGAGTGGCTAACGCGGCGCGGTATAATGTTATCGCCCAGCGGTAGAAATGGTACCGCATGGCGATAGTTCAGGCATCTCCCGGGCTAGCGCGGCGCGGTACAAAGCTAGCGCCTGGCGCGGTAAGTTCACAAGCTCCTGGCTAAATAATTCATGCTACCACCCGGCGGTAACTACTACTGCTCGGCGGTAAGTGTCATACGAGAGCTTCCTGCATCGCTTGAACCTGTAAACATGCACAATCTATCAAACACAAGATATAATCAAATACAACATGGGAATTGATATTATCAAATTGAGGATATGTGAACCGTCGGCTCCAACAAATAGTAGGCTGACCAAGGCAATGAAGATTCCGGAGCCGGATGCATGGATCGGCGATCGAGAGTGGAACCTGCGGCGTGGAAATAATGGATGTGGCTGTCCTCGGCGGAGGAAGATGAAAAAAGGACCGGAAATGGATAGATTCAGCCACGTAGGTGGAGATCCGGGTGGGGGTGGGTAGATCTGATGATGTAGTAATGGATTGGGGTTAGGGAGTGTTGGACGGGTGGTAGAAATAGCGGATCGAGGGATGAAATTTCCAGATATTGATTGATCTAGAAATTGGGGATGTTTGGAGGTGGATCCACAAAGCGGAGGAATGGTGGAGGGGGTGGAGTTGGAGCAGGGAGGCCGACGGCTTGACAGGAGGCTGGAGGGTGGTACGGTTGGAGGAGGCGAGGCATGGACGGCCAGCGATTGCAGGAAGGGTGAAGGAACAGGCCTGTTTAGAGAGGGGAGCAGGGGGATGGAGGCTTTAGGGTTTCAGCATGGAACGGCGGAGTTATGACTGGTCGGCAATGGATGGGGAAAAAACTATAGATGTGAACAGTTCATTTCATTTTTGAATAGTAACACTCCATAGAAACAAATGTTTTCTGGACAGCAAACCGTGGTTGGTTTTGGAGGCTGTAGGGGGGCTGCGGGAGGGTTTTGGGAGGGGGAAAAGAGGCTTAGGGTTAGGGGTTACCTTGGGGAGGAAGATAGGCACCTAGGAGTCGTCACCTAGGGTTCCACGGAGTCGGCGTCGTGGCTTGACGCTAGAATCCGGGATTTTTCATCACCAAATTCTGCAATGATCTAAAACAGCTCACTACTAGTCTGTTTATAATAAAACAAAGGGTAGGTAGGGCATCTCACCTTCGACGGTTATGATTGGCCGGAGGTGGGGCCACTAAATATACAGTAAAATAAACCAAAAATAATGACATAATATATCAAATCGATTTGCAACGCGAATTCGGACACATCTGCGAAGTCCGATCGTCGATCCGGGCATGTCATATATGGAAAGTCACTAATCAGCATTGAACGGGCACAAAACTCATCCTCCACTGCAAGTGCTCGTCTCTGCTCCGTATCACTAGCTCTCTTCCTCTTTTTGTATCATATCATTTGTGAATGTGACAGATGTTGAACTGTTGACTAGGGATTCCCTTACAATGTTCCTATAAGCATATATATATATATATTTATCTATACTATATAATAATGCAATATACATATCTAAACTCACGCCATACTTTTAAAATCAGCCATAAGAACCCCACTAAAACAGATTTACATAGTTATTTTTACTCGTCCTAAGAAACACTTACACCATTGATCCACCGCATCCCCGCAACCTAATCGAAATCCCGCATTTTGTTTCATTCCAGTGACAGATTTATGCTCCAGCACCAGCGCTCCTGCTTCCCTCGATGTCGAAAGATCGCAGCTTCTTCTCGCGCGGGAACTTTCTCTCTGCTCAGGCACTCAATATTAGGGCAAACCTCGCGCGCAACCCTTAACTCTAGCATTTCCTCGTTCGCTTGTAGCTACACGCTGAGCCGAATCTATCGCCAGGTCCTCCCTTCTTCGATGAAGCCCTTCATCTCTCTCCCTTTCTCTCTGTCCCTCTTTCTCCCCTCTTCACACTCCAAGTATGAGCATTTCTGGCCAAGTTTCGGCTTGAGGTTTTTTGTGTTCTACGTCGATTCCGGCGTGGCTCTGCATTTCCAACTGGGTTTTGCATCTCCGTCCAGGTATGAGCATTTTTCTTAGTTTCAACTTCATTCAGCAGTATCCCACATCATCTCTCCCTTCTCTTCAATCCTTCAAGCAACCTCGCTTTGCCCCTTCAGTCCTCGAAGCAACCACGTGCTCGCTCCCCATGCATCTCAAATTGATTGCTCCTGCAGATAATCTTCCCTGAAACTGCTCCTCTACAACGCTCACTCAATGATCGATGTCCACTTCCCCACGTTTCCAGATCTCATCTTCCTCCCAGAATTCATTTTCATCCTAGGCTTCAAGTTCTCCTCACTTTACTAATTTCATCTTCGTCCTTCTTCCCCCTCCAACGTTTTTACAAGTTAAGGCCAATCGCTTTTGTATTATACATCTAGGGCGCAGGGAGATCGACCAGTGATGCTGGACAGAGACGACAGAGCCTTGCACGGTCTGAGCAACTTTAGATTCTTCGTGCTTCGAAAAAAGTGAGTTCTTCCTGTAAATTAATCAGTTGTTAGAAAAAAAATGTCCATGCCCAGCAACATTGATAAGGGTATCTGATAATAAATTTGCTCTGCCCCCTCACCGGTGCTGGGATCAAAGGAGTATCAAATTGCTTTGCCTCCCTTCTTTTTCATATTGGACTTGGTGTACAACCCCGTGTCCGGCGAGCAAGGTCGTCAGGAGCCAGACAGATCGGGCAGAAGATGGTGGGCGAGCTCGGCAGTGGAGAAGCCGAGCCCGAGCTCGGCATTCGTCACCAGAGATCGGCATTCGCCGACCAGAGGTCGACATTCGTCGTCCAAAGATCAGCCTTCGTCGACCCCGAGCTCGGCATTCGCCGAGCTGGCCCAGGACAACTGATGGCGACCAAGGGATAGGCGAGCTCACCGTCCCAGCTCGCGCCCTACCAACGGGGCTCGGCAACAGCAGGCGAGCAGGACCTGCAGAGGTGATCAAGCTCCCCAGCTCGCCTGGATGTGTGAGGTACTTTTTACTGTTTTGTCCCCGCTGGTCTGCCCATAGCCCTTCAAAACAGCGGAGTTTGGCTGTTGGCAGACCCAGCCAAGGGTTTTCTGGTAATTTCAGGTCAGTTCTTTTGGTTATTGGCAGTTCAGATTCTAAAAACTATAAATAAGACTCAAGTGGTACCCCAGAAGGCATGCTTCATGTGCTTTCCTGCTCCAGTTTTCAAGTGTTTTCTGAGGGTACCTTAGCTCGGCCTCTGGCTAAGGAGGGGAAGCGCTCTGAGATCTTCCGGGTGTGTGGTGGGACCTCCCGCCGAGCCCTTGGGTCGGTTTTTTCTTGTCTTCTTTGTTGTTTTGCTTGCAGGAGTGAAGTAGGTGCGAGACCACCCCTTCCCCAAGGGCGGACTCCACAGGAGACCGATTTTCAGTTTCAACATTTTGGTGCGGTGAGCGTGGAGCGTGGTCAGTACAGAAAAGCTTCAGCGAGTTCGATGACAGGAGGACAGGGATCTGACAGGCCGAACTCGCCGCCCCCCCCCCCCCCCCCCCGCCTCTCGTCACGGTGGGGATGTTTGAAGATTTCAGGAATGAGGTGCTGAATCTCGTCAAGTTCGCACTCCGCACGCGGGCCGAGTGCTCGACTCCAGCAGTCCAGATCGCGGCCGCCCCCTCTTTGCGCGAGGACGCCCCCGACAGGCGAGCTGGGAAGGAAGTGGCCGAGGAAGGCCGGGGGTGCGAGCTCCCTGGGCGCGAGCTCTTCCCCGGCTCGGCAGGTCGAGGCCGGTTCGGCGAGCTGGGCTCGCGAGATTCGCCAGCTCGCCCAGCAAGGGGAGGCAGCCCCTTCAGCGAGTTGGTCTATTCAGCTCCAGTTCCAGACGGGTTCAGGGAACCCGAGATGTCCTACTACACCGGGAAGGGAGAACCGGTCCAGCATGTTCAATGGTTTGAGGATGTAGTCTCCATCCGGCAAATGTCGGGCGGGTTCAAATGTCGACTCTTCGCTATCACCCTCAGGGAGAAGGCAAGGGAGTGGTTCCATCAGCTACCGGCCAGCTCCATCTACTGCTTTGAGGACCTGCGTCGGGGGTTCATGCTGAGGTTCACTACCTCGAAGAAGAGGAAGAAGGAGTCAGAGTCCCTGTTCCACATCAAGCAGGGGGTAAATGAGATCCTGGGGAGCTACGTGGACCGGTTCCAGGAGGAGGTTACTCAGGTACAGGAGATGTTGGACCATAGTCAGATGATGGTCTTTACCCTGGGCCTGCAGCAGGGGTTCTTCAGGATGGAGCTGAAGAGAGTTCCCCCCTCTCCTACGAGGAGCTGATGGAGAGGGCGGCAAGAGAAGTTGAAGGGGAGGCGTCAAACCCGGAGTTTGCGCGGAAGCTGGCCAGGTGGGTCACGGAGGAGGAGAAGGAACCGAGAGGAGGAAGAGGACAGGAGGAGAGGAGAGGAGAGCCCCGGCAGAGGGAGCAGAGACAACTCCAGTGGCAGCAGCAGCCGAGGTGGGGGCGTCAGGAGCCCGACCGTCGACTGGGCTGGAGGCCTGAGTGGCAAGGGCAGGGGCCACAAAGGGGATACCACGGAAGGGATCGCTATCAAGGGGGGCAAGATCAGTTCCACCCCCCGGGCTGGAGGCAGGCCCAGAGGCCCCGGCTCCCCGATCAAAAGGAGGCTATGGTCATAGCCTTGGGGGCGAGGAGGAGGATAGTAAGGAGGAGGAGGAGAGAAGTTAGGGTGGAGTTGCCCTATTGCGACTTCCATCAGGAGGAGGGGCACGCCACAGCCACGTGCCCGGAATTCCTTGAGATGAGAGGAAATAGGGAGCAGCAGCAGCAGCAGGGGCGGCAAGAAGTGAGGATTGAGGAGGTCCTGCCTCGGGCGGAGGAGGACCGTTGCGAAGACCGGGTGGATGTTGGAACCCGAGGAGGGATCGGAGTGATCCACGGGGGGTGGGGGTCGAGGCTTCCCGCAAGGCGAGCCTCCACACCATGTACCGTCGGAGCGTTGCCTCCACATCCCAGACCCCACCCCCAGAGGAGAGGATCACCTTCTCCAGAAGCGACATGGCAGATCACGGGGATCCATTCTGTGATGCGCTGGTCATCAAGGCAGCCATCGAGAATTTTACCGTCTCTCGGATCCTCGTTGACAACGGGAGCTCCGTCAACGTCGTCTTCAAGAAGGCGTTTGACGCAATGAAGGTAGAGGCGAAGAGGGTGCTGGCCTCGGACGGACCCTTGTTCGGGTTTTCAGGGGAGAGGAAGGAAGTGGAGGGAGGAGTAGGCCTCCATGTTACCCTGGGGGGGCAGTCCAGGAACTGCAGGTTCGTCATTGTGGATGCCCCCAGCAGCTACAGCGTCATCTTTGGGAGGCCCCTTATCAGCGTCTTCCACTGCGTCCCCTCATCATTCCCCCAATGCTTAAAGTTCAACGCTGAGGGGATTCAGGTCCGGGTCAGGGGGACCCCAAGGTGGCGCGGGAATGCTATGTCACCGCCGTGAACTCCATCTCTTGGCAGGAGGGAGCCGAAAAGATGGGGATAATAATGGAGGAGGCTGAGCAGGAGACTGGCAGGGAGGAGCTGGAGGTGGAGAGCTGGGCTGAGGAGGCAACGGGAAGAGATCAGGAGGAGATGGCCGAGGTGACGGCCGTGGAAGGAGAGGTGGAGGTGGAGATCCCGGTCTCGGAAGAGAGGGATGCTGAAGGATGGGGAGAGCAGTCCAGGTTGGAGACTGCGGAGGATGTGGTGGAGTTAGAGGTGCTCACCCGTGGAGGCAGGGTGGAGAAGGTCCGCGTCAGCGGATGGCTGACCTCGGAAGACCAGGGCAGGATGCTGGAGTGCATCCAGAAGAACGTAGACATCTTCGCTTGGAACGCCGCGGAGATGCCGGGGGTTGACGCGGATGTGGTCTGCCACCGCCTCAACCTGGACCCGGGAACACGCCCCGTTCAACAGAAGAAGAGGTCCACTGCGGACAAGCTGGCAGAGCCCATCAGAGAGGAGGTGGCAAAGCTCCTAAAAGCCGGCTTCGTGTCCGAGATCCAATACCCCGGCTGGGTCTCCAATGTGGTCATGGTCAAAAAGGGAGACAGCCGGTGGAGAATGTGTATCGATTTTTCTTTACTTAATAAAGCTTGTCCCAAGGACTGTTATCCTTTGCCTCGGATCGACACGCTGGTTGACTCAGCCGTTGGTTTTTCTGTAATAAGTTTTCTAGATGCTTTTTCAGGTTATCATCAAATCAGGATGCACCCCCCGGACATCAAGGATGTCTCGTTCATCACAGGGGATGGATGCTATTGTTACAAGATGATGCCCTTCGGGCTGAAGAATGCAGGGGCGACTTACCAGAAGATGATGGATAGGGTCTTCAAGGAGCAAAAGGGGAGGAATTTGGAGGTGTGCGTGGATGACCTCATGATTAAGAGTCGGGATGTGAACTCCCACCTCCAGGACCTAGAGGAGACCTTCGTCACCCTGCGCAAGTACAAGATGCGGTTGAATCCCCTAAAATGTGTCTTCGGGGCTAGCAGGGGAAAGTTCTTGGGGCACCTCCTCACCCCTGCGGGGGTCGAACCGAATCCCGATAAGGTCAGGGCTATCTTAGAGCTGGGGTCGCCGCGGAATGCTAAGGAGGTCCAACGGCTGACGGGGAAGCTGGCAGGGTTGAGTAGGTTCCTCTCCCGGGCAGGGGAGAAGTGCTCCCTCTTCTTCAAAACATTGAGGGGTGGTCTAAAGTTCGAATGGACCAAGGAATGCGAGGAGGCCTTCCGGGCCCTCAAGATGCAGTTGACTCAGGCTCCGCTGCTCCAAGGGTCAAAGGAGGGGGAGGACCTGTTTTTATATCTTGGGGTCGGGGCGGAGGCCTTGAGCTCCGTCCTAGTTCGTGAAGAGGGGAAAAAGCAGCTCCCCATTTATTACGTGAGCCGGGTCCTGAGGAAGGCCGAGCTCCGGTACCCGATTTTGGAGAAGCTGCCTTTCGCCCTGATCATCTCAGCCCGGAGGCTGCGACCTTACTTCCAGGCACACTCAATCCGAGTGATGACTGACCATCCTCTCCGCAACATCTTCGAGGGGGTGGAGCATTCAGGCAGGCTGGCCAAGTGGTCGGTGGAGTTGAGTGAGTTCGACGTCTCATTCGTTCCGCGGCTCTCGATCAAAGCTCAAGCGATGGCCGACTTCTTGGCTGACTATGTGATTGAAGTGGCAGAGGAAGAGCTCACCTGTCCGGCACCTTGGAAGGTGAAGGTAGACGGCGCCTCGGGGCGGCATTCCCTAGGAGTGGGGGTGATCTTGGAGAGCCCTTAGGGGACTAGAATTGAGCAGACGGTGGTGGTGCACTTTCTCATCACCAACAATCAAGCCGAGTATGAAGCCGTGATAGCAAGGCTACGCCTGGCCAGGGAGCTGGGGGTATTGGACGTGGAGGTCCTTACCGACTCCATGGTGGTAGCTTCCCAGATCAACGGGAAGTTTGAGGCAAGGGAGCCCACCCTGTGATTATACTTGGCCAAAGTAAAGGGGGTCATAGGCACTTTCCAAACCTTCTCCATCCGACACGTGCCCAGGGAAGAAAACGAACAGGTCGACCAACTAGCAAAGCATGGTCCCCATGTGGGGGGTACCATCACCGACCTATTCTGCCCCTCCATTGAAGAGGGGGAGCTCATGGAGATTGATCAACAGACTTCATGGATGGACCCAGTTGTAACTTTCTTTTCCACGGGAGAGTATCCGGAGGGGGCAGATAAGAAGAAGCTAAGGCACAAGTCAGCATATTACCTCCTCCAGGACGGGCAGCTGTACAGGAAGACGCTCTCGGGGATGCTGGCTCGTTGCGTGGCTGAGGGGGAGGTACAAAGAATCTTGGAGGAAGTCCACTCCGGGGAGTGTGGGAGCCACTCCGGGAGTCGGACCCTGGAGGGAAGAATCGTCAGGCAGGGGTACTTCTGGCCCACCCTAGGCCATGATGCAACGGAGTTCGTAAGGAGGTGTCATAAGTGTCAGCTGTTTGCCCCCCTCCAGCTACAGCCGGCCCAGCAACTCAAAAGTATCACGGCCCCCTGGCCCTTCGTCATTTGGGGAATGGATTTGGTTGGGCCGTTCCCCCAGGCCAGTGGGCAGAGGAGGTTTCTCCTAGTAATAATCGATTACTTCTCCAAGTGGTTGGAAGTGAAGGCGCTGGCTAAAGTGACCTCCCAGATTATCAGGAATTTTGTTTGGGGGGAGATCATCTGCCGACATGGGCTGCCCCAGGCCATTGTCACGGACAACGGGCCCCAGTTCGCCAGCGCCGAGTTCACTAGTTTCTGCGAACAGCTGGGAATCAACCTCAGGTTCGCCTCGGTTCACCACCCCAGGAGCAACGGGCAGGTGGAAGCTGCGAACAAGATCATCGTCAACCTCCTCAAGAAGAAAGTGGAGAATCTGAAGGGGAGCTGAGTGGAACAGCTTCCAGCGGTTCTCTGGGCCCTGAGAACCACCCCCAACACGGCTACCGGAGAGACTCCCTTCAAACTCTCTCATGGGTGCGAGGCAGTACTCCCCGTGGAATTTGAAGTTCAAACACCTCGAGTTGTTGCGGCCAAGGAAGATAGGGAAGAATGGCAGGCCGAGAACGAGGAAGAGCTAAGGCTCTCCCTCGACATGGTGGAAGAACTGCGGGACCTCTCCACCCTCCGGCAAAAAGAGGTGAAGAGGAGAATGGCCAAGTACTTTGACAAGCATGTCAGAGTCAAACAATTTGTGGAAGGGGACCTGGTACTAAAGAAGGTGGATGCAGCAGGGAGGTCGGCGTCCGTGGGGAAGCTCAACCCCAGCTGGGAAGGACCGTTTATTGTAAAGGATGCTTTAAAATCGGGAGGTTATCGACTCCAGAATGTGGAGGGCGAGACCCTAAGTCTCACCTGGAGTGGTGATGATTTAAAACGCTTCTTTCCTTGAACTTGTAAGTTATGCCTTGATTTTTAATGAAAATTCTTTAACCTGCCAATATTGTCGCTGTGAGTTCGCATGAAGGAATGAAGTGAACTTGGACCCCGAGCAGATCCCGCTGTCAGGCTCTCACCTAGCTGGCAGGGCTGGAAGTCACTCGGTGTCATCCTTGGGTCTCGAGCAGATCCCGCTATCAGGCTCTCACCTAGCTGGCAGGGCTGGAAGTCACTCGATGGCATTGGTAGTGGACCCCGAGCAGATCCCGCTGTCAGGCTCTCACCTAGCTAGCAGGGCTGGAAGTCACTCGGTGTCATCCTTGGGCCTCGAGCAGATCCCGCTGTCAGGCTCTCACCTAGCTGGCAGGGCTGGAAGTCACTCGATGTCATTGGTAGTAGACCACGAGCAGATCTCGCTGTCAGGCTCTCACCTAGCTGGCAGGGCTGGAAGTCGCTCGGTGTCATCCTTTTGCCTCGAGCAGATCCCGCTGTCAGGCTCTCACCAAGCTGGCAGGGCTGGAAGTCACTCGATGGCATTGGTAGTGGACCCCGAGCAGATCCCGCTGTCAGGCTCTCACCTACCTGGCAGGGCTGGAAGTCACTCGGTGTCGTCCTTGGGCCTCGAGCAGATCCCGCTGTCATGCTCTCACCTAGCTGGCAGGGCTGGAAGTCACTCGATGGCATTGGTAGTGGACCCCGAGCAGATCCTGCTGTCAGGCTCTCACCTAGCTAGCAGGGCTGGAAGTCACTCGGTGTCATCCTTGGGCCTCGAGCAGATCCCGCTGTCAGGCTCTCACTTAGCTGGCATGGCAGGAAGTCACTCGATGATATCGGCATTGAAATCGCCAGATAAAGACCGAGAAGTTTTGAAGGCAAAGGAACAAGGGGGAAGAGGTTCTGCATAGGCGAGCTTGGAACTCGCCCAACCCAGCTCGGCATCGGCAAAGGGATTCTGCACAGGCGAGTTTGGACTCGCCCAACTTAGCTCGGCATTGGCAAAGGGGTGACAAGCCAGGTCTCAGGACCTCGTTGAAGAAAGGCGACTCAGGCCTCGCCCCCCCCCCCCCCCACCCCACCCCCACCCCCCACCCCACCCCCCACCCCCACCGAACTAGTCCTCCCCTTCACCCGGCTGATCCGGAAGGCCCTTCCCGAACATCGCGTCCATGTTGTCCTCTTTCTCACTGGGCGGCGTCGCCGGGAACAAGCTCGGCATCAGGTCTCTGGCGGAGATCTCCTCGCACCCTTGCACCAGCACCCCCGTGTCCATCATTTGGAGGGTGCACTCGGCCGCTTGGATGGAGTTGATCCGCAACCTCTCGGCGAGATCGGGCTCGCCAAAGATCCGCGGCCTCTTATAGGGGAGGGTAGGGTCGACGTCGTGGGCTGGGAAGAAAATCTCCGCCTGGCGGCGGACCTCGCGGCTGAAATGCTGATTCTCCTCCTTCAGCTTCACGTTCGCCCCCTCCAGCTCGGCAAGGCGGGCGCGGAGCTGGCTAATCTCCTCCCCTTGCTCGGCATTGCGAGCCTGGAGCTCCCCTGCGGCCTTGGCGTCCTGGTAGAGAAAAAATCTGGTTTAGTATCAGCGCAGAATGTTCTAAGTAAAAGAGAAGGGGAGTGCTTGACACTTACCAACCCGTCGGCGGTCTGGGCGAGAAGACCCTCGGCGATGCCGAGCCGTCTCGCCTGATCAGCGACTTTGTCTTTGGCGACGTCGCGATCCTACTCAGCTTTCTGGAGTTGGTTGCTGAGGGCGAAGCTGCGGCGAGTCAGCATGTGGTGGAGCTCCATGGTCCGCAGGTGGGCCTGCAGACCCTCATGGCCGAGCTGACGGAGGGTCATATTCTTGTAGGCCTCGGCATCCTCGTGGCCATAGAGGCCGAAACCGAGGGCGTAAGCATGACCGGTGGCAGGCTCGCGGTCATGCCAGGATGGGTGCAGAGTAGAGATGGAGACCCGGTGGGCCAGCTCATCCCACTGCAGCATGGGCTCGCCGGCCGAGTCCTTCCACCGCCCCCCCGAAGCTGAAGAGGGGATGTTGCTTCGGCGCCCCGCGCTCGCGAGCCGCTCTCTTCGCCGAGGGAGGTGGAGAGATCGCCGCCGCGGAATAGGGGGCCTCGCTGCCCTTCCGGCCCTTGCTGATGACCTCCTTCAGCGGGCTCTCTGGTGACGCGTCAGGAAGGGTCTCAGATGAGCTTATGTATTTGGGGCTGGGCTGCTGTTGTTGTTGTTGTTGCCCCCGCGGAGCCAGCAAGGCTCTCCTCATCTTCTTTAGCGGCCGCTGGCGGTGTGGCGGGTTCGACCCCGCATCCTCAGGTCGCCTCTTGCTGAAAGAGGGTTGGGAGAGGGCCGCCTCATCTCGGCAGGCCGCCGTCGCCGCCTTCTCGCGAGCAAAGGGGTCCGGGCGCGACCCCGGATCCGCAAACGGCGGGTTCGCAGGAATTATCCGCTCCCCTGCAAGAAAATACTTGGAAAAAAGTTAGGAGAAACTCAGCAACAATGTGGCGAGCTCGGCCATCGGGTGAGCTCGGCAAGAAAAGAAGAGAATGATACCTTCGCCAGGTAGAACGGGGGGAGCGAGTCAAGGCCTCTTCGCAGGAAGTCGACCTCGAAGTCCTTGTGGAGAAAGTACTTATGGAGCTCGGCGTCGTTGCCGGACACGGCCAGGGGACGATAGACCTCCTCGCCCTTCTGCTGGGGCGAGTAGGGGATGTTGCCGAGATCGCCCTTGATGAAGGCGATCTTGGTCATCCAAGTGTGATGCTTGTTCACGATCTCGCAAACCTTGATCAGCGAGCCGCCGAAGTAGGCGACCCCATCCGGCGTCGCCTTGTAAGAAAAGAGCTTCCGGAACACTGTCAGGTTGAACTCAATCCTCTCCCGTCGGAGGTAGCTCGCGAACGCCACCATCATCGCGACGGCGTTGGAATTCAATTGCGCGGGTACCGCGCCATAGTATTTCAGGATTTGTCGGATCTCCGGCCAGAGCGGAAGGCACAACCCCACCTCGAAATGCGAGATGGGGAAGGCGAGCTCGTCCTCGTAGAAAGTGTTGATAGCCTCCCCCTCCCTCGGCCTGCGCGCCTCGAAACCCGGCGGCACGTACTCAGCCTTGAACTCCGCGAGCTCCTCCTCGCTGGTGTGCCCCTCGAAGAAGCAGTAGTCGGTGAAGTGCTGCGCGCACTTGGAGCGGCCGTCGGCATCAGGGTTGGTCTTGCCCATGTTCGCAGAGGAAGGAGCAAAGCGCGAGCAGAAAAGGGGAAAAGCGCGGAAAGAGAGCAATAAAAGCACAAGTACGGGGGTTGGTGAAGGGGGGGCTATTTATAGAAAAGGAAATCTGGGGTCAGGTTGTCCCATCGGCCCAGCTCGCCACCCCAACTCGCCAACCCATCTCGCCGACTTCCGGCGCGTCTCAGTCAAGGCTAATTCAAACATTGCAGTATATTATTTAAATAACGCATGTCCAAGAATATTCTAAAAACTACTTATTACATATTAAGTTCAGGAAAAAAGGGCGGGGCGCGCGAGCAGGGGGAGCATCAGGATGCGAGTACCGGTTGGCTCGGCAAAGGAGCTGCCCTCTTACCTAACCCGGCCTCGCGGCTCCCGCCCCCCAAACTGCCGCGCGGGGAGCAGCTCGCGGATCCTCCCAGAATTCCTCTGCGCCACGGAGAGGCCATCGTCTATCTCGTCCAGAAACCGGGAGGGGGACATCAGCTCGCCAGCCTGGTCGCTTCGCACCTCGTCGGCGAGACGCGCGTAGTCGCGTTGCAGCGTCTCGTTGACCCCCTGCACCTCGCGCAGCCCGCACACCAGCTTCTTGAGAAGCTTGACCTCCCTCCTCGTCAGCTCGCCTTGATCCACTTCAGGACCCAGGTAAGAGTCCAGTGAGCTTGGGGAGGGGAGGGGGGAGTAGTGGGCTGCCCGCGAAGATTCCTCGGCAGCGGACTGGCTGGGGGGAGCTGTGAAGACAAGTATCAGCAAGAAGGGGAATGCAGGAAAAGTTCATGGGGCAAGAGTCCAAGCAAAATTGACCTGACGAGCTCGGCAGCTCAAAGGAGATGCGGGGAGGGATGAACCTCAGATCCTTCCTGCGACCTGGGTCGTGAGTCCCCGGCGGGAGAAGCTCGAATCCTGGGGTGGGGATGGTCCCCAGACCCGCCTCCGCGGCCACGTCAGTTCGCCGAGGAGAGGGGGCGCGCACCGGCGAATTCGGCCTCTGCGAGCTAACAGGCAGTATCCCTAAGAGAAGAGTCGTATCCCGGGGATGGATATCCGGTGTCGTGAACCGAGAGTCTGCGAGAACGGCCTCGACTCGCAGTGTGGGCTCTCGCGGCGTGACGCCCCCGCCATCAGGTTGACCGTCCGGGTCGTCGCCGACCACGACAACCTCTCTATCCTTCTCAAGAACTATCCGAGTGGAGGAGCCAGTCCCCATCTCCAGGGTGGTCCTCAGGTCTTCATAAATTGGCTCGGCCGCTTTGGGGAACGGTTTCGACCTCTTTGAGCCGGGCTCGGCGGAGTCAACTTGAGGGACATTGGACGGGACCGCTGTCAGAGCGGCCACGCGAGCAGCCAAGGCCTGGCGAGCCCGGTTGAGGCGCTCTTGGATCTCCTGGGGAAGCGGCATCTTGGCAGCGTTAGAGCAAGGGGAAGGGCAAGAGCCAAGCAGGTATGCAGGTATATATATAGCCGCAGGTGGCCCCCACCCAAATATTCCCTCCAACTCGCCACCCTGCGCTCGCCGCACACTTAGGGTTGGATGTTTCTTTCCAAGCTTTGTCAAGCTCAAAAAGAGCGGGGATTATGTACAACCCCGTGTCCGGCGAGCAAGGTCGCCAGGAGCCAGACAGATCGGGCAGAAGATGGTGGGCGAGCTCGGCAGTGGAGAAGCCGAGCCCGAGCTCGGCATTCGTCGACCAGAGATCGGCATTCGCCGACCAGAGATCGACATTCGTCGACCAAAGATCAGCCTTCGTCGACCCCGAGCTCGGCATTCGCCGAGCTGGCCCAGGACAACTGATGGCGACCAAGGGATAGGCGAGCTCACCGTCCCAGCTCGCGCCCTACCAACGGGGCTCGGCAACAGCAGGCGAGCAGGACCTGGCGATGTGATCAAGCTCTCCAGCTCGCCTGGATGTGTGAGGTACTTTTTACTGTTTTGCCCCCGCTGGTCTGCCCATAGCCCTTCAAAACAGCGGAGTTTGGTTGTTGGCAGACCCAGCCAAGGGTTTTCTGGTAATTTCAGGTCAGTTCTTTTGCTTATTGGCAGTTCAGATTCTAAAAACTATAAATAGGACCCAAGGGGTACCCCAGAAGGCATGCTTCCTGTGCTTTCCTGCTCCAGTTTTCAAGTGCTTTTTGAGGGTACCTTAGCTCGGCCTCTGGCTAAGGAGGGGAAGCGCTCTAAGATCTTCCGGGTGTGTGGTGGGACCTCCCCGCCGAGCCCTTGGGTCGGTTTTTCCTTGTCTTCTTTGTTGTTTTGCTTGCAGGAGTGAAGTAGGTGCGAGACCACCCCTTCCCCAAGGGCGGACTCCACAGGAGAACGATTTTCGGTTTCAACACTTGGCATTGTTTCCCATAACCTTATGTTATTATTTTGATGTTATATTTTGATAAGATGTTACTTTTATCTTATTTTTATTTAGCTAAAAAAGTGTATAGAATTTTATCTTTAATCTTTACATATGTCCTTTACATGTTCGATGAAATGCATGACAGAATTTTAGCGTATGTTCAGTTAGACTGCCTGCTTTTGATCTCTCATCTCATGATTGTATGTTTATGATTAAGGCGTGCATTTCATAAATTTTTGAAAGGAACGATCTATTACAGGTATTTCTTTAATCAATTTATCTTTTTAAGTAATAGTTAATGCAACATTTACCTAATAATTTTTAAAGTATGGCTTTACTGATATTAAAGTTTTAATAATACTTTAATTGTCACCACATGGATTTTGCTTAAAGCATGGCTTTCCTAAATTTTTAAGCATGGAAAGTTTGATATATTCAAAGAACTGTGATTAGAGAGGGAATAAGCATTTTAGATTTTCTATGTTCTCTTTATTGTTAATAAAAGAAAGGGCATTGCAAAATTTTATATGATGGTTATAAAAGAAGAAAGGGATTTAATCTTCCCGACGACGAGGTGTTGTGTAAAATTTGATGTGTTGGTTAAAACCATTTTTTTCCATTTATTTATTATTTCATCATTTTTTTAGGTGATGGTTACCACTATTAGTGCAAAGAGATTGCAAATGAGAAGCATAGTTTTTTTTTTTTGCATTTGATGAGCTAGCAAGCATGTCTTTTTGTTATTTGCAATCTTTATCTTTCCAATAGCTTAGAATTTGATGTGTTGTTTTATTTTTTTCATGCATTCCCTTGCTTCTCATCATCATTTTGTTTCCTCATACATCAGTTTTTTTTCCATTGGATTTCTAAAAATTCACTTGTTATCAAACTAAAGTTTGGTTTACATCCATATTTTCTTCGGGACAAAAACATAAGGATTTTCATTAGGACGTAAAAGATTTTGAGCTGGGTATTAGTAAAGCTCAAATCAATAAATGTAAACTCATAATCAAGATATAAGAGATTTTGAGCTGGGTATCATTGTAAAGCTCAAATCAATAGATGTAAACTCATAATCAACCACAGACTGTTTGATCCTTATCCTTCAATTTCCTCTTGCACCCTCTTTCTCCCCTCTTCACCCTCCATGCAAGATGTTCTTACTAAGTTCTGTCATCCAGTTTTCTGTGTTCTTCGGCACACAGCTCTTCATCTGGTTTTAACATACGGATTACTGTTAGTGTCTGATTTTAGCACAGATTACTGTTAGTGGCTGATTTTAGCACACATAATTCTAAGCTCAATAATTCTCAAAGCATTAAATGTATCCTCTGCTAAGTTTATACAAATGCAAGATAACATAAATATTATGATTAGATCAAGATGTAGTTTCAAAATGGACTTTACCAAATACTTAAACCTGGGTAAATTTTGTTCTGTTATTTCATGTACATGGAATGTAGAAGGAAAGTTCATTTTTGCTTATTTTTGTCCAGACGTAGTTTCATGTACATGGAATGTGCAGTCCTCAGAGTCGCGGAGTTTGAACAACCTTCATTTTTACAGATTGTATTCTCATCAACGTGACATAGATTAGGTGGTATTCAAGTTACGCATTTTGTGTCGTCTCCAGCATCCACATATCGGGTGCTCTGTTTGTTTGCCGTCAACCAAATGTTATCGTCCGCCAAATGTTGATGCCCACCGAATAAGTATACGGGCACAGCACGCTGGCTTGTGGGCGAAGACGTAGGGAGTATCGAGCATAAGCATAGCCTTGCTTCCCATCAAGACAGCATCGAGCATGGGCGTGGCCTTGCTTCCCGTCAAGATAGCATCGAGTGAAGCCTCCCAACTTCGATTTCCAACCAAATCAAACTCGTGAAACTCCAGATCTCCCTGCAACCAAAGTGAAGCTTTTCTTCCCATCATCGCGTGCCCTCAACACATAATCATGTCGTCGAATGATGTCGCTTGTCAAATGATGCCCCTGTCGAATGATGCCTCCAGTTGAATGATGTCGTTCGTCGAATGATGTCGTCCGTCGAACGATGCCGCCCGTCGAACGATGTCGCCCGTCGAACGATGCCGCCCGTCGAATGATGCCGCCAGTCGAATGATGCCGCCCGTCGAATGATGTCGTCCGTCGAATGATGTCGAACGGTCGAATGATGTTGCAGGTCGAATGATGTCCCCCGACGAATATTGCCACTCGTCGAATGTTCCTTCCCGATGAATGTTGTCTCTTGCCGAATGATGTCGTCCGCCGATTGTTTCCGCCCGCCGAATAATGTCACTCATCGAATGTAACGAATGTTGCCACCCACCGAATGATGTAGCCCACTGAATGATGCAACACGCCGAATTGTGCCCCCCCCCCCCCCCCCCCGCGCTGAATTTGCCCGTCGAATGACACCGCCAGCTGAATGATGTCGTCCGCCGAAAGTTGCCACCTACCGAATGTTGTCATCCTCTGAATATTGTCACCCGCCGAATATTGCCACCAGCCGAACGTTCTCCTCACGACGTACCTCATGCACTGTCATTTGTATATATTTGTTTATTTATTTAAATATTAAAATTCAATATTATAAAATATTCTCAATATATCCCCCATAATTCAACATTTCAAAGTCAAATAAATATGAACCTGACAATCGACATTGGCAATCGTGCTTATTATAAATCATAGCATGCATTCCTGCCACTTTTTTTACTTAATTATATCTATGTGATGGTTGGAATTATTCCCTAAATATTTATATATAAATATATTATCATATTTATGGTCATATTGCCAATAACATCTAAAACCATTTGTCTTAACACATTGCTAAAATAATTTGATGTTTGAGTTGTGTGGAGAAAACCTGAAACTTGTATATACTTTCTCAATAATCAAATACAAGGTATGAATACACATTTATAGGAGGGAGAAAGAGAGAAGAGATCCATATACATGATGTGTGACTAAAGAGCTGAGAAGATGAAAAATAAACAAATGGGTTCCATCATATGGACCTCTTTACATAGGCTTTTCCAACACCACCCCGCAAGCTAGAGCGTATAAGTCATAGGCACCTAGCATCGACAGGAACTGATAAAATAGAGTACTTGGTAGGCCTTCGTGAGGATATCAGCAACTTTTTCAGTACCCAGAATATGCTTTGATTCTATCTTACTCATTTGAACTTTTTCCCGGATAAAGTGACAGTCCACTTCAATATGTTTTGTTCTTTCATGTAAGACTGGATTTTTTGCTATGTGTATAGCTGCTTGGCTGTCACATGATAGGATGGTTGGTGAGGGAAGTTTTACTCCTAGATCGACGAGAAGACTTTCAAACCATGTGAGCTCAGAGACAACCGATGTCATCGATCGGTATTCTGCTTCAGTTGAGAATCGAGCAACCACGGCTTGTTTCTTACTCCGCCAGGTAACAAGATGACCTCCAAAATAGGTACAAAAACCACTGGTTGACCACCGATCATCCAAGGAACCAGCATAATCTGCATCAGAATACGCAACCAACGTTGGAGTAGGGGATGAGGTTTTGTATATCAGCTCTTGACCCGGAGCTGTTTTGAGATATCTTATGATGCATTTGACAGCTTGAAGGTGAGATATTTGAGGAGAATGCATAAACCGGCTGACCACCCCAACACTAAAGGATATATCCGGTCTTGTGACCGTTAGGTAGATCAATTTTTCAACAAGTCGTCGATAGTATTCAGGATTTTGGAGAGGAAGATCTGTATCGAAAGCATGTTCACACAGCTTATGATTTGCATCCATTGGAGTAGTAGTCAGCTTGCATCCAGAGTAGCCAGCATCTTGAAGGAGATCAGGGCAGTACTTTCGTTGGGAGAGGACAAGTCCATCCGGACGTCTCGCGACCTCAAGACCAAGGAAGTATCGAAGGTGCCCCGGATCTTTTGTTTGAAAGACTGAGCTAAGAAGTTGTTTGACCGCTTGGATTCCCTTTGAGTCGTCTTCAGTGATTAAGATGTCATCAACATATACAAACAGAAGAACCGTTCCTGTTGTCCGATGTTGAGTGAACAGAGAGAAGTCTGCTGAGCTCCAAGTAAAGCTGACTTCCCAAACTTCCTTAATGAACTGTCGAACTATGCCCGAGGGGATTGTTTGAGACCATAGATGGACTTATTAAGATGACAAACTTGGGACTCCCTCGTGGTCTCAAACACGGGAGGTTGTTGCATGTAGATTGTTTCCTGGAGGTCGTCATTCAGAAACGCATTCTTGATATCCAGTTGATATAAGGGCCAGTGGCGATGCACAGCCACGAAGAGGAGGACACGAACGGTGTTGAGCTTGGCTACTGGAGAGAATGTTTCCTCATAATCGAGACCTTGTTGTTGAGTGAAGCCACGAGCCACCAGTCAGGCTTTCAGACGGTCAATTGTCTCATCAGGAGCATGTTTGATGACGAAAACTAATTTACACTCAACATGTGTCTGGTCGGTAGGGAGAGGTATCAGGTTCCATGTCTGGTTAGCCCAAAGAGCTGTCATTTCTTCTTTCATGGATGCCCGCCAGCCAGGATGTTGGAGAGCCTCCTGCACAGAGTTAGGTACAAAAGGCGAGGATAATGAAGGGACAAATGTTTGAAGCTTTGGGGATAGGCGATGTAAGGATACATAGTTCGGCATGGGATGAGCGGTTGATTCTGGTGTCGAATCAGCAAGACGCGGAGCATCGGAAGTTGAAGCTGACTGCATTGGTGCAACAGAGCGAGGATGGCGACGAGTGTAGACACGGATAAGAGGCGGCTTGGGAAGAGCGGGAGCCTCGTCAGGAATGGGTAGTGGTGGAGTGGTAACGGGAATGATAGGTCATAGGATAGGTGGTGGTAGAGGACTTGGATCTGGAGCGGAGAAGAAAAGAAGATCCTCCTGAAACGTAACATCAGCAGAAACGATCACCTTGCGAGTAGCAGGAGAGTAGCACATGTAGCCTTTCTGAGTTCGTGAATAGCCAACGAAGATGTGTTTGGCCGCCCGAGGATCCAACTTGTTCGTGGACGGACCAAGAATGTGAATGTAGCAAGTACAACCAAAGATGCGGGGTGTGAGAGAGAATGTTGGAGTGGAGGGGAACAGGAGGCTGAACGGAGTGGCATTGTGGAGTATTGGGAGGAGAGACGGTTAATCAGATAGCATGTCGTTGAAAACGCAAATTTCCAATAAGCTTTGGGGACCTGCGTGGAGAAGCATAAGAGAGCGAGCAACATCAAGCAGATGTCGATTCTTACGTTCCGCGACTCCGTTTTTTTTTTTTTTGGGGGGGGGGGGGGGGGGTATAGGCACAGGATGTTTGGTGAATGACGCCAAATTCAGAGCAGAGAGTCGCAAATTCATGGCTAGTGTATTCGCGAGCATTATCGGTGCGAAGATTTTGATGTTCGCGGAGAATTGTGTGCGGGTCTCAAGGAGGAATGCCCGAAAGACACGGGGAAGCTCGGAGCGATCACGAAGTAAATATAGTCACGTCATCTGAGAATAATAATCAATAAAAGTTAAAAAATAGCGATACCCAAAAAGGCTAATGATTTTGTACGGACCCCAAATATCGGAGTGTACTAAAATAAAAGGAGCAGAGCTCCGAGTACAATGAGATAGAAAAGATGAACGGGGTTGTTTGCCGAAAATACAAGATTCGCACTGAAAAGGAGATAGAGATGCATCGGGCAGAGCCTTCTGGAGGACAGGTAGAGAGGCATGCCCAAGACGCCGATGTCAATCGACGGAGGAGAGGATAGAAGGAGAGTCATCAAGAAGGTAGAGCCCGTTCTGCAGTCGTCCCTTACCAATGGTATTCTGCGTCCGTCAATCCTGTATCAGAAAAGAAGATGTAAATGTTACGGAGCAATTCAAACAGGCAGTGAGGTGACCAACAGAAAGTAAATTAAACGGGGAGCCCGGAACATGAATAGTCGAGCGTAGGGACAGCGACGAAGTGAGAGGGATATCAGCAGAGCCGGAGACCGGAACAGGATCCCCATTGGCCACTGCAATACACTTAGGATGAGGAGAATCCAAGTACTGATGTGGCCGCAGGGAGATTATGTGATGAGTGGCACCAGAATCCACTATCCAGCGCGGACTAGTGGAGAGACAAGCGATACCTTCATTTGAGATGGAGACAACGGAGGCAACGGAGGCAGGTGGGCGGCTGAGCAAACCATGAAGTTGTTGGAGCTAAATCCGGACCTCTTCAAGGTCAGTACGAGTGACAGATGAGTCGTTGGCGGCAACAGCAGCAAGCGGACGAGGAGGAAGCCCATGCTTGCAGTAGCAAGTGGCCTCAAGGTGGTCGTCCTTACCGCAGAAGGAACACTTAGGTCGTGGTCGGCAACCCCGACATCTGCCCCGAGAACCTGAACGTCCCCCACGAGCAGGAGGGAGAGACAGTAAGGGAGCAGAAGTCTGCTGAAGGAGGGTCGGTGACGGAGGTCCGGAACTGTCAGGAGGTGGCGAGAACCTTGAGCAACATGGAGCACACATCAGATAGTGACAGAGTAGCAGCAGAGGAGAGGATCTGAGTCTGAACACTCTGAAGATGAGGCGGGACGAGAACCATCATCATGGCAACACCGACGGCTTCTTTTTGGGCACGTTGGGCAGCAAGATCCATCGTAGGGGGTTGATGTTGAATCCAAGCTTCAACCAGAGTCTTGCCCCGAGCGACAAAGGAGGTGAGGTCAACGGCCCCGCCAACGTCAAGAGCCTGAAGATTTGTTATGATGTCATACAGGTGCTGGAGACTATCTTTGCCAGAATAGAGAGAATGGAGCTCATCCCACATCGTCTTAATCGTCTCGTGATACATGGTCAAGTGATAAGGTTCGTCATCAAGGGAATTGAGGAGTCAAGTCTGAACTCGACCATCGTTGCGCAACCAGTCTTCCGTAGGAGCAGTGGGAACAGCTTGGGTCAAGTGATTTCGAAAGCCTTTGGACTGAAGAACTCGGCAAACAGAGTGCACCCACTGCACAAAGTTTTTCTTCCCGGCTAAAGAAATAGTGGTGATCCGCAATTCATCCTGGAGTTCGGGGACAAGGGTCGGGCGGTCTGCAGGAGAGGAAGCCGCATGTTCGGTAGAATCAAGAGAGGATCCCATGGCATGGCGGTCAGGTGGCTAGATCGGCGGCAAGAAGACCAGCGACAAGAGAGGAGACCGCGTGAGCAGATCGAGCGATCAGAAAAGCGAGCATAAAAGAGGCCGCAAGGTAAACCGCGCGAGAAGACCGCACGGTCTCGGTGACAACACACCAGCGGCAAGGAAGAGACCGCGACCAAGATGCGGAGCGGTTAAAGAGGAGAAGCCGCCGCGACTAGAGAAGAGGAGAAGCCGCACGGTCACGGTGACAACACACCAACGGCAATGAAGAAGCTGCAACCAAAAATGTGGAACCCGCAACAAAGAGGAGAAGTCGCAGCGATTAGAGAAGTCGCGGTGACCAAGCAAAGAAACCGCGCGAGAAAACCGCACGATCACGGTGACAACACACCAGCGTCAAGAAAGGAGGCCGCGACCAAGATGCGGAGCCCGCAGTGGTTAGAGAAGCCACAGCGACTAGAGAAGTCGCAGCGAGAAGAAAAGAGGAGACCACAGCGAGAAGGCGGGTAGAAAAAGCACGCAGCGAGAAGGGGAGACCGTGGCGGCAAGGCGAGTGGACAAGGAGATCGTGCAGCGAGCGAGTAGAAAGAGGAGCGGGTAGACAGGAAGAAACCGCACGGTAAGGGGAAATGACCCCACCTGACAGAGTGAGAGTTATAAGAGGGCCAAGAAAAAGAGGAAGAAAGGGAGGTGGAAGCCACGAACGAGAGAGAGCAGAAGGAGGAGCGGCTAGAAAAGACTTAACCGCTCGGGAAGCAGCGGTTAGAGACGGCGTAACCGCGCGGGAAGCAGCGGTTAGAGAAGGCTTAACAGCACGCCTGACCGGTTTGCTCTGATACCATGTGGAGAAAACCTGAAACTTGTATATACTTTCTCAATAATCAAATACAAGGTATGAATACACATTTATAGGAGGGAGAAAGAGAGAAGAGATCCATATACATGATGTGGGACTAAAGAGGAGAGAAGAAGAAAAATAAACAAATGGGCTCCATCATGGGCTTTTTTACATTGGCTTTTCCAACAAGTTGCATATTATTGGGCCACTTGTGCCACCATCAAAGCTAATGAGCTCTTTATTAATGTGGAGGCACGTGAACATATACTTCTAAAATTGGGCTCAAGATCCAGAAATGACCGCATGTCGCTCAGTTGCTCTTCTTGAGGATCTTAGTATCACCTACTGTGCTTCCTACTGTATAGCTTCTGAAGGATGTCGCATTCTTCTCACTAAACAGTGACGCACGCCAAGCTTGACAATTTATCTCCTTCGCATAAAGAAGGGTGAGAGGATTATTTATAGATGATGAAATACACTCTTGACGATGTCTTATAAATATTTATATGCCAATAAATTCAACATTTTTTGGCACAAAATTCCCAAAAAAATCGTCCTCCCTCTAAACCATGTCACTATAAACTAAACAATAACTATGAGTATGAAGAGAAATCGTTTAACCTTATAATGTCGTCCGCCAATTGTTTCCGCCCGCCGAATAATGTCGCTCGTCGAATGTTATCGTCCGCTGAATGATGCAGCCCACCGAATGATGCAGCTCGTCGAATGGCGCCCCCCACCGAATGTTGTCGCCTGCCGAATCCGCCCACCGAATAGTGTTGCCCGCCGAATGACACCGCCAACCAAAAGATGTCACCCGTCGAATGTTGTCACCTACGGATTGTTGTGGTCCTCCGAATGTTGTTACCCGCCGAATATCTCTACCCGCCGAACGTTCACCTCACGGGGGTACCCAATGCACTGTCATTTGTATATATTTATTTCTTTATTTAAATATTAAATACAATATTGTAAATTATTCTCAATATATCCCCCACAATTCATCATTTCAAACTCAAACCAACATGAACCCGACAATCGACATTTGCAATCGTGCTTATTGTAGATCTTAGCATGCATTCCTGCCGCTTTTTTTACTTAATTATATCTACGTGATGGTTGGAATTATTCCCTAAATATTTATATAGAGATCTATTATCATATTTGTGATCATATTGCCAATAACATCTAAAACCATTTATTGTCTTAACCAAGGTTGTCAGGATCGAGATCCTAGACGTGATCATTTCGAGGTAGGATCGGATCTGGTAGTAGGGTCGAATGGAGGATCGCTTTATAAAATCAGGATCGGTTTACAAAATCTGGATCGTAGGATCGTAAAATCCTATGATATGCATCGCGATCCTGACAATCTTGGTCTTAACACATTGCTAAAGTAATTTGGTGTTTGAATTGCATATTATTGGGCCACATGTGCCCCCATCAAAGCTAATGAGTCCTTTGTTAATGTGGAGGCACGTGAACATATACTTCTAAAATTGGGCTCAAGATCGAGAAATGACTGCATGTCGCTCAGTTGCTCTTTTTGAGGGATCTTAGTATCCCATATTGCGCTTCCTACTGTATAGCTTCTGAAGGATGTCGCATTCTTCTCACTAAACAGTTATGCACACCAAGCTTGACAATTTATCTCCTTCGCATAAAGAAGGGTGAGAGGATTATTTTTAGACGATACACTCTTGACGATGTCTTATTTATAGATATTTATATGCCAAAAAATTCAACATTTTTTGGGCACAAAATTACCAAAAAATTGTCATCCCTCTAAACCATGTCACTATAAACTAAACAATAATTAGGAGTATGAAGAGAAATCGTTTAACCTTATAATCTCAATTAAATCGGAGAAACTATTTATATTGGGTTTGGCTAGATTTGGATAGGATTTGATTTGGTTTATGTTTGACATGCTACTAAAATAGACTAATTTGGTTTTTAGGGTTAAAAATTTTTCCAAAACAAACTAAAAAAATGAGCATTTTTTGTTAATGCTATGAATATACTAAAGTGTTAAGGTCCAACAATGACTTTTTTCTCCTGAGGTTTCAATCGCCTCCATCTTGCTTTTCTTTTCTTTTTTAATTTCCAATGACATTAGAAGTGTTTTGAATCCTCAGAAGTTTCATTTACTTTCTATTGGAATATTTGATTTTATCAAAAAAAACAGGTAACAAGGGTTTATTAATTGCTATCCTTTTTTATTATTTTATTATAATCAGATAATTAATTATTTATTTTAACCTCATAAATTATTACTGGCACCAAATTGAGCACATCAAACATTAGATGTTCTTAAAATGAAAATCTATGATAAGTTACGGACCAGAAACAATTTCTACATAATTACTAAAAATGTGCAAAACATATGAAGGGTAGCAGATGTCATTATTATACTTAAATGTGTTAAAATATGCTATAAAGAATAATAAGCATTTTTCCTTGCCTAGCATGAGCTCTACATTCCCATCCCCATCCTGAGCCTGATCATGTAAAATGCTTGAGCATGCTTGTTTTCAAAGTGATTTCTCTAACTGACAATTGTGGTATTCAAGTAGCAACGCGCTCTGCGGCACTTTCCTACGATGACACTAAATAATAAGACCAAACACTTTTTAAAAATTAATCAATAATTAAGTAATTCTAAAAATTTAACTAATCAATTGATTAGTTGTCGCGATGTGGACACAGTGCACAAAAAAGGAAAACAAAAACAAGCAAACATGGCTCGAAATAGGGGATAGAAGAATAGGCGAAGGCCCCCTAGCAAGAGATGTTGTCAGAAGATGTCAACCATGATGAAGAAGCGAACGGCAATCGGTGAGGAGGGAGACAACACCGATGAAGCTTGGGAAAATAGAGTTAAGCGAACTTGAGAAAAACGATGCAGCGCCAGCTTCCAAGGGTGAGTTTGAGTAAGACGATCCAGCGAGTTTGAACTTGAGGAAGACGAAGCAGTCGCAAGAAGTCGGTGGTTGAGCCGCAGGGAAACGCGTCCTTTAGAGACGATAACTATACTATATTAAAAGTGATAACTACCATTTGGTGAAATATTCCGAATAATAAAAATACCCTGCATTTTTTTTGTTCTAAGTGTTGGGCAATGAATTGTGTAAAGCAAAAAATGGAAATGTGTGGACACACGAGAGTGGATAGAATTAGGAATGAATGTACAAGGATAGGATAGGATGCACCAATTGCAAAGAAGATCGAAGCTCGATAGGTTTGGACACATACAAAGGAGACCAAGAGGCACCTGTTAGGCGTTGTGAAGGCTAGGCATGTTAAATGAGGAGGGGGGGTAGACCAATAGAGATATGCAAGGAAATTATAGAAATACATGAGTACTTAGGATGTTGACAGAAGTAGGGCACATGGCGACAAAGATGTGCACAAGGCCCGGGCCCATGGGCCGGCCCGAGCCCGGCCCGGCGAGCCTTTTTGAAGGGAAGGGCTGGTTTTGGGGGAGCCCGGCCCGATGCCCGGCCCGGGCCGGGCCGGGGCCCAATCGGGCCGGTGGGCCCGGACCCGGAGGAAGCCCGGACCGGGCCCGACGCCGGCCCGGTCCTGCTGCCAACGGCTCTAAGACCGATCCAACGGCTCTTAAGCTTGGAACTACAGAAGGGCTGCAGCAGCCCTGCTGGCTGCAGTTTTTTGGAGGGTAGGCAAAAGCCTAGGCCCTAGCGACTCTCTCTCGCTGCATGGCTCCTGTCCTCAACGCCGGCGTCGTCGACTCAAAACGGCCGAGTGGTGGAGCATAATCAGCGCCTGGGAGCTTCGACAAGGTTAAAGTCGGCGAGTTCAAGGCGCGGTGCAAGTTGTGCTCAAAGTTGCTAACTCTTACGCAACTCAACATAGCGAGACAGCGAAGTCCTGTTTGCAAAGCAAGCTCCCGAGTCCAGTCAGGGACAAATATCAGACAGGACAAATTTGGCGTAGTCAAGCAAGACAGCGAGCAAGGTGAAAAAGTCATCGACGTGGCCATTCAGTCACTAGCAACGATGAGCAGGAGTATATACACGAAGGGCTTCGCCCAAATATCAACAGGTAAGTAGATCCACTATTAGACGCGACGCACTTTATTTTGAGCAAAACAAGATTTAATAAAATTTTTTGAAACTTTCGAGGGACGTGTAGTTTAACGAGCGACGTTTGGAGTATAGCGTTAGGGTAGGGTTATCTTAATTTGTATAACGGCTCATGGATCGATCCCGTTTCATGGGATTTAAATACCGTAATATGTTTTGAAGGTTTTGAATTTCCGCACACGGGTAAGGCTATATATTCAGTAATTATTAAATGTTTGCGTGAATTTAAAATAAAGGATAAAATAATGAGTATTTCTTTTGATAACGCTAGTAATAACAACACCGCAGTAAGTGGTTAAAACGTGAATTAAAACCAATGCTCACGGTGCGTTTTTTCACACTCGATTTTTCACGTTAAACTTAGTGGTAAGATAGTTTAGAAGCTATGGAACCAATGTTGAGAAAATTCGTAATGCTTGATTTATTTATTGTACCAAACAGCGAAGTCAAGATTTTCGAAAATTTGTGATCGCACAAGGTCAAAAATTTGAAACCTCAATTTGAATGCCTGTAAGATGAACTCCACATATAAAATGTAAAAAGAGCGTTTCAACAAAAAACACTTCTTATGAATATTACACTATGACAAATAACATAATTTAACTGATAATGATTGGGACGTACTATTTCATTACATGGATTTATTAAAATGTTTTTATAGGGCGACTGTTTTTTTATCTGGTGTTTATTATCCCACTAGCTCGTTAGTAATTGAAAATTTTGTAAATATGCACAAAAACTTAACTATTTTAAGCAAACTCCGGATGGCTTCCTTTATTGAAGTAATAGAAGAAAAATTTAAAATATTATAGAGAAATGCCTCCTGCATTTTCATGCGCCGCCGCTTTAAACCCGTTATTGCTGTAACGGCGTAGAAAATTTAAAGATGAAATTAACGTTAACTTAGACATAAATATAAGTTTCGATGACGTTGACGACGTTAGTACTACTAAATTTAATTCTATTTTTACCGAATGTTTTAATTATTACGACAACTTATTGGCTCACGACCACGAGAAGAAATAACACAACCTAGGACAAAAGATTCTTTTACAAATAAAATTTTAGAATTAGCTTCCAGAAAAAAAGCACGCACATCGAGTAGTTTAAACGAATTAGGACTGTATACGAAAACACAATTTCGTGATTTTATGACTACGGAAGAGATCGAAAACTTCGATATCTTAAAGTGGTGGAAAAGTAAAGCTAATACCTATCCATTTTGGCCTATATGGCCCGGATTTACTAACAATTCAATGTTAAGTCCGCTTTTTCTCTTAGTGAGGAGATTTTGAACACGCGGGGAGCCGACTAAATGAAGAATCACTCGAACTATGCATCTGCTACAAGGATGGATGCTACGAATAGAAGCAACACATTTCAGCGTTGGAGGAGAGCTCCGAGGAAATTGAAGAGGAGATGGACAATCTGAATTTATAAAAATGTAATTTTTTTTATTATCATTTAAAATAATAAATTTCTTTTTTTTCTATTTTTTTTTAGTGTAATTTTGTTTTTTAAAATTTCAATATTAATAAAATTTTTTATTCTAATTTTTATTTCATTAATTTTTTTGCTTAAGATTATGAGCCCGGGCCCGGCCCAGATAAAGAGCCCGGTTTGCAAAAGCCCGGGCCCATCAGGCCCGGTCCGGGCCGGCCCGATCGGGCCTTTTGGGCAGGCCTACAAAGGATCCATATAGTCGGCCCCGCGATTGTGGACTAAAGGATTGAGTGTGTTGTTGTCGTGGACGAAGCACATCAAAATTGAAAATAAGTTAAATTTAAAGACAAACAATGTAAGTTGCCCACTCCCACTCAAGTGACATGACATGGGAGTGCGGTTCCAAAATAAAAAAATTCGGGCTAGGAGCTCTGCCCCTGGCTCACCTCCCCATGTACTTTTGATGACACGTCTTTTTATTTTTCTGATTTCAAGGAAATTTTCATTTTTTTATTAAATCTAGAATTCAAAATTTGAAATTTTGAAGCAGGATTCAATTAATTCAAAAAAAACAAAACACAAATAGTTGGTTGCTCGGGTGTTTACGATCGACGGGAGCATTGTGATTTGGTATATCAGATTAAATATGTGATTTGGTATATCAGATTAAATAAGTGATTTAGTAATATTTTAGGAACGTATAGAAAAGTTACAAATGTAATGTAAACAGGAAAGCTATCAAAAAAATGAAGGCATAAAACAACAAATAAAAATGTCTAAAGAAAGTTTTGTACATCGAGAAGTAATCGACGTACGTCGAAGAGTGATTACATCTTTCGTCGACTTCTATGAAGAAGTAAAGAAGAAGTCAAAGTTCAGAATATAAGAATTAAAATTAAGTTGATTTGACTTATCAGCAAACGACGAACTTCAAGAAGTAATCGACAAACATTAATAAGTAATCGGTGTTTTCTTAAGCTTATGTCAAATTCTTACAGAATGACAGTTAAGCAGATTAACGTTTAGATTGAAATTCAAATCAAGTTGTCGATACTCCAATTAAAGAAGCTGGTTTTATTGAATCTGAAATGAATGGAAAATATTGAATCTGAGATGAATGGAAAGTATTAAATCAGAGGGGTCCTCTATATATACAGAAAATTCGGCCAAGGGAGATGAAATTTTGAGAATTAGATTTTGAAAATTAAGATTGTGATTTCTCTTCTCCTCTCTCACAATCTTCGCAAGACTCATCTTCTCTCTAACTCTCATTCTTTCTCTCCCCTCTCGATCTGAAAGGGTTGTAGTTGTAGCTAGCATCAAGAACAAAAAAAATTTGATTGGTGTTTTGTATTCTCTCTTCAAAAATAGAAGATCAATGAAGAATCAAAATTTACATAGATTATCAAATTCAAAGATCCATTAAGAGCTTGTCGACGAAAGAATCTCATTGTGAAAAGTATGTTACGTTCATCCGTTCCCAAAGAGTTTTAAAAATCCTTTTTCAAAGAATCGAGTGAATTTTTTTAAGAATACCTCTCCAAAAGATTCAGTAAAGAGTTTTTAGAATTCATCTCCAAAGGATTCAGTAGATCTAAGAGTCTCATTATCAAAAGACCCAATGATTCTAAGAATCTATTTATCAAAAGACTCAATGATTCTAAGAATCTGATTATCAAAAGATTTAGTTGTGGCTCTAAATATCTCCTTATCAAAAGACTCATCATTGTTATAGTGAACTCCTACCGAATGGTAGAAGATATAACGTACCCTGATTTTGGGAAACCTCTATTAAACTTATGTGTCATCTGGATGATTATTCTATAGCTTAGAAATTATTTACAGCATAATCTTTATTGTCTTTATATAATTTGTGGTATGTATTGTGATTGATTGTGTAAAGTTTTAAAATCACAATTCACCCCCCTCTAGAGTAATTCTCAAAAACATTCTGCAATTTCACAAAGTAAATTAGATTGACGGCTTGCAATCCAGGGTAAAAAAAGTTATTTCAATCATCATCATGGTCTTAATGTTACGAGACCTAAAAACATTATCCAATACAAATCATATTTTTTTCTTTCATTCTCAATATGTTCTGGATTTTGTGTGTGCATTTAGATCTCCGATGCATCAAAACTTTGATTTATTTAAAAAAAAACACAACACTTATTCACCCTCCACCTCTAAGGTTACCTATAGATCCAATACAAAAAAGCTACCCCACGGAGTACTATAGTATGTTGATACAGTGCAAGCAGTAGGGGGAAGTTTCGGCAGTCCAAGGTCGTCCAATTCGAGTGCCTCAAAACCGGCAAAAATGTCTTACAAAGTGTCTTCTCCAATGATCACATGAAGCATTTAATGGAGCAATCATGCATTGGTGAGTACGGATGTTTACAACGGAAACATATTACACAGTTGTGTAGGTCGTTATACACTTAATTGGAGTGCCGTTGGTTGTGTTGTGATCGAGTTTGCCATTGCGGAGGTGTCATAAGGGGGTGCGAGCTTGGGCATGATGTTGTCTGAATCCAGCATCGTGGTAGTAGGTCGTAAGTGGAAGGCAGGCTGGACGCCACCTCCCATCGTGTTCAGTGGCGCTTTCGCATATTCTACAAGCTTGACACTGACGCCAACCTCCAGGAGGTGATCAACATCTATAGCATCAGCAATTGTCTATGGGTGATGCGAACGGATGTGGGAATGGATCTGTGATAAGAGCTTTTACATAAAGAATCCCAGATAATGATCTAGTGGCAAACTGAGTACGTGTGACAACAAATGCACTAAATACATCAATGCAATCATCAAGTGAGACCGTTTGTCGTACACCGCAAATTCGTTCGACGATAGCCCCAGGATAGCGTACATCATGGTGCCGAAGGAGTTCGTTTGTGATATCAGGCGACGATAAGCTTGGGGTTGATTCTCAAAACCACCGGACCCAATAAAAGGTGGATTCTTCCATCCCCAATAACAACGTAGGAACTCTTCGCAATTCATGTGTGGTTTAGGCCAAAAAATTACTCAGCCTAGGCAATCGTTATAATAAGATTATTCCTTGGGTTACATTATAAATATATTCTTTAAAGACATGCCTGGAAGTATGATTGTCCATCTTTTAAAAAATAGATCATTCCTTCTAGCCAATGCCTTAAAATTAACTCCATCATTTATTAGATTAGACCGTTTCATTAAAGGTGTCACATTCGCATTTTTCTCTTGTATTAGAGCACATTCATAAACTTTTCTCTAGAACTCCTAATGTATTAATTTTTTGCAGCAATAGATCACCGATCTCCTATTGATACTGTGATACAATTATAAATAACAACTAACAATACACATCAGGATGTGAAAGCCCTGCTAACTGTTACATAAGGATTGCTTTACTGTCATGATTGCAGAACCCTCGAAGATATATGGTTCAACTAGATACGGTAAAATAATGGAGAAACATAATGTAGCTACCCCTGCTACGCATCATTTGAATAATAAATGAGCTCTGATAAAAAGAGTTTCAGATTTTTTTTTAATAGCAAACTATTTAAAGCATTGATTTAAACTTACTTCCAGCTGACCTATAAAATGAAATTTCATGGGTGAAGATAGAAAAGGATGGCAGAGGATCAGATTTAGGGAGATGGTATTTAAAGCATATAATGGTGAGATTAAAGACAGTTTTTGTTTATGATAATAGTACTTTCTTTCAAACAATGGTTTAAACTAGGTTGCTAGTTGTAATGTGGGAGAGAAATAATGAATAAATATAAACGATGAGAATGCGTGATAAAAGCAAAGCAATCTTCAGCACTGGCCTGCTTCCGCTCTCTCTTAAGTTTCCGATTGGACTTCTTCTCCTGGACAATAGCTGAAGGAATGGTCTTCCTTCCAGCATCATCATTGTCGAGCCCACCATGAATCTCGGCGGAAAGGGAATGTATTGAAGGCAGCGGTCGGAGATATTCAAAGTTCACAGGGGCGATGGCCTTCGACATTAAATACTCTGCTGTACGATACTCGGTGGCATCATTGAGTGGAAACTTACCGGGGATTTCAACCGGACCACCACCATCATCTGGCATGCTCGTTTCGCTTGACTCCGGCGCAGGAACTACAAAATAACTTTTTATTAAAATGTGTAATAAATTTATAAATGTATATATATGTGTGTGAAATTGCACGGAATAAACCCTAAACATGAACTATTTGGACTGAAGAAGACGCCCTTAGACGAATTAATATGTTGTGGAGACTCTAATGGCCATAGGGTGATACTTTTGTTAGATTGCGAAGCACCCTTATAGGATGGTTAGTTATATAAAAAAAGTTATAATTATGTTAATTAAAATATTTAAAGATATTAGCCTTGAGATTCAATAATAAGATATTTGTAAAGGTAAAAGCAGTGACATTATTTTTATTTCATTTAAAGATAATTATAAATTTGACTTCCGGCTTTGCCAGCTAATGGGAGCATGGTCAGCGAGATCTTCTCGGAGTTAACCTTTCAATCTACCATCAAGTGACTTTTGACCCTGCCAGCTAATGGAAGTCTGGTCAGCGGGATATTCACGGGGTTAACATCTCAATTTATCACCGAGTGACATCCGGCCTTGCCAGTTAATGGGAGTCTGTTAAACGGGATCTTCTCAAGGCTAACCTTTCAATCTACCACCGAGTGACTTACAGCCTTGTCAGCTAAAGGGAATCTGGTCAGCGGGATCTTCTCGGGGTTAACCTTTCAAACACACTTTACATGACCATAATAATAATAATGAGACACTTTGTGTTGAAACCAAAACTTGGTCTCAAGATGAGTTTGGACCTAAGGGGTATAGCATACACCTACTTCTCTGAACCTACACACCTGATTGGGCACTAGAAACTAAAGGATAGACCCTGGGCTGCAGTACGGAGGTCTCATCATACACCCGGAAAATCTCAGAGCGCTTCCCCTTTCAAGCCAAAAGCTGAGTTGGGCACCTCGGAGTGTGCTCGAAGCCAACCAAGAACAAGCTAATGAGGAAGAGAACCAGAGAACTCGATCCCCTCCAAAGGTGCTCATAGGGTCTATTTATAGTTTTTCAAAAATAGTCTACCTATAGCGGAATCCCGCCTTTTGATTCTATTATACACAGCCCAAAGTTGGTCAGCCAACAATGAAAATCTGTTGTTTGGAGAGGCTATTAGTGTTGGGTTTTGCTAGGATGGCACAACACTTGTGCGCGCAGCGAAAATAAAGAACAAGAAAACTCAAAAGTATTCGGATCTAACAATGAACATTAATCAAGAAGTAAAATGCTATTAATAAAAATACCTTTGAGGGATTGAGTCTATACTCAACCAAGGTGCTCCGAATGATTTCAACGAACGGCAACGATTTGAGTTCCGAGCGTAGAATAGAGTCCACACCTCTACGGATATCCACACGAGCACGGAAAACCCTAGATTATTGTCACACAAGATCTAAGTTGGAAGTAGGTTTTCCCTCAATGTCTCCACAGACTACTAGATCCGTTCAAGGAGAGGCAGCAATGACGAAGACGACGCCTTAGAAACTCTTTTCGGTGATGGCAAGAAGGATAGTGGTCGGCGGGAAGCATTGACGGTCGCGTATGCGGAACAGTTCTGTCGCGAAGAAATCGTCGTCGCTCGGTTAGGTCGTGGAAATGAATAATTACTACTCGACTCACTGTACAAATCGTATTTATATAGAAAGCCGAACCAGCTGATGCTCACAGACCAGTCAAACTAGACTTAAAGGAAATAAACCGGACGAAACAGAATTCGTCGAGTATCACGTCGATATTCAACGAATAAAATGATATTCGTCGAGAAAACAAGGATGTACTCGAAGAATCGAGATGGCAAACCGTCCAAGTATTAAGGCGATATACGACGAATCGGGGTCTAACTCGTCAAATCTGTCATGATGATACCCGACGAATCTGAGACAGAAGCATTGAGATGTCACGACGATATTCGACGAATTCAAACCATTCGTCGAAACCTCTCAGCCATACTCGACGAATTTCCCTTAGAATCTTCCAATCACTTACCTGATGACCCTTATTCACAATATAGGTACCGGAAGGAAAATCCTTCACACCTAGAACGTCATAGGCTTGGTCCTTCACTCATATCACAAATGAGCAAGGCCAACACAAACCTTACCAACTTCTCCAATGCTCTTATGTGCGACCCCATATGCTCATATTGTGTTGGCAGTGAGGCCACATGTTTATCACTTCCATATCACCATGGTAATACCAACAATTAGCAGGCCAACAGGGACATCCTAGTAAAAACACTACTAGGCGAGGGGCTCCTATTGTTACCACTCGCCTGGGGCGGCGAGTCCCCCAAAGGGGCTAGCACTCGCCGCCTCGACCGGGGCTCAGGGGAGTGCGGGCCTTGTTACCCCACTCGCATCTCTCTTAGCTTGGTCATGTAGCGAGTGTGGGCCCAAATCCTTCACTCACCTCCATGCTACTAATGACAAACCTTTGCGAGTTGAAAAATTCTGACCCCACTCTCCCATCTAGCACGCCTAAGCCTAAGATTACTCTCTTTGACTTGATCTTCTTCTGAGGGACCTACTTGGCGAATACAGGGTTGTACACAATCCCCACCCTTTGCGAGATTATCCCAAGCTCGAAAACAAATGTTCAACCCCGAGTATTCAGCGAGTGGTGGCTGACCTGGAGGGAATCTTTTGGTGGGCTCCATAGTGTGTTATATATATATACTATTCTATAAGGAAAAAACACCCTTTAGTGCAACATTGGGCTTTCCAATGTTGCCCTTGCACTAAAGGATGATTCACCCTTATGTCATAGAAAATGCGGCTGGGCCGGGCAGGCTGGGGCAGGCTTCGGGCCGGTGGGCGGGCTGGGGCCAGCTTTGGGCCTGTGGGCGGGCGAAGCCCGCCGTGGGCGGCTGGGTACTATCGCGCTTGGTTGTAGGGGCGGAGCACCGTGTCGGGCATTTGTATATATATATATATATATATATATATATATATATATATATATATATCAACCTAGGGGGAGTAGGGAACGCCATTACCTTTCCCTCTTTGTTTCCCGATCTTTACTATATCATGCCTCTCTCTAAGGGATTCCAGCAACGCCTTGACAAAGTGATGGAGCTACATTCATCAAATACTGTTGAACTCATGCCCTAGCTTGCTCACCGATCCCCCAACAAGCTGATGAAGTGTAAGTCAGCGAAGAAGGCTAAGCCTAACTTGGAGGTCGGCGATCCCACTCTCGGCGTACCATCTTCAACGTCTGGCTTTGGGCTCGCGCACTCCTCCTTAACATAAGTCACAAAAATCACATTTGCCCTTGTTAAGTTAAACGAAAGACTTCGATGTCACCATCTTGAGTATACTTGCAGGTTGACCACCATAAAGAAAGTTGTGTCGAAGGGATTCTGACCAACCCAGGAGTACCACCCACTATCCGTCGCATAACATATAGTAGTAGGTCCGGCCGGGGCCCGACGCCATATACCACAGACAGGCCGGGTGGTAACTCAATGGAGTACCATCCAACTAATAACCAACGTCCTACACAGAGTCATTCTAGCGGAAGCAATTATAAAAAGTTGCAAATAAAAGAACCCAGCCATAAACATGAATGTCCACTACAAAACCCAATAGGAATGAAGTACAATACATAAGTACAATGGCCTTAAGGCCTTACAATTGTTTCCTTAAGTAGAATGTATCTTCCATACCACGGCACGAAGGCCGGTCACACATGAATAAATAAGTAAACATTCAAAACTTGGCCTTTGAGGGCCGGCTCAGCAACTTGGGCTTGAGCCCGCTATTTACCGCTCGGCTCCGCAGCACCAGCAAGCAACAATCCACCGCACGGTGGCAAACAAAAGCAACGATCATCTATGCTGACCAAATTATAACGATCCCGCCCCTAAACTCGGAGCGGCGATGCTCCTTTCCCTGCACTTTGTTAGCATAACCAAGCAGTATAGATTAACACTTCATCACAGGCATGGGTACGCACAGCCACACACCCCGTGCTCAGGGCACATTCTCGGTGAACCGGTCAACGTCACGTCAATTCAAGTCATAGACGTCTCGGTCTCACCACCGCCACTAGGACGGCCAATCTTACAAGTATTTTGTCTTTCCGGCATTGGTCACGTCATTTTAAGTCATAGACCGCCTAAGACCCTCCATCTATGCCAACGGCTCCTACCGAACGACATAGAGCGGGTACGGTTCTGCCTAACTTGTTGCTCGCATCGCAACGAGAATTTAAGCCATATGCGCGGGTCAAAGTTTCCCGAGTCCGAATCTCATACACACTTTACATAACCCAGTTATGTACAAGTTGGCTCCCAAGCCACCATGTTGGCAGAATCACGCATCTGCCCAGTTTTCCGGGTGCGCCTTGGAGTTAATCTCCAAGACTCCATGTTGCAATCTACCGCGTAGAAAACTTGAAAAACAAACATCTGCACGGAGTATTCTCTGGCCTCTTATGCAATGCAACATCAATGATCCAGACCAACTTATCCGGGTAGGCTTTACACATCATGCCTATATCCATTCTCGATTAAGGACTCTACATGTACACAACGGGGACTATTCATGTCTACCCGAAGGAACACCTCAACTCACCGCAAACTCGCGAGAGCGGGCTTCCTATGCAAAGGAAAAGAGGACTTCACATGTCCTGGGATGAGAATCGTTACCCTAGCATTTTTCCTTGGCGTCAAGGAAATGTATGCGGATGGAAAGCACCGCAATCACCTTGCCTCCGTAGATCCGAAGTTGGCTCGCGATTTGGAGCTCCGAGGCTCCGCCGGTGACCGGATCTAGGCTCCTTTCTTCTTCCTTGCTCTCCCCTCTCTCTAGACTTTAGAAAGAGACTAAGTGAAAGAAATGAGGGATTTGAAACCCTATTCCCGGGTATATCCCAGCAGGAACAACCCCCAGCCGTCGGATCCCAAAATAAGGAAACGAACGGCCACGATCCGGAGCTGAAATGCAAAATCTGGGCCGAACACGACCTGTGACACGCCCGTGTCCAGGGCCGTGTTCCCCATTCTCCGTCGAAACCGACGCGTCCCGAAATGCACACTGGCACCCGATACGCCCGTGTTTGACCTGACACGCCCGTGTCATCCCGTGCATGCCCGTGTTCCCGGGCGTGTTCCTCCATCGACACAGGACCAACACCAACCCGAGATACATACGGGTCTTGGACACGCCCGTGTATATCCGAGACTGCCCGTGTTCCAAAACCGTGTGTCTACAAAGAAACAGCCCGGTTTCAACCCGAGAAGGACACGGGTTGTGACACTCCCGTGTCCTAGGCCGTGTTCTCTGCTCGATGATCGTCGACCCAAAATTCGTTGACCTCTCGGCCAGATCGTCGACACGAGCTCGGCACGCCCTGGGACACGCCCATGTCTCAGTCCGTGTTCATTGCTCGACGATCGTCGACTCCAACATTCATCGACCTATCGGCCAGATCGTTGACCCAAACACGACACGCCATGGGACACGCCCGTGTCCTAGGCCGTGTGCCCCCTGCCAAATCCCAAACTTGGCTCAAAACGCCTCTCGTCGCTCTTTTGAGTTTCGGGGCGTTACAACTCTCTCCCTCTTAAAAGAATTTTGTCCTCGAAATTTCATAAAGGCAAGATAAACATATAAACTTAAACGGTACCTGAGTGAAACAACTCCGGGTACTCCTCAACCATGGTCTGCTCTCGCTCCCAAGAGAGCTTTTCCCGACCGCAATTGTCCCAACGGACCTTGACCATCCTGATCTATTTGTTGCGTAGCCGCTTGACTTCCAAGTCCTTAATTCGTACGGGCTTGACCTTCGTCGTCAACCCATTATCCATCGACACTTGATCCACCGCGATCACATGTGAATGCTCTTGCACCACCTTCTGCAGCACTGATATATGGAATACATTGTGTAGACCACTAAGCTCCACTGATAGCCTCAAACGATAAGCTGCTTCACCAATCCGCTCCAGAACCTCAAACGGTCCAAGGTACCTCGGGCTTAGCTTCTTTAAGCACCGCACCCGCGAGACACCCTTGAACGGCTTGATCTTCAATTACACCCAGTCGCCAACAGTGAACTCCACGTTCTTGTGGTTTGGCGTTATAGTACTTAGCCTGGCGGTCCTGAGCAATTAGCAACCTTTCCAGAATGGTTCGCACCAATAAAGTAGCATCTTCCACCTCTTGTCGCTTGTACAACTTTGACTCGCCCGTTTCCAACCAAGACAACGGCGTGCGACATCTTCTACCATAAAGGGCCTCGAAGGGCGCCATTTGTATGTTTGTCTAGTAGCTATTGTTGTACGCGAACTCCACCAAGTATAGGTGGTCTTCCCACTGCTTCCCAAAGTCCAGGTCGCACATGCGAAGCATGTCTTCCATTATCCTATTAACCCTCTCAGTCTGCCCATCCGTTTGCGGATGAAAGGCTGTGCTGAAATTCTGTTTTGTTCCCAACATCTGCTGCACCAACCTCCAATCATTGGATGTGAACCGCCCATCTCGGTCACTCACGATGCTGCGGGGGACACCATGAAGCCGTACTATGTTATCCATATATAACTTCGCCAGTTTCTTCACGGGATCATCCTTCCTATGCGGAATGAAGTGCGACACCTTCGTTAGATGATCTACGACCCCCCAAATGACGTCGTTCCCCTTTTGCGGCCTCGGCAGCCCGTGCACAAAGTCCATAGTAATGTCGTCAAACTTCCACTCCGGCTTTTGGCATTCCGCCTTTTGGCATTCTGCCTTCACCATGGCGCATGGACTTCAAGGACTTCAAGAATCCTCCCGGCTTTTGGCATTCCGCCTTCACCATGGCGCATGTCTGACACTTTGCCATATACAGTGCCACATCCTTCTTCAGTCCTGGCCACTAGAACAATTTCTTCACATCGCGGTACATCTTCGTGCTCCCCGGGTGAATCGTGTACTTGGTATGATGCACCTCGTACAACAATTCCACCCACAGAGTGCCCACATTTGGGACGCACAGATGACCATCTTTCCAAAGCAATCCATCCACAACCTCATATTGGAAATTTGACCCATCCAAAGCCTCTATCATGAGCTGCTTCAAGCTGTTATCCACATCCAAAGCCTGCCGAATCCGATCAGCCAGGTCATACTAAACTTCCGTCTCGTTCAATAGCGCTTCAGCACTCGACTGCTTGTCTATGCAAGAGATCTCCAACGCCTCCAACTCTCGAACCAATCGCTCGTCATGGACCAACAGCCAATTGGATTGAGCTGGGGCCCGACGACTCAAAGCGTCCGCAATCGCATTCCCTTTACCAGGCACGTAATGGATCCTGAATGTGTAGTCCCCCAGGAACTCCATCCATCTACGCTGCCGCATGTTTAGATCCTTCTGATCCAACAAATATTTCAGGCTTTTATGGTCGGTATAGATATCAACCCTCACTCCATACAAGTAGTGGCTCCACAACTTCAAGGCAAAAATCACGACCGCTAACTCCAAGTCATGGACCGGATAATTCCTCTCATGCACTTTCAGCTGTCTCGAGCCATATGATATCACACTTCCATGCTGCAGCAGCACACAACCCAACCACCGCCCGAAGCATCGCTATAGATCTCAAAACCTTTGGTCCCTCTCAGCGAACTCAGCACAGGCGTCGTGGTCAACCGACACTTCAACTCCTCAAAAGCTCGTGCGCACTCCGGCGTCGAAACGAACTTCTGCTCCTTCCTTGTCAAAGTCGTGATGGGTAACACTATCCACGAGAAGTTCTCCACAAAGCGCCTGTAATAGCCGGCAAGCCCCAGAAAACTCCGGACTTCCGCTACCGTAGCATGCACATGCCACTCCCGTATCACAACAATCTTCGCCGGATCCACTGCAATGCCCTCTCCACTGACTATGTGAACAAGGAACGCCATTGAAGATAACCAAAACTCGCACTTGGATAACTTGACGTACAATTGATTTCTCCTCAGCGTCTCCAACATCAAATGAAGATGCTTGAAGTGATCCTCCAAACTCTGCGAGTACACCAAAATGTCGTCGATGAAGACGCAAAGTGGTCCGTGTACTCCCTGAAAGTCATGTTCATCAAATCCATGAACACTGACGGCGCATTCGTCAGCCCAAACGGCATGATCGTAAACTCGTAATGCCCGTACCTCGTACTAAAATCTATCTTAGGGATATCACTCTCCCTTATCCTCAGCTGATAATAACCGGACTTGAGATCCAACTTTGAGTACATCGTTTACCCGACTAGTTGATCGAACAGATCGTCAATCCTCGGGATCGGGTACTTGTTCTTCTCCGTTAGCTTATTCAGGTCCTAATAGTCAATACAAAGTCTCAAGCTTCCATCCTTCTTCTTCACAAAAAGGACCGGTGCGCTCCAAGGCGACGAACTTGGATGCATATACCCTTGCTCCAACAACTCTTGCAGTTGAACCTTCAGCTCCGCCATTTCCTTAGGCGCTAGCCGATACGGAGAGTGTGACATAGGTTTCGCACCTGGCACTAGCTCAATCGTGAAATCAATCTCCCGTTGAGGCGGGCTCCAGGAAGATCGGCAGGGAACACATCAGGGTACTCAGCTACCACTGAAATACTATCCAACTTAGGCTTCAGCTTTGCAACCTCCACTAGCGTAAAGAACAGCTCTGCTCCAGCACGAACCGCCTTCACCACCTGAAGAGCATACATCAACGTCTTGCTCGACACTTTCAAGCCCGTAAAAGTCATCTCACGACCTGTTCCCAACTTGACTTCCTTGCGACCGCAATCAATAAAATTTTGTTGCTCCGAGAGTCAGTCCAAGCAAAATATTATGTCGAACTCCACCAACGACAGTAACGACGCTAGCAAATGGAACTCCTGACTCCCAATACGAATCTTAACGCCACAGATTCTCTTCGTGCGCGATATGAAACCTTCAGACAAAAAGGAGTCTGAAGCTCCCGTATCAAAGAGTGCTCTTGCCGGATTCTCACAAATCAAAACAAATCCTAAACAAGCAGTGGTAAGGTAATACGCGCATAACAAGTATTTTAAAAATTGACTTGCTATAAATTAAACCGTACCTGTCACCGCATCTGCTTGCTTAATAGCCTCCTGTTGGCCAAGATTATAAACTCTCGGTTGAGCCGGAGCATAATGGGATGTGGTTGACTCCACCGCCTTGCCCTTCTCTTCATATGTTGCTCACGGCTTCCTTTCGGACTTGGGACGTCCGCTCTAGCAGTCACGGGCAAAGTGTCCCGACTTTCCACAAGTAAAATATGCACCCGAGGTTCGACCCGTAGTCGCCCTAGAAGCACCAGAAGAGGGGGCTGGACCCGAGGTCCTAGCCTTCTTAGAGAACCTACGGTACCCAGACTTTGAGGTAGTCGGCACCTTGAACTCAATCTTCTTATCACCAGAGCTTTTCTTTGCTTGTACATTCTTCAAGTCCTTCTCCAAAGACCGGGCTGTGTTGACCAGGGTTAAGAAGCCCTGCGTCATCGGCCCCGAGAGCAGTAGCCTTAAGTCATATCTTAGACCTTCGTAGAAACGGTTGGTCTTACGCTCCTCATCCACGAATGTAGAGCTAGCATACCGATCCAACCAAGTAAACTCGTGGAGATACTCATCCACGCTACTCTCTCCTTGCACCAACCTTTGGAACTCATTCTACAAAGCTATCCTCTGCGCCGAAGGGAGGTACCTTGCCAAGAACAGTCTTGAGAACTCCTCCATCGAGACATCCGTCTGTTGCCTTCCTCTCAAGAGATGCAGCTCTAGACCTTCCCACCACAGCCTCGCATCCCGGTCCAACAGGAATGTAGCTATAGTGGTCATCTGCCACTCCTCCATTTCAGTAGTTGTCAGGACTCTCTTCACTTGGGAGAGCCAGTCTTCAGCTTGCGATGAGGTTACCAACCCCGAGAACACAGGAGGATTAAAGCTCATAACGTGCTTGAGCTGCCTTTCAGTTACTCGCCTCGGCACCAAAGGCTCCACCACTACCTGCTCCATCGCAGGAGCGGGCTGCTGCATTTCCCATGCAGGATGCGCATTGATCATGACAAACACTGCTTCGACAACTAATCGTATGGTTTCAACTGATGGACGTGTTGCAGGAGCATCGGTTGGTGCACTACTAGCCTCAAAAACTCGGCGTTCTGATGGACCAGCACCGCTTCTGGTCAACTATGTTGTACAAAACACCATTAAGCGACTATACAAACTTGAAAAAAAGCAATTATAGGAACACACAGTTACCTCAAACACGTGTATTTTCATTCCTAAGTGAACATTCATGGGTTCTTTTGATGTTATACCGATGACGCAAACACATGTGCTCACCACCCCTTAAAAAGTATTCGCCCACGAATTCATTTAAGCCGGACCAAAACCAGTAGTCTGATAACAAATTATAACACCCCCTATCCGTCGTATAACATATAACAGTAGGTTCGGCTGGGGCCCGACGCCATATACCACAGACAGACTGGGTGGTTACTCAATGAAGTACCATCCAACTAATAACCAACATCCTACACATAGTCATTCTAGCGGAAGCAATTATAAAAAGTTGCAAATAAAAGAACCCAGACATAAGAATGAATGTCCACTACAAAACCCAATAGGAATGAAGTACAATACATAAGTACAATGACCTTAAGGCCTTACAATTGTTTACTTAAGTAGAATATATCTTACATACCACGGCACGCAGGCCGGTCATACATGAATAAACAAGTAAACATTCAAAACTTGGCCTTCGAGGGTCGGCTCAGCAACTTGGGCTTTAGCCCGCTATTTACCGCTCGGCTCCGCAGCACTTGCAAGCAACAATCCACCGCACGGTGGCAAACAAAAGCAACGGTCAGCTATGCTGACCAAATTATAACGATCCCGCCCCCAAACTCGGGGCGACGATGCTCCTTTCCCTGCACTTTGTTAGCATAACCAAGCAGTATAGATTAACACTTCATCACAGGCATGGGCACGTACGGCCACACACACCCCGTGCTCTCAGGGCACATTCTCGGTGAACCGGTCAACGTCACGTCAATTCAAGCCATAGACGTCTCGGTCTCACCACCGCCACTAGGACGGCCAATCTTACGAGCATTTTGTCTTTCCGGCATTGGTCACGTCATTTTAAGCCATAGACCGCCTAAGACCCTCCATCTATGCCAACGACTCCTACCTAACAACATAGAGCGGGTACGGTTCTACCTAACCCGTTGCTCGCATCGCAACGACAATTTAAGCCATATGCGCGGGTCAAACTTTCCCGAGTCCCAATCCGATACACACTTTACATAACCCAGTTATGTACAAGTTGGCTCCTAGGCCACCATGTTGGCAGAATCACGCATCTGCCCAGTTTTCCGGGTGCGCCTTAGAGTTAATCCCCAAGGCTCCCTGTTGCAATCTACCGCGTAGAAAACCAGAAAAACAAACATCCGCACAGAGTCTTCTCCGGCCTCTTATGCAATGCAACATCACCGATCCAGACCAACTTATCCGGGTAGGCTTCACACACCAAGCCTATATCCGTTCTCGATTATGGACTCTACATGTACACAACGGGGACTATTCATGTCTACTCGAAGGAATGCCTTAACTCAACGCAAACTCGCGAGAGCGGGCTTCCTATGCAAAGGAAAAGAGGACTTCACATGTCCTAGGATGAGAATCGTTACCCTAGCATTTTTCCTTGGCGCCATGGAAATGTATGCAGATGGAAAGCACCGCAATCACCTTGCCTCCGTAGATCCGAAGTTGGCTCACGATTTGGAGCTCTGAAGCTCCGCCGGTGTCCGGATCTAGGCTCCTTTCTTCTTCCTTGCTCTCCCCTCTCTCTAGACTTTAGAAAGAGACTAACTGAAAGAAATGAGGAATTTGAAACCCTATTCCCTGGTATATCCCAGCAGGAACAACCCCCAGTCGTCGGATCCCAAAATAACTAAATGAACGGCCAAGATCCGGAGCTGAAATGCAAAATATGGGCCGAATACGGCATGTGACACGCCCGTGTCCAGGGTCGTGTTCCCCATTCGCCGTCGAAATCGACGCGTCTCGAAATGCACACGGGCACCCCACACGCCCGTGTTTGACCTGACACGCCCATGTCATCCCGTACACGCCCGTGTTCCCGGGCGTGTTCCTCCATCGACACATGAACAACACCAACCCGAGACACACATGGGTCTTGGACACGCCCGTGTCCCATTTAACATGCCCGTGTCTATCCGATACGGCCCGTGTTCCAAAACCGTGTGTCTACAAAGAAACAGTCCAGTTTCAACCCGAGAAGGACACGGCCTGTGACACGCCCGTGTCCCATGCCGTGTTCTCTGCTCGACGGTCGTCGACCCAAAATTCGTCGACCTCTCGGCCAGATCATCGACACGAGCTCGACATGCCCTGGGACACGCCTGTGTCTAAGGCTGTGTTCGCTACTCGACGATCGTCGACTCCAACATTCGTCGACCTCTCGACCAGATCGTCGACCCAAACATGACACGCCCTGGGAAACGCCCATGTCTAAGGCCGTGTGCCCCCTGCCAAATTCCAAACTTGGCTCAAAACGCCTCCCATCGCTCTTTTGAGTTTCGGGGCGTTATAACTCTCTCCCTCTTAAAAGAATTTTGTCCTTGAAATTTCATAAAGGAAAGATAAACATATATACTAAAACGGTACCTGAGTGAAACAACTCCGGGTACTACTCAAGCATGGTCTGCTCTGGCTCCCAAGAGAGCTCTTCCCGACCGCAATTGTCCTAACGGACCTTGACGATCCTGATCTCTTTGTTGCGTAGCCGCTTGACTTCCGAGTCCTCAATTCGTACGGGCTTGACCTTCGTCGTCAACCCATTATCCACCGACAATTGATCCACCGCGATCACATGCGAAGGCTCTTGCACCGCCTTCCGCAGCACTGATATATGGAATACATCGTGTAGACCACTAAGCTCCACTGATAGCCTCAAACGATAAGCTGCTTCACCAATCCGCTCCAGAACCTCAAACGGTCTAAGGTACCTTGGGCTTAGCTTCTTTAAGCTCCGCACACGCGAGACACCTTTGAACGGATTGATCTTCAAGTACACCCACTCGCCAACAACGAACTCCACATTCCTGTGCTTGGCATTATAGTACTTAGCCTGGCGGTCCTGAGCAATTAGCAACCTTTACCGAATGGTTCGCACCAACGAAGTAACATCTTCCACCTATTGTCGCTTGTACAACTTTGACTCGCCCGTTTCCAACCAAGACAACGGCGTGCGACATCTTCTATCATAAAGGGCCTCGGAGGGCGCCATTTGTATGCTTGCCTGGTTGCTATTATTGTACGCGAACTCCACCAAGTATAGGTGATCTTCCCACTGCTTCCCAAAGTCCAGGACGCACATGCGAAGCATGTCTTCCATTGTCCTATTGACCCCCTCGGTCTGCCCATCCGTTTGTGGATGAAAGGCTGTGCTGAAATTCAGTTTTGTTCCCAACATCTGCTGCACCAACCTCCAATCATTGGACGTGAACCGCCCATCTCGGTCACTCACGATGCTGCGGGGCACACCATGAAGCCGCACTATGTTATCCACATATAACTTCGCCAGTTTGTCCACGGGATCATCCTTCCCATGCGGAATGAAGTACGACACATTCGTTAGACGATCTACAACCACAAAAATGGTGTCGTTCCCTTTTTGCGACCTCGGCAGCTCGTGCACAAAGTCCATAGTAATGTCATCAAACTTCCACTCCGGAATAGGCAAGGACTTCAAGAATCCTCCCGGCTTTTGGCATTCCTCCTTCATCAAGGCGCATGTCTGACACTTTGCCACATACAATGCCACATCCTTCTTCAGTCCTGGCTACCAGAACAATTTCTTCACATCGCGGTACATCTTCGTGCTCCCCAAGTGAATCATGTACTTGGTATGATACACCTCGTACAACAATTCCACCCGCAAAGTGCCCACATTTGGGACAAACAGACAAACGTCTTTCCAAAGCAATCCATCCACAACCTCATATTGGAAATTTGACCCATACAAAGCCTCTATCATGAGCTGCTTCATGCTGCTATCCTCATCCAAAGCCTGCTGAATCCGATCAGCCAAGTCATACTGAACTTTCGTCCAGTTCACTAGCGCTTCAGCACTCGACTGTTTGTCTACGCAAGAGATCTCCAACGCCTCCAACTCCCGAGCCAACCGCTCGTTAAGGACCGACATCCAATTGGCTTGAGCTGGGACCCAATGACTCAAAGCGTCCGCAACCGCATTGCCTTTACCAGGCACGTAATGGATCTTGAATGTGTAGTCTCCCAGGAACTCCATCCATCTACGCCGCCGCATGTTTAGATCCTTCTGATCCAACAAATATTTTAGGCTTTTATGGTCGGTATAGATATCGACCATCACTCCATACAAGTAGTGCCTCCACAGCTTCAAGGCAAAAATCACGGCCGCTAACTCCAAGTCATGGACTGGATAATTCATCTCGTGCACTTTCAGCTGTCTCGAGCCATACGCTATCATACTTCCATGTTGCAGCAACACACAACCCAAGCCACTGCCCGAAGCATCGCTATAGATCTCAAAACCTTCGGTCCCACTCGGCGAACTCAGCACAGGCGCTGTGGTCAACCGACACTTCAACTCCTCAAAAGCTCGTGCGCACTCCGGTGACCAAACGAACTTCTGCTCCTTCCAAAGTCGTGAGGGGTAACGCTATCCGCGAGAAGTTCTCCACGAAGTGCCTGTAATAGCCGGCAAGCCCCAAAAAACTCCGGACTTCCGCTACCGTAGCAAGCACAGTCCACTCCCGTATCGCAACAATCTTCGTCGGATCCACTGCAATGTCCTCTCCAATGACTATGTGACCAAGGAATGCCACTGAAGACAACCAAAACTCGCACTTGGAGAACTTGGCGTACAATTGATTTCTCCTCAGCGTCTCTAGCACCAAATGCAGATGCTTGAAGTGATCCTCCTCACTCTGCGAGTACACCAAAATGTCGTCGATGAAGACGATCACAAAGTGGTCCAAGTACTCCCTGAAAGTCCTGTTCATCAAATCAATGAACACTGACGGCGCATTCGTCAGCCCAAATGGCATGACCTTAAACTCGTAATGTCTGTAACTCGTACTAAAAGCTGTCTTAGGGATATCACTCTCCCTTATCCTCAACTGATAATAACCGGACTTGAGATCCAACTTTGAATACACCGTTGAACCGATTAGCTGATCGAACAGATCATCAATCCTCGGGATCGGGTACTTGTTCTTCTCCGCTAGCTTGTTCAGTTCCCGATAGTCAATACAAAGTCTCATGCTCCCGCCCTTCTTCTTCTTCACAAAAAGGACCGTTGCGCTCCAAGGCGACGAACTTGGACGCACATACCCTTGCTCCAACAACTCTTACAATTGAACCTTCAGCTCCGCCATTTCCTTAGGCGCTAGCCGATACAGAGAGCGTGACACAGGTTTCGCACCTGGCACTAGCTCAATCGTGAAATCAATCTCCCGTTGAGGTGGGGCTGCGGGAAGATCGGCAGGGAACACATCAGGGTACTCAGCTACCACTGAAATAATATCCAACGTAGGCTTTGGCTTTGCAACCTCCACTAGCATAAAGAACAGCTCTGCTCCAGCACGAACCGCCTTCACCACCTGAAGAGCAGACAACAACATCTTGCTCGACACTTTCAAGCCCGTAAAAGTCGTCTCACGACCTGATCCCAAATTGACTTTCTTGCGACAACAATCAATAAAAGCTTGCTGCACTAAGAGCCAGTCCATGCCAAATATTACGTCGAACTCCACCAACGGCACTAACGACGCTAGCAAATGGAACTCCTGAGTCCAATACGAATCTTAATGCCATAGATTCTCTTCGCATGCATCGAACACCCATTAGGAAACAACACATCCAGTTTGTCCTTTGCCACCGAAGAAGGTACTCCGATACGCGATATGAAACCTTCGGACAAAAAAGAGTGTGAAGCTCCCCTTTCAAAGAGTGCTCTTGCCGGATTCTCACAAATCAAAACAAATCCTAAACAAGCAGTGGTAAGGTAACACGCGCATAACAAGTATTTTAAAAATTGACTTGCTATAAATTAAACCGTATCTGTTGATGAATTGTAAATATACCTATTTTTATGTACATTACTTATGTCGTTTTCATTTATTTTTGTCATTTTTACTTGTTTTTATTCAATAAAATGCTCCTATTTTTGTAAATATTTTACTAACTTGTTTTATTTTATTTTTCAGGAAAAATCCAAAAAACTGCCCAAAACAGTAAGTACACGCCCGTGTACTTACTGGTCACGCCCGTGTCAAGGGCGTGACAACCCAAGCCCGTGACCACTTCAGCAAGCTCGACGAAAATTCTGCTAGACATTTTCAGCTCGATGATCGTCGAACCCCCGACACGCCCAGAGTCACGCCCGTTACCAAGGGCGTGACTCCTCCACCTGGCTAATAAAGACCCGCGCTCGACGATCTTCCCGATCGACGATCGTCGAACTCGATCTTCCCACTCGACGATTTCTCTGCTCGACGATTTGTCCTGCTCGACGATTGTTCCTGCTTGACGATCTTCCCGCTCGATGATCATCGAACTCCTCGACATTCGCGCTCGACGATTTTTCAACTCGACAAGACCCGGTGACAGCTCAAAGACCCGCGCCCAGATCTACCTCCCCGACATGCCAAGAGTCACGCCCATGACCTGGGGCATAACCAACCCGAGACCGACACGTGTCCAGCCCAAAGTCCACTTTCCTGTCAAATCGACGGCCGCATTTTGTACAGTGCTGACACGCCCTCCCTACACGCCCGTGTCAGGGGGCGTGTCTCCTGAAATTTCTGTCTATAAATAAGCAGCTGCTGCTTGAGTTCTTGTTCCCCTTTTGGATCCATTTTGTATTGGTGTTGTGCTGCGTAGATGAATTCCAATGCTATGCAAGGGATTTTCTCCCCCTCTCCTTAGTTTTTATTTTCGTTACTCTGTAACCCGTGTTTTTACTTAATAAAATGTTTTTTTCCTCCTTATATGGTTTGGGAATGAATCTAAGTAACACACCTTATGCAATCTTATTTGCTTTTGTTTTTAACTTTGTTTTTCGTTCTTTCCTAAGGGTGTGTGTGTGTATGAGTTTAACTTAGTTTTATTGCTTTCATAATCTTCATAATTTTCATAGTTTAGCTTTTCCATTCATATCATGTCCATCCTTATGAGTTTATAAAAACATTTTAAAAGTGGTTTTTTTTATCTTTTTCGCTAGTTTTGTTCGTTTTTATCCGTAAAACTTTTACTCCTTTTAACTTTATTATCACTTGTAACGCCCCGAAACTCAAAAGAGCGACGGGGGACGTTTTGGGCCAGATTTGGGTTCTGGCTGCAGGCACACGGCCTGGGACACGGGCGTGTCCCAGGGCGTGTCAAGCTTGTGTCGACACTCAGCCAGCGAAGTCGACATTTTGTTCTCGACATTGTGTCGAGACTGGGCACACGGCCTGCGACACGGGCGTGTCGCAGGGCGTGTCGACCCGTGTCGACACTCAGGCCGCGAAGTCGACACTCTGCGCTCGACGAAGTGTCGAGACATGGCACACGGCCTGCGATACGGGCATGTCGCAGGGCGTGTCGACCCGTATCGACACTCGTCCCGGGGAGTCGACGAATTTCGCTCGACGATGTATCGAGACAAGGCACACGGCCCAGGACACGGGCGTGTCCAAGGACGTGTCGTTAGGTCGACGATCTTCGCTCGACGAAGTGTCGAGTGTCGAGACCGTGTACACGGCCTGGAGCCCAAGCGTGTTGAGGTAGACACGGACAAGGACACGGGCGTGTCCTAGAACCCGTACAGTGCTCGGGTTGTTTTCAGGTTAAATCGATGGGGGTACACGGCCGTGTCAGTTGGAACACGGGCGTGTCAGGTCGAACACGGGCATGTTCGATGCCCGTGTGTTGTTCCAGGCGCATCGATTTTGACGGCGAATGAGGCACACGGCCCTGGACACGGGCGTGTGCGAGGCTGTGTGCGGTCCAGTTTGGACATTTCAGTCCTGAATCAAAGCCGTTAGTTTCTTTAATTGATGATCCAACGGCTGGGGGTTGTTCCTGATGGGATATACCCGGGATTGGGCCTTAGAAACCCTCACTTTTCATGAGTTGTTATCTTTCTAAAGCTTAGAGAGAGAGGAGAGCTAAGGAAGGAAGAAGGAGCTAGATCCGACCATTGGAGGAGCTTCGAAGCTCCAAATCGCGAGCCGACTTCGGATCTGCGGAGGCAAAGCTAGTGCGGTGCTTTTCATCCGCTTACTTTTCCATGGCGCCAAAGAAGAATGCAAGGGTAACAATTCTCTTCTTGAGCATGAGTAGCTCTCCTTCTTTGCATAGGAAGCCCGCTCTCGCGAGTTTGCAGTGAGTTGGAGGCATTCCTTCGGGTAGATATGTGAAGTCCCCGTTGTTTAGAGTCCGTAAGCGAGAACGGACATAGGCATGATGTGTGAAGCCTATCCGGACATGTTGGTCTGGATCGGTGATGTTGCATTGCATAATGCCGGAGAAGACTCCGTGCTATTGATTGTTTTTCGGGTTTTCTACACGGTAGATTACAACAGGGAGCCTTGGGGATTAACCCAAAGGTGCACCCGGAAAACTAGGCGGATGCGTGATCTTGCCAACTTGGCGGCCTGAGAGCCAACTTGAACATAACCGGGTTATGTGAATTGTGATGGAAATGGGACTCAGGAGAATTTTGACCCGCGCAAATGGCTTAAATTGTCGTTGCGATGTGAGCACGGGTTAGAAGGAACCGTACCCGTTCTATGTCGTTCGGTTAAAGAGACCTAAGGGTACGTGGCACTTGCCGTTGGCATAGATTAGGGTCTTTGGCGGTCTATGGCTTAAATTTTCGTGACCCAGGCCAAGAAGACAAAATGCTCATAGGTTTGGCTGTCAAAGTGGCTGTGGTGAGTCCGGAATGTCTATGGATTTAATTGACGTGACATCGACCGGTTCACCGAGAATGTGGCCTGAGAGCACGGGGCGTGTGGCCGTGCGAGCCAACGTCTGTGATGAAATGAATATTGTTATATATTGCTCGCTTATGCTAATGAAATGCAGGGAAGGAGCATCGCTGCCCCGAGTTGGGGGCGGGATCGTTATAATTTGGTCAGCATTGCTGACCGTTGCCTTGTTTTGCCACCGTGCGGTGGTTTGTTGCTTGCAGGTGTTGCTGGACCAAGCAGTCAATAGCGGGCTAAAGCCCAAGTTGCGAAGCCGACCCTCGAAGGCCTAATTGGAGTGTTTACTGTTTTATTCATGTATGACCGGCCTGCGTGCCATGGTTTGTAAATCATGTAATATCAAGTGAACAATTTTGTAAGGCCTTAAGGCCTGTACTTGTGTATGTATAACATTCCTTTTTGGTATTAGTGGACATTCATGCTTTAGTGCTGGGTTCTTTATTGTAACTTATTAATCTGCTTCCGCTAGAATGCTCTGTGTAGGACGTTATGATTGGTTGGATGGTTTCCATGAGTAACCGCCCGGTCTGTCTGTGGTATATGGCGTCGGGCCCCGACCGGACCTACTGCTATATGCTATGCGACGGATAGGGGGTGTTACAATTTGGTATCAGACTACTGGTTTTGGTCGGGCTTAAATTGAATTCGTGGGCGAATTCTTTTTAAGGGGTGGTGAGCACTTTGTGTGCGTCATCGTTATAACGGTAAAAGAACCCCATGAATGTCCACTTAGGAATGAAAATACACGTGTTTGAGGAACCTGCGTGTTCCTATAATTGCTGTTTGCAATTTTATTTGGTCGCTTAACGGTGTTTTGTACCACTATAGGTGACCAGAAGTGGTGTTGGGCCGTCGGAACGTCGAGTTTCTGAGGCTAGCAGTGCACCAGATGTTGCTCATGCAACACCTCTATTGGCTGAGAACATACGATTGGTGGCCGAAGCAGTGTTGGCCGTGATAAATGCGCAGCCTGCAAGGCAAACGCAGCAGCCCACTCCTGCGATGGAGCAGGTACCTGTTGGGTACATTGGTCAAAATGTACCTGATTTGAAGAAGCCTCACCCAACTCAATGATATACATCAAATTGTATTTGATGTGCTTTTGAGTTACCTTGTGCAGGTTAAGTATTTGCAAGAAAGAAGAAAAGTTTCTAAGTCCATGTGTCGACACCCAGAGGGAAAGTGTCGACACTTAAGAAGACTTGTGTCGACACCCAGGCAAGCAGTGTCGACACTTGGAGTCATTGTGTCGACACCAGGGATGCTAAGTCGACACCAGACAGAAAGTGTCGACACAAGGAGCTGTGTCGACACTTAGTGAAGAAAAGACAGTGAAGCTGTGTCAACACTTAACAGTTGTGTCGACACCTAGTGAAGCTGTGTCTACATCAGAAAGTGTCGACACTTGGAGGCTGTGTCGACACTCAGCAAAAGCTAGCAGAGACTAAGTACAAGTGTCGACACCCAGAACAATGTGTCGACACTCAGAAGAAGAGTCAACACTTGAAGTAAGTGTCGACACCCAGAACAATGTGTCGACACTCAGAAGAAGAGTCAACACTTGAAGTAAGTGTCGACACCCAGAACAATGTGTCGACACTTAGCTGAAGACTCAACACTTGAAGAAAGTGTCGACACAAGGAGCTGTGTCGACACTTAGTAAAGATCAGCAAAGTTCAAGAATATTCTAAGTACAAGTGTCGACACTAATGGAATGTGTCGACACTCAGCCAGAGTCTCGACAGAAGAAGAAAGTGTCGACACCCAGAGCAATGTGTCGACACTCAACAAGTATCAACACTGAAGAGATGTGTCGACACCAAGAAGCAGTGTCGACACTTAACAGTTTCAACACATGAAGATGTGTCGACACAAAGGAGATGTGTCGACAGTTAGAAGAATTCAGCAAGACACTGAAGTACAAGTACTTGTGTCGACACTCAATTTCAGTGTCGACACATGAAGAAGAAGTATTGTCGAGATACAAAATCTACAACACAAGGAGTTGTGTCGACACCTTGTAGACTAGTGTCGACACTTAGACAACTTGTGTCGACACTTGGTCTATAAGTGTCGACACTTAAAGACAGAAAGTCTCGACACTTACAGACAGTTACAGTTATTTCAAGAACTGACTGGATGACTTGACAGCTGTCATTCCAGCCGGTCTACAGCACCTGTCAGAGTTGTCAGAATTCAGTTATGGACCGGACCAGCCGGTTACCATGAAGAAGGCCTATAAATAGGCTTATACAGTCTACAGAAACAGTTGTTGAAGAGACTGAACACAAGTCCAAGTTCAGATTTAAAAGAAGATCTAGCTTTCAAGTGAAGATCTAAGAAGTTGGAGAGAGAGAGCTCCATCCAAGAAATCAGCTGTTGGAACCCAGCTGAAAAGAAGGATTCAGATTGGTCTGAATCTTAAGAAGCAGAGATCAAGGATCAACTGCAGAGGAATCAGTCTTATTGTGTTCTACTTTCAAGAAGCTTTGAAGAAAGCCAAGTCAGATTGATTTCAGCTGAGTTCTTCCAAGAACTCATCAAGAATCTCACAACTTATCTCTCTTTCATCTAAGTTGTTGAGTTTATACATTTTTGTATTCATTATAACTTGTAGGATCCTTAGGGATCTGAGATTGTAAGCCTGCAATTATAAAGGCTGAGGGTAGGAGAGTTAAATCTCTGAGTGTAGGCCTTGGTGGCTGAGGGTAGGCCTTGGTGGCTGAGTGTAGGCCTTTGTGGCTGAGTGTAGGCCTTTGTGGCTGAGTGTAGGCTTTGTGGAAAAGCTGAGTTGTAGGGCCTTAGGCCTGAGGTGTAAGAACCAGTTTGGGTTCTGAGATAGTGGAGGAGTTTGGCCGAATCTAGTACACTGCTAGATAGGCGAAGGGGGAAAGTGGATGTACCCAAAGCTTGGGGAACCACTATAAAACTCTGTGTCTACTGTGTTTGCTGAGTTGCTGTGATTGCTGAATGTGTGCTGTGTTAAATTAGATATAATTCTGTGATATTATCTGTTTGCTGCCTAAAAAGTCATAAAGATTCAAGTCACCTATTCACCCCCCTCTAGGTGCTTAGGGACAATATCTTTCAAGTGGTATCAGAGCGAGGTTCCTCAAAAAGGCCTAACAGTCTGAGGAGATCCTGTTGTTAGATTCAGTCTAAGTGAATTACAGAATCAAGAAAATCAAGAACCATGGGTTCCACTGAAAATCACAAGGAATTGGGATCCATGAAACTACCTATATGTAGGAAGGAAATCTTTGGGATCTGGAAGGAAAGTGTAAGGCTGTTTATGGAGGCCTCAGACCCTAGAATTTACATCACAGTAAAGGAAGGACCATATGTGCCCATGAAGGTGTCAGTCCTAGATGCTAATCAGAGAATACCAAAGGATTTCTCTGAAATGACAAAGGATGAGATTGTCCTAGCCACCATGGACAAAAGGGCTCAAAACATTATAGTAAGTGTCATAGATGATGCAACTTTTCAGAATCTAATACACTGTAAGACAGCAAAAGAGATGTGAGATACTCTTATTGTGTATATGGAGGGTTCTGAAGAAGTTAGACAAGACAGAAAATCCTTGCTAAATCAAGAGTATGAAAGTTTTAGACAAGGAAAGGGGGATAGCATAACTGAGTGCTATAAGAAGTTCTACAGAATAGTGAATGAACTCATGTCCTATGGCAGAGAGTTCAGTAATTATGAACTCAATGACAAGTTTCTAAGGTCCCTAACTAAAGATTGGGACACCAAGATCTGTGCCATTAGAGAAATGGCTAAGTTGGCAGAAATTCCTCCACCTACACTGTTTGACAAACTGCTGTCATATGAAATGCAGTTGACAGTGAGGAAAGAAGAGGAGAAATCCACAAGAAATGAACATAAGGAAAGAACAGTGGCCTTTAAATCAGAAGCCCACAGAAAGTACAGAGGAAAGTCACCTACTCCACCTCCAAAGGTTGCTGAATCTGAGTCAGATGAGTCAGCTAGTACAAAGTCTGAAAGCTGTGAAAGTGATGAAGACTTTGCTGCCTTCACTAGACATTTTCAGAAATTCTTAAGGAAGAAACAGTGGAGGATAAGACCTTCTACATCACAGGATAAGGAAGACTCTTATCAGAAAAAGAGGTCTTCAAAGAAAGACAAGAAAAAGTCAAAGTCTAGCAAAGCTACACAGTCAAAAATTGTGTGATATTGCTGTAATAGACAAAGTCATGTGATAGCAGATTGTCCAGAGAAGAGAAAGGAGTCTGGTGACAAGAAGAAGACTCATTTCAAAGGCAAGAAAGAAAAGTCATTTGTTGCCAAAAAGGAGAAGACTCTGTCAGATATCTCTTCATCAGAAACTGAGTCAGATGCTGAGGCATATATAGGGCTGTTTGCTGAAGAAGAAGAAGAGTTCATGCAGATTATGGAGTCTATATATGAACAAGAAGACAGTCAATGCCAAGGGCTAATGGTATTGACAGAAAATGACAAAATCCTGGAGCATCCAGGACCTTGTAAGGTACAAAGTTCAACTTTAAGTTCAGTTTCTTGTGCCAGTACAGAATCAGATTCATCCTCATCAAATGATGAGAGTGCATCTGAGTCTGAAGAAGATATTCATCAGCTAATAGATGAATATAAGGTTCTGTTGCAAGCTTACAAGAAGAGCAAGTCCCTTGCCAAAAGTCAGGCAAAGGAAATTGCAAATCTCAAAGCTGCAGCAACAGATTCTGAGAAATTGTTTGATCAAAAACTAAATGAGATAGCCAGATTGAAGCACATAACTGTGATTCAAATGGGAACTATAACATATAAGAATGATAAAATCAAGAGTCTGGAGATTAATCTTCAGAAGGAAAAGGACTTAGTTGCTAGGTTTTCTAAACCTAAGTCAGTTCTACCTTTGATTGATGAATTTGCTCATCAAAAAGGTAAAGCTGGACTTGGTTTTACAAGACCTGCAAGGACTGTTCAGTCCAAGTCTATGTCCAAGGGCAAAGCCCCAACTCTCAACAAGTCTGCTGTAGATAAAACAACAAAGACTGTACCTAAGCAAAGGTACAATAAGTTTGAGTGTTGGTGGTGTGGCAAAGTTGGCCACTTTGCAATGGACTGTTGGCACAATGCTAGTGCCAAAGTGAGTAGCAAACTGCCTATTGGAAAACCAGTAGGTAGCCTTGTCAGGATGCAAACTAACAAATACCAAGGACCCAAGAATACTTTGGGTTCTAAGGTTTATTAATCTGTTTTGCAGGTGAGTCCAAGTGGCCATGCCCCTATATGGTACTTGGACAGTGGATGTTCCAGACATATGACTGGAACAAAGGGATTACTAAGGGACTACATTCCAATCAAAGATGGTCCAAAAGTCACCTTTGGTGGTTCTGAAAAAGGAATCATCAAAGGGTTTGGTAACATTTCTAGTAACTTAGTTACCATTACTCAAGTGGCTTATGTTAAAGGGTTGAAACACAACCTAATAAGTATAAGTCAATTAAGTGATGTAGGGTATGACATCTCATTTGTTAAGAATGGTTGTCATATCAAGAGGTCAACTGATCAAGAGATCATTTTGACTGGCTATAGAAAGAGGAATGTCTACTGCCTAGACATTATGTGTGAGACCAATGGTTCTCAAGTATGTCTTGTAGCTGATGAGACAGTCTCTCATTGTGTCAAATGGAACAAGAGGCTAGCTCATCTAAATTACAAGACAATTGACAAACTCTTTAGTCAAGATTTAGTGAGGAATGGTCCTCAAGTTAAGTGTGTTAAAGATGGTATTTGCTCAGCTTGTCAAAAGGGCAAGTAGACTAGATCCACCTTTAGAAGCATAGAAAACAAAGATGCTGTGAGGTGTTTATACCTCTTGCATATAGATCTCTTTGGTCCAATGCCAGTTCATAGCCTAGGTAGGAAGGTATATACCTTTGTAGTTGTAGATGACTACTAAAGGTTCTCCTGGGTGTTCTTCTTAAGACAGAAATCTGAAACACCTAGTGTCTTCTATAGCTTTGTTAGACAAATTCAGAATGAACTAAATAGTACAGTGGTCAAAATAAGAAGTGACCATAGTACTGAGTTTCAGTCTGATAGCATGACAAAACTATGTGAAGAATTTGGGATATTTCAAGAGTTTTCTTCACCAAGAACACCTCAGCAAAATGACATTGCTGAGAGGAAGAATAGATCCTTGATTGAGGCTGGTAGGACCCTATTAAGTGATACATCACTACCAGAATACTTCTGGGCTGAAGTAGTAAATACTGCATGCCATGTTATCAATAGGGCTACCATAACTAAAGGCCTCAACAAGACCCCCTATGAGGTTGTGAAAGGCAGGAAACCAAACCTATCCTACTTCAGGATCTTTGGTTGTAAGTGCTTCATACTTAACAATGGAAAGTATTACTTGACTAAGTTTGCTGCCAATTCCCAAGAGGGAATTTTTGTTGGGTACAACAACAATAGTAAGACTTATAGAGTCTACAACTTGTCAACTCAAGTTGTAGAAGAAACTGTACATGTAGTATTTGATGAGACTAAACTTATTAACAATGAGTTGTCTAGTATTGTATGCAGCCCCACAGGTTTAACAAAGAAGATGGACAAGCTCACTCTAGAAGAAGAATCTACTGCAAGACAGCAAGTAGAAGATAGTGGCTGTTGTCCAGGGGGAGTACTACATGTACCAAATGCAGAAGAAGTACAAGGAGTACAACAAGATGATGAAACTGAAGAGGTTCAACCAGAAGTCAGGATGGCTCTAGCCAATAGGCATCTTAGAGATCATCCAGTAGAGCAGATTATTGGAGATCCAAGACAAGGGGTATAAACAAGGAGCAGAAACCTGAATGCAGCAGTCTACTCCAGCTTTCTATCCCAAGTTGAACTTAAGAAGTTTGAAGAAGCCATCAAAGACCCTCTTTGGATTGAGGCTATGCAAGAAGAACTCAATCAATTCAAGAGATGCAAGGTCTGGGAGCTTGTTCCTAAACCTAAAGACCACAATATAATTGGAACCAAGTGGATCTATAGGAACAAGATGGATGAACAAGGAGTCATCATTAAGAACAAAGCAAGACTAGTTGCTAAAGGATATAGGCAAGAAGAAGGTATTGATTTTGATCAAACCTTTGCTCCAGTAGCCAGACTGGAAGCCATAAGAATGTTCCTGGCCTATGCAACTTTTCAAGGATTCAAAGTTTACCAAATGGATATCAAGTCAGCATTTCTAAATGATAATCTTAAAGAAGAAGTCTATGTGGAACAACCCTCAGGTTTTGTTGATTCAACTCTACCTAATCATGTCTATAGACTTAGGAAAGCTTTATATTGGTTAAAGCAAGCCCCTAGGGCTTGGTATGAAACCCTGTCTAGTTTCCTCATTGAGAATAAGTTCACAAGGGGGAAAATAGACAAGACTTTATTCCTTAGGGAATCTAGAGGCAAAGTAATACTAGTCCAAATATATGTAGATGACATTATATTGGGGTCTACTGAAAGTAGCCTTTGCAAAAAGTTTGCAAAGCTAATGCAAGGTCAATTTGAGATGAGTAGTATGGGAGAGCTAAAGTTCTTCTTGGGTCTACAAGTAAGACAGACTGAGAGTGGTTTATCCATATGCCAGTCCAAGTTCACCCTAGAACTCATAAGGAAGTATGGCATGGATTCATCCAGCACCATGAAGACTCCTATGGGGTCAAGTATGTCTCTTAGCAAGGATGATGCAGGGAAACCTGTAGATGAAACCTTGTATAGAGGGATAGTTGGCTCCCTATTATAATTGACTGCAAGTAGACCAGATATCATGTATGCTACATGTGTCTGTGCTAGGTATCAAGCCTGCCCTAAAGAGTCTCATTTGACTGCAGTCAAAAGGATATTGAGATATCTAAAGGGCACTCCTTATCTAGGCCTCTGGTACCCTAAGAATGAGGATTTTGATCTAACAGGTTATTCAGATGCAGACTTTGCAGGATGCAAAGAAGATAGAAAAAGCACAACTAGAACCTGTCAATTCCTAGGTGGAAGGCTGATTTCTTGGAGTAGCAAAAATCAAACAAGTGTGGCTATCTCCACTGCAGAATCAGAGTATGTGGCTGCAGGAAGTTGCTGTGCTCAACTTCTGTGGATACAACATCAGCTTGTGGACTATGGATTTCAGGTAAGTAGAACTCCACTCTTTTGTGATTCTACTAGTGCTATTTCAATAGCCAATAATCCTGTATCCCATAGTAGAACAAAACATATTGAAATTAAATATCATTTTCTTAGGGAGCATGTAGAAAGAGAAGATATTTTACTTGAATATGTTAAAACAAATAATCAATTAGCTGATATGTATACTAAGCCCCTAGAAAAAGCTAAGTTCAATAAGTTTAAGATTGAACTAGGAATGACAAACTTAGAGTAAGTTTATAGTATTGAAATTGGCTAAGTAAAAAGGTGTCGACACATAGAGATTTCTGTGTCGACACAGATAGTAGGTGTCGACACTTCAGGAAAAAGGTGTCGACACATCTAGGAAGTTAGTGTCGACACTTCAGAATATTAGTGTCGACACATGACAAGTAGGTGTCGACACAACCAAGGTGGTGTCGACACTTAGTGTTTACTCAGTATTTTCTAAGTAAAGTCTCGACTAAATGTTGAGTTGACTGGTGTCGACACATAAACAAGTGTCGACACATATAATCTGTTGACTAAACTTGTGTCGACACATATGTGTCGAGACATTATAAGTCAGTGTTGACACTTATTGCTAGTGTCGACACAATTCAAGTTGGCTGCCCGCCTTTTCATCTTCAAAATTAGAAAGGTATAAATAGAGTTTTGCCTTAGTTTGTCGACACGCTTTCAAAAGTTTCGAGACCAAAACTTCTGTGTCGACACCTCTCTTCTCTCCAGTCCAATTCATCAAACCCTAATGGCGCCAAAGCTTGAGGAGAACGTCAACGAAGGATACGAACTGGTGCGCGACGCATTTAGGGATGCTGACCAGGAAATCAAGAACGTGATAACCCTAGTTGCAGACGCGGGATTAGAATTTCTGGTTTCTGAGCCTACAAAGATCTGGAAAAAGGAATTCTTGGAATTCCTAAATGGAGCTAAGATAGATGAAACTGGATTCAAGATCAAATCCAGAGTTCATGGTGAGAAGGTGAAGGTATCACCTAAGAGCTTGAGGAAGATTCTACAGCTACCAAGAACTAAGGAAGAGGATGAAGTAACTGCTTCTAAGACAAGAGAAGCATTTACATGGTGTGGTCTAGATTCTACAATGAAAATAGGATCTGTGTTTAACAGAAAAGGCATGAACAATCAAGGGAAATTCCTTTCAGAGATTGTTGGAAAAGTCATATTGAGCAAGCCAGGAGGGCATGATAGGGTATCTGCCTCTATGTTCAGTATTATGACAAGAATCATCTTCACCTTGCAAACAGATTGGTCTGTTATCATCTATGAGAAAATCAAGGAAAGTCTGAAGAAGCGCAACCGGGGCAGAATTTTAAGTCTTTACCTTGCTGGTGTTATACCTGAAGTTATGGGTCAGGCTGCTGGAAGTAAAATAAATCATATGAGAAAAATGGATCTGAGAATTTTCTCCAGGTGGGACAGGGTGTTGTCTAAAGAGATGCCAACCCCTGAGAAGAAAGTTTCTGAGAAAGTATCACCCCCCAAGAAGAAGAGGAAAACTGCTCCAGTGGCACAGGTTTCCACTAGCAGTTCTGAAAGTGAAGAACAAGTGGTCTTCACACCTGATGAAGAAGACACAGGAACTGCTGTGAAGTCTCCAGCATAACAAGTGGATGCTGAAATCTAGGGGGAGCTACCACAAGCTAGCCCCATACACAAAGATCACATTCAGGGGGAGCCACTAGTTGTGGAAGAACCCACTCCTCTTGAGAGTGAGCAAGCTACAGAAATAATTCTAGAGGTAATTACTAAGCTTAATGCTTTGGTTTTTCCTATAGAAGATACTGATTTGTCTGATGTTTATCAGCAACCACAGCCTGCTAGTCAAGTCCCAGATGTTGTCATGGAAGACACATCTGCTGCAGCTCAATTTGTTTCTGATCCAGTGGTTGAAGAGCCAAGACTTTCTCCAGTTCATTCACCACAAGAGTATACTATGGAAGATCTTTTCTTAAATCTGGATCAAACAGATTTTGACAAGGACAATGCTGCTGCTGAAGTAGAGAATGCTCCATTTAAGGGGGAGCAAGTTGTATTTCTTGAAGAGCCTGCAAGGCATGAGACTGATAAGCCCCAAGCTGATGAAGAACCACCAAAGGAAAGGGTAGATATAGCCAGCTCCTTAGCTTCTGAAGATGAGGAAGCAGCAAGGGCAAGGAAAAAGAAAATTTATGTCTTCAAAAGAAGGAGCTAGAGTTATAAGAAGGCTCTCTAAATTATTGCTCCACAGCCTATAGCACAGCCAGCTCCAACTGTGGATTATAGTGCTTTAATGGTTGCAATGCAAGTCAAGTTGGATGAGCAAAGGCAGGCCATTGAAAAGTATGTTGATGAAGGGCAGAAGTCTCTCCAATTTGATCTAGCCCAGGACATAAAGTCTATAAGATTTGAGATGAATCTTAACAAGAAGGAGATGACAGACTGCTTCCACAAAGGGGGGAATGCAGTAGTGTACTTAGCTACACACCAAGAACAGATCAAGGCTCAAGTTGATGGCATTGCAGTCAAGCAAGGCTATGTCCTTGAAAATCAGATCAGGATGAATGACAATTTGACAGAATCCCATAATGCAATTGTCACAGAAATCAAGAACATAGCTGCTGGACCTTCTGCCTCTACTGCTACTATTAAAGCTGAATTTGACAAAGTCTTTCAAGAAGAAATCACTGCTGTTAAGACTGCCATTCAAGACTCCCAGAAGGCCATATCTGAACAACTTAAAAAGCTCAAACCTTTCTTTAAAGATGGAGTCAGATACTTGGATAATCAAATCAGATTTCAGAAGGATGATGTCAGAGATCACATGGCTAGAGAAGTCATAAAGGGGGAGAGAGTTTTAGTCAAAGCTAGCTCTGATCATGCCAAATGGATATCTAATTCCATCAGAGCTACACTGGGCTATCCTCCTCTTTGTGATGATGACAATGTTGCTGAATCTGGAATTCATCCTGCATATTTAGGAGGGGAGCAACCAGAAGTGGCTCAAGTTATCTATCCTCCTCCAGATTTTGAAATGGTGCAAGCTGATATTCATCACATGTATAGCCCAACTGAAGGAAAGTCCAATGTCATTCTAGAAAAAGTGGTTCAGCCTATATCTGAAGCTATGCAAGCAGCTCTTCAGAAAGAAGAAGAAACTAGACTTTCTAAGAAGAGGTTTAGGGAACAAGCTGAACAAAGACCAGATTTTGAGCAGTGGAGTCCTACCTCAAGAAACATTATTTTGACTGCCTGGAAAGCTGCCAAAGATAATGTGCATGACAGGAACAAATGGTTTTCTGAGGCTGAATGGAGAAAACATGAAATCAGGCAGGAGGCAATAGTCCAGTACAGAAGGAAGGCCAAGATGGGAAAGCTACCTCCTACTGCTCTGGAGCCTAGCAAGTACTTTCCCAAGCCTTATCATTATTTTGAAAGGCAAAAGATTAAAGCAGAAGAACTTAAGAAGAAAGATCTAAAAGGCAAGAAGCCTGCTGATGCTGAAGTTACTGAAGCTCCTGTTCAAGCTAAAGTTCAAGCTGGAAAAGGAATAGTGATTAAGGAGCCAGAACAGAAATATAATTAGAATTTTCTTAAAAGTTTACTATGTAATCTTTTTGATGATAAACATTCTGTAAACTTTTGAAAATGAATATGACAAAGTATTGGAACAAAATGTTGTGTGATAAATTAGCTATGTGTTAAATTTATTTCATATTTGTTCTGAGATGTTATCTGTATATGCATGTTTGTTTTATACATGTGATGTACTTTCCTGTTTACATAATCCTGTCTTACATCATTTTGTAATTTAATTATGAATGGTGTATATCATTGACTAAGGGTTATGACTTCTCCAAATAGGGGGAGATTGTTGGGTACATTGGTCAAAATATACCTGATTTGAAGAAGCCTCACCCAACTCAATGATATACATCAAATTGTATTTGATGTGCTTTTGAGTTACCTTGTGCAGGTTAAGTATTTGCAGGAAAGAAGAAAAGTTTCTAAGTCCATGTGTCGACACCCAGAGGGAAAGTGTCGACACTTAAGAATACTTGTGTCGACACCCAGGCAAGCAGTGTCGACACTTGGAGTCATTGTGTCGACACCAGGGATGCTAAGTCGACACCAGACAGAAAGTGTCGACACAAGGAGCTGTGTCGACACTTAGTGAAGAAAAGACAGTGAAGCTATGTCGACACTTAACAGTTGTGTCGACACCCACTGAAGCTGTGTATACATCAGAAAGTGTCGACACTTGGAGGCTGTGTCGACACTCAGCAAAAGCTAGCAGAGACTAAGTACAAGTGTCGATACCCAGAACAATGTGTCGACACTCAGAAGAAGAGTCAACACTTGAAGTAAGTGTCGATACCCAGAATAATGTGTCGACACTAAGAAGAAGAGTCAACACTTGAAGTAAGTGTCGACACCCAGAATAATGTGTCGACACTTAGCTGAATACTCAACACTTGAAGAAAGTGTCGACACAAGGAGCTGTGTCGACACTTAGTAAAGATCAGCAAAGTTCAAGAATATTCTAAGTACAAGTGTCGACACTAATGGAATGTGTCGACACTCAGCCAGAGTCTCGACAGAAGAAGAAAGTGTCGACACCCAGAGCAATGTGTCGACATTCAACAAGTATCAACACTGAAGAGATGTGTCGACACCAAGAAGCAGTGTCGACACTTAACAGTTTCAACACATGAAGATGTGTCGACACAAAGGAGATGTGTCGACAGTTAGAAGAATTCAGCAATACACTGAAGTACAAGTACTTGTGTCGACACTCAATTTCAGTGTCGACACATGAAGAAGAAGTAGTGTCGAGATACAAAATCTACAACACAAGGAGTTGTGTCGACACCTTGTAGACTAGTGTCGACACTTAGACAACTTGTGTCGACACTTGGTCTATAAGTGTCGACACTTAAAGACAGAAAGTCTCGACACTTACAGACAGTTACAGTTATTTCAAGAACTGACTGGATGACTTGACAGCTGCCATTCCAGCCGGTCTACAGCACTTGTCAGAGTTGTCAGAATTCAGTTATGGACCGGACCAGCCGGTTACCATGAAGAAGGCCTATAAATAGGCTTATACAGTCTACAGAAACAGTTGTTGAAGTTGTTGAAGAGACTGAACACAAGTCCAAGTTCAGATTTAAAAGAAGATCTAGCTTTCAAGTGAAGATCTAAGAAGTTGGAGAGAGAGAGCTCCATCCAAGAAATCAGCTGTTGGAACCTAGCTGAAAAGAAGGATTCAGATTGGTCTGAATCTTAAGAAGCAGCGATCAAGGATCAACTGCAGAGGAATCAGTCTTATTGTGTTCTACTTTCAAGAAGCTTTGAAGAAAGCCAAGTTAGATTGATTTCAGCTGAGTTCTTCCAAGAACTCATCAAGAATCTCACAACTTATCTCTCTTTCATCTAAGTTGTTGAGTTTATACATTTTTGTATTCATTATAACTTATAGGATCCTTAGGGATCTGAGATTGTAAGCCTGCAATTATAAAGGCTGAGGGTAGGAGAGTTAAATCTCTGAGTGTAGGCCTTGGTGGCTGAGGGTAGGCCTTGGTGGCTGAGTGTAGGCCTTTGTGGCTGAGTGTAGGCCTTTGTGGCTGAGTGTTGGCTTTGTGGAAAAGCTGAGTTGTATGGCCTTGGGCCTGAGGTGTAAGAACCAGTTTGGGTTCTGAGATAGTGGAGGAGTTTGGCCGAATCTAGTACACTGCTAGATAGGCGAAGGGGGAAAGTGGATGTACCCAAAGCTTGGGGAACCACTATAAAACTCTGTGTCTACTGTGTTTGCTGAGTTGCTGTGATTACTGAATGTGTGCTGTGTTAAATTAGATATAATTCTGTGATATTATCTGTTTGCTGCCTAAAAAGTCATAAAGATTCAAGTCACCTATTCACCCCCCCTCTAGGTGCTTAGGGACAATATCTTTCAGTACCGTTGCAAGAGGCTGAGCCGAGGAGAGTGGAACAAGTGGTAGTGGAACCGTTGGTGCCAAGGAGGGCAACCGAGAGGCAGCTTAAGCATGTAATGAGCTTTAACCCTCCGATATTCTCGGGGTTGGGAACTCCATCTCAGGCTGAAGACTGGCTCTCCAGGGTGAAGAGAGTCATGCCAGCAACGGAGATGGAGGAATGACAAATGACTACCATCGCTACGTTCCTTCTGGACGGTGAAGCGAGAATGTGGTGGGAAGGATTGGAGCTGCACCTATTGAGAGGTAGGCAACTTGTTGATGTCTCGATGGAGGAGTTCTCGAGATTGTTCTTAGCTAGATACCTCCCTTCGGCGCAGAGGATAGCGTTGGAGAATGAGTTTCTGAAGTTGGTTCAGGGTGAGAGGAGCGTGGATGGATATCTCCATGAGTTCACTTGTTTGAGTCGATATGCTAGCTCCACCATCGCGGATGAGGTGCGCAAGACGAATCGATTCTACGAAGCCTTGAGAGATGAGTTGAGGTTACTACTCTCGGGGCCGATGACGCAGGGTTTCTTAACCTTGGTCAACACTGCCCGGTCCTTGGAGAAGGACATGAAGAATGTACAAGCAAAGAAAAGCTTGGGTGATAGGAAATCTGAATTCAAAGTGCCGACTACTTCAAAGTCCGGCTATCAGAGGTCCTTCAATAAGCATAGGACTTCGGGTCCAGCTCCTTCTGGTGCTTCTGGGGCGACTACGGGTCGGACCCGGGTGCATGTTTTACTTGTGGAAAGACGGGGCACTTTGCCCGCGACTGTTGGAGCGGACGTCCTAAGTCCGAGAGAAAGCCGGGAGCGACTTATGAAGAGAAGGGCAAGGCGGTGGAGTCAACCGCGTCCCACTATGCTCCGGCCCAACCAAGGGTCTATAATCTTGGCCAACAGGAGGCCATCAAACAGGCTGATGTGGTGACAGGTACGGTTTAATTTATAGCAAGTCAATTTCTTTAAATACTTGTTATGCACATGTTACCTTACCACTGCTTGTTTAATATTTGTTTTGATTTGTGAAAATCCGGCGAGAGCACTCTTCGATACGGGAGCTTCACACTCCTTCTTGTCCGAAGGATTTATATAACGCATTGGAGTCCCTTCTTCGATGGCGAAGGATAAGTTGGATGTGTTGTTGCCCAATGAGTGTTTGTTGGGTATTGTATCCACAACGTACCTGATTTGAAGAAGCCCATGAACAAGCTAAGGTAAATAGGCAATGTTTTTGACAAAATATTTCAAGTTGTGCTTGCAGTTATTCCACGCTAAGTGCACACCAATGTCAGGGTGCAGTAGGTCAATATACACGGGTCTGCACGACGTAATCCCTCGTTGAGCAGATCAGTGTGTTGGCCTACGCGTACTCTCTCTATTGGAGTGCACTTACCTTCAAGTACATGGCTGTGATCTTGCAAGAGCAGACAAGGAGCAAGGATGGGTCAAGGAGCACATCATGGGTGGAAAGACGAAAATTCGTCTAAGTGTAAATCGACGAGAATCGCAAAGTGATTCTCGCCGATTCGGCGATTCTCGCTGAATCGTCGAGAATCAGTGGATGATTCTCGCCAACTCGATCCAGCTACTTCAAAGCGCGCAAATTCTGATGCCAAGTAAGAATCGTCGAGAATCACCAAGTGATTCTCGCCGAATCGCCGAGAATCACTGGCTGAATCTCGCCGTCTCGACCCGACTAAATCAGTGCGTGCAACCAAGTCAAATTCGACGAGAATCATCTTTGATTCTCGCCGAATTGTCGAGAATCACCTTTGATTCTCGACGACTCGACGAGATTCACTTTCGATTCTCACCGATTTTGACTTGGGCGATTTTCTGGAACTCCCTGAACCGGATTCTGCCGCTGACAATGTTCTGGACCGGGATTTAGGGTTTCTACTTGTGGGACCCACAACGGTCATATTGAAGTTGTCTACAGTATATATACGGGTATTTTTTGTACAGTAAAAATATACAGAAAGAAGCCGAGCCGATCTTGACCTAAAATCGCGAGTTCCGCTCCGCCGCCGCCGTCGTCGCTCGAGCAAGTTGGTCGCCGCTTTTGATCGAGATTTCTTCCTGATCTTCCGGCGACAGAAGCTTAGCCAAGCTTAGAGTCTCACGCGTCTATCCAGAGATCCCTTGTCTCTCGATTTGTTGATCGGGAAAAACTTCCCCGTCCGAATCGATCGAGACGACCGATCCTCGTGTGACCGTTGGTAGACCTAGCTAGCTTCGCTACGAAGTTTGGATCTCCAAAGTACAGCAGTCGCACATCGTCGTCGCCGCCGAACCCGTGAACCTTTCCGCCGCCCATCTTGCCGCCGCCGGTTCCGGGGAGATCCTCTCCAAGAGAGATCTAGGGTTGTGGACTCTTTGTGGACTTCAAGAACAAATCATCAACAAAGAGGGACACCTTAGTCTCCAAACGTAGTTTGTATCTCTTGTACATTCTAGCTTTACTTTTGTTGTAAAGGAACGATTGTTCCGAGTTGTAAGGGTTGGGTGCAACCCGTGTAGTGGGAGTGTTGACTCCTACGTGTGGAAGGGTTCCTTCCGATAGTGCAAGGATTGGATTTCAATCCTGTTGGTGAAGAGACCGAGTCGTCCCTTGTAGGGAGATAGGTCGAAGGGGGAAAGTGGATGTACCCAAATCGGGGAACCACTATAAATAGCTTGTGTATTCTGTGTGCTGTGCTGTTTATTTTTATTGTGCAGGTACAATTTTAAATTCCGCAAAAACGCTGCACGTCACCTATTCCCCCCCCCATAGGTGAAGATAGTTGACACTAGGTAGACTTTCAAGTGGTATCAGAGCCAGGTTACTTATCAAAAAGGTTAACACCTTGAGTTGAATCCTGCCGCTAGTGTCAAGAAGGAGGCAAACATCTACTATGGACGGGCTCAAGTTCACAGGCAAGATTCTAGTGTGCACCAGGCTCAACTTTCCTATCTGGAAGGAAAAGATCAGGTTCTACATGGAAGCAGTTGATCCTTGACTCTTCATGATCGTGGAGGAGGGACCTTATGTCCCCACTAAGGCCTCCACCATTGATCCTACCCAGAAAGTGCCAAAGAAACTTTCTGAAATGGACAAGGACGAGATGGTGCTAGTAAGACTTGACAAGAAGGCGCAAAACATTCTGGTCAGCGCGGTTGATGACTCAATGATGCAGAACTTCAGCAACTGCAGGACAGCTCAGGAGATCTGGCATTGCCTGATCATCCTAATGGAGGGCACTGATGAAGTGAGGGATGATCAGAGATCCCTCCTGAACCAGAAATATGAGGCCTTCAGACAAGGGCCTAAGGAAGAGATCGGAGTCACCTACGAGAACTTCCTCAAGATTGTCAACGTCCTCAAAGGATACAGAAGAGTGTTCACTAATTGTGAACTCAATGATAAATTCCTTAGGTCCCTTACAAAGGAATGGGACACAAAGATCTGCGCCATCCGAGAGTTTGGCAGACTAGCTGAAACAGACCCGCAAATTCTGTTCGGGAAGCTGATGTCCTATGAGCTTCAACTGAACACCAGGAAAGCAGAAGAAGAAGCAGAGAAGGCTGCAGCCAAAGAAAAGACCGTGGCTCTAAAAGCCAGTCACTCCAGAAAAGGCAAGGGTGCGGTTTCATACCGTGCCAGGAAAAAGGATGAGGAGGAGGACTCCGAGCCTTGCTCCTCCAGCTCAGAGCTGTCGGAGGAGGATTTGTCCCTCATCACTCGAGAGTTCAAGAAGTTCCTCAAGATGAGGAATCAAAGAAAGAGAGACGGCTCCTCCTCCAGGCATCAGAAGAAAAATTATTCTTCTGACAGGTATGCTTCTAAACCGAACAAACATCGCTCCTCTGACATTATTTGCTTTGGATGCAATAAGCCAGGACACGTCGTGGCCGACTGCTATCAAGGCAAGAGAGAAAAAGGGAAAGAAGAGGAGCACAAATCTTCGAGAGATAAGAAGAAAGAGCGGAGCTACATCGCCAAAAGGCCAAAGACACTGAGTGAGTCTGATTGCTCAGACTCCAGTGATGATGAGGAAGCCTACTTCGAGCTGGTGGGTCGCTCCGACTCAGAAGGAGAATGCCCCCCATTTACTGGGAAGGTAAAAGCTCATACCCCTCTCTCCGACTCCGACTCTGATCCTGAGTCTCAGGATGATGAACCTGAGGATAGCCCTTCAGCCCGTGAAGCGGAGCTCCTCGAGAAGTATGAGCTTCTGCTCAACATTTTCGAGGAGTGCCATAAGAGACTGAAGGCTGAGAAACGGAAGTGAAATTCCTTAAGGGTGAATGTGTATCCCTAAGGGAAGAAGTCACTAGTTTGATTTCTCTCCGACAGGAGCACCTTGACCTGACTTCTAAGCATTCAGAGTCTCTTAAGCTCCTTGATGTTAAGCAGGAGGAAGTCGACAAGTTGGAAGAACAACTTGCGGCAGAAAGGAAGATCGTCAAGAGCTTCTCTATGCCAAAAACAGTTCTTCTAGTTGTTGATACCTTCTCTGCTCAGGCTAAAGGAGCTGGCTTGGGGCATGTAGGGGTATCTGTTTCCTCATCCAGGAGAAACAGGAACCAGAGGAAGAATAAGGCCGCCAAGAAGGCCTCTGCTGATGAAAAGGGAAAGGCTCCTCTTAGTCCTGTTGCGTTCAGAAAGCCTAGCTTTCCTTGCAACCAACATGACTTTGAATCAACCTTTGGTCATCATTTCCGACCCTCGGTTGCAAAGCCAAAGGGCCGATATGATGGTTGGACCTTTCCCCGGAACTTCGATGAGAGTGCCTTCAAGGCACCTTATGAGGAAATCCACATGGGAAATTATGGTCAATTCTCTAGCGGCCATAATGGAAAGCAGGCACCAAGAGTCAAGCCTGTTATACTGACGAAACAGAAGGTGAAGAAGTCATGTGACTGCAATCACTATGAGGCCTCCACCTCCAGATCCAAGGCCCCGGCTGCACCCACCATTCCCAGGGTAAGGCAGGAGCCTAGGAAGAGGTACAACAGATTCGACTGTTGGTGTTGTGGCAAAGTCGGTCACTTTGCCGTGGATTGTTGGTTTAATCCAAGGTATCTCGAGACTCCCTATGTTAGCAATGCGAGGCCGACCACTCGTAGGGTTAACCAACCGAGGGGGAGTATGCTAACCAGGAATCTAGGACCCAAGTTCGATTGGGTTCCTAAGGGAAATTAATTTTGTTTTGCAGGAATGTCCAAAGGCCACCAAAACGCCAATCTGGTACTTGGACAGTGGATGCTCCCGGCACATGACTGGGACAAGAAGCCTGCTGCGTGATTACACTCCAGTTGAGAATGGACCCAAAGTCATCTTTGGAGGGTCAGATCAAGGAGTCACCAGAGGTTACGGTATGATTTCCAACGGTATAATCTCTATCACCAACGTGGCTTATGTTGAAGGGTTAAACCATAACCTGATCAGTGTAAGTCAGTTATGTGACAAAGGTTATGACGTTAAGTTCTGCAAGGATAAATGTCTGATAATTTCACGTACCTCTTCTGAGACGGTATTATCAGGCATTAGGAGCAGAAATATCTTCTGCTTAGATTTTCTTAGTGTAGATTCATCTATCCCCGTATGTCTTGTGGCAATAGGCAGTGCATCTCTTTGTGATCAATGACACAAGAGATTGACACATATTAATTTCAAGACAATTAGAATGCTGTTTTCTAAGAACTTAGTAAGGGATGCGCCCATTATCAAGTGCATCAAAGATAACCCCTGTCCTGCATGCCAGATGGGCAAACAGACTCGGGCTACCTTTAAGAGCATTGCAGACAAAGACTCTTCCCGGTGTCTTTATCTTTTACATATGGACTTGTTTGGTCCAATGTAAGTTCATAGCTTGGGAGGCAAGTCCTATACGCTAGTGATAGTTGATGATCATTCTCGGTTTACATGGGTGTTCTTCTTAAAACAAAAGTCATATACGTTTGACATCTTCACTAGCTTTGTCAAGCAAGTTCAGAACGAATTTAACTGCTCAGTGGTCAAAATCAGAAGTGACCATGGAACAAAATTCAAATCTGGTGCTATGACAGAGTTTTGTGAAGAACAAGGTATCTTTCATGAGTTTTCCTCCCCGCGCACTCCTCAGCAAAATGGAGTTGCGGAGAGGAGAAATAGAACTCTCATTGAAGCCTGCACGACAATGTTGAAAGACGCTTCTCTCCCAGAATACTTCTGGGCAGAGGCGGTCAATACAGCTTATCATGTACAAAACCGAGCATTGATCAACAAGCATCATCGTAAGACGCCTTACGAGCTACTGAAAGGCAGGAAACCAACCATGTCCTACTTGAGGATCTTTGGTTGCAGATGCTATGTAATGAATAATGGGAAGTACCCGCGTACTAAATTTGGTGAAAAATGCTTCGAAGGCATATTCATGGGCTATAGTTCCCACAGTCGGGCATATAGGGTCTTCAATAAGAAAACCCTAGTGGTAGAAGAATCAATAAATGTTGTATTTGATGAAGGAAGTTTGCTTAATAGCAATCCTTCCAGTGGTATTCTTGAAGATGCAGGTGCACGACTTGAACAGCTGGATCTCGATGAGACCGCTAAAGATGAAACTCCTAAGTATGTCAAAGTTTCCACCTCCACGTCATTTGGGAATGTTGAAGATCAAAATGGAACAAATCTCTTAGAAGAAGGAGAAGCCCAAGAAGTAGTCGAAGCTCCAGACGCCAGACTTCTAGAGCTCCGGCATGTGAGGGATCATCCTAGAGATCAGATCATCGGAGATCCTCGTGTCGGTGTCAGCACTCGAAGAGGTACTATGAACGAAGTTTTGCATCTTAGCTTCCTGTCACAGGTTGAGCCAAAGAAGTTCGACGAGGCAAACAAAGACGCGGCATGGATTTTGGCCATGCAAGATGAACTACATCAATTCGAACGATGCAACGTTTGGACGCTGGTTCCCAGACCACTCAAGCAGAATGTGATTGGCACCAAGTGGAGTTTCAGAAACAAACTGGATGAACATGGTGGCATCGTAAAGAACAAGGCCAGGCTGGTGGCTCAAGGTTACAGACAGGAGGAGGGGATTGACTTCGACCAGACCTTCGCACCAGTAGCAAGGCTCGAGGCAATCAGACTGTTCCTGGCGTATGCTTCGCACAAAGGATTCACAGTCTATCAAATGGATGTGAAATCGGCTTTCTTGAACGGAGACCTGAAGGAGAAAGTATACGTCGCTCAACCACCAGGTTTTGTCAATCCTACTTATCCCAATCATGTATACTTCCTTAATAAAGCTCTATATGGTTTAAAACAAGCTCCGCGAGCTTGGTATGAGACTTTATCTAGTTTTCTTCTTGAGAACAAGTTCTCTAGAGGTAAAATAGATAAAACATTGTTTCTCAGGGAAGTCAAAGGCAAGATTTTGCTGGTGCAAATCTATGTCGATGACATAATCTTCGGCTCAACGGACAACAATCTTTGCAAAAAGTTTTCCAAACTTATGCAAGGAAAGTTTGAAATGAGCAGTATGGGAGAGCTGAAGTATTTCTTGGGAATTCAAGTGAAACAGTCTGAGGATGGAATCTTCATCTCTTAGACGAAGTTCACAAATGAAATCCTCAAGAAATTCGGCATGGAGAGTGCAACCTCTATGAGGACTCCAATGGGATCCACTATGTCTCTGGATAAGGATGAGAAAGGTAAACCTTTCGATGAAACCAAATACAGAAGCATCATTGGATCCCTGCTCTACCTTACTGCCAGTAGACCGGATATTATGTTCTCCACATGTGTCTGTGCCAGATATCAGGTGAACACTAAGGAATCTCACTATGTCGCTGCAAAGCGAATTCTAAGATACCTTAAAGGTACTCCCAATCTTGGCTTGTGGTACCCGAGAAACAATGATGTCGAGCTAATAGGTTTTTCAGATGCTGATTTTGCAAGGAGTAGGGATGACAGGAAAAGCACCTCCGGGACGTGTCAATTCCTCGGCAGGAGGCTTATCTCATGGAACAGCAAGAAACAGAATTGTGTTGCAACCTCCACAGCAGAGTCTGAGTACATCTCGGCAGGCAGCTGTTGCGCACAACTCCTATGGATCAGAAACCAGTTAGCCGACTATGACCTTCAGTTCAAGGAAATACCAATGTACTGCGACTCCTCCAGTGCAATTGCAATTGCCAACAATCCGGTATCGCACAGCAGAACGAAGCATATTGAAGTGCGCTACCACTTCATTCGGGATCACGTGGAGAACAAGGACATCTCTCTCTGTTATGTCCCCACGGACAAGCAGATTGCAGATATATTCACAAAGCCCTTAGACGAAGTCAAGTTCAGTCTTTTCAAAACTGAATTGGGAATGCTAAACTATGAGGAATGAAGACTACAGAAGCTCCAGGCTCGTGCAAGATCTGAGGGGGAGCAAGAAACTCAAGTGTGAGCACAGATGCAAGAACTGAGGGGGAGCAAGGGGTCAAATGCAACAGACCCAGATTTACAGAAGCCGAAAAGGGGGAGATTACCCTCTCGGCTAAGGCTAAGGTGGCTCCAAAGTTTGCTCTCAAGAAACCGGTACGGGTAATGCATATCTCTCTCAACTCAATTTCAAGGTTTTGATTTTCATTCCCATACGCTTTATTCACCTTAGCTTGTAGGGTTTAGGCTTCTTCAAATAGGGGGAGATTGTTGGGTATTATATCCACAACGTACCTGATTTGAAGAAGCCCCTGAACAAGCTAAGGTAAATAGGCAATGTTTTTGACAAAATATTTCAAGTTGTGCTTGCAGTTATTCCACGCTAAGTGCACACCAATGTCAGGGTGCAGTAGGTCAATATACACAGGTCTGCACGACGTAATCCCTCATTGAGCAGATCAGTGTGTTGGCCTACGTGTACTCTCTCTATTGGAGTGCACTTACCTTCAAGTACAGAGCTGTGATCTTGCAAAAGCAGACAAGGAGCAAGGATGGGTCAAGGAGCACATCATGGGTGGAAAGACGTAATCCCTCGTTGAGCAGATCAGTGGATGATTCTCGCCAACTCGATCCAGCTACTTCAAAGCGCACAAATTCTGATGCCAAGTAAGAATCGTCGAGAATCACCAAGTGATTCTCGCCGATTCGGCGAGAATCACTAGTGATTCTCGCCGAATCACCGAGAATCACTGGCTGAATCTCGCCGTCTCGACCCGACTAAATCAGTGCGTGCAACCAAGTCAAATTCGACGAGAATCATCTTTGATTCTCGCCGAATCGTCGAGAATCACCTTTGATTCTCGACGACTCGACGAGATTCACTTTCGATTCTCACCGATTTTGACTCGGGCGATTTTCTGGAACTCCCTGAACCGGATTCTGCCGCTGACAATGTTCTGGACCGGGATTTAGGGTTTCTACTTGTGGGACCCACAACGGTCATATTGAAGTTGTCTACAGTATATATACATGTATTTTTTGTACAGTAAAAATATACAGAAAGAAGCCGAGCCGATCTTGACCTAAAATCGCGAGTTCCGCTCCGCCGCTGCCGTCGTCGCTCGAGCAAGTTGGTCGCCGCTTTTGATCGAGATTTCTTCCTGATCTTCCGGCGACAGAAGCTTAGCCAAGCTTAGAGTCTCACGCGTCTATCCAGAGATCCCTTGTCTCTCGATTTGTTGATCGGGAAAAACTTCCCCGTCCGAATCGATCGAGACGACCGATCCTCGTGTGACCGTTGGTATACCTAGATAGCTTCGCTACGAAGTTTGGATCTCCAAAGTACAGCAGTCGCACATCGTCGTCGCCGCCGAACCCGTGAACCTTGCCGCCGCCCATCTTGCCGCCGTCGGTTCCGGGGAGATCCTCTCCAAGAGAGATCTAGGGTTGTGGACTCTTTGTGGACTTCAAGAACACGTCGTCAATAAAGAGGGACACCTTAGTCTCCAAACGTAGTTTGTATCTCTTGTACATTCTAGCTTTACTTTTGTTGTAAAGGAACGGTTGTTCCGAGTTGTAAGGGTTGGGTGCAACCCGTGTAGTGGGAGTGTTGACTCCTACGTGTGGAAGGGTTCCTTCCGATAGTGCAAGGATTGGATTTCAATCCTGTTGGTGAAGAGACCGAGTCGTCCCTTGTAGGGAGATAGGTCGAAGGGGGAAAGTGGATGTACCCAAATCGGGGAACCACTATAAATAACTTGTGTATTCTGTGTGCTGTGCTGTTTATTTTTATTGTGCAGGTACAATTTTAAATTCCGCAAAAACGCTGCACGTCACCTATTCCCCCCCCCCATAGGTGAAGATAGTTGACATTAGGTAGACTTTCAGTGTTCGATGCGCGCGGATAGGATCTGCGATGTTAAGATTCGTATTGGGAATCAGGAGTTCGATCTGCAGGCGTCTTTACTTCCGTTGGTGGAGTTCGACGTTATATTTGGCATGGACTGGCTCTCGGAGCAGCAGACCTATATTGACTGCGGTCGTAAGGAAGTCAAGCTGGGAGCAAGTCGTGAAACGACTTTTGCGGGCTTAAAGGGGTCGAGCAAGACATTGATGTCTGCTCTTCAGGTGGTGAAGGCAGTTCATGCCGGTGCAGAACTGTTCTTTACACTAGTGGAGGTTGCAAAGCCGAAGCCCACGTTGGATTGTATCTCAGTGGTATCGGAATACCCTGATGTGTTCCCCGCAGATCTTCCTGGAGCCCCGCCTCAACGGGAGATAGATTTCACAATTGAGCTAGTGCTATGTGCAAAGCCTGTGTTACGATCTCCTTATCGGCTAGCGCCTAAGGAAATGACGGAGCTGAAAGTTCAACTGCAAGAGTTGTTGGAGCAAGGGTATGTGTGCCCGAGTTCTTCGCCTTGGAGCGCACTGGTCCTCTTTGTTAAGAAGAAGGACGGAAGCTTGAGGTTATGTATTGATTATCGGGAGCTCAACAAGTTGACGGAGAAGAACAAGTACCCGATCCCCCGGATTGATGATCTTTTTGATCAGTTAGTCGGGTCGACGGTGTACTCGAAGTTGGATCTCAAGGCTGGGTACTATCAACTACGAATAAGGGAGAGTGATATCCCAAAGATAGCGTTTAGTATGAGATACGAGCATTATGAGTTTACGGTCATGCCGTTTGGGCTGACTAATGTGCCGTCAGTGTTCATGGATTTGATGAACAAGACTTTCAGGGAGTACTTGGACCATTTTGTGATCGTCTTCATCGACGATATTTTGGTGTACTCGCGAAGTGAGAAAGATCACTTCAAGCATCTTCATTCGGTTCTGGAGATGCTAAGGAGAAATCAGTTGTATGCCAAGTTCTCGAAGTGCGAGTTTTGGCTATCCTCAGTGGCGTTCCTCGGTCATATAGTGAGTGGAGAGGGTATTGCTGTGGATCCGGCGAAGATTGTTGCGATACGGGAGTGGCCTGAGCTTGCTACGGTAGCGGAAGTCCGGAGCTTTCTGGGGCTTGCCGGCTATTATAGGCGCTTTGTAGAGAACTTCTCGCGGATAGCGTTACCTCTCACTACTTTGATGAGGAAGGAACAGAAGTTCGTTTAGACGCCAGAGTGCGAGCGAGCATTTGAGGAATTGAAGTGTCGGTTGACCACGGCGCCTGTGCTGAGTTCGCCATGTGGGACTGAAGTCTATGAGATTTATAGTGATGCTTCGGGCAGCGGCTTGGGTTGCGTGCTACTGTAACACAGAAGTGTAATAACTTATGGCTCGAGACAACTAAAAGTGCATAAAAGGAATTATCCGGTCCATGACTTGGAGTTAGCGGCCGTGATTTTTGCCTTAAAGCTGTGGAGACACTATTTGTACGGTGTGAAGATTGATATCTACACCGATCACAAGAGCCTGAAGTATCTGATTGATCGGAAGGATCTGAATATGTGGCAGCATAGATGGATGGAGTTCCTGGGGGACTATACATTCAAGATCCACTACGTGCCTGGTAAGGGTAATGCGGTTGCGGACGCGTTGAGTCGCCGAGCCCCAGCTGAAGCCAATTGGCTATCGGTGCATGATGAGCGGTTGGTGCGGGAGTTGGAGGCGTTGGAGATTGTTTGTGTGGATAGGCAATCAAGTGCTGAAGCAGTTCTGAATTGGACTGAAGTCCAATATGACCTGGCTGATCGGATTCGGCAGGCTTTGGATATGGATGTTCATATGAAGCAGTTCATGGTAGAGGCTCTGGATGGGTCAAATTCTCAATTCGTTGTGGAGGACAGATTGCTTTGGAAAGACGGTCGTCTGTGCGTCCCAAGTGTGGGTAATTTGCGGGTGGAATTGTTGTACGAGGCGCACCATACCAAGTACTCAATTCACCCGGGGAGCACGAAGATGTACCGCGATGTGAAGAAACTATTTTGGTGGCCGGGTTTGAAGAAGGATGTGGCGCTCTACGTAGCGAAGTGCCAAACTTGCGCCTTGGTGAAGGCGGAGTGCCAAAATCCGGGAGGATTTCTTAAGTCCTTGCCTATTCCGGAGTGGAAATTCGACGACATCTCTATGGACTTTGTGCACGGTTTGCCAAGGTCGCAAAATGGGAACGACGTCATTTGGGTAGTTCTTGATCGGTTAACGAAGGTGTCACATTTTATTCTGCATAGGAAGGATGATCCGGTGGAGAAGTTGGCAAAACTGTATGTGGATAACATAGTACGGCTTCATGGTGTGCCCCGCAGCATCGTGAGTGACCGAGATGGGCGGTTCACGTCCAATGATTGGAGGCTTGTATAGCAAATGTTGGGGACAAAGTTGAAATTCAGCACAGCCTTCCATCCGCAAATGGATGGGCAGACCGAGAGGGTCAATAGAACTATGGAAGACATGCTTCGCATGTGTGTCTTTGATTTTGGAAAGCAATGGGAAGACCACCTTTATTTGGTGGAGTTCGCATACAACAACAGCTACCAAGCGAATTTTCAAATGGCGCCCTTCGAGGCCATATATGGTAGAAAATATCGCACGCCGTTGTCTTGGTTAGAAACGGGTGAGTCAAAGTTGTATAAGCGATTAGAAGTGCAAGATGCTACTTCTTTGGTGAGAACCATTCGGGAGAGGTTGCTTATCGCTCAGGACCGGCAAGCGAAGTACTATAATGCCAAGCACAGGAACCTGGAGTTCGCTGTGGGCGACTATGTGTACTTAAAGATCAAGTCGTTCAAGGGTGTCTCGTGGGTGCGACGATTGAAAAAGCTAAGCCCGAGGTACCTTGGACTGTTTGAGGTTTTGGAGCGAGTTGGTGAAGCGGCCTATCGGTTGAAGCTTTCAGTGGATATTAGTGGTTTACATGATATATTCCATATTTCGGTGCTTCGGAAGGCGGTGCAAGAGCCTACGCAAGTCATCGCGATTGATCAAGTGCCGGTGGATAGTGGGCTGACGACAAAAGTCAAGCCCGTACGGATTGAGGACTCGGAGGTCAAGCGGCTACGCAATAAAGAGATCAGGATGGTCAAGGTCCGGTGGGACAATTGCGGTCGTGAGGAGCTCTCTTGGGAGCGAGAGCAGACTATGCTTGATGAGAATCCGGAGTTGTTTCGCTCAGGTACAAATTTTGGTTTTGTACATGTCTTTCCTTTATATCATTTCGTGGATGAAATTCTTTTAAGAGGGGGAGAGTTATAACGTCCCGAAACTCAAAAGAGCGACGGGGGATGTTTTGGGCCAGTTTTGGGTTCTGGCTGCAGGCACACGGCCTGGGACACGAGCGTGTCCCAGGGCATGTCAAGCTTGTGTCGACACTCAGCCGGCGAAGTCGACACTTTGTTCTCGACATTGTGTCGAGACTGGGCACACGGCCTGCGACACGGGTGTGTCGCAGGGCCTGTCGACCCGTGTCGACACTCAGGCCGCGAAGTCGACACTCTGCACTCGACGAAGTGTCGAGACATGGCACACGGCCTGCGACACGGGCGTGTCGCAGGGCATGTCGACCCGTGTTGACACTCGTCCCGGGGAGTCGACGAATTTCGCTCGACGATGTGTCGAGACAAGGCACACGGCCTAGGACACGGGCGTGTCCAAGGCTGTGTCGTCAAGTCGACGATCTTCGCTCGATGAAGTGTCGAGTGTTGAGACCGTGTATACGGCCTGGAGCCCAGGGGTGTTGAGGTAGACACGGGCAATGACACGGGCATGTCCTAGAACCCGTGTAGTGCTCGGGTTGTTTTCGGGTTAAATCGATGGGGGTACACGGCCGGCCACACGGCCGTGTCAGTTGGAATACGGGCGTGTCAGGTCGAACACGGGCGTGTTCGATGCCCGTGTGTTGTTCCAGGCGCGTCGATTTTGACGGCGAATGAGGCACACGGCCCTGGACACGGGCGTGTGCCAGGCCGTGTGCGGTCCAGTTTGGACATTTCAGTCCCGAATCAAAGCCGTTCATTTCTTTAATTGATGATCCAACGGCTGGGGGTTGTTCCTGATGGGATATACCCAGGATTGGGCCTTAGAAACCCTCACTTTTCATGAGTTGTTATCTTTCTAAAGCTTAGAGATAGAGGAGAGCCAAGGAAGGAAGAAGGAGCTAGATCCGGCCATTGAAGGAGCTTCGAAGCTCCAAATCGCGAGCCGACTCCGGATCCGCGGAGGCAAAGCTAGTGCGGTGCTTTTCATCCACTTACTTTTCCATGGCGCCAAAGAAGAACGCAAGGGTAACGATTCTCTTCTTAAGCATGAGTAGCTCTCCTTCTTTGCATAGGAAGCCCGCTCTCGCGAGTTTGCGGTAAGTTGGAGGCGTTCCTTCGGGTAGATATGTGAAGTCCCCGTTGTTTAGAGTCCGTAAGCAAGAACGGACATAAGCATGATGTGTGAAGCCTATCCGGACATGTTGGTCTGGATAGGTGATGTTGCATTGCATAATGCCGGAGAAGACTCCGTGCTATTGGTTGTTTTTCGGGTTTTCAACACGGTAGATTGCAACAGGGAGCCTTGGGGATTAACCCAAAGGTGCACCCGGAAAACTGGGCGGATGCGTGATCTTGCCAACTTGGTGGCCTGAGAGCCAACTTGAACATAACCGGGTTATGTGAATTGTGATGAAAATGGGACTCGGGAGAAGTTTGACCCGCGCAAATGGCTTAAATTGTCGTTGCGATGTGAGCACGGGTTAGATGGAATCATACCCGTTCTATGTCATTCGGTCAAAGAGACCTAAGGGTACGTGACACTTGCTGTTGGCATAGATTAGGGTCTTCGGCGGTCTATGGCTTAAATTGTCGTGACCCAGGCCAAGAAGACAAAATGCTCAGAGGTTTGGCCGTCAAAGTGGCGGTGGTGAGTCCAGAATGTCTATGGCTTTAATTGACGTGATATCGACCGGTTCACCGAGAATATGCCCTGAGAGCACGGGGCGTGTGGCCGTGCGAGCCAACGTCTGTGATGGAATGAATATTGTTATATATTGCTCGCTTGTGCTAATGAAATGCAGGGAAGGTGCATCGTCGCCCCGAGTTGGGGGCGAGATCGTTATAATTTGTTCAGCATTGCTGACCGTTGCCTTGTTTTGCCACCGTGCGGTGGTTTGTTGCTTGCAGGTATTGCTGGACCAAGCGGTCAATAGCGGGCTAACGCCCAAGTTGCGAAGCCGGCCCTCGAAGGCCTAATTGGAGTGTTTACTCTTTTATTCATGTATGACCGGCCTGCGTGCCGTGGTTTGTAAATCATGTAATATCAAGTGAACAATTTTGTAAGGCCTTAAGGCCTGTACTTGTGTATGTATAACATTCCTTTTTGGTATTAGTGGACATTCATGATTTAGTGCTGTGTTCTTTATTGCAACTTATTAATCTGCTTCCGCTAGAATGCTCTTTGTAGGACGTTATGATTGGTTGGATGGTTTCCATGAGTAACCGCCCGGTCTGTCTGTGGTATATGGCGTCGGGCCCCGGCCGGACCTACTGCTATATGCTATGCGACGGATAGGGGGTGTTACATCACTTTTCTAGCATTTTTATAAAATCATAAGAATGGAAATTTAGTTGTTTTAATTTTTCATGCACTTTGATTTTCATTTAAAATTTTTGTCCGTTTAATTTTTCCGACTTCTTTTTATGCATTTCTACCGCATTCTAGCGGTTGAAATGTATTCGTTTTAATTTTTCGAGCACTTTCATTTTTGCATTTATTTGCAAACTTTTTCGCTCGTTTAATTTTTCTTTTCACTTTTTACGCATTTCTACCGCATTCTAGCGGTAGAAATGCAGTCGTTTTTATTTTTAGGTAACTTAGTTTTTTTCATTTTTGTACGTGTGCGCATTTATTTCCGCCTACTCATTAAGAGTTAAATGCCGCTTCGCTTTATTTCAATTCAGTAGAGTGTGTGGAGTGTGTTTCATTTCCTGTCGTGTGCGTGTGTTTTCATTTATGTAGAGAGTGTGTGTGCGTATTTAATTTCATGTCGAGAGAGTGTGTGCGTGAGTTTTACTTTCTGTAGAGTGCGTGCGTGTGAGCATTTATTTAGTCCTACTCGTTTGAGTAGGACCCGCTTTCTTTCTCCCGCCCACGCATTTGTGCCGGGACTCGCAATTTACAGCTTTCTTCAGTCCTACTCGTTTGAGTAGGACTTGCAATTTTCTGCTTTCCTTTACAGCTTTCTTTTATCGCTTCCATTTACTGCTTTCCTTTTCTGCTTTATTTTCTGCTTTCCTCGCAAGCCGTCCCCATTCCGATGAGTGGCTAACTGTTCTTAGCCCTCAATATCGAAGAGCATTGAGACAAATAAAATAGCTTTAAATAATTAAAGGTCTCATTTTTCTAATTAATTAAAGTACTTATGGTTTGACCGAGGTTAACGACGCGTAGGACCACATATCGATGTGTGGGCGCTATTTCTGTTTTCCATACACTAGCCGAGAGGCCGTGCGTATGGACAGATCACCCCTTGGCAAAGAGAGTTCCGCACAAACCCTCGAGAGAGGAGGCACGCCAACTCTACCGGATTGGGTTCCCCACCCAATAGCGGGGTTCTTAGCGTAATGCGGGCATTAAGAGGAATCTTTCGTCGGACTAACGTTCGGTCGAATAGTCTTAGCGTTCAGGTGAGCGATAGTCCTAGAGATAAGTGAGCTTATTCTAGTGGAACCTCCACGGCCAAGTCTCCACATTAATTAATTAGAAATTTAGGATCTCTTTTTATTTAAAGTATATTTTAGTTCTAATCGATTCGATGCCGTTGCGTTAAGATTTTCATCGGCTCCACCTTCTTGCTTTCTTTTTATGCTTTCATTTTATGTTTTCTACCTTTTTTATTATATATAAAATATCCCGACAAAGTAATTATCGGTAAATAATAGTCCCCTCCAGGTAAGAGTAGAAATAATCGAACCGACCCCGAGAACAATACGACCTCGATATTCCACCCGAAATATCCTGTACTACTCACGATAGGTGCACTTGCCTCCTTTCGTTAAAACTCGCTTTCACTATTTTATATCCAAAAAAATAAATACGCGGGCCCCGTTTTCTAAATAAAATCCAATTCGCTTTTCTAATTAAATAAAACCGCCGGGTCACCGCGTGAGCCATAATCTTTTTTGAGTTTTAACACGCAACCACCTGTCACCACATCCGCTTGCTTAATAGCCTCCCGTTGGCCAAGATTATAAACTCTCGGTTGAGCCAGAGCATAATGAGATGCGGTTGACTCCACCACATTGCCCTTCTTTTCATATGTTGCTCTCGGCTTCCTTTCGGACTTGGGACGTCAGCTCCAGCAATCACGAGCAAAGTGCCCCGGGTTTCTACAAGTAAAACATGCACCCGGGGTTCGAACTGTAGTCTCCCCAGAAGCACCAGAAGAGGGGGCTGGACCCGAGGTCCTAGCCTTCTTAGAGAACCTACGGTACCCAGACTTTGAGGTAGTCAACACCTTGAACTCAGTCTTCTTATCACCAGAGCTTTTCTTTGCTTGTACATTCTTCAAGTCCTTCTCCAAAGACCGGGCCTTATTGACTAGGGTCAAGAAGCCCTGCGTCATCGGCCCCGAGAGCAGTAGCCTTAAGTCATCTCTTAAACCTTCATAGAAACGGTTGGTTTTACGCTCCTCGTCCACGAACGTAGAGCTAGCATACCGACCCAACCGAGTAAACTCGTGGAGATACTCATCCACACTACTCTCTCCTTGCACCAACCTTTGGAACTCATTCTCCAAAGCTATCCTCTGTGCCGAAGGGAGGTACCTTGCTAAGAATAGTCTCGAGAACTCCTCCATCGAGACGTCCGTTAGTTGCCTTCCTCTCAAGAGTTGCTGCTCTAGACCTTCCCACCACAGCCTCGCATCCCCGTCCAACAGGAATGTAGTTATAGTGGTCATCTGCCACTCCTCAGTTTCAGTAGCTGTCAGGACTATCTTCACTCGGGAGAGCCAGTATTCAGCTTGCGATGGGGTTCCCAACCCCGAGAACACAGGAGTATTAAAGCTTATAACGTGCTTGAGCTGCCTTTTAGTTGCTCGCCTCGGCACCAAAGGCTCCACCACTACCTTCTAAACTATTCTCAGTTCATCCCTTTACAGTGGTACCTGCTCCATCGTAGGAGTGGGCTGCTGCATTTGCCTTACAGGCTGCGCATTGATCATGACAAACACTGATTCAACAACCAATCGTATGGTTTTAGCCGATGGTGGTGTTGCAGGAGCATCGTTTGGTGCACTACTAGCCTTAGAAACTCGGCGTTCTGACGGCCCAGCACCGCTTCTGGTCACCTATAGTTATACAAAACACTGTTAAGCAACCATAAAAACTTGCAAAAAGTAATTATAAGAACACGCAGGTTCCTCAAACACGTGTATTTTCATTCCTAAGTGGACATTCATGTGTTCTTTTGATGTTATAACGATGACGCACACACATGTGCTCACCACCCCTTAAAAAGAATTCGCCCACAAATTCATTTAAGCCGGACCGAAACCAGCAGTCTGATACCAAATTGTAACACCCCCTATCCGTCGCATAACATATAGCAGTAGGTCCGGTTGGGGCCCGACGCCATATACCACAGACAGATAGGGTGGTTAATCAATGGAGTACCATCCAACAAATAACCAACGTCCTACACAGAGTCATTCTAGCGGAAGCAATTATAAAAAGTTGCAAATAAAAGAACCCAGCCATAAGCATGAATGTCCACTACAAAACCCAATATGAATGAAGTACAATACATAAGTACAATGGCCTTAAGGCCTTACATATGTTTACTTAAGTAGAATGTATCTTCCATACCACGACACGCAGGCCGGTCACACATGAATAAACAAGTAAACATTCAAAACTTGGCCTTTGAGGGCTGGCTCAGCAACTTGGGCTTTAGCCCGCTATTTACCGTTCGGCTCCGCAGCACATGCAAGCAAAAATCCACCACACGGTTGAAAACAAAAGCAACGGTCAGCTATGCTGACCAAATTATAATGAGCCCGCCCCCAAACAGGTCAACATCACGTCAATTCAAGCCATAGACATCTCGGTCTCACCACCGCCACTAGGACGACCAATCTTACGAGCATTTTGTATTTCCGGCATTGGTTACATCATTTTAAGCCATAGACCTCCTAAGAACCTCCATATATGCCAACGGCTCCTACCGAACGACATAGAGCAGGTACGGTTCCACCTAACCCGTTGCTCGCATCGTAACGACAATTTAAGCCATATGCGCGGGTCAAAATTTCCCGAGTCTCAATCCGATACACACTTTACATAACCCAGTTATGTACAAGTTGGCTCCCATACCACCATGTTGACAGAATCATGCATCTGCCCAGTTTTCTGGGTGCGCCTTAGAGTTAATCCCCAAGGCTCCCTGTTGCAATCTACCGCGTAAAAAACCCGAAAAACAAACATCCGGATGGAGTCTTCTCCGGCCTCTTATGCAATGCAACATCACCGATCCAGACCAACTTGTACGGGTAGGCTTGATGTTGGGTATTGTATCCACAATTACCTGGATTTGAGGAAGCCACCTGTCAAGCTAAGATGAATTCACAATGTATTTGATAAAATATTTCAAGTTGTGCTTGCAGTTATTCCACGCTAAGTGCACACCAATGTCAGGGTGCAGTAGGTCAATATACACGGGTCTGCACGACGTAATCCCTCGTTGAGCAGATCAGTGTGTTGGCCTACGTGTACTCTCTCTATTGGAGTGCACTTACTTTCAAGTACAGGGCTGTGTTTATGCAAGAGCAGACAAGGAGCAAGGATGAGTCAAAGAGCACCTCAGAGGCGTAAGACGAAAAATCATCTAAGTAAGAATCGATGAGAATCACCAAGTGATTCTCGCCGATTCGGCGAGAATAACTAGTGATTCTCGCCGAATCGTCGAGAATCACTGGCTGATTCTCGCCGGCTAAATCAGAGTGCAATCAAGTCAAATTCGATGAGAATCACTTGGTGATTCTCGACGAATCGTCGAGAATCACTTTGTGATTCTCGCCGAATCGTCGAGAATCACCCTTGATTCTCGACGATTCGACGAGAATCACAGGTGATTCTCGCCGATTTTGACTTGGGCGATTTTCTGGAACTCCCTGAACCGGACTCTGCCGCTGGCACTATGTTGAACCGGATTTAGGGTTTCTTCTTGTGGGACCCACAACGGTCATTAAGGTGTTTACTTGTGTATATATATACAGGTATTTTTGAATAGTAAAGACAGACAGAAAGAAGCTGAGCGACGATCTTGACCTAAAATCGCGAAACTGCTCCGCCGCCGCCGTCGCCGCTCAAGCTAGTCGATCGCCGGTCTTGATCGAGGTTTCTTCCTGATCTTCCGGCGACAGAAGCCTAGCCAAGCTTAGAGTCTCACACGTCTAACCAGAGATCTCTTGTCTCTTGATTTGTTGATCGGGAAAATCTTCCCCGTCCGAATCGATCGAGACGACTGATCCTAGTGTGACCGTTGGTAGACCTAGCGAGCTTCGCTACGAAGTTTGGATCTCCAAAGTACAGCAGCCGCACATCGTTGTCGCCGCCGATCCCGTGAACCTAGCCGCCGCCCATCTTGCTGCCGCCGGTTCCGGGGAGATTCTCTCCAAGAGAGATCTAGGGTTGTGGACTCTTCGTGGACTTCAAAAATACGTCGTCAACAAAGAGGGACACCTTAGTCTCCAAACGTAGTTTGTATCTCTTGTACATTCTAGTTTTACTTTTATTGTAAAGGAACGTTGGTTCCTATTTGTAAGGGTTGGATGCAACCCGTGTTGTGGGAGTGTTGACTCCTACGTGTGGAAGGGTTCCTTCCGATAGTGCAAGGATTGGATTTCAATCCTGTTGGTGAAGAGACCGAGTCGTCCCTTGTTGGGAGATAGGTCGAAGGGGGAAAGTGGATGTACCCAAATCGGGGAACCACTATAAATAGCTTGTGTACTCTTTTGTGCTGTGTTGTTTTATTTTCATGTGCAGGTACAATTTAAATTCCGCAAAAACACTGCACGTCACCTATTCCCCCCCATAGGTGAAGATAGTTGACACTAGGTGGACTTTCAAGTGGTATTAGAGGGAGGTTACTCATCAAAAAGGTTTACACCTTGAGTAGAATCCTGCCACCAGTGTCAGAAGCATGGAGCTGGATCATGAGATATCGCCACTAAGACTTCCCACATGCACAAAGGAGTATTATCCCGTCTGGAGAATGAGAGTGTCGTATCACTTGGAGGCTATCGATCCTCGAGCATCTTTCATCCTGAAAGAGGGTCCTTTTATTCCTATGAAGACCTCCGGCTCTGGAAAGAATATCCAAGTGCCCAAGTGCATTGCTGAGATGTCGGAGACGGAACTTTCATTATTTAATCTGGACAAGAGGATTCTTCAGATTATCATGGATATCTGGTCTGGACCTTCTTGCTCTAGATTGGAAAAATGTGAGACGGCCAAATCTATGTGGGGGTCCTCGCCTCTGAAGATGAAGGCAAGAATCAATCAGACAGCATCAGAGCTCCAGTGTCCGTGTCAGAGACTGAAGAGGCCAGTGAGGAAAGCAGCTTTGATGAGGATGACACAACGGTCACTGGCTCTAATGACAATAACACTGAAGAGCAGGTAACGTTTTCATCCTGCCCCTTTTCTCTTGAAGTTTCTGAAGATAGGAACTGTGTCCCTTCAGAAAATTCTGATTCCCTGAAGAGAGCCCTTCAGAAATGCAACCTGCTTGTTGAAGAACAAGCTCAGGAGATTGCACGACTGAAGATCTTGTTGGTTCTCCAATTGGCATCCAACAAGGTCAAGGACTCTAAAATCTCTGATCTAGAGAGTAGTCTAGAGATTGAGAAAAGGATAGTATCAAACTTTTCCAAGGTTGATGCTATGAAGAGAAAGGAAGAAAACGAGTGGATCTCCCGAATTATCAATTCGTGGAGAAATGGGGAAACAGTATTCCGACCCCCCACTCCAAGCAGGAAGGGTATTCATCATGCCTTCAGGTATGACCACAGGAATAATCGTGGTCACTGCAAGGGTGATCTGTCCTCATGTGGAGACACCCATAGTGCAAGGACTGTCATGGCCACCCATGAGAGAATACCTAAGGCTCATTCTGAGCCCTTTGTATTCTCGGCCACTGCCCCTACTCGACATGAATCGGCTGGTATCAGCTCTCAGAACTCTTCTCTCCACCCAAGGACACAGGAAAGGGGGGTTAGAAGTCATGCTGTAAGTTCTCATGGGGCCTCAGGAAGGGGGCTGTCTGAAAGGAAGGCACCACCTACCAGACCTCGTGACGCTCGCTGCATGCATTCATTCCACCCTTCCACGTGTCACGGTGGAAGAGGTAGTTCTGGGAGCAGATCCAGATCTATCCCGTTTGGACCTAGGATCATGACTACCTCTGTCACTAGATCAGGTCAGAAACGGAGATACAACATTCACGAGTGTTGGTGCTGTGGCAAGGTGGGACACTTTGCCATAGACTGTTGGCACAACCCCTCTGTGTCAAGGGCAAGGGCCTATCCACATCTCCAGGGCAGAGGTAGTCTTTCTGTCAGGATTTCTGAAGGAAGGCAGTCGAGTGTTTATGCTAACAAGAACCTAGGACCCAATATGTATTGGGTTCCTAAGGTAAAGTAACTCTCTTTTGCAGGGTAGTCTAGGTTACCGTAAATATAATGGGAACTAGACAGTAGATGTTTCAAGACTGAATTGGAACATGCATCTGGAATAACAGCAGTGATATCTATATGGGCATACTCACATCGAGCACCTGGTATGCTTTAGTCAGAGAGGCTAAATGCTAATTCTCATAATCCCAGGTATTTCTCATCAGCTCCGAGACTTGAGTCATTTTCTATCGACATTTACATATATATATATATCTTTATATACATATATATATACATATATGTGTGCACATCTAAGGATAGGTTAACACGGTGAATATAAACCTTAGATACATCATTAAAGAGTTATCAGTAATTCCACTGGTAGATTCGAGAACTAACATCTACAGGCGTAAATTAGTTCACTGAAAACTAACGAAGATACGTCTTTGGAAATCTCGACAATGAAGATACGTCATTGGAAATCTTGCCATCAAGAAATGTATGGAAAAGCCCGGTTCAAACCCTAAATAGATTGGCTTTAAGAAGTATTTATATGTTTAGAAGATTTTTAAATTGACTTGATATCGGAAGACTTCGAAAATCCGGCATGTATCTTAACCCGTAGATTCCTGTTAAAGAATCCCTTCAATTTCGACTTAGACAAACGGAAACCCTTTAAAATTCCTTTTTAAACCCGTCGAAATCTTGCCAGTCTCCCGCCGACCCTTCATATTCCGCAGGAAATCTTTTTTAAAACTCGCCGATCACCTCTTTCGTCGACAACAGCAGGTCTCTCGCCGAATCGTGACGACTTCCGTCGACATCCCGCAGGAAGCTCACCGAAGGTCTCTCGCAGGAAGCTCACCGAAATTCTCTCGCCGATTCTTCCCCTTCCATCGACATCTCGCAAGATTCCCGCAACTCGTGAAGAACTCCGTCGATCTCGACGTGCAAGAATCCCACAACTCGTGAAGAATCCCGTCTATCTCGCCGATTGCCTTCCGTGGATCTCTCCTCTCTCGGGTGCACCTTCCGTGGATCTCTCCTCTCCCGATCTCGCCGATTCTTCCTTCCAGGGATTTCTCTGTGGTTTCGATCAATCACAGTCGCGGGGACCTACCGGGTGTCCATCGTCTTCATCGAACTAACTCACCGTCTACGCTTGTAGGTAACTCTATCCTCACCCTTACTTGGACTTTATCACTAGTGTCGCTTCCATTTTGACTTTTGATTAAGCGTAGAGTAGGGATTCTCTCCCTAGGTTTGCAATGGCTCCAAGGACAACCGCTGGACTGATCACTGGATGTGAGCTGGTTCGAACAGGGTTCTCACATGCCTCTAACGAATTCAGAAACATCATTATTATGCTAGAAGAGGCTGGACTCTCATTCGTGCTGGAGCACCCGTGTAAAATCTTGGACAAGGAAGTGCTGGAGTTCTTCGCTACCGCCAAACTCCGAAATGAAGACTCTCTCATTAAGAGCAAGGTTGCAGGGGCAACGATCAAGATGTCTGCAAACAAGCTAACTCAATACTTGCAGCTCTCTAGTTCAGAGCACGAGGACTATCTTGAGGAAGAAGACAAAACCAGGACTTTATTATTCTGTGGACTCGCTCGAGGAACTCGGTCGATAAAGCGAAAGGATATGAATGAAGAAGGAAAACTTCTGTCAGACATCATTGGGAAGGTACTCATATGCAAACCGGGTTCTCATGACCACATCTCTGTGGACATGTTCAAGATCCTGGTGGCAATTGTCTGCAGAAAAGGATTCAACTGGGGGGCATTGCTTTTTGAGAAGATAAAGGACACCCTCAGATCTCCTAGCTTTGGCCGAATCATCAGTCTGTATCTAAATCAGTTGAACGGAGATAAGTATGACATGAGTAAAGGTGTTCCTCTACATTACTTGAAGAAAATGGACTCGAGTGTTTTTGACAGATGGGAGAGGCGCATTGGGCAGGCTGCCGTGGTAGAACAACAGGAATTAGCTCCAGCCGAGGACGAAACTGTGGCTGATTCCTTAGTTATCCCCAGTGAAATTCCTGATGCTTTGACTGCAGGAATTGAGGGGGAGCCTCTACCCACTGATGCTAATATCGTATCTGACATCTCCCAGATAGCCAAAGATGCAGTGGCGGATATACAAGAAGAAAGTGAAGCTGTGCTGGAGAATGAGGAGGCTCTGAACCTGAACGATCTAGGAGCCGGAGGTGCTGTAGAGGAGACTGCTGACGAAGGGTTGGAAGATGATGCTGATGAGAATGATCTCATGGATGACGAAGGTGAGGAAGAAGGCAATGAGGGACAGGAAGTATTGGAGACTCAGGATATCACTGAAGTTCCATCTGACAAGCACGCTCCTGAGTTTGTCCCTGAGAACATTGGTGCAACAGTGGAGGGGGAGTCTGAGAAATCTACAGAGGCCGCAAGCATTCCCCCCTTAGAGACTGTGCTCGTGTCCAGTTCTACAGGTGCATCAGCTGAAGCGCAAGGCCAAGGAGTGCCTCTGGATCTTCCACTACGAGATGATCTAGCCAATCACACCGTGAATGTCATTCAGGGTCTAGTGGATGAGCTTAAAGCATCTTTTGAGAAAGCTCAAAATAAAATGTTGAAAAGAATTAAGAAATCAGAGAATCTCATGCTCAAGAACATGGTGGAGATCAATCACAAACTGGACGTGATGGAAAAGAAGTTTGAAGGTAAGTATACAGCGGTCGGCCAAGCTGTCACTCTTCTTATGGACGGATTGAAAAAGAACACCGATACTCTCGCCGTAGTGAATCAGAATGCTCATGTCGTAGCAAATAACATTCAAAAGTTTGATGGCAATATGGTAATTCTTAACACAAATCAACAAGCCTTGGTCACTTAATTCTCCAGGACTACAAAGCATATTGATGAGTCACTGCATTCCTATGCAAACTCCATTGCAGTCGAAGCCAAAAAGGGGGAGAAAGAATATATAGCTAAGATGGCTGATCTTCGGGAAGTCATGATCAAAAACTTTGAGCAGTCAAACAAATATGTTTATGACAGTTGCTGGTGGATGCTCCAACAAGCGTTAGGCGTTAATATCCCTGAAAATCCCCAGGGTGCTCCTGCTCCTGAAGATAATACTGTGGCTGATGAGGGCGCCAGTGTTGAAGAAGTTCCTGTAAGTGAAGCTGATGTTCATAGGGCTGCTAGGGCCTCCTCCAAGGCAAAACTGATGGCAATGTTTGATCAAGGAGCCCTAGCAAAAGCCAAGGACAAGAGAAAATCTCAAGAAGGGACATCAAAGGAAACACAAGCTGAAAAGAGAATCAGACTGAAGGAGGAGGAAGTAAGAAATGAAAAGTGGAGTCCAGTATCCAAGAGTATCATACTGAACACATTCTGGCTACAAGAAAAAGGCGAAATCAATCGAAACGATGTATACAGCCAGCATGAGTGGGAGCTGCACAAGACCTATGAAGCCAAACGTAACATCTTTTTCAGGACCAACACTGCGGTAGATAAAGCTCCTCCACCCAGATACTATCCAAAGCCTAAGGAGTATGTTGAAAGGCAAAGGAAGAAGTTTTTGGCTCAGAAACTCAAGGATGACTTAGCCAAAGAAAAATAGTCAGAAATTTATAGCTTGTCATTATCTCATAAGAACAAGTAACGTGTATTATTATTATATGAACAATCTTGAAATTATATATATATATATATATATATATATATATATATATATATATATATATATATATATGAATTTATGAGTGACTCAAGTTTTGGTCTATTTGCCTATACACTCTTGTGTTGCATCTCTAAATTCTGTATGTTGTATATATTATCTGGTTGGTGGTATTCATCTTAGCTAGTAGGATTTTGGCTTCGTCAAATAGGGGGAGATTGTTGGGTATTGTATCCACAATTACCTGGATTTGAGGAAGCCACCTGTCAAGCTAAGATGAATTCACAATGTATTTGATAAAATTTTTCAAGTTGTGCTTGCAATTATTCCACGCTAAGTGCACACCAATGTCAGGGTGCAGTAGGTCAATATACACGGGTCTGCACGACGTAATCCCTCGTTGAGCAGATCAGTATGTTGGCCTACGTGTACTCTCTCTATTGGAGTGCACTTACTTTCAAGTACAGGGCTGTGTTTATGCAAGAGCAGACAAGGAGCAAGGATGAGTCAAAGAGCACCTCAGAGGCGTAAGACGAAAAATCATCTAAGTAAGAATCGATGAGAATCACCAAGTGATTCTCGCCGATTCGGCGAGAATAACTAGTGATTCTCGCCGAATCGTCGAGAATCACTGGCTGATTCTCGCCGGCTAAATCAGAGTGCAATCAAGTCAAATTCGACGAGAATCACTTGATGATTCTCGACGAATCGTCGAGAATCACTTTGTGATTCTCGCCGAATCGTCGAGAATCACCCTTGATTCTCGACGATTCGACGAGAATCACAGGTGATTCTCGCCGATTTTGACTTGGGCGATTTTCTGGAACTCCCTGAACCGGACTCTGCCGCTGGCACTATGTTGAACCGGATTTAGGGTTTCTTCTTGTGGGACCCACAACGGTCATTAAGGTGTTTACTTGTGTATATATATACGAGTATTTTTGAACAGTAAAGACAGACAGAAAGAAGCCGAGCGACGATCTTGACCTAAAATCGCGAAACTGCTCCGCCGTCGCCGCTCAAGCTAGTCGATCGCCGGTCTTGATCGAGGTTTCTTCCTGATCTTCCGGCGACAGAAGCCTAGCCAAGCTTAGAGTCTCACGCGTCTAACCGGAGATCTCTTGTCTCTTGATTTGTTGATCGGGAAAATCTTCCCCGTCCGAATTGATCGAGACGACTGATCCTAGTGTGACCGTTGGTAGACCTAGCTAGCTTCGCTACGAAGTTTGGATCTCCAAAGTACAGCAGCCGCACATTGTTGTCGCCGCCGATCCCGTGAACCTAGCCGCCGCCTATCTTGCCTCCGCCGGTTCCGGGGAGATTCTCTCCAAGAGAGATCTAGGGTTGTGGACTCTTCGTGGACTTCAAAAACACGTCGTCAACAAAGAGGGACACCTTAGTCTCCAAACGTAGTTTGTATCTCTTGTACATTCTAGTTTTACTTTTGTTGTAAAGGAACGTTGGTTCCTAGTTGTAAGGGTTGGATGCAACCCGTGTTGTGGGAGTGTTGACTCCTACGTGTGGAAGGGTTCCTTCCGATAGTGCAAGGATTGGATTTCAATCCTGTTGGTGAAGAGACCGAGTCGTCCCTTGTTGGGAGATAGGTCGAAGGGGGAAAGTGGATGTACCCAAATCGGGGAACCACTATAAATAGCTTGTGTACTCTTTTGTGCTGTGTTGTTTTATTTTCGTGTGCAGGTACAATTTAAATTCCGCAAAAACGCTGCACGTCACCTATTCCCCCCCATCGGTGAAGATAGTTGACACTAGGTGGACTTTCACTTGACACATCATGCCTATATCCGTTCTCAATTACAGACTCTACATGTACACAACATGGACTATTCATGTCTACCCGAAGGAACGCCTCAACTCACCGTAAACTCGTGAGATCGGGCTTCCTACGCAAAGGAAAAGAGGACTTCACATGTCCTAGGATGAGAATCGTTACCCTAGCATTTTTCCTTAGTGCCATGGAAATGTATGCAAATGTAAAGCACCGCAATCACCTTGCCTCCGTAGATCCGAAGTTGGCTCGCGATTTGCAGCTCCGAAGCTCCGCCTGTGCCCGAATCTAGGCTCCTTTCTTCTTCCTTGCTCTCCCCTCTCTCTAGACTTTAGAAAGAGACTAAGTGAAAGAAATGAGGGATTTGAAACCCTATTTCTGGGTATATCCCAGCATCAACAACCCCCAGCCATCAGATCCCAAAATAAGAAAACAAACGACCACGATCCGGAGCTGAAATGCAAAATCCGGGCCGAACACGACCTGTGATACGCCCGTGTCCAGGGCCGTGTTCCCCATTTGCCGTCGAAACTGACGCGTCCCGAAATGCACACGGGCACCCAAAACGCCCTTGTTTGACCTGATACGCCCGTGCCATCCCGTACACGCCCGTGTTCCCGGGCGTGTTCCTCCATCGACACAGGACCAACACCAACCCGAGACACACACGGGTCTGGGACACGCCCGACACACGGGTCTTGGACACGCCCGTGTCCCATTTGACATGCCCGTATCTATCCGACACGACCTGTGTTCCAAAACCACGTGTCTACAAAGAAACAACCCGGTTTCAACTCAAGAAGGACACGGCCTGTGACACCCCCGTGTCCCAGGCCGTGTTCTCTGCTCGACGATCGTCGACCCAAAATTCGTCGACCTCTCGGCCATATCATCGACACGAGCTTGATACGCCCTGGGATACGCCCGTGTATCAGGCCGTGTTCGCTGCTTGACAATCGTCGACTCAAACATTCGTCGACCTCTCGGCCAGATCGTCGACCCAAACACGACACGCCCTAGGACACGCACGTGTCCCGGTCCGTGTGCTCCCTGCCAAATTCCAAACTTGGCTCAAAACGCCTCCCGTCGCCCTTTTGAGTTTCGGGGCGTTACACCATGTGCTTCATCCCGTGGTGAAGCGAGTCTCTCCTTGATCCAAAACAACCCCTCACTCATGGACATGAACCCCTAGACCGTTGCTGATAGTTCCATGAGAACTCTTGGTAGCTTATCGACCTCTTTTATTTTACTTTTCCTCCAAACTCATCCTTGTTATTTCGTCGCAGTTCCTCCCTTTGGATCTATCGGTCTGGGCTCTCTTCCATTAAGTTCATTGGCTTGCAAGTCCATGCACGTCCTCGCCTTTAACTCTGTCTTTGAGGCGAAATATATAATAGACATCCCAATCCCCTCTTATGTTTTGATCTATGGCCCAAGCTCTTTTCGTCCGGGCCATGGGAAGGCACTTACTACCCCTCTCGGCCGACCCTTCCTTGGGCAACCAAGTTAATCTCGCCAACACCACCACCAGTGGACCACTACTTTGCACGATTTGTCAAAGTACTTGCCTTTTCTCCTTGTTCTAGGTTGTCCTTAAAATTTCAATTATCCAAAGTCTCCCCGGGAGCTCAAAGGCCAAAGAATCTTTCGAGTAGGAGTTCTTCTCGCCACCCCTTCCCTCAACATGGTTTAAGACTTTCTAGGCGACCCGAGCAACCCCGCTGAAACGAAGAAGCGGATCGCAGAGGTCCTCCGGAAGCACGGGCTCATGCTGCCAGAGCTCTAGGAAGAGAGGGTTATCAGCGAGCAGTGGCTAAGTGATCTTGAACAGGGCTACGCGAGGATGGCGGACGAGGTGAGGTGAGGATAAGGAGGTGAGATGACTTCCCCCGGACCACTCATTGACCGCATTGAAGAAAACATATGCCTCGTGCATCAGGATCTTGAGTCGGTCCACGAGTTCAATAATTCTCGTCGGCCGCCGGAGACAAGGATGCGAGGCCGAAGAAGTTGGAAATGGCTCTCGTTCTGAGCCTACCAGTGCTTGCCACTTAGTCCCCTCTAATATTACTACTCTCGCACTCATTCCCTTATCATCGGTTAGTTTGTCCTTCTTCGTTTGAGAATGTTCCAAGAACTGGTTCATGTAATAATTGATGTAATAATGGATGTTTCTCTGCTTCGTGTGAGTGCAGTGTTTTAATTTTACCAGCTCGCTATTTCTTGATAGGTATGCTCATACATCTCATTCGATAGTAGAATAGGTCTCAGGGGATCAGCACTAAGGTTGGTGAGTGGTCATGAGTTGGTGACCTAAACTCCCCTAACTCTTTTTCTATAAATAGGACCCCCACCTACTCTTACCCATCACATTTATTGTCCTTGTACCTCCTTGGCACCTAACTTCTCACTCTTAATACTCGCACATTAGATTTCGCTAAGATGGGTAAGGCGATAGTTGACACAGACGAAAGGTTGAAATGTGCGAGGTAGTTTGTTGAGTACTATTTCTTTGACGGGAACCTGTTAGAGGAGGAGCACCTCGCATTTGTGGCTGATTATGTCACTCCCGGGTTCATTGCATGCCAGCCAAAAAGGGGCGAGGCGATAAATACATTCCTTGCCGACGAACTTAGTCCCCTTTGTACGGAAGTTCGCCGGGTCCTGAAGTACTTCGGGGACGTCCCTGCGCAACTTAACCCCAACGCAATTTCCATATTGATGGCCTTTGCAAGCTTCCTCCGCAAGGAGCAAATTGAGTTCAACCTCATCGTCTTTCAGTAGCTCTTCATTTATTGGGCCACCAATGATGGGATCGCCTTCTTCGCTGGCATACAGTTCAAGGTGCGTGAGACTGTTAACAAAATCACCACTGGGTTACAAAATTCGTCTTCATAAAGGGGGACCTCGGGAACATCCCTTACTCGCCCATCTAACGGAGCGAGGAGACACACCACATGCCGGTAGTGTCAGGCAATGACGCCAAAATCCACCAATTCTTTCTTTATAAAGACTTGTAGGTTTCTTTATTGAGGAGGGGCCTCGACTCAGTTCATCCGGTACTCCTGGGTGAAGGTACGCTTCCTTCTCGCCCCACCTAGTTCTCGCTCAAAAAAGGCCTTTTTATAATGTCATTTTCATGCAGGGGATAAAATGATTCCAGAGCACCCACCCTATGTGTATGTTGGGCTAGAAACCAACCCACTCACCTGAGAGAGGGTCGTCGCGACTACCTGTAGGTGAGAGTAGGAAACATCTGCTCCCTCCAGTGACAGGAAGCAAATTGCTCCTGTCGACCCCGAATCATGACGGTCCCTGTCAGCTTGCAAAAAGCTAAAAAATCAAGTTGTGTCCAAAGGCAAGCATGTCCAGAGGGACCCACAGGAGGAGGGGCAGGGCAAGGGCGATGTTCCCGAGTCTTCTGTTTGGATGGAGCCCGTGGTTCGCGTGGAGGAGTTGCCGAATGCGCACCGTAATTTCGGCCTCGGCGAGTAAGTGAGGGGCCGTGTCGATGAGCCGATGGTGTTATGGGATGAGAAGGACATCAAGATCTCAGTCTCCTCGCTCCTACCCTCTTACTCAGAGCGTCAATCTTCGAGCGGGCATGCCTTCGCCCTTAGCTTTGTACTCTACGAGCGCGAGTATGCGAAGGCCTATGACGACATGACCATGCAGAAGCTGTTGGATCTGATGGCCAACCTTAGAGGGGGAGGGTGAATAAGGTTTTCAAAGATAGTTCAAAATTAAAACGAATTTTTCCAAGAAAATAAGTTCTGGATGCTACAACGGGGTGGTAGACCACTACCGCGTGGCGGTAGGACACAAAGATTGATTCTCTTGTAAAACTTCATTTTCTGATTTCTCACACAACCCTCAAACCTCTAGTAACATATAATCACGATTCTAAAATGAAATAAACAAAATATAATTTTATTCAAAATTAGAACAGTTGTTTACAATAGCAAAACTGTATCTCCGTGACGCCGAAGATCGGAGGCGATGAATACAAACTTATTTTAGTTTCTATACCGACCCTCCCTGGATCGATTGACTCTCTCGCTCTTCTTCCCAAGAAGATTGATAAGCCGACAATTCACCTTCCTCTTCGGAAGGGTCTTAGAGCATCACTAGATCTCCTAGATCTAGACGTCCTCCCAGGATTGCAGACTCCTCCCAGGAATCTGACGACCTCCTAGATTGATTTCCCTTACACCAAGATCAAATAAAAATAAAGACAAAATATAGAAGAAAAATTTAGAGTTTAAGAGTTATTTCCCCCTCAAACGTAGAACTTCTCCAAGGAACGATGCACGATTGATGCTCTTGAAAATCATTGCAGTCGATCAGCCACGAATAGTCGTTGAAGATTTCATTCGTAGGAGTTCTTCGATCATGTGCTGGAGGAAAAATAGTGCTTTTCCTTCAATAGAGATGAAAGTTCATCCTCCTCCAGATGGCAGCCGAAACCTAGATTGAAATATTCTCCTTTGTGTTGTCTTTAGGAAAAGGAATGCCGACTTTTATATATCTTGAAAAAATACGCTACCACTGGCGGTAGGGCTAGCACCCAGCGGTAGGTCGATTCACGCGATGGTGACAATTGTCAAACAAATTTGGAAAAAATTCAAAATAATATATTTTCTCGCTTTTATGATACGGTGACGTGGTACGATGCTAGCGCCCGACGATAAACTTTTTTTCTCAATGGTTCGTCTTGTTTACTCAGTGGTTTTAAGCTAACATTGAGCGGTAAACCTAGCGCCACACTATAGATGCCAGAGAGCTTGTCTAGAAATAATCTCACGCTAGTGCGGTGCGGTTGTTCTAGCACGCTACGGTAGGTGGCAGAAGTTGATCTTCTTGGTCTTTTTGTACCTGGAAACCTACACATTATTCCCAACACAAGTATGATCAAATACAACTCGGGATTTTGATATTGTCAAACCAAAATGATGCGGACCAGAGGTTCCAAGAGAAGCTCGCCCACGAGAGTATGCAGGCTCAAATGCTCTCTCTGGAGCTCGCACACATGGCTGTCTATTGCGGCTTTACCCTCAAACACCTGTGCACCAATGCTGAGGAAGTGTGAGCTCTCGTAGAGGACAAGGTGGTGAATTTGAAGTGGAAGCTAGAGGTCGTTGAAAGCCTTCTTGAGAGGAACTCTGGCGGGGTGGTAAGTGCTGATCCTTCTAGGCCTCCCCACTATTACTCCTACTCTTCTTCTAAGACCTTGGTTCTCGCAGGACGCTAAGACTGCCGACCATATGCATGCACGTGTCGCCTATCTAGAGTAATGGAACCAATAGTCAGAGGGACAGAACAAACAACTCAAGGCCTAGATCACTCAACTGATTGAGACCATCTTACCTCCAGCTCGCGGCGAGTCGAGCAGTCAGGGAAGAAAGTCTTGGATGTATAGAAAGGTGGAGGTCAACGAAATGATGAGGGTCACCTCCATTAAGGCTGCATATCACATACTCTAGATGATGCGGGACCTCCGTGTGTTGACGCATAACTGCGAGAAGATCACCTCCAAGGAGCTGGTCCTTGAACAGTTTGTTCCAATCCCCATACCAGATAAGGAGGATGAGTTCGACTCACTCTTCGATGGAATGGATGAAGACGACAACGATGACGATCTACCTGGGGAGGGCGATTAGGAAAGAGCTCTTCTACTTTCTTTTCTTTTACATGTAATCCTTATCTTTTCTTTTGTACACTTGCTCGCGAAGCGATCTTTTTGTTAAGAAAAAGGAGGAGGAAATTATTTGTGAATGGAAAAGTATTTCTCTTTTCTTTATTCTATTATTTTGCCCATGTTTGCTCGTAGAGTGCTAGGCTCTCGCTACTCTTTTAAGGGAGTAGCATATCACACTCGCTCATGCCTGATATGGCCGTGGTGCGATTATTCCAAGGTAAAACTTGAAAGGCTATTGCATATCAGGATTAGGCTGACTCGTGTATCCCATGCATTCACCTGCCAGGAGATCACTCGTGAAAGGCTTTGTTTTCAAGAGTAGTTAAACACCTAGAGGAGGGGGGGGGGTGAATAGGTTTTTATGTCTTTTATGACAATCTTTTACTTAGGTGAGTTGTGATTTAGATTTAGATTACCTTTCAAGATCACACAATCAACACACAAGGTATTTATAGTGGTTCCCCAAGGTCTGGGTACATTTTCTATCCCTCCCACCTTTCTAACAGTATGTTAGACAAGACCAACTTCTCCAAACTCGGCTCAGTGAGCTTACAACATAGATCCCTCAGGATCTCTCAAACTCCTCCAAGTCCTACCTCGGGCACAAGGCCCTACACTCAGAGAAATATTCTCCTACAACTAAGTGATCTGATCCAGAACACCTACCTCAAACTTTAACTCAAAGTCCTACACTCAAGCTAGGAGGATGGCCCTACACTAAGATCTACCACTGAATCCTACCTCAGAGAAAAACTCTCCTACAACTCAAATTCTCAACTAGAATCCTACCACTCAGGCACAAAGGCCATACAACTCATATCTATAGAAAAGATCCCACCTTAGACTTTATAGTTTAGATTTACACTCAGATCAGTTAAGATCCTACATAAAGAAATGTTGGATGTTGATGTAGATTGACTCCAGAGAAAAAAATCTCTGAGTCTCCCCTTCCTGAACTAAGATAACTCAGTCCTATCTTCTTCATAGCTCCAAGGATGGATCTTCAAGAATGTTCTGCTTGAGCTGTGAAGTAACTGCAGTTAGGGATTGCTTTGTTCCTTCTTATACCTCAAAGAGAAAACTCCCTGAACTTGCTGTTGAAGGTGAGAATGACAACAACTATCTATCTTGAACTTTTAGATCAACATCAAAGATAATTTCTTCAAGCTCTGTAACTTTTTTTAGAGGAAGGTGACAAATCTATCAATTTCCAAAAGTTAATTTCTTCTTCCTTGAGGTACCACTTTGTATCCTGCCATCCAACGACTCGTTGAGCAGTGGGACCACCCGGAGTTAGTAGTTGCAACTTCTCTTTTACATTAATTGTTGTACAACAGGCAAGCGGTGCCATTTGTTGTCTATTATTCCATTCCCGCAACATTTGAAATTACTGCAGACATCACCATGACTCAGCACCTGTGGAATTAGCCAAATTCGTACAATTCTGTATAGGCGTTGAGTGAAGACTTGTCACTCAACGCAAAAACACTTAGGCAAAATTCTGCACCACAAGGCGTTGAGTGATCATTCATTACTCAACGATTATAGACAATTGTAGTCAAATTGACTAGGCGTTGAGTGAGCCTTCATCACTCAATGCATCTAGGCTTAGTCGATTTTCTCTGTATTAAGGCGGTGAGTGAGTTGTCTTTACTCAACACTTTCTGCCTTTTCCTATTTTATTGAATAGGCGTTGAGTGAACTGCCTTCACTCAATGCTTCTGGACTTAGCCAGAATTCTTGTCAGCTTCTCTCTGGCTTTGACTGTTTGAGCTTTACTCAGCTCTTAAAGTCATCTGGCGTTGAGTGAATTGCCTTCACTCAATGCATCTGGACTTGGGAAGATTTCTTGACCTGTCAGCATTCTGTCTTGTATCCACCTGTCATTGTTGCTTAGACAACCTGTTTAAACTGTGAACAAAGAGGAACCTGCATACATAGAACTTAGAGCATGCATCAAATACAATTATATGTATATCATTGTCTTATTGGCTTTCTTCAAATCTGGGACATTGTGATTAATGAGCCCAATAATCTCCCCTATTTGAAAAATTCAAAACCTTAGACAATGATATGCACTAATATATATAGGAGTTCAATCATACATAGAAAATTGAGAACAAAAATTGAAGCACACACAAACATATGAATATAGTTAAAGGCATTAATCATAAATATCCAGTGCGCTTAAAATATTGTTCACATTCCATAAGCCCTTAAGGAAAATTTCAAAAACACATCATGTTTTTGGTTCCTTAATTACTATTCCCCTATTTATCTTCTTTGCAGTCTTTGCTTCATCTTCTCTTTTTTCCTTCTGCCTCTCAAAGCAGCTGTATGGCTTGGGGAAGTATTTGCTTGGCTCCAATGCATCTAGTGGCAAAAAACCTGACTTCTTGTCACTTCTGTACTTCCTCCTTCCTTTTTCATTTCTCTCTAGCTTTCCCCATTCTAGGGAGCTATAAATCTTTCCCCTCTCAGTTTTCTTGGTCTTAACTTGGTCCCAGGAAGACAAAATTATAGTCCTAGATTGAGGAATTCATTGCTCAAAGTATGGCCTAGACTCCATTTCTTCTTGGTACCTCTTCTTGCTGAGCCTGGCCTCTTCTTCTTCATCAACAAATTTTTCTTTGTCCCTGATAATCTGCTCAATAGTGGGGCCGAAAGAGGGAATTTCAGCAGCAGCAGTTGCAGGTTCAGCCCACTGAGCACCATCTTGAATGTCATATTGTTGAGTATCATATTGCTTTGCATATTGACTATCATACTGACTCATCATTCCATCCTACAGTACTTGATGAATCTGGGCAGGAACAACCGGGATGTTGTCATATGTTATTTGTTCAAGACCAAGAGATCCTATGATCACATTTGTAGTTCATACAACATTTTCAGTGTTTGTCCTTATCACCTCCTTCTCCCCCTTTTTGACTTCTTCCGAGATATTTTTAGTCAGGGAGGTGTTGGACTATGTAAACTTATAATCCAGATATTTAACACTTAGGGTAACATGGCCCTTGAGATTGAGCAAGTGATCATTTAGAACTTGGGCGCATGCATTCATTCTTCTTTCAAGAATAGTCTTGTGTATCTCCATCAATTCCTTTTGTACATTGTGAACTGCTAGCATGTTGTTGGCAGTAATATTCTAATTCTCCATGATCCCAGTCTGAATATTACTAATTTCTGCCAACTTTCTTTCTGTAAAGGTAACTACAGGTGCTGCTCTCAAGTAAAATGCCAAAGTTTTGGCTTTCAGTAAGTTTACCTCAAATCTTATAGTTTTGATCTCTGCTGTTAAATCATTCATTAAGTTTTTGATAGAGTCATCCACTAAGTTCTCTAATTGCCTTCTCTAATCATCCATCAATCCTTTCAGTTGAGCTAGAAAGAAAGGTGATATCTGATCAGTCTGATGAGATGTCCCCTCATCACAGATGTTCAGTTGTACCGGCCTTTCTTCTTCTCTGACAACTAAATCAGCCATTTCATACTGTTGGGTATTGTAGCCACAATAACCTAGATTTTTGTGAAGTCACCTTGAACTAAGATGAATTAAGTTTGTATTTGATGCTGTATTTTAGTTGAGTACTTGCAGGTTGATAATACATTTAGTAGTCTAAACTACTAGGACAATTAATAGTTTTTAATATAGAAATCATGTTTGTATAGTTTTATTTTGACCTCCATTTATATATTTTGATACCACTAATGTTTTCTCTTCTTTTTGCAGGTTTTCTCAGCTTTCGGCCAAAATGACCAGACACACCCCCCTTACATGCCCTCCTTGGGCGTGTCATCGAGCGTGTAACCCGATCCCGAGGAAGTTTGCTGCCTGAGCCCAAATCCCGAGCAAAACCCCCTGACACGCCCCCCGGACACGCCCTCCATGGGCGTGTCACTGGGCGTGTCACCCACTTCCCGAAGCCTGCTCTCTCATTTAAATATTTCCCATTGCTGCACGTCAATAGTACTGACACGCCCCCCTACCCGGGCGTGTCCCCGGGTGTGTTCCGCAATTTTTGGCGTTTGACAGATTTCCGACCAATGATTGAAGCTTGACGTGCCTTACATGCCCACCCTACACGGGCGTGGCCTTGGGCGTGTCCACCGACGTACAGATGAAATCATGATTTCCGTCAGAATTCAGCTCCCGATGTCTTTCCCGTACAAGACACACCCCCTGACACGCCCTACCCGGGAGTGACAGGGGGACATGACCGACCCGCAAACTTTCTATAAATTCAGACCCCCCTTGTGTCCAGAAGCAGTTTTGGAGTGAGAGGGGAGGTGCTGCCCTTTTGTTTTCTCGTAGTTTTTCATGCTTCTCCTCTCCCCTTCCTCATTTTAGGCTTTTTAATCCTAGCTTAGTTTACTCTTTTGTATTAGTTTTTGTAATTATTTTAGTAGCTTAATGTTAATGCTAGCCTAGTTTTCATTTCCAGCACTTGTAATCTTCTATTTCAAGTTGTAAGCTCGTTGTTTGACTTTAATATAAAGTGTGCTTAATTTTTCTTGTCTATATTTTTGTTTTTTATGCACTTTTATTCATCTCTCTTCCTCCACTTCACCATGAGTAACTAATCCTCCTTGTACTCGATCTTGATGATCCGAGGTTCGAGTTGATTAAGTTATGATGCTCTAGTTTACTTTTTCTTTTTAGGGTTTAGGCCTTGATTTACTCTTGATTAATCTTGTTTGGAGTTATATCATCGATATATAATTTCCATATTTGTTTTCACTCTTAGCTAGTCAAGAGGCTCATAGTCTGAAGTGAACACTCAAGAGTAAAGAGAGTTGCACGCACCCCTCGAGAAAGGCAAACATTAAATCTTTCGGATTGGAGTGAAATCCAATAGTGTTGTTCATAGCGTAAAGCGAGCTTTAGGTCTCCGATTTGGACGAGAGTTCGGTCGGACCTTCCTAAACTCAGGTGGGCACGGCTTCGAAGAAGCATGTTCATGCTTATGGAACCTCCACGGTCAAGATCTTTTACCTTATTAAGTTAGGGTTTATTATCACATTTTTAAATCAACTTTAGACGAGGTGATTCTCGATCGAGTGCTTTTCTTTTTCATAGTTCAACCCCTCATTTTAATCGCTTTTAGTAGCTCTCTATTTAAACGCAAACATTTGTTTTTAGAGCGCAATATTTATTTTCTTAATCGTATTTAGCTTTCTATTAAACCCCAAAACAATCTCTCGATCATATAATAGTTTTCGAGTGAGTAAGATTACTCAACAGTTCCCGGATTTGAATACGACACTTGTGTCCCCTAGCTACATTTAGATAGGTATACTTGCCTCGTTGGATTGCTAGTTCAGTTTTATTCTCTTTGCGAATATTCTGCATACCAAGTTTTTGGTGTTGTTTGATGCGTTGGACGACAAGTGTACCGGTCGCACAAGTAATATAAAATGGGTGAATTTCCCCAAGTATCGATCTCTTCAAGGAACATAATAAGGTGGAGTTAATTTTGAGGAGGACTTGAGATTGAATTCCTTAGTTCGGAGTTAACGAAGAGGGGTTTTGATGGTCGCGGAAAAATAAAGTAAAACACTAACAAACTACTCATATGCAACGACGCTATGCGATGCTTCGTTAGGCGGTATGGAAGACTACACGGGCTGCTATGCACCGAATCGCTGGGCGGATGGACGAGTAGGCTTGCGGATGAGGTGGTGAGAACGACGGAATGATGGTCGAGAGCACCTCTTCGCTACGCACGCCACTAGCAATTGCTAGTGCGACACAACCGGATGTGGTGGAGAATGGAAAATGAAGGCGCACCTCAAGCAAATAACATAAATATGAAATCACATAGACATGATTGTATACATATGTTTATCAAAATAAGAACAACTTCATCATATACAAGAGATCAATTACACTATCAACAAGAGAAGAAAAGTGGGCGAAATAGGCCGGATCCGAAGTCTTGTTGAGGATTCACGGTAGGATTCGATGGGTTGTCAATCTGCATCCTAGCTCGATCGTCAACTGCATCCGAGGTAGAGAAGGCTGTCACTAACTCCCAATGGACCCTTCTTCTTCTTCGTGTCATAATCCGGTGGAGGATGGCACAAACGTCTCCTAGCTTGATGGAGAAAGCTAGATCTAACTCTTCTTGAAGCTCAAGGATGAAGGAGGAGGCCGAGAGGAAGCTCTGGCTTGGATTTGGCGGTGAAAGCTTGTCCGGAGCACCTCCCTAAGGTGGAAGATGAAGGGAAATGGCGGAACCCTTCTTCAGAGGTGGAAAATGGCGGGGGGGGGGGGGGGAATTCTTTTTGATAATGGAGGAAAATCTGCGCTTTAAATAGAAGCAGGTCAGAAAAATAGGCACGCACGGTTTGGCACACGACCGTGCGCTAACCATGCGTTATTAACTTGCAGGCCAAGCTTGCGGATGAAGATGCGTTGACCAGTGCATTTTTCTCACGCATGGGCGCTTCTGCCCGTGCGTGAAGGAAATCGCACGGGTAAATACAGAGCACATGAATACAAGATACTATAGGGTAACCATGCGTTTTACTCGCGCACGGGCGCTTCCGCCCGTGCGTAAACCAATCGCATGATTAACCACAGAATGGTGCCAAAACGAAAGGTACAAGAAAACCGTATGTTTCCTTCGCGCACGGTTTTGAATAAATCATACGTCAACCGTGCGTTAAGATCGTCGAGCTCGGCTCGACATTTCTCCTGCACAAACAAAACGCACGATCATAATGAACCGTGTGCTAAGAAAACGCACAACCGTGCGTTTTCCTCAACCTGCATTCCAGCCTTGGAGAAAATGCACCACATGCATACAAACAAATAAAAAGCAAACAAGACCCTCCAGTAAAACATAAATGCAATAAAAGTGACTGGAAAGAGCCCCTGGGGAGCACCATGTGTTTACCCCCAACAACAGAATGCGCAATTGCACTCCCATGGGCCAAAAAATGCACTTAGTGTGAAAAACTGTATAAATGAAATATCAACGATAACATACTAAAAGTGAAGTGCAAGTGCGTGAAAACTAGCCCAGATGAGTCTAAAAAATCCTATATAAATCGGACTCATCACACCCTCAGACTTACCTGTTTGTGCGTCCCGAGCAAACAAAATCTATGTAGATAGGGGAAATGATTTAGCTAACATAGAAATTGTGATATGGAGTACCATGCGAAGTCGCATGCTCATACGTGTAAAAATATAAATAGAGGAAATTTCTAAGTATGCAAAATAGTTTACACTTTTCACAATGCGTATCAACATTTTATTATTACTCAAAAATGGAATCACGGTGAATTTTCCGGTCACGTGTAGTAAGAAAGTAAGCTAATCGCTAGGCGAGCATTGCCAAAGATCAGGGCTCGGGATAACCTCCAAAGGAATCCACCAATGTCGTTGACCATATGCTTGCCCGTTCGCACTCTCTCCATGGCATCGGTTAGGTTCACACACGAATCAGTAGGACTTTAGGTGAAGAGATGAGGCTTGGGTTTCGGTGAGGTAAACAAAGATAAATAAGAGGACTACACACCTAACCCAAATGAGCTAGCATAAAAAAGAATCCAACGCTACCCACAATACATGTGGGTACACCACACCCTCAGACTTAATTTTTAAAATAAGGGTGTGTGCACCGCCTACTCCAAATACAATCTCATCTCAAATAGAATTTTCAATTATACTTTTTCTTTTCACCTTTTTTTCAATTCATTTTTATACATTTTTTTCAAATCATCTTTTTTAGCAACTTCAGCAAATATAACTTTGAAGCACATCCACATATTCATAATGAATATCAGCACATCAACATCCCAAAAAGAAAATGTAAAACACTAAAGCTCGACTTAGGTGTGCGACTAGGATCAGTTATGAGGCTTTGGTGAAATAATTGTGGAGCTGAATCAAAAGAAGGGGTAGGCACAACGAGACTAGCGAAGATAAGATGTTAGGAATGGTACAAAGCTCAACTGGGCCAAAATGATGGCCTACATCACACTCATGCATGACTAACCTATATCTATGCTTCAAGAATAGCTTGGGGCAAGTTTTTAGCCAACGAGAAAGAATATCCTTCCTCCCGACTCGAGCAATACGAATCTAACGGCTGTCTACACACATCCCTAAGTTGCCGTTCGATTGACACCAGATTCACCAATTTTTGAGTAGAATAAAAAGTCTTTACGCAAGTATAAAAATATAAAACTATAAGCATACAAAAAATTTAAATCTACTCCAATTTCTACACAAGACGAGAGCACTCGACTAGGAGCACATCAATGTCAACATTTTACTCCGTCTCACAATCCTATGCCAGCACAATAATTTTCCCAAATAATACAAAAGAAACGAGTTTAACTTATAGCATGCTAACAGCTAAGCACACACTCCTGTGGGTGTAGTGGTGGGAGATGTAATGAACTAATCAAAATAAAACAATCAAAGCTTCTAGTATGGACATGAAATGTGTGTGTACAAAAGGAAACACATACTGACTCTCCCCCAGACTTAAACTAAGCTACACAACATATGATATGGAAATTTAATTCAAATAGAGACAAGGGAAGAGGTTACCCAATGCTCAGCGAGGGAGCATACAAGAAGACGCGTGAAAAAACAGAAGTAGCTCCGCCATACGAAGAATCACAACCCCGCCAATACGAGTTTGCCATGAATACCTGCAGGGGTGAGCTCTGTAAAAACAAATGAAAAATATACAATATACAAAGAAATACTAAACTAAGATAGACATGAAAAATAAAAATGTAGAAAATGTAAGATAACTACTGAGGTTATTGTCATCCCAGTATGACTTATTCGGCTAGGGAAAAGGTTCTAGCTAATTGGCCTATGAAAAAAAATGCACAGGTAACTGTTCCATTATCCGTTGCGGTAACGGGTATTGATACAGTGATAAAACAGTTACCCCTCTGCCTAAATAATCATACCTACTCCTTGCAGGTAGAGGAAATAGGAAGTAAGAAGAGGAGGAGCACTGGTCCTCACTCATATCACCACAAAATATATCCTTGCCCAGCAAGGTATCGTCTACTATAGGGAGACGACAGGAGGAGAAAGCAATCAATGGAGCTTCCTCAATAAAGGAGGAATCAACCTCCTCGCAACAGAGGTTTCTATCATCGATGGCTCGAGCTAAAATCTCCAATTCATCCAGAAGCACCTAAGAAGACTCAACCCGCATGGGCTCAGATGTAGAAAGGGGATCAAGAAATAAAGGATACGAAGAACTAAAATAATCAGAAATAGGGGGAGTGGTCCCGGTCTCACTCCCAACAGGATCCAAGCATATATAATCGTCAGTATCATCAACCGACTTACTAGAAATTAGGATAGATAATTCTTGCAAAGAAAGCGGAGAAACAACAACATCAGAGAAAATATGTGCAGGTTCCTCCGGGGGTGAATACAAAAGAGGGGAAGAATGCATGTGGAGAGACGACACCACAATGTCGTCACACCAATCAGTAGAAAGTCTGATGGGTATATTCGCAGCAGTCCCCCATAGACAAGGTGGTGCTGCGAATATATCATCAGAATCAGAAGGGGCAACCGGTTGAGAGGTGGATGGAACCAATCAGATAGCTGGTTCATCATCCTCCTCCAACTGGCGCTGAAATTCTGCACAATCTTTCAACACGTGGTCGGTGCTATGACAACACAAACACCATTTTCCATTACTCCTTGGTCCTGGTAGGACCAAAGAGGAATAAGAAAAAGGTGAAGGTGTAGAAGAGAAGTGACCATAAGACTTGGGTATGGTGTATGACGTACCATAAGAGGACGGTGCTCCATACACTGAACCACGAGAATCATGCTCACTATCTTCAGTGGGGCACTCATCCCTACCATGCCTATAATCCCCACACCATCTGCAACAAATATTCATATAAGAAAACATGGTGCAGCAAGAAAGAATTCACCCACAGAAATATTCTAAGCAAAAATTAACTATACACTAGCAGATAAAAGAAAAGGAATACCTGTCGCTAAAAAATTAAAACTAGAAAAGGAACAAAAAAAATTAAGCAACAAAGTCTAAAAACTAAAGCAAAGAAGAAAAAATGAAATGTACAAATAAAAAAGAGCTTATATCTCTTATCTCCCTCTCCAAAAACTCACACGACTATGTTCCCCGACAACGGCGCCAAAAACTTGATGCGTTGGACGACAAGTGTACGGGTCACACAAGTAATATAAAATGGGCGAATTTCCCCAAGTATCGATCTCTTCAAGGAACACAGTAAGGTGGAGTTAATTTCGAGGAGGACTTGAGATTGAAGTCCTTAGGTCAGAGTTAACGAAGGGGGGTTTTGATGGTCGCGAAAAAATAAAGTAAAACGCTAACAAACTACTCTTATGCAACGCCGCTATGCGATGCTTCGCCAGGCGGGATGGAAGACTACACGGGCCACTATGCACCAAATCGCTGGGCGGATGGACGAGTAGGCTTATGGATGAGGTGGTGAGAACGACAGAATGAGGGCCGAGAGCACCTCTTCGCTACGCACACCACTAACAATTGCTAGTGCGGCACAACCAGATGTAGTGGAGAATGGAAAATGAAGGCGCACCTCAGCAAATAACATAAATATAAAATCACATAGACATGATTGTATGCATATGTTTATTAAAATAAGAACAACTTCATCATATACAAGAGATCAACCACACTATCAACAACAAGAGAAGAAACATGTGCGAAATTGACCGGATCCGAAGTCTTGCTGAGGATTTATAGTAGGATTCACTAGGTTGTCAATCCGCATCCTAGCTCGGTCCTCAACTGCATCCGGGGTAGATGAGACTGTCATTAACTCCCAATGGACTCATCTTCTTCGTGTCACGATTCGGTGGAGGATGTCACAAACTTCTCCTAGCTTGATGGAGAAAGCTAGATCTAACTCTTCTTAAAGCTCAGGGATGAAGGAGGAGGCCGAGAGGAAGCTCCGGCTTGGATTTGGTAGTGAAAGCTTGCCCGGAGCACCTCCCTAAGGTGTAAGATGAAGGGAAAGGGCGGAACCCTTCCTCGGAGGTGGAAAACGGCGGGGGGAAAAATTCCTTTTGCCAATGGAGGAAAATCTGCAATTTAAATAGAAGCAGGTCAGAAAAATAGGCACGCACGGTTTGGCGCATGACCGTGCGCTATTAACTTGCAGGCCAAGCTTGTGGATGAAGATGCGTTGACCAGTGCGTTTTTCTCGCGCATGAGCGCTTCTGCCCGTGCGTAAATGAAATCTCATGGGTAAACACAGAGCGTATGAATACAAGATACTACAGGGTAACCGTGCGTTTTACTCGCGCATGGGCGCTTCCGCCCGTGCGTGAACAAATCACACGATTAACCACAGAATGGTGCCAAAATAAAAGGTATAGGAAAACCGTACGTTTGCTTCGCGCACGGTTCCGAAGAAACCGTATGTCAATTGTGCGTTAAGGTCGTCGAGCTCAGCTCGACGGAATTCATCGAGCTCGGCTCGACGTTTCTCCTGCACAAACAAAACGCACGATCACAATGAACCGTGTGCTAAGGAAATGCATGACCGTGCGTTTTCCTCAAACCTGCATTCTAGCCTTGGGAAACATGCATCACCTGCATACAAACAAATAAAAGCAAACAGGACCCTCCAGCAAAGCAGAAATGCAACAAAAGCGACTGGAGAGAGCCCATGGGCAGCACCATGTGCCTACACCCAACAACAAAATGCACAATTGCACACCCATGGGCCAAAACAATGCACTTAGAGTGAAAAACTATATAAATGAAATATCAACGATAACATACTAAAAGTGAAGTGCAAGTGCATGAAAACTAGCCCAGATGAGTCTGAAAAACCATATATAAATCGGACTCATCACCATTGCCGGGGAATAAATTTTGTTGATAATTTGAAAGCATGAACCTATTACTTTTATCACTTCTCTTTCTCACCCTCTTTCTCAAAAATTCAAAATTCAAAAAAAAAAATTACCGCTCTTAATAGAAACCCACATCACAATTTTTCTACACCACCTAACTTTCTCAAAAAGGGCAATATGACTATAAATACCACTATCTTATCTAGTACCTTGCGAACCCTTCACCGGGTAGCCCTTGGGAAGTTCGGGAGTTAAAACATAAAAAACTCTATTTCAAAAAATTTATTAACTCTTGTTCTAATTTATTTATTCCTCTTTCTTCATCTTCTCTTCTTCTAGTGCATGACCCACGGGAATCCTTCGGTTATTTTGGACTTGGACAATGGAATTGAGCGTACTCTTCGGAGAAGATTGCGATTTCAAGGCCTTACTCTCCAAATACCGGTTGAGGATTCCAAGTCATTTTCTACCTTAAGAATGGAAGAACCCCACGTAGAGGAAGTCGTGCATAGGCCTATGTCCTATTATGTATGACTAAATCTAGAGGGTACAGAATCAAGCATAGTTCGCCCTGCTATAGCTAATAATAATTTTGAACTTAAGCCTAGCATAATTCAAATGGTGCAGCAATATGTGCAATATGACGAACTTCAAGATGAAAATCCGAACGCGCATATAACAAGCATTCTTGAGATTTGTGACACCTTTAAAATCAATGGTGTTATAAATGATGCTATTAGGCTAAGACTCTTCCCTTTCTCCCTTAGAACTAAGGCTAAGCAATGGCTGAACACTACCAAAAAACAACATCACCACCTGGGATCAACTAACTGAAAAATTTCTGGCAAAGTATTTTCCGGCAGCTAAAACCGAAAAACTTAGGAATGATATTTCTTCCTTTGGACAAATAGATTCTGAAATATTGTATGAAACCTAGGAAAGATTTAAAGAACTCTTAAGACGATGCCCCCATCACGCACTGCCTGTATGGTTGCAGGTGCAGACATTTTATAACGGGCTAAATCAAAGGACAAAGCAAATGATAGACGCTGCTTCCGGTGGTACCTTAAACCACAAAACCCCGGAAGCAGCTCTTGAGCTTTTCGAGGACATGACCATGAACACATATCAGTGGAATGTGCCTAGGTTCCGCAGAAACAAACCTTCATGTATTTTTGAAGTGGACAATGTCTCCCAGCTATCTCTGCAAGTGGAAATTTTATATAAAAAAGATAACAGAGATGACTGCTGCCTCCGCCCCTAAGGTATGGGAATCTGCAACTCCTGCTCATGAACAATTAGATTATGTTAATAATATGCCTAGAAACGCTTTTCATAATTTTTCTGCTGCTAATTTTCCTGCTCCGGGTTTCGCTTTTCCGAATAGTTATAATCCCGCTTTACAGAACCACCCGAACTTTTCGTGGAGTAATCCCTCGAACGCAATGCGCCCACCACCACAAAATGATTTTTCTGCACCACCACCACCTCCTAAAAATTTTCCAAAACCTCAAGTTTGGAGGAGATGTTTTCAAAATATATGAATGTTAATGATGCTACCGTAAGAACCCTAACCGGGACCGTTAAAAGTTTAGAGAATCAAGTAGGACAACTAGTAAAAATTATTTCTAAGCGACCCGTCGGGTCTCTTCCTGCCAACACCAAGCCCAACCCGAGAGAGCAAGTGAAAGCTATAACTCTTCGGAGTGGGAAGCAAGTTTCTGGTATGGTTAGCAAAGAGCCCGAGGCAAGCTCCGACTCAATTTTAAAAAATCAAAGCTCCGCCCCCATTGTAAAAAATCAACACTTTGCCGAGAAAATTTTTATCATTCCACCCTCTACTGAAGAAGAAGTTATCACCCCTCTCCCTGTTAAAGAAAAAGATCTCACTTCACCACCCATCTTTAAAAATATTCCAACTCCACCATACCCTTCCGAACTTAACAAGAAATGTCAGGATGATTAATACTCCCGCTTCCTAGAAATATTTAAGCAAATCCACATATATCTACCCTTCCATGAAGCGATCTCCCAAATGCCAAAGTATGCTAAGTACATTAAGGACCTCCTGACTAATAAAAAGAAGTTAGAAAACTTATCGCATGTCACACTAAATGCCGAGTGCTTTGCGGACTTGACAAACGGTTTACCAAAGAAGATCAGTGATCTGGGTAGTTTTCTATTCTGTGTGTCTTTGGTAATCTTTTTATCAAGCACGCATTGGCCGACTTAGGTGCGAGTATCAACCTGACTGTCACAACCCGCATTTTCGCCGCATAAAAAGCTTATCAGAGTAAGGGAAAACGCGCGTCATGATGCCACGTCAGCAGGGGATAACTGCGGACGCTCAGGCAGACACCAAACTAATCATAAAGAAAGGTTCTTTTTAAGTTATTTTAAGGAAACTCAGTTAAGTGCAATAGTTAGCCGCATCCCTCGGCTTAGTGGCTCATCTAGTCCACGAATCAAAATATATCATACGCTGCAGAAAATACTTGATTAGATTAACTCAGACATCCTACATGAGCAAAACGTCCCAAAAGGACAACTCATGGTATGAAAGACTCTAAATTTATTATAGTAGGAAAAATAGTTTTTATGGTCGCTAAAAATAACATGTTAGGGTTTCAAAATTATGCGATGCATGAAGTAATAGTAGTAGATTTACAGTTGAAAATACCTAACATGCATTCCTAACATAAATCCTCTCAGAGAACAAGTAATCCACATTCACATATAAAGAAATGAGCAGCTAGCAAGTATCAACAACTAAAAATTCAGTGGGCGTCAACAAACTGACACGAACCCACGAACAAAAGTATGTCTAAACTAGTAAAACTAAACAAACAACAAACTACCTCGCTAAGACGAGGCAACAACCACAGCCAACACTGCCGCTCAGAAAACTCCAAAAAACCAGCACTGCTAACTGCTTCTGCTCTGAACCTAAGGCATTCCAAAAATAGAACACCTCAGCAAGAAGGTACAAATAGTGACAGTAAAAGTAATAAGCCAAGTAAGCAAAGGTCAACAGGGGAACCACCCAAGACCAAAAAAAACACTGAAGTAAAGTACAAAAGTAAACAAGGTATCAACAGGAAAAGAACTCCTACGTGATTTATCACGTTCCATAAGGGTACACCAGATGCACAAGGCTATAAGGTGACTACATGAATATTTCACAAGAAAGCAAAAAACAAAACCTTTATTAGGCACCTGTGGTCGACTCTACCCCAAAAACATGGCGAAGTGGTCACTCTTGGACACACCACCCAAAAATACTGGCGAAGTGGTCACTCTTGGACACACCACCCAAAAATAAACAGATATATAATCCGTCTAACAGCGAGGGAGTCTCATACTCTCCACCATACACCGCAGACATCCAAAACCAGGTAGACTTCCACATGGGCACTAATGAAGGTAACAAACACTGCGAAGGTGGAATCATCCACTAACTCTCGCATTCAAGAAACCCACAAAAACCACAACACAAATATCTCGAGGTTTGGCTCGACAGATTCTACTTGACATTACCGAACTCAAGACGCGGTTGATCAACCTCTAGGAGCAATTTACAGTCCTAGATAAATTCTAACGCACAAAATAACGAAAACTAAAACTTGCATATCCAATAACTAAAACACACCAGGAGCAACTAACCAAAACTAGGCAAAAAATCGAGCTTTCCAAGGCAAAACTTTACGATAACAAGGATTGCTGAAACGATTAATCACAACAATAATTTGGAAGATTAAGCACAGAAAATTTAAGGAACATGAAAGAATAGTCGTTACCATCAGACCGAACAAAGAGAAACGAGGGGAAAACCACCACTTGCCTTGGTTTTACCGGAAAAGTCTTCTGAATCGCTCCACGTCGTAGATCGGGGCAAAAGACTGCGGAAGAAGTTGAAATCTAGACAAAAATGGCCAAAATAGAGGTTAGGGCCGAAAACTCCAACGAGAAAATCTCAAGAATCGGAGAAGAAATTACCACTAGGGCGTAGCTCTCGGCGAGAGCTTTCCGGATCTATGTTCGAATGAAGATTTCGAGCATCGGAGCACGTCGGCGGCCACCAGAAGATTCACGAAAAAGAACTCTCTCTCTTTCGCTCGCCACTCTGGTTCGGGAGGAAAGAATCAGAGAAGATGAAGTTTGGTTCTAAAACCTAAGTCAAAATATATATATTTATATATATGTTTATAAAAGTTTTGTCTAAAACGGGTTATATATGGGCAATATAAGGAAAATCGAGAATAGAGGTCTAAGATTGATTCAAATAGAAACATGCTCAACAGAAAAGTTGTAGATCTCGTCGAGACGAACAAATTTCATGTTAACCATTTTTCCATAAGACATCGTTTTGACCCTCAAAAAGGCATCCGAATGTAAGCAGAATTGACCTACTCGAGTAACAGAATTGACCTACACGAGTAGCAGAATGACTTACACGAGTAACAGAATTGACCTAGACGAGTAGCAGAATGACCTACACGAGTAGCAGAATGACCTACACGAGTAACAGAATTGACCTACACGAGTAGCAAAATGACCTACACGAATAGCAGAATTTACCTACACGAGCAGCAGAATGACCTACACGAGTAGCAGAATTGACCTACACGAGTAGCAGAATGACCTACACGAGTAGTAGAATTGACCTACACGAGTAGTAGAATGACCTACACGAGTAGCAAAATTGACCTACACGAGTAGCAGAATTGACCTACACGAGTACATATAAAAATCACTCGAGTAAAATTGCAGGAAAAACAATTCTTTTGCAAATACACCCTTTTGATCAAACTATATGAATGAATAGTGAATCACATTTTTGAATAGTACTATAATATTAAAATATTCATATTTATATATTTTGAATAAGAAAACACAAGTTCAAAACAGAGGACCAAACGCGCGTCGAACTGAACGAAACTCGCACCGTAGACGAACACTGACGCTACGAACACAACGACGAAGTCAAAACCAAAATCCGACGAGCCATTCACGAGATATTAACCGCTAAAACATGCTGCGAACAAAATCATAACCCAAAACTTCAATCGCGCGCCGAGACTCCAAAAACGCTCGGGTTGCGTTGAAACTGGACGAGCACGTCCAAAACTACCGAAATCCAACACTCGACGTTAAAAGTAACACCACGACGTCATAAATCTAACGTTGCCCAAACAAATAAAATCATCGAAAAAACCGGGGGTGTTACAGTCACTCCCCCTAAAAGGAAGTTTCGTCCCGAAACTTATCACAACTCCAAAACCAAACCAAAATCGATAAAAATCATGCATAACTGAAAACATAGCAACATACCCGAAACTAAGAGAAGAGGTGTGGATGAGATTCCCTCATCGCCGATTCCAATTCGCACGTCGCGCTCTCGACGTCTTTATTTCTCCAAAGAATCTTGACCATAGGGATGGTCTTTCTCCGCAACACATGCTCTTGAAAATCCAGAACACGAATAGGTTCTTCCACATAAGTAAGGTTGGGCTGAATCTGGGGTATCGAGTCGAGGACTTGACGGTCACTACGAACACACTTCCGCAACTGGCTCACATGGAACACATCATGGACACCAGGGAAGGTCGCAGGCAAATCCAGCATATAAGCTGACACTCCGATGCGCTCAAGAATCTGGAAAGGTCCCACATACCGGGGGTCTAACTTGTGGTTCCTTCCAAACCTTTTAACACCAGACATTGGAGAAACCTTCAGAAAAACCAAGCCTCCAACCGCAAACTCCAGATCGACCCTTCGAAGATTAGCATACTTCTCATAGTGCTCTTAGGCCACACGAAGCTTTTCCCGAATATGGTTCACGGCACAATTCATCTCTTCAAGAGCTTCCGGACCTAACAATGGACTCTCACCAACTTCAGTACAAAACAGTGGAGTTCTACAATGCCTCCCATAGAAGGCCTCAAACGGAGCCATCTGCAGACTCTCTTGATAATTATTATTGTAAGAAAACTCCATGAGTCTGAGATGTTCATCCCAAGCACCACCATGATCCAAAATATAACACCTGATCATATCTTCTACGATTTGATTTACTCTTTCCGTCTGACCATTAGTCTGCGGATGATAGGCGGTGGAATACCTTAAATCGGTACCCAACCCCTCCTGTAAACTCTTCCAAAAACGAGACGTAAATCTAGAGTCCCGATCTGATACGATGCTAACAGACACACCATGTAACCTAATGACCTCTTCATGATATAACTCAGCTATCTTCTTCATCGAGTACCCAATCTTAAATGGCACAAAGTGAGCACACTTTGTCAATCTGTCGACTATCACCCAAACAGAGTCGTGCCCACGGGGAGATTTTGGCAGACCGGTGATAAAATCCATTGAAATACACTCCCATTTCCAACTTGGAATATCAAGCGGTGTCAATTTACCACCAGGCCTTCTGTGATCAGCCTTAACACGCTGACACGTATAACATTCCGATACAAACTTTGCGATGTCATTCTTCATCCCTGACCACCAAACAATTTGCTTTAGATCTTTATACATCTTAGTGGAACCAAGGTGGTAGGATACACTGGAACCATGGGCTTCAGCACAGATCTTAGCTCGAATATCGCCAAAGGCGGGGACGCAAAATCTACCCCGATACTTCAAGGTGTCCAACTCATCCACAGAGAAATCAGGTAGCTCTCCCTTCACGACTCTATTCCGGAGGTGCAACAAATCAGGATCATCCTTCTGATGTGCTCGAGTAAGGGAAATCCAAGAGGGTTCTTCTGCTTCTAGACTAGCAGGCACAGTACTACTCCCAACCTCAATATCCATCAACAAAAATTCTTCTACCAAGGACTGCACCGACAGATTAAAAATCTTAGCGGTCTTTCTACTCAAGGCATCGACTACTACATTAGCCTTTCCTGGATGATAAAGAATTTCCACTTCATAATTCGCCACATATTCTAACCACTGACGCTGGCGCAGATTTAGTTCCTTCTGAGTGAAAACGTACTTCAAACTCTTATGGCCAGTATAGATCTTGCACATCGCGCCATATAATAAGTGTCTCCAAAGCTTTAGTGCATAAATTACGGCAGCAAACTCCAAATCGTGCGTCGGATAGTTTCTCTCGTGAACCTTTAGTTGCCTAGATCCGTACGCGATCACCTTACCATCTTGCATTAAAACACAACCAAGTCCGATGTGTGATGCATCGACATACACGACATACTCAACTCCTTCAGTAGGTAAGGTTAAAATTGGAGCAGTACATAATCTTTTCTTCAGCTCTTGAAAAGCCTCTTCACACTTATCGCTCCACATGAAAGCAGTATTCTTCTGAGTAAGTCTAGTTAAAGGAGCAGACAACACCAAAAATCCTTCCACGAATCTTCTATAATAGCCATCTAGGCCTAAGAAACTCCTAATTTCCTTCGGCGTAGAAGGTCTCTCCCACTCCATTACCGCAGAAATCTTAGTCGGGTCCACAGAAATACCGTCCTTGCTTACCACATGACCCAGAAAGGACACCTGAGGTAACCAAAACTCACACTTGCTCAACTTCGCATATAACTTATGCTCCCTCAGGGTCGACAAAACCAGACGCAAATGCTGAGTATGCTCCTCAACATTGCGAGAATACACCAAGACATCATCTATGAACACAATAACAAATCGGTCCAAGAAATCCTTAAACACCCTATTCATCAAATCCATGAAAGCAGAGGGTACATTGGTTAAACCAAAAGACAACACCAGAAACTCATAATGTCCATGCCGTGAATGGAAAGCGGTTCGAGGAATATCTGCCTCTCGAATCCTAACCTGGTGGTAGCCTGAGCGAAAATCAATCTTTGAAAATACCGAGCTACCACGCAATTGGTCAAACAAATCATCAATCATTGGCATGGGATATCTATTCTTAATTGTTACCTTGTTCAATTCCTTATAATCGATGTAAAGTCTCATCGATCCATCTTTCTTCTTGACGAACAAAATAGGAGCACCCCATGGCGAAGTACTTGGCCTAATAAAACCACACATGAGTAACTCATCGAGCTGAGTACGCAACTCATCCAACTCACACGGAGCCATACGGTACGGTGCTTTAGCAATAGGACGAGTACCTGGTTCGAGGTCTATTACAAACTCTATCTCCCTTTCAGGAGGAAGTCCTGGAAGACTATCAGGAAAGACATCTGGAAACTCTCGCACCACCGAGACATCCTCAAGACGTGGCGTAACAAAAGCTGTCTCCAGAGCAGAAATAGAAACCAAAAAAACCTCGCAACCAGACTCTATAGCACGACAAGCATGTATCACAGAAATGACAGGGGAAACTCTGTCCTGAAATCCATAGACGCTCATAGGTTGTCCGTCGTCCATTCTGAAATCCAATCGCTTAGCCTTGCACTGGATGACCGCATCATACTTGGACAGCCAGTCCATGCCTAGAATCACGTCAAAATCAGACAGATCCAAAATCATCAGATCCGCATATGCCAGAAAATTGCCAAGGTAGATAGGGCATCTCAGAACTCCTTAATTAGACATTACAGAATCACCGGAAGGGAGCTTGACATTGAAGGAGCCTCCCAAATGGTCCACACTCAATTGATATTTATCGACAAATCTCCGGGCCACAAAGGAATGGGTGGCACCCGAATCGAAAAGAACGCGCGCCCACCTATTCCGCACCTTAAACTCCCCTAAAACCGTAAGATACATAACTAAACGAACGACAACTAAGGCAAAAAAGATAACTAACAAGGAAAAAATTAAACTGAGGCTAACCTGATATCACTTACGTAGAGGTTTGGGCTTCCTCGCTGGTCATCACGTTCAGTTTTCCTTTTCCTCTATCTAGGCTTGGTGGCGGTGGCAGAGCTCGAAGTGGGGAAGGCTGCAGTGGGGACTGAGCCTGGGGCACGAAGACTTCTGGTGTCCCTTCTGCCCACACTGGAAGCAAACCCTTTCTTTCATCTAGCAACGAGTTATATCATGACCCTTCCTTGCACAGAACGAGCACACAAGCTCTCCCTTGGGTGCACCTTGGATGACATGCACCTGCTGCTGCTTCAGGGTGGCAGTCCTCTTGAAGCACCTTTCGTAGGGGTGGCCAGTTTGACCATAGAAGCTACACACATCCTTACTTTTCTTCTTCGAAGAAGGGCCAGATGCCCTGGAGCTACCATCCTCAACACCTTTTCTTTTCTCCTTCCTTGCCGCAGCGCCGCAGTTCTTGGAATTTTCAATCGCCTCCACTTTTAAAGCGGCTTCCACTGCTTCAGCATAACTTTCAGCTTGGTAAGCGCATGCCAACTGCTGGACATCGCTTCTTAGTCCTCCCAAGAAATGTTTCACTCTACCCTCCTCAGAAGCTACCAAATCCGGAGCGAACCTGCTCAGTTTGCTAAACTCAATTTCATACTCGCTCACGGTGAGCTGTCTCTACTTTAGATGCAGGAAGTTATTCATCAGGCGGTCTTGCTCGACCGAGGGTAGAAATTTCTTCAGTAGCATCTTCTTAAAAGATTCCCAAGTACAACCTTCCTTTAGGCTCTCTCTTTCCCGAATCCACCAACTCTTTGCCAGACCCTTTAACTGATAGGCTGCAATCATCACCTTCTGGGCTTCTAGAATTCCAGAATATGAAAACATCTCCTCGATGGAGATGATCCAATCATCTATAACCACAAAGTCAGCACTCCCGTCAAAGGTGGGAGGCCCCAGCCACTGGAAGAGCGTTATGAAATTCATTTCTGGTGGTATCGCCATCGGGGGCACCAGAGGAGCAGGGGTATCGAGTACGGCTTGGCCCAAAGCGGGCTCTTGCGCTGAAGGTTGCTGCGCGGGAGTGACAGACAACAAAGACTCAATTTGCGATTGCATCGCAACCAACTGCCTTGATAGAGCCACATTGCTCTGACGCAGACTCTCGATAATCGCGTCACTTTGCGCACCTGATGACTCACCCTCCGACTGGGGAGTCGACCTCGTCGCAGGACGCTTTGGCGGCATTCTAAAAAGCAACGAACAACCCATCAAAATCCTAGCTTACAACAAAGCCACACAACTAGTTCAGACCATACTTAAAAGATACTTGCTTACGCTGCAACTTGCTCTGGGATTTTATAATGATGCTATGTCCTACTTAGGATGATATCCTCTCATCCTATTGACCCTTGTGCCTATGACATGAATGCATGTATTATATTCATTTTCTGATTTAAAACCATGTGTGTATATATGTCATCCCGCAAATCTTTAGCTTGACACGTTGTGCTTATGCAATGTTATGCTATGCATGATTGTGCTATGCATTCTAAAAAGGCCCTAATGCATGTTATGAGCGGCGTACGCATGAAAATGTTATGCATCCCATAGTACATGACATTCTCATGCAACGAAAAAAGAAACGTGCTAGTCGCATTCATGTGGTGAGGTTATGCATCCCATACTACATAACCCTCACATGTTTCCCCTATGGCAGATCCATATACAGACACATATTATGCATCCCATACTACATAATATGCCCCGTATACTTCATGTTATGCTATGAGTGTAGTGTTCGTGCTTCAGTCAAGACGTGCTGATACTAATAAGGAAAGGTTGCCCGACAGATTGTCAAGCAACCTCCCTCTGATACCAACTGTCACAACCCGTATTTTCGCCGCATAAAAAGCTTATCAGAGTAAGGGAAAACGCGCGTCATGATGCCACGTTAGCAGGGGATAACTACGGATGCTCAGGCAGACACCAAACTAATCATGAAGAAAGGTTCTTTTTAAGTTATTTTAAGAAAACTCAGTTAAGTGCAGTAGTTAGCCGTATCCTTCGGCTTAGTGGCTCATCTAGTCCACGAATCAAAATATATCATACGCTGCGGAAAATACTTGATTAGATTAACTCAGACATCCTACATGTGCAAAACGTCCCAAAAGGACAACTCATGCTATGCAAGGCTCTAAATTTATTATAGTAGGAAAAATAGTTTTTATGGTCGCTAAAAATAACATGTTAGAGTTTCAAAATTATGCGATGCATGAAGTAATAGTAGTAGATTTACCGTTGAAAATACCTAACATGCATTCCTAACATAAATCCTCCCAGAGAACAAGTAATCCACATTCACATATAAAGAAATGAGCAGCTAGAAAGTATCAACAACTAATAATTCAGTGGGCATCAACAAACTGACACGAACCCACGAACAAAAGTATGTCTGAACTAGTAAAACTAAACCAACAACAAACTACCTCGCTAAGACGAGACAGCAACCACGACCAACACTGCCGCTTAGAAAACTACAAAAAACCAGCACTGCTAACTGCTACTGCTCTGAACTTGAGGCATTCCAAAAACAGAACACCTCAGCAAGAAGGTACAAATAGTGACAGTAAAAGTAATAAGCCAAGTAAGCAAAGGTCAACAGGGGTACCAACCCAAGACCCCAAAAAAAACAATGAAGTAAAGTACAAGAGTAAATAGGGCATCAATAGGAAAAGAACTCCTACGTGATTTATCACGTTCCACAAGGGTACACCAGATGCACAAGGATATAAGGTGACTGCATGAATATTTCACAAGAAAGCAAAAAACAAAATCTTTATTAGGCACCTGTGGTCGACTCTACCCCAAGAACATGGTGAAGTGGTCACTCTTGGACACACCACCCAAAAATACTGGCGAAGTGGTCACTCTTGGACACACCACCCAAAAACAAACGGATATATAATCCGTCTAACTGCGAGGGAGTCTCATACTCTCCACCATACACCGCAGACATCCAAAAACCAGGTAGACTTCCACAGGGGCACTAATGAAGGTAACAAACACTGTGAAGGTTGAATCATCCACTAACTCCCGCATTCAAGAAACCCACAGAAACCACAACACAAATATCTCGAGGTTTGGCTCGACAGATTCTACTTGACATTACCGAACTCAAGACGCGGTTGATCAACCTCTAGGAGCAATTTACAGTCCTAGATAAATTCTAACGCGCTAAATAACGAAAACTAAAACTTGCATAACCAATCACTAAAACGCACCAGGAGCAACTAACCAAAACTAGGCAAAAAATCGGGCTTTCCAAGACAAAACTTTACGACAACAAGGATTGCTGAAACGATTAATCACAACAATAATTTGGAAGAATAAGCGCAGAAAATTTAAGGAACATGAAAGAATAGTCGTTACCATCAGACCAAACAAAGAGAAACGAGGGGAAAACCACCACTTGCCTTGGTTTTACCGGAAAAGTCTTCTGAATCGCTCCACGTCGTAGATCGGGGCAAAAGACTGCGGAAGAAGTTGAAATCTAGACAAAAATGGCCAAAATAGAGGTTAGGGCTGAAAACCCCAACGAGAGAATCTCAAGAAACGGGGAAAAAATTACCACGAGGGCGTAGCTCTCGGCGAGAGCTTTCCGGATCTATGTTTGGATGAAGATTTCGAGCACCGAAGCACCGTCGGCGGCCACCGGAAGATTCACGAAAAAGAACTCTCTCTTTCGCTCGCCACTCTGGTTCGGGAGGAAAGAATTGGAGAAGATGAAGTTCGGTTCTAAAACCTAAGTCAATATATATATATATATATATATATATATATATATATATATATATATATATATATATATATATATATATATAAATATATATATATATATATATTTATATATATGTTTATAAAAGTTTTGTCTAAAACGGGTTATATATGGGCAGTATCGGGAAAATCGAGAATAGAGGTCTAAGATTGCTTCAAATAGAAAAGTGCTTTACACAAAAGTTGTAGATCTCATCGAGACGAACAAATTTCATGTTAACCATTTTTCCGTAGGACATCATTTTGACCCTCAAAAAGGCATCCGAACGTAAGCAGAATTGACCTACTCGAGTAACAGAATTGACCTACACGAGTAGCAGAATGACCTACACGAGTAACAGAATTGACCTACACGAGTAGCAGAATGACCTACACGAGTAGCAGAATGACCTACACGAGTAACAAAATTGACCTACACGAGTAGCAGAATGACCTACACGAGTAGCAGAATTGACCTACACGAGTAGCAGAATGACCTACATGAGTAGCAGAATTGACCTACACGAGTAGCAGAATGACCTACATGAGTAGTAGAATTGACATACACGAGTAGCAGAATGACCTACACGAGTAGCAGAATTGACCTACACGAGTAGCAAAATTGACCTACACGAGTACATATAAAAATCACTCGAGTAAAATTGCAGGAAAAACAATTCTTTTGCAAATACACCATTTTGATCAAACTATATGAATGAATAGTGAATCACATTTTTGAATAGTACTATAATATTAAAATATTCATATTTATATATTTTGAATAAGAAAACACAAGTTCAAAACGGAGGACCAAACGCGCGCCGAACTGAACGAAACTCGCACCGTAGACAAACACTGACGCTACAAACATAACGGCGAAGTCAAAACCAAAATCCGACGAGCCATTCCCGAGATATTAACCGCTAAAACATGCGGCGAACAAAATCATAACCCAAAACTTCAATCGCGCGTCGAGACTCCAAAAACGCTCGGGTTGCGACGAAACTGGACGAGCACGTCCAAAACTACCAAAATCCAATACTCAACGTTAAAAGTAATGCCACGACGTCATAAATCTGACATTGCCCAAACAAATAAAATCATCAAAAAAACCGGGGGCGTTACACTGATGACCCTCTCGTTATTCAAGAAGTTAGCAATTGGTAGCCTCAACCCCACACGCATGAGTATCCAGCTCGCTGATAGATCCGTTAAATACCTATTAGGAATCGTGGAGGATGTCTCAGTTAAAGTCAACAAATTCATCTTCCCAGTGGATTTCGTCATATTGGACATCGAAGAAGACGTCGAGGTCCCCTTGATCCTTGGCCGACCCTTCCTTGCCACCTCCCGAGCTATCATTAACATAAGCAATGGCAAGCTCTTCCTATGAGTAGGCGACGATGAAGTGACTTTCTCTATAACCCCTTCGATGAAGAACACCCAAGAAAATGACGACTCCCGTTTTTTCTTCGATGCCTTAGGTGAAGAATCTTCCTACTACCTTTCTGAAAGTGAAAATAAATTTTTCTGATTTTTGTTCTTCCTCTACTCTTCCAAATGAATCTCTACAAGAAGCGGCCAAGGCCATTAGCTCCACTCCTTTCAATTTTCCATATAAAGTAAAGGTCTACGAAGACATTGTTTTTAAAAAATAAAGAATTTCCAAAACATAATATGAAGAACCACCCACCCTGGAATTAAAGGAACTACCCGAACATCTTAGGTATGCCTTCTTAGAAAAATATTCCAAGCTAGCAGTAATAGTTTCGGCCTACCTAACTGAAGTGCAAAATGATAAGCTCCTACTAGTGTTACGTAAACATCACCGAGCTATTACCTGGAAGATAGGTGATATCAAGGGCATAAGCCCATCTTTCTGTACCCACAAAATCCTAATGGAAGATAATTCACGTAATTCAATCCAACCTCAGCACTGTATAAATCCAAATATGAAAGAAGTCATAAAGGGCGAGGTTATGAAACTCTTAGACGCAGGAATTATCTATCCTATATCTGATACTAAGTGGGTTAGCCCTGTCTAGGTAGTGCCGAAAAAGGGAGGGATAACTGTAGTTAGTAATGAGAATAATGACTTAATCCGGACACGGACGTTGACGGGGTCGCGAATGTGTATTGACTATCGTAAGTTAAACGACGCCACCTGCAAGGACCACTTCCCCTTGCCGTTCATCGATCAAATTTTAGAACGATTATCCGGCCATAGATTTTATTATTTTCTCGATGGTCTCTTGGGGTACTTTCAAATCCCCATCTCTCCCGAGGACCAGGAGAAAACTATGTTTACTTCTCCCTTCGGCACCTTCGCTTACCGAAGAATGCTGTTTGGATTATGCAATGCGCCATCTACATTCCAACGATGTATGCTAGCTATCTTTGACAAGTACGTAGAAAGCATTATGAATGTATTTATGGATGATTTCTCTGTCTTCAGCGATGCCTTTGATAGTTGCTTAGAAAACCTTGAAAAAGTCTTAGAAAAATGTGACGAAACTAACCTTGCCCTAAATTGGGAAAATGTTATTTTATGGTGAGGGAAGGGTTAGTTTTGGGTCATAAGATTTCTGCGAGAGGAATTAAAGTAGACATAGCTAAGATAGAAGTTATCGAGAAGCTGCCGCCGCCTACGAATGTCAAAGCTATAAGAAGTTTCCTAGGACACGCTGGCTTCTACCGCCGCTTCATAAAAGATTTCTCCAAAATCACCAAACCCCTTGCTCATCTTCTGGAAAAAGACGCCCCGTTTATTTTTGATGACCTTTGTCTATCTGCCTTTGAATTAATAAAAAAAAGTTAATTAATGCCCCTATTATGATAGCTCCGATATGGGACCTTCCCTTTGAAATTATGTGCGATGAGAGTAGTTTCGCGGTGGGAGCCGTACTATGACAATGAATATCTAAAAACTTCCACCATATCTATTATGCAAGTAAAACACTTACATCTGCATAAGAGAATCTACCACAACCGAGAAGGAGCTTTTAGCTATCGTTTTTGCTTTTGATAAATTTCGTTCATATATCATGCTTTCCAAAATTATCATTTTTACGGACCACTCGGCCCTCAAGTATCTTCTTGCTAAGACGGATGCCAAGTCGCACCTAATTCGCTGGGTGTTACTCCTCCAGGAGTTTGACTTAGAAATTCGTGATAAGCGAGGTGCCGAGAATTTGGCCGCCGACCATCTCTCACGATTAGATAATCCTTATTTAGAAAAATTAGATGAAAAATCTTTTAATGATTTCTTCCCCGATGAGAAGCTGCTTTTAATTAACACATCCCCTCTCCTTGGTTTGTGCACATTGCCAACTATTTAGTGGCTCGTGTCCTCCCGAAAGAGTTCTCCTCTCAGCAAAAAAAGAAATTCTTTTATGAGTTGAAGAACTATTTTTGGGAGGACCCTCATCTTTTCCGAGTCTGTGCAGACCAAGTGATAAAGAGATGTATCTCTTTTGAAGGATTAGATATTTTAAAACATTTGCATGAAGGACCGACTGGTGGTCACTATCAAGCTGCTCCCACCGCACACAAAGTGCTTTGCGCGGGTTTTTATTGGCCTAGCGTGTTTAAAGACGCGCAAGCCTTTGTGAGTAGGTGTGATAGTTGCCAACAATCGGGAAATATTTCCAATAAATATGAAATGCCGCAAAATTATTTCCTTGAGTGCGTAGTTTTCGACCTCTGGGAATTGATTTTGTTGGCCCCCTTCCTTATAGCTTTGGAAATAAATATATTTTAGTTGTTGTAGATTATGTTTCACGATGGGCTGAAGCCCAACCTCTTCCTACTAACGACGCCCGAGTCGTAATTATGTTTTTGAAAAAATTATTTTCGATTCGGTACGCCACGAGCCATCGTTAGCTATAGGGGTTCACATTTTTGCAACGTGTAGTTTTCAAAAATTCATATTAAATACGATGTTACGCATAAGCTTTCAACTGCCTACCACCCCCAAACTAACAGACAAGTCAAAAAAGTGAACAAAAAGCTTAAAAGAATTTTAGAAAAGACTGTATCCACCTCTAAAAAAGACTGGTTAACAAAATTAGACAATGCTCTATGGGCCTACCGTACAACATACAAAACCTCCATCGGTTGTACGCCATATCAGTTGGTCTATGGAAAATCGTGCCATTTACCCGTAAAATTAGAACACCGCTCTTTTTGGGCCTTAAGGTTCTTAAATTTCGATCCCCACTCTGTCGGCGACCTTTGAAAATTTCAACTTAACGAACTCGATGAGTGGCGCTCTTATGCTTACGAAAATAACAAATTTTATAAAGAGCGGACGAGACGTTTCCACGACAAACACTTAAGGCACCCAAAAACCTTCAAACTGGGCGACCAAGTTCTTTTATATAACTCACGATTACATTTATTTTCGGGAAAGTTAAAATCACGATGGTCTGGGCCGTTTACTGTAAAAGAAGTCTTTCCATATGACACAATTTTAATTTCACACCCTGATAAGGGTGAGTTCAAAGTCAATGAGCAACGTCTTAAACTTTATTTCTGTGGTGATGTCAGTCCAAACTGTATTAATTTTATTCTGCATGATCCGAACTTTAAACTAACTTAAGACTTTTTTATTTTTGTTAAAAACTTTAATTATTATTTTGGACAATAATCTCTTGGACAATATTATTTTGTTGCGTCGAGCTTAAACGACGTTATAAACAAAAAGGCATTTTTGGAAGGCAACCCAAGTTATTTTTCTGTTTTCTTTATTTTACACTTTTTACCCTGGATGACTCCGACAAGTTGAAGATTTTGCGATCGCTTGCTCCAACGCTGCTGAATCCATCACGAAGTCCAAAGAAGACATTTAATGAAGATCTAGAACACAAGTATGAGGGGGGGGGGTGACATCAATCAACATTCGCGATGCATAAATCCGGGGAAGTACCTGTTTTTTAATTTTGTACTTTCATTTCTGTTTAACTTCTCTCTCTCATACCCCTCCTTTCTCCATTGAGGACAATGTCTATTTTAAGCTTGGGGGAGGATTTCCTCCTTCTCTTGTCTTTATTTTGTTTCCTTAAAAAATCAAAATAAAAAAATTATATATATCTTAAAAATACAAAAAAAGAGAATATCTTAAAAATCCAAAAAAATAGAAAATATTTCAAAATCAAAAAAATTATATTTATATAATATTTGTTTTTATTTAATAGTTTAAACGAATTTTGGTATTTTAATAGTACCCCTTGCTTTTGTTTTGTTTTTCTCAAAATTCTTTATAACGACTTAGCTAATTATAATATTTCTAATCAATCTTTCTAATTATGTTTCACAAGTAAAATGTTGGCCTGGCTGTGTTTCTAATTCGCGGTAGCATGTTAATGTGAAATGTTTTTCTAAAAACTCGCAATTCTATTTTGGTTTTTTGTTCTTTATTCTCCATAATTTCTTAAAAAATATTTTATCCACTATTTTCCTTTTCGTTTTTGGATAATTTTTGTAATGTCAACTTTTGATTAGCATAGTAGATGTGAACAATCCAAGGCGCCTATTATTTCTATTTTCAAGATAATTTCATTCGTCTTCTTTTTTTTATATAGGACTTGATTTTTGAAAATTTTCAAAACTATGATTTAGATAAATTTTAGAAGCGTGAAAATGATTTAGGCCGTTTTTGTTTTCTTTTGAGCCTTCTTGCCAACCTAAAAAATCTTTCTCTAGTTAGCCGCTTTTGAGCCTTTTTCCTTTTTCAGTTGATTAGCTCCACTTATCATTTCATTTTCACCAAAGCTAAAATATTCCAACCTATCTAATCACACTAGCCTTTTTGAGATTCTTTAAATTTTTTTCATGATTACGATAGGTTTGTTTTGTGATTTTTGTATGGAAAACTTTTTGAAAAAGTATGGTCAAAATAAGTATTTACTCTTGTTTGGCCAATTTCAAAATGAAAAGAAAATTATTTATGACCTTTATTTTGTTTTGAAAAAAAGAAGAAAGAAAGGAAAAGAAAAAAAAGAAAAGAAAATGAAAAAAAAAGAAAGAAAAATAGTTTATTTATGATGAAATTTTTTGAAACTTTTTATTTTGGTTTAGTGTGATTTTAAGGCTTCATGTTTATCTTTGAATTCTATTCCTAATTATATGCCTAAACCAAACGTTTCAGTACTAATAAGTCTTTTTGATTCATGTTTTTGATTTTTATTTATTAGCTAAGTAAAGAAAAAAAGTAAAATAGTATAGTTTTGGATTTAAATTTAGATTTTTGATTTTTGATTGATATAGTTATAATGTGTCCCTTGGATCTAATAATAACTCAATGCGTTTTTTCATTTTGTTACTTTGCTTAAATTTATTTAAAGAATTTTGTTAAAATTTTGGATGATCTATTTTCGTTAGTAAAGTTTATAAATTGTTAAACCATGTTTAAATAATTGTTTTAAGTTTACGTTTCACCTTCTCCCTACTTAGAATTTCGCATGGTGCTTGTGTTAACATAATTAAAATTTTCCTGATTATTCACTTTTATGTTAGCTTGTTTTTATATTTTTGCTTGGGGAAAAGCAAAGCTTAAGCTTGGGGGAATTTGATAGTACATTTTGTAGTCTAAACTATTAGGGTAATTAATTGTTTTTAATATAGAAATCATGTTTGTATAGTTTTATTTTGACCTCCTTTTGTATATTTTGATACCACTAATATTTTCCCTTCTTTTTGCAGGTTTTCTCAGCTTTAGGCCAAAATGACCAGACACACCCCCCTTATACACCCTCCCTGGGCGTGTCACCGGGTGTGTAACCCGATCCCAATGAAATTTGCTGCCTGAGCCCAAATCCCGTACAAAACCCCCTAACATCCCCCCCAGACACGCCCTCCATGGGTGTGTCACTGGGCATGTCACCCTCTTCCCACAGCCTGTTGTCGAATTTTAAGATTTCTCGTCGCTGCATGTCAACAGTACTGACACGCCCCCCTACCTGGCTGTGTCCCTGGGCGTGTTCCGTAATTTCCGGCATTTGACGGATTTCCAACCAATGATTTAAGCTTGACGTGCCTTACACGCCCACCCTACATGGGCGTGGCCTTGGGCGTGTCCACCGACGTACAAATGAAATCATGATTTCCATCAAAATTCAGCTCCCGATGTCTTTCCCGTACATGACACGCCCCCTGACACGCCCTACCCGGGCGTGAAAAGGGGGCGTGACCGACCCGCAAACTTTCTATAAATTTAGACCCCTTGTGTCCAGAAATAATTTTGGAGTGAGAGGGGATGTGCTGCCCTTTTGTTTCTTGTAGTTGTTCATGCTTCTCCTCTCCCCCTTCCTAATTTTAGGCTTTTAATCCTAGCTTAGTTTACTCTTTTGTATTAGTTTTTGTAATTATTTTAGTAGCTTAATGTTAATGCTAGCCTAGTTTTCATTTCCAGCACTTGTAATCTTCTATTTCAAGTTGTAAGCTCGTTGTTTGATTTTAATATAAAGTGTGCTTAATTTTTCTTGTCTCTATTTTTGTTTTTTATGCACTTCTACTCATCTATTTTCCTCCACTTCACCATGAGTAACTAATCCTCCTTGTACTCGATCTTGATGATCCGAGGTTCGAGTTGAATAAGTTATGATGCTCTAGTTTACTTTTTCTTTTTAGGGTTTAGGACTTGATTTACTCTTGATTAATCTTGTTTGGAGTTATATCATCGATATATAATTTCCAGATTTGTTTTCACTCTTAGCTAGCCGAGAGGCTCGTAGTTTGAAGTGAACACTCAAGAGTAAAGAGAGTTGCACGCACCCTCGAGCGAGGCAGATGTTAAATCTCCCGGATTGGAGTGAAATCCAATAGTGAGGTTCACAGCATAACGCAAGCTTCAGGTCTCCGATTTGGACGAGAGTTCGGTCAGACCATCCTAAACTCAGGTGGGCACATCTTCGAGAGAAGCATGTTCATGCTTATGGAACCTCCACGGTCATGGTCTTTTAACTTATTAAGTTAGGGTTTGTTATCACATTTTTAATCAACTTTAGTCGAGGTGATTCTCGATCGAGTGCTTTTCTTTATCATAGTTCAACCCCTCATTGTAATCACTTTTAGTAGGTCTCTATTTAACCACAAGCATTTCTCTTTTTAACGTAATATTTCTTTTCTTAATCACATTTAGCTTTCTCTTAAACACTAAAACAATCTCTCGATGAGATAATAGTTTTTGTGTGAGTAAGATTACTTGATGAATTATAAATATACCTATTTTTATGTACATTACTTAAGTCGTTTTCATTTATTTTTGTCATTTTTACTTGTTTTTATTCAATAAAATGATCCTATTTTTGTAAATATTTTATTAACTTATTTTATTTTTCAGAGAAAAAATAAAAATCTGCAAAAAATTGCCAAGTCACGCCCGTGACTTATTGGTCATGCCCGTGACCAGGCCGTGATTCGTTAAAACCATGGAATCAGCGAATTTTAAAGAGAAATTTCCGGTCGACGATTTCCGATCGACGATTTCAGCTCGACGTATTCCGATCGACCATTTCAGCTCGACTTTCTGTTCGACGATCGTCGACACCCCCCTACATGCCCAGTGTTATGCCCGTGACCTAGGGCGTGACTCATCTTCCCGCTTGACGAAATTCTGCTCAATGATTTCCGCTCGACAAACTCGCGCTCGACGATTCTCCAACAGCTCGACGATTTTTCAACTCGACAATTTTCGCTCGACATTTGTCGAGTGTCGACTCAACCCGACACACCCAGTGACACGCCCAGAGTCACGCCGTGACCTAGGGAGTGACTTCTCCACCTGGCCGACAAGACCCGCGCAACAACTTTTGACGCACCGCGCCCAGATCCACCTCCTCGACATGCCCAGAGTCACGCCCGTGACCTAGGGCGTGACCGCTGCGGGACCGACACGTGTTCAGCCCGAAGTCCACTTTCCCGTCAAATCGCCGGCCGCCATCAGGAATAGTACTGACACGCCCCCTGACACACCCGTGTCAGAGGGCGTGTCCCATGTAATTTTTTGTCTATAAATACCAGTGTTCTGTATGTAATCCTATTCCACTTATTGGATCCATTTTGTATAGGGATATGCTGCTGAAATGAAATCCAAATACTATGTAAGGGAATATTTCCCCTCTCCTTTATTTTCTTAGTTTTGTAATCTCCTACTTTGCTTAATAAAATTTATATTTTTTCTCTCTTTCTATGGATTTGGACTTCATCTATTTGGCTATTTATATGCAATCTTATTTTCCTTTTGTTTTAACTTAGTTTTTTTGTTCTCTTTTAAATGGGTGTGTGTGTGTGTATGAGTATAGCTTTTTAGTTTTATGTTTTAGTTAATTTTCTTACTTAGTTTTGTTAACTTAGGAATTTTTATAGCTTTTATGCATTCCTATAAACCCGTAAAAACCGTTTTCAAAGTGTTTTTCATTTTTCTTTAAACTAGATTTTCATTTTTATGTTGTAAAACTTTTCTTTCTTTTTACTTTATTTTCACTTTTTAACAACTTTTACGGAGTTATAGGAATGGAAATATAGTTTTTTTAATTTTTCATGCACTTAGATTTTTATTTAAAACTTTTGCTTATTTAATTTTTTCGTTCTCTTTTTATGCATTTCTACTGCATTCTAGCGGTAGAAATGTATTCGTTTTAATTTTTCGAGCATTTCCATTTTTGTATTTATTTGCAACCCTTTTGCTCGTTTTATATTTATTTCAGCTTTTTATGCATTTCTACCGCATTCTAGCGGTAGAAATGCAGTTGTTTTAATTTTTTTGGATAACTTAACTTTTCTTAATTTTTTGTACTTGTGCATTTATTTCCGCATACTCATTAAGAGTTAAATAGCACTTTGCTTTATTTCATTCAGTAGAGTGTGTGAGTGTGTTTTACTTTCCTGCAGTGTGTGTGTGTTTTCATTTATGTCGAGAGAGTGTGTGCGTGAGTTTTACTTCCTGTCGAGTGTGTGCATGGGTGTTGCATTTATTTTGTCCTACTCGTTTGAGTAGGACCCGCTTTATTTTCCCGCCTACTCATTTGAGTAGGACTTGCAATTTCCCGCCCACTCGTTTGAGTAGGACTTGTCATTTTATTGCTTTCTTTCTCCCGCCCACGCACTTGCGCCGGGACTCGCAATTTACAACTTTCTTCAGTCCTACTCGTTTGACTAGGACTTGCAATTTCCTGCTTTATTTTCCTACTTTCATTTACTGCTTTCTTTTACCGCTTTCTTTTCTGCTTTATTTTCTGCTTTTCCCGCAAGCCGTCCCCATTCCGATGAGTGGCTAACTGTTCTTAGCGCTCGGTATCGAAGAGCATTGGGACAAATAAAATAGCTTAAAACAATTAAAGGTCCTTATTTTCTAATTAATTAAAATTACTTAAGGTTTGCCTAGGGTCTACGATGCGTAGAACCACATAATTGATGTGTAGTCTTTATTTCCGTTATCCATATGCTAGCTAGCCGAGAGGCCATGCGTATGGACCGATCACCCCTTGGTAAAGAGAGTTCCGCACTAACCATCGAGAGAGGAGGCGACCAACTCTACCGGATTGGGTTCCCCACCCAATAGCGGGGTTCTTAGCGTAATGCGGGCATTAAGAGGAATCCTTTGTCGGACTAACGTTCGGTCGAATAGTCTTAGCGTTCTGGTGAGCGATAGCCCTATAGCTAGGTGAGCTCATTCTAGTGGAACCTCCACGACCAAGTCTCCGCCTTAATTAATTTGAAACTTTGGATCTCTTTTTATTAAAAGTTTATTTTAGTTCGATGCGATTCGATGCAGTTGCGCTAAGCTCTTCATTGGCTCCACCTTTATGCTTTCCTTTTATGCTTTCATTTTCTTTCTGCCATTTTCGGCCTTTTTATTATATATAAATATCCCGACAAGATAATTCTCGGTAAAATAATAGTCCCCTCCAGGGAAGAGTAGAAATAATCGAACCGACACCAAGAACAATACGACCTCGATATTCCACACCGAAATATCCTGTACTACTCACGATAGGTGCACTTGACTCCTTTCGTTAAAACTCGATCACAATTTTTATATCCAAAATAAATAAATACACGCACCCCTTTTTCTAAATAAAAAACCACTTCCGCTTTACTTAAGTAAATAAATACGCGCGCCCCGTTATCTTGTCGGTATATTTATATATAATAAAAAGGCAGAAAATGACAGAAAGAAAATGAAAGCATAAAAGGAAAGCATAAAGGTGGAGCCGATGAAGCGCTTAGCGCAACTGCATCGAATCGCATCGAACTAAAATAAACCTTTAATAAAAAAGATCCTAAGTTTCAAATTAATTAAGGCGGAGACTTGGCCGTGGAGGTTCCACTAGAATGATCTCACCTAGCTATAGGGGTATCGCTCACCTGAACGCTAAGACTATTCGACCGAACATTAGTCCGACAAATGATTCCTCTTAACGCCCGCATTACGCTAAGAACCCCGCTATTGGGTGGGGAACCCAATCCGGTAGAGTTGGCGCGCCTCCTCTCTCGAGGGTTAGTGCAGAACTCTCTTTACCAAGGGGTGATCGGTCCATACGCACGGCCTCTCGGCTAGCTAGCGTGTGGACTACGAAAATAGAGACCACACATCGATTATGTGGTTTTACGCATCGTAGACCCTAGACAAACCTTAAGTAATTTTAATTAATTAGAAATTTAGGATCTCTTTTTATTTAAAGTATATTTTAGTTCTAAATCGATTCGATGCCGTTGCGTTAAGATTTTCATCGGCTCCACCTTTTATGCTTTATTTTTATGCTTTCATTTTCTTTTATATATATATATATATATATATATATATATATATATAAAATACCCGACAAGTAATTTTCGGTAAAATAATAGTCCTCTCCAGGGAAGAGTAGAAATAATCGAACCGACCCCAAGAATAATACGACCTCGATATTCCACCCGGAATATCCTGTACTACTCACGATAGGTGCACTTGCCTCCTTTCGTTAAAACTTGATCACAACTTTTTTATATCCAAATAAATAAATACGCGTGCCCCGTTTTCTTAAATAAAAACCACTTCCGCTTTACTTAAATAAAACTGCCGGGGCGCCGTGTTCGCAAAATATTTTTGGAGTTTTAACATGCAATCATTACTCAACAGTTCCTGGATTTTAATACGACACTTGTGTCCCCTAGCTACATTTCGATAGGTATACTTGCCTCGTTGGATTGGTAGTTCGGTTTTTATTCTCTTTGCAAATATTCTGCACACCACAGGTCATTGTTGCTAATTGTAGACCAATGTCAGTTTATAATGAGTCACTAAACACAAGACCATGCAATATAATCCCTCATTGCGTGATCCATGGTGGTGACTCATGTGTAACATCTCTATTGGGATGCACTTCATTTTCAAGTACTCGAGCAATGGAAGAAAGGAAGGGTTGTTGATGTTCAACGCAGAAGAAAAGAATTTTTTTTTGAAAAATTTCTAAGTACATTTCTCGAGAAATTGAAGACTGTTTCTCGAGAAGTTTAAGTACATTTCTCGAGAAAGTAAAGCTGTTCTCGAGAAACCATAAGACTTCTCGGAAAATTGTCTGAAAATATTCTAAGTATTTTCTCGAGAAAAGCCCTAAAGATTTCTCGAGAAACCAAGTTCATTTCTCGAGAAAGGAAAGAAGTTCTCGAGAAATCAAAGTGTTTCTCGAGAATCCAAGTATATTTCTCGAGAAATAAAGTTCTTTCTTGAGAAATAAGTCCTTAAGTTCATAAAATTTTCGTTAAGTAAATTTCTCAAGAAGGTCAGGCCATTTCTCGAGAAAGCATTTCATTCACGAGAAATCATATTCTTCTCGAGAAATCTATCTTCAGTTCTAAATTTGCGCCAAGTACTTTTCACGAGAAATCATATCCTTCTCCAGAAATCATGTTTTCATTTCAAGGAAATTTCGTTAAGTCTTTTCTCGAGAAAGCCATGTATTTTCTTGAGAAAGCTAATGGTTTCTCAAGAAACATATTTCTTCTCGAGAAATGAAGTTATAGAATTTTCTTTTCAAATCTTCTGACGGGATTTCAAATTAATCTAAGTTCCTCATGATTGATCCATGTAGATCTTTCCTTAATGACTTGTGACCGTTAGAAGATGTTCTATAAATAATCTTTTCAGATGAATCACTAACCCTAATCACAAGGAGTATCATTACAGAAATCAAAATTGCATTCACACTTTCCAAAATTCTGGAGAAGCCGCATCGTCTTCATCGCCATCCTTCTCTGCCGGTCATCTCTCGATCTAGTGATTCAAAAGGAGAAATGATTCGACAGATCCAAGATTCAAAGATTCTTCAACATCCACTTGATCATGTCATATCCTAAGTTTTCAGATCATGGTTTTTCAAGATTTCTTCCTCAACCTTCTTCACAGAGTTTTTCAATTTTCAGAAGGAAGATCCTTGAAGAATTCAGATCTGAAAGAGTAAAATCTTTATTATTGTTGTAAAAATTATTTTAACTTTTGTAGGAGCTTTGTCTCCGAGATTTGTAGATCCGTTGGTGGATCGAGATTTGTAGATCCATTTGTGGATCGAGTTTGTAGATCCAGTTTGTGGATTGAGTCGTAGATCTGGTTGTGGATCGAGGTGTAGGAGTGTGTTATCTCCGAGGTGTAAGAGCGTTGCTCCGAGTTGTAAGATTTGACGAAATCTGAGAAAGGTGAAGTAGCCGAATCTTACCCTTCGTGGTAGATAGACGAGGCAGGACAATGGACGTACACAATACGGGTAACCACGATAAATCTCTGTGTTTGTGTGCTTGAATTTTTAGATAATTTTCATTCCGCAAAAAAGACAAAAACATCACCTTTACACCCCCTCTAGGTGATTTAGTTAGACGCTAGAAACATTTAATTGGTATCAGAGGCAGTTTTGGTTTAATAAGGCTAACACCTTGAACAAGATCCCTGATCTAGTGTTCATAGATTCCACATATTCACCATGGATCAAAGCAAAGACATGTCATCCATGAAGCTACCGGTGTGCACCAAGGAAAACTTTCCCATGTGGAAAAACGAGTACAGTTTTTCATGGAAGCTGTTGATCCGAGGATTTTTCAGATAGTGCAAGAAGGACCACACATCCCTACACAAGCTTCAACGACAAATCCATCAATTATGATCCCCAAGAAAATGATGGATCTCACTAAGTACGAGATTGCTTTAGTCTCCCTAGACAAGAAGGCAAAGAATATCATAGCAAGTGCAGTAGACAATCAATGCTCAAGAACTTATTCCACTGCAAATCTGCCAAAGAGATGTGAGACTGTCTTGTTGTCCTGATGGAAGGTACTGAAGAAGTGAGAGACGATCGTAGATCGTTGTTGAACCAGGAGTACGAAGCCTTCAAGCAAGGTGCCAATGACTCTATAGCTGACAGCTTCAAAAACATTTTCAAGATCGTCAATGGTATCAGAAACTATGGTCGCACGTTCACTAATGGTGAACTCAACGACAAGTTTCTAAGATTCCTGACTAAGGAATGGGACACCAAGGTTGTTACCATTAGAGAATTTGGGAAGCTGCCAGAGATAGACCCTCAGAACCTGTTTGGAAAGCTGCTCAACTATGAGCTTTAAATGAATACATGTAAGAAAGAGGAGCAGAATAATATAATGTCTAGTAGAGAAAAGTCTGTGGCTCTGAAGGCGGAACGGTCGAAGAAATCTAAATATATGTCACCTGTATGGACATGAGCTCCTGACACTCCAGAAGACTCTGAGCCAAGCACGTTTAGATCCTAGCTATTAAATGGAGAATTTTTCCTCATCTCCAAATAGTTCAAGAAGCTGCTGAGCAGGAGGAGACAAATGAAAAATAGGTCATCCTCTTCAGATTTCAGAATATCACATCGTTATGGTGATCAAATGATGAAAGGCTACAATAAAGAGGACATGCACAAATCTAAACCGAACAAATAGTTTTCCTCTGACGTTGTTTGCTACTATTGTAATAAATCAAGCCACATGTTTGCAGAGTGTTCTTGCAAGAAGTAGGATAGCTCCAAGAAGGACGAGAATAAATCCTTCAAATGGAAAAAGACAGAAGAAAAGAGCTTTGTCACCAAAAAGTCGAAGACTCTCAGCTACAGTGACTCGAGTGAGTCGAGCTCTGAAAATGAAGAAGCTTACTTTGGACTTATGACTCAATCTGACGAGGAAGTGGACAACTCCGAGTACCATGGGAAAGTAAACTCGAACACTATTCTCTCAGAATTTGAAACGACCACTAATGGTCATGCATACTATTCTTCTGATTAGAACCAATCAAAATTGATGGCTCAGCACGAGCACCTATTAAGGGCTTTCGACAAATGCCTAAGGTTGTCTGAAAGAAGGTAAAAGAGATTGCCTCCCTCAAGGCAGTGGAAGCAAATCTGAAGGAAGAAATTGCACAATTACTTCCTCTTAGAGGTGAAGTCCACTCCTTGAAAGAGGAACTCAAGGGATCCGCTGAGACATTAAGTATGAAAGAAAAAAATCTTGATGAGTTGGAAGAAAAGCTTGCGGTAGAGAGAAGACTCATTGAGAGTTACTCCAAGCCGAAGACTGTTCTCCCTCTCATTAATGAGTTCTCAGCTCAGAAGAAGAGTAGTGGTCTTGGCCATGTCAGTGAAAAGGGTAAGACTGCTAAGAAGGCTAGCGCCAAAGAAAAGGGGAAGGCACCCATGGGCAACCTTCATTCAGGAAAGTAATCTTCCCGACGAACAAGTTTGACCTTTAGTCGTCCAATGGTCATCATGCTAGGCCTACTCATGTAGAGCCCAAGAATATATACCGGGGATGGACCCATCCCCGTGACTTTGGTGCTAGTGTGTTCAAGGCACCGTTTGAGGAGATTCAAATGAAGAGTTATGGTTTATATGTACATGGCCATAACAATAAGAAGGCACCAGAAGCTAAATCTGTTGTGACTAAGGCTAAGGAGATGGTAAGCCACTGTGTATGCTACAACCAGGATGCCTCCATATCTAAGAATGCTACCCCAGCTAGACCTCACGTTCAAAGGGTAAAGCAGGAGTACAAAAGGAGGTACAAAAGATTTGACTGTTGGTGCTACGATAAAATTGGTCACTTTGGAGCAGATTGTTGATATAAACCTGCCAATTTTGTAAGTCCATGAGTTAGCTATGCGAGACCGACCACTCGGAAGGTTAATGTTTCTAGTGGTGTTTGGATAGTGGATGCTCTTGGCACATGACCGGGACAAGAAGCCTTTTGCGTGACTATACCCCAGTCAAAGATGGACCAAAAGTCATCTTTGGAGGTTCAGATAGGGGAATAATAAAAGGTTATGGTATGATTTCCAACGGCGTAGTCTCTTTTACAGACGTGGCTTATGTTTAATAATTACACCATAATCTCATAAGCATAAGTCAGCTATGTGACCAAGGCTACATCGTTGAGTTCTACAAGGACAAGTGTTTGATAAAATCATCTATAAATTTGGAGACGGTCTTAATAGGCACTCGGAGCAGAAATATTTCCTGTTTAAACAATTCTACCTAGTGTGTTTTATGGCAAAAAGTAGTGCGTCTCTTTGTGACCAATGTCACAAGAGATTAGCACATATTAATTTCAAAACCTTAAATATGCTATTTTCTCACAACTTAGTGTGCGATGCCCCCAACATTAAGTGCCTTAAAGAGAGTCCATGTCACTCCTGTCAAATGGGTAAACAAACACGAGCTACCTTCAAGGGTATTGCTGAGAGAGATTCTTCACGAAGCTTATACTTGCTTCATATGGACTTATTCGGTCCTATGCCTATTCACAGCTTATGAGGTAAGGTCTATACGTTAGTAATTGTTGATGACTACTCGCATTTCACCTGGGTGTTCTTTCTGAAACACAAGTCAGACACCTTCGATTCATTCACTAATTTTTTCTGGCAAATTCAGAATGAATTGGACTGCTCAATGGTCAAAATCAGAAGTGACCACAAAACAGAGTTTGAGTCTAGTGCCATGACAAAATTTGGTGAAAGACAAGGTATCTTTCATGAGTTTTCCTCCTTGCACACTCCATAGCAAAATGGAGTTGCTGAGAGAAGGAATAAAACCCTAATTGAAGCATGTACAACCATGTTGAACGACGCTTCACTATCAGAGAACTTCTGGGCTAAAGCAGTCAACACGTCTTGTCACATGCAAAACAGAGCACTCATCAACAAAAGCTATCGTAAGACCCCATATGAGCTTCTGAAGGGCAAAAAATCGATTGTGTCCTACTTGAGAATCTTTAGAAGCAAATGCTTCGTACTTAATAATGGGAAGTAATACCACACGAAGATTAGTGAAAAGTGTTTTGAAGATATTTTTGTAAGTTATAGTAGCCATAGTAAGGCATATTGGATTTTCAACAAGAAAACTCTGGTGGTAAAATAGTCGATAAATGTTGTATTTGATGAGACTAGCTTGCTTCATAGCAGCTCGTCTAGTGTCATTAGTGCAGATGCAGGTACCAGGTTCAAGGAAATTATCTTGGATGAAGTTGTTAAGGAAGAAGCTCCAAGTGCAGTTAAAATCATCGATCCAGGCTTGGTGGATGAAGAACCCATAGAGGTGTAATTTCCTCAACCTATAAAGGCAGCACCAGATGTTGTATAGCATGCTGGATGGAGATCAAGGAACCTAGGGTTCAGAAACCTAAGAGATCATCCAGCTGATCAGATAATAGGAGAGCCAGGCGATGGTGTTAGAACTAGAAGAGGAACAGTTAATGAAATTTTGCATCTCAGCTTTCTGTCTAAGGTTGAGCCAAATAAGTTCGAGAAAGCGAACAAAGATGCCTCTTAGATCATGACAATGTAAGAGCAGCTCAACCAGTTTGAACGATGCAAAGTCTGGGAGCTGGTGCCTAGAACAAAGGGACAAAATGTGATCGATACCAAAAGGATATTCAGACACAAGCTGGATGAACACGGAGTAATTTTCAAGAACAAAGCCAGGCTTGTAGCACAAAGATACAGACAAGAAGAGGGGATCGACTTCGACCAGACATTTGCTCCAGTGGCTAGGCTCGAGGCAATCAGGTTGTTTCTTACGTATGCTGCCCTCAAAGGCTTCATTGTCTACCAAATGGATGTGAAGTCACCATTCCTCAATGTGAATTTAAAAGAGGAAGTATACATAGCACAACCTCCAGGTTTTGTCAATTCTCAATTCCCTAACTATGTTTACTTTTTAAATTAAGCTTTATAAGAGTTAAAACAAGCTCCCCGAGATTGGTATGAGGCATTGTCTAACTTTCTTCTTGAGAACAAGTTCACAAGGGGAAAGATAGACAAGACATTATTTCTCAGGGAAGTTAAAGGCAAGATTTTGCTAGTGCGGTATATGTGAGCTAAAGTATTTCTTAGGACTTCAGGTGAAGAAATCTGAAAATGGAATTTTCATCTCTCAGACAAAGTTCACCAGTGAGCTTCTTAAGAAATTTGGAATGGAGAGCACAACCTCTATGAGTACTCCAATGGGTTAAACCGTGTCTCTGGACAAGGATGAGAAAGGGAAACCTTTTTATGAAACTAAATACAGAAGCATAATTGGATCCTTGCTTTACCTGACTACCAGTAGACCAAATATAATGTTCTCTATACGTGTCTGCGCTAGATATCAGGTGAACACAAAGGAATCTCATTACGTCGCTACAAAGAGGATTTTAAGATACCTTAAGGGTATACCCAATCTTGGCATATGGTACACAAGAAGTAATGATGTCGAGCTAATTGGATTTTCAGATGCTGACTTTGCAGGTAGCAGGGACAAAAGGAAAAACACTTCTGGGACGTGCCAATTCCTCGGAAGGCGTCTTATTTAATGGAGCAGTAAGAAGCAGAATTATGTGGCTACTTCTACTGCCAAGTCAGAGAATATCTCTACGGCTAGTGGTTGCGCACAACTTCTTTGGATAAGGAATCAACTTGAAGATAATAACTTGAAGTTCAGAGAAATTCCGATGTATTGCTACTCATCCAACGCAATAGCTATCATAAATAATCAAGTTTCCCACAGCCGGGACAAGCACATTGAGGTATGCTACCATTTCATCTGGGTGCATGTGGAGAACAAGGACATAGCCCTCAGCTATGTCCCGACGGGCAAGCAGGTTGTAGATATTTTCACGAAGCCACTAGACGAGGCCAAGTTGTCATTCTTCAAGACAGAACTTGGTATGCTTAACATGGAATCTTGAAAAGTTCATATTTGAACTCTAGAGAAGATTTAGAATCAGCCACTAAGAAGATTTGAAGGGAATTCTTACTCAGAAAAATCTCAAGCTCAGAAAGGGATTTCTCGGAAAACTACTTATATTTCTCGAGAACTTACTGGATTTCACAAAAGATTCTGAATTTCTCGAGAAACACTACTGGATTTCTCGGAACACTACTTATATTTCTCGAGAAATGACTTATATTTCTCGGAAAGTTTAATGGATTTCTCGAGAAGCCTTATTTTTCTCGAGAAATGTCCAAATCCGGCAGAATAAATTTCTGAAGAATTCGAACCGCCATTCCCAGGTACGCTTCTCGTAATTCTTCAAAATCTTTAATTTTATATAAATAGAAGAGTCCATAAAATATCCAAATCCACAAATTCGAAAAACCTTTCCCGAGAAAGACTCTTCAATACCGCCGAAGGCCTCCACCGTTCTTTACGCTAAATCCATCGATTCTTCTCGGAAAAGTCAGAAAGTTTTCATTCTTCTCAATCGATGACTCCTACTACAAAGATTGAATGGGAAGTGAGTTCGTTCGATCAGGTGTCGAAGAAATTTCAGATGATTTCCGAAATGTTATTATACTTCTTGGAACCTCCGGCCTCACCTTCATCCTTGAGCATCCGTGCAAAGTCCCGATAAAGGACGTAGAAGAGTTCTTCAGTAATGCAAAGCTTATGAGGAGTGGGAAGTTGTTGAAAACTTCAGTCAGATATATGAAAATCAAAATCAAGCCATCTTACTTGATAGAGTTTCTGAGATTGCCCTCCATAGATGAAGAAGACTACCTAGAAGAACCAGATTATTCCAGGGCCTTGTAATTTTGTGGCTTATCTCAATCAGCCACTTCCATTCGCATACAAAATATGAATGACGAGAGCAAACTGCTGGCCTACATTCTAGCAAAAGTCCTACTCTGCAAAACAGTTTCACTTGGATACATATCCTCTGATTTCTTCTGCATGATGATAGTTGTGATATGTCGGAAGAAATTCCAATGCGGACATATGTTGTTTGACAAGATTAAGGAAAGCATGAAGGCACCAAACTTTGCAAGAATTATTTCTCTCTATCTAAATCAAGTGCATCCTAAAATCTTTGACTTGACCAAAGGTGTATCCATTCACAATCTCAAGAAATTCACCCTATTTTCCATAAATAGAAGGGAAGTTAGAATTCCCAAGCCAGGATAAGCTCCACCAGCACCAAGAATTAAAGTTGATGAGGATATGACCCCATCTCCCCTGCTTATTGACACAGTTGGCACATCTAGTGCAGCTGTTGAGGGGGAGCCTGCTCCTTCAGTTCATGAAGCAGTTCAGCAAGCTGAGATTCCAGAAATAGAAGTTCACTCATATGTTCCTGCATCTCAGGTTACAGAGCAAGTTGTTGATGATGATGTGGCAGTTGAAGAGGACAACACTGCTCAGTCTAATAATGAGAAGAGCACCTCTGTGCAAGATGGTGTCTCAGATGATATTGACATACTGAGAGAAAATCTAACTTCAGATGAACCTCACTTCTTCTCTCCTAAAAAGATTCCTGAAAACATTCCAGAAGAGATTCATGAAGAGTTACTAGAAGATTCTCAGCCCCAGGAACAAGTTGTGGGGGAGAATGTTGATATGTTCTCTGATGATGATGCAGTTACCCCAGAGCCTACAGAACCTCCTATGAGGAATTTAGATTTCAATCTCCCTACTATTCTGGGTGAGGAAGGAGATGTAATGATATTTTCCCCTAGAGGCAACAGTTCAGTTATTCTTAAAGAAGTATCAGTTTGGATAGCCCCAGCACTTCCTCCTCCACCTCCTCCAGCTGAAAAAATTCTTGATGATACCCTATTGGGTAAGATTAGATCTATGTTGATAAAGCAATGAGAGTACTTTGATAAGTCTCTCAAAGAAGTAACTGAAAATTAGCTGCTCTTGAAAAAGAAATGAGCAGAGGCTTTGCTGAAATTCAAAATAATATAGATGAATTTAGAAGACTGCTCAACATTGGTGGCAAGGCCTTAGACCACACTATCACTAGTGTTAGTGAAGTTATGAATCAAGTAGTCACAATGGCCAACAACCAAATACTATTGCTGAAGAAGACTAAATAGCAAAACATCAAAACCTGTGAAGAAGTTGGCAAATTCAAGGAAGATGCTATAGTGATCCTATCTGTAGAAGTCAGAAAGGGGGAGGATAAAGTAAAAGAAAATCTAGACAAGAAAGTTCAAGAAATGAAAAATCAGTGAGTTGATCAACTACAAGAGATCAATACAAGTGAGAAAAGCAAATTAAGGGTGTAAATATCTATACTTATGAGACTGCTATCTGGATGCATAATCAGAACTTTCCAGACTTTCAGGTTGACCCAAATGAGGCTCAACCTCCTCATCTTGACCCAAATGCTTTCAAGCCTACTTTTTTTCCTAGACCTGAACAGTATGAATTTCCTCTTGAAAGTTATTCTCAAGTATGGACTCATGATCAACTAGAGATTCCTGAAAAACTACCTCCTGAAATGTCAGTGCATAAGAAAAGGAAATATGGTGATGGTGCTTCTACCAGCAGATCTATTCCCAGTCAAGGTGCTGCCCAAAGAATTGAAAAAGAATTTGCTGAAGTTTGGAGTCCAACTCCAAGTCTCTTATTCTGGACACTCTAAAGCTTGTTGTGGAATTTAATGAAAATAAAGATGATCATTACAACCACAATGAGTCGGAGCTATATGAGAAGTGAATGACAAAAAGAAGGATTTATGATCGTAAATATGGTCGTAATAATCGTAAAGCTCCTCATCGACCTCCAAAGTACTATCCCAAGCCACTCAGTTATCAGAAAAGACAACAAAAAAAGAAGGAAAGACAACATCAACAATAATATAAGTGATTCATGATCATCAATGTTACAGGATTTTGTGGACCTGGATATAATCTTGTGGACAAATTCTATATATATAAAATTTTGAATTTTGTTGATCTTATTATTTCTTACCTGTCATTACATACATTATTTTACTTATTAGTTAATTATTTAATTATCTTGAAATAATTCACCTTAGAGTATATGGTTCTAACTTCTATAAATATGGGAGATTATTGGGCATTGTATCCAAAATAACTTAGATTTTTATGTAGTCACCCTTGAACTAAGATGAATTAAGTTTGTATTTGATGTTGTATTTTAGTTGAGTGCTTGCATGTCATTATTGCTAAGTGTAGACCAATGTCAGTTTACACTGAGTCACTAAACACAGGACCATGCAATATAATCCCTCATTGTGTGATCCATGGTGCTGACTCATGTGCAACCTCTCTATTAGTATGCACTTCATTTTCAAGTACTAGAGCAATAGAAGAAAGGAAGGGTTGTTGATGTTCAACAAAGAAGAAAAATTTTTTTTTCAAAAAAATTCTAATTACATTTCTCGAGAAATTGAAGACTATTTCTCGAGAAGTCTAAGTACATTTCTCGAGAAAGCAAAGCTGTTCTCGAGAAACCATAAGACTTCTTGGGAAATTGTCTGAAAATATTCTAAGTCTTTTCTCGAGAAAAGCCCTGAAGATTTCTCGAGAAACCAATTTCATTTCTCAAGAAAGGGAAGAAGTTATCGAGAAATCAAAAGTGTTTCTCGAGAAGCCAAGTATATTTCTCGAGACATCAAGTTCTTTCTTGAGAAATAAGTCCTTAAGTTCACAGAATTTTTGTTAAGTAAATTTCTCGAGAAGGTCAGACCATTTCTCGAGAAAGCAATTCATTTCTCGAGAAATCATATTCTTCTCGAGAAATCTGTCTTCAGATCTAAATTTGCGCTAAGTACTTTTCTCGAGAAATCCTATCCTTCTCGAGAAATCATGTTTTCACTTCAAAGAAATTTCATTAAGTCTTTTCTCGAGAAAGCCATGTCTTTTCTCGAGAAAGCTGATGATTTCTCGAGAAACCTATTTCTTCTCGAGAAATGAAGTTACAAAATTTTCTTTTCAAATCTCCTAACAAGATTTCAAATTAATGTAAGTTCCTCAGGATTGATCCACGTGGATCTTTCCTTAATGACTTATGACCATTAGAAGATGTTCTATAAATAATCCTTTCAGATGAATCGCTAACCCTAATCACAAGGAGAATCATTACATAAATCAGAATCACATTCGCACTTTCAAAAATTTGGGAGAAGCCGCACCATCTTCATCGCCATCCATCTCTGCCAGTCATCTCTCAATCCAGTGATTCAAAAGGAGAAACGATTTGACAGATCCAAGATTCAAAGATTATTCAACATTCACTTGATCGTTTCAGATTTTAAGTTTCAGATAAAGGTTTTTCAAGATTTCTTCCTCAACCTTCTTCACAGAGCTTTTCAGTTTTCAGAAGGAAGATCCTTGAAGAATTCAGATCTGGAAGAATAAAATCTTTATTATTGTTGTAAAAATTATTTTAACTTTTGTATGAGCTTTGTCTCCGAGATTTGTAGATTTGTTGGTGGATCGAGATTTGTAGATCCGTTTGTGGTTTGAGTTTGTAGATCCGGTTTGTGGATCGAGTCGTAGATCTGGTTGTGGATTGATGTGTAGGAGTGTGTTATCTCTGATGTGTAGGAGCATTGCTTTGAGTTGTAAGATTTGATGAAATCTGAGAAAGGGTAAGTAGCCAAATCTTATCCTTCATCGTAGATAGGCGAGGCGGGATATTGGATGTGCCTAATATAGGACACCACTATAAATCTCTGTGTTTGTGTGCTTGAATTTTTAGATAATTTTCATTCCGCAAAAAGACACAAAAATCACCTATTCACCCCCTCTAGGTGATTTAGATATACGCTAGATACTTTCACATAGTCTGAGGTATGTGCAACATTAGGTACATTAACAACAACATTATCCTTGTTAGACTCAAAGGAGTCTATCTTAACCACTGTATTTGGAGCAGGGGGTTCAAAGTGAATCTCCCCCTCAATCTCTATAATGTCCACATGGACATTCAGATCTATAGTAGTGCTGATTTGCTATTCTTCCTCCATTAGTTCAGCATGCTGATTATTCTCAGCAGGAATCTGATTACTCCAGCATGAGCTGGATTTGCTCCTCCTCAGCAAGAGCTTCATCCATAACATTCTCAAGAAGTTGCTCCCCCTCATCTTAAGGACTTAAAAGAACAACTTCAGGACCCTCTGAAGTTTCAACAATTTTCTTCTCCAGATTCTCAATGAAAACATCTAATTCCTCTAAAATAGACTGAATGGTCTCTCCCTCAGTATGAGCAGGTATCTAGTGAATCTCCCCCTCAACTGTAGCATCCATTTGAGATGTCTCCTCTATGGCAGCAGATATCTTGATCAATATATCCTCTGCCACCTTTTCAGCAACCTCAGCTAGAGGTATTTCCATTATATAAGCTGGAATCTCTTTAGACAGAGTTCCACTCACTTGGGTCCTTATTGCAGGTTCAGAGGAAATTGATACCTGAGCATTTGTATCCCTTCTGGTCACTTCAATTGACCTAGACAGATTTGGGTCATGAGGCTCTTCTTCACTATTTTTAGAGGAACTGCTCTCTGTGCTGATAGCTAGAACTTGAACTACCTTCTTCTTTTTCTTCTCACTAGAATGAAGGTGTGGTTGTAGAACTCTCCCATCTATCAAACATTATATTGTCCATTCTTCTCATATGATGAATCTTAGTCCCTAGCCTCATGTTGAGGATTCCTGGGACTGTACTGTGTAGATATAGAGATAAGATTCTGCCAAGGTTACGTTCTGGGATGAATTCTACAATTCTATCAAACAGTACATTGCCCCAATCTGTTTTCTTTAATAGAATAATCCTAGTCAATAGTTCAAACATTTTCTTAGATATCTTATCTTGAGAGCCTATTTTGTAGAGCAGAGCTTTTCCCATAATATCTGCGAGGAACTTGCCTCTATTGTTCATCTCTTTTCTCAACACAGAACCAGTGGAATGCTTGGAGAGTCCACACCACTTCAGTGCTGTCTTGACATCATTATGAAATAAATTTGTATATTCGTTAGACTCCTTTACCTTGGGTAGATGGAAAGCCTTGCATAACCTCTAGGGAGTGATCTTAACCTTCTTCCCACAGATTGAGGACTTGATTTTGATTGAAGATGAGTCCACTTTGGCATTTTAATAGAGTTCCAGAACTTCTCTTTTCCAAATCAGGACTGGCTCGGACAGGAAAAAGCTTAGGTCAACGACCTCTAGCAAGTGCAAAACCTACATTACCTCCTCAGGAGCATCCTTGAAACCATTTCAAACCAGCTCGAATCCCTCAAACAAGAAATATATTTCTTTTGGAGCCATTGATTTACTGAGATTCTAAATAATTGATGAGCTTTCGTCAAAGAGAGATAGTAGTTTGCAAAGGGCCAGTAATAGTGTTTCTTATGCTAAGCACACTTAGGTCGATTTATACTTGCCTCTAAGTAGAGAATGTGGAAAGGCGCATAACTTTTGTTATGATCACAAAGTGATCAACGACTTCGAATAATACTAATAGTTAGCCACTAATAGATGAACCTGAGAGTATGCATTGAGTGGACTCGATGCACTCAACACTCTCAACGCTTGTAGTTATCTCGACGCACTCAATGCCTGAGTGCATAGACTCAGCGCACTCGATGCTTGGACACTTAGTCCTTTTCTTCTTTGTTATACTGTAAGGATTAACACTACCTACAACAAGAGTATATGAATTATTACTGAAGCTATACTAAGTTCAACATACCCAGTTCAAATTTGAAGGTATTGAACTTGAGTTCATCTTATGGCTTGGTGAAGATATCAGCTACTTGCTTGTCTGTAGGGACAAATTCAAGACTGATGTCTTCACATTCCATATGCTCTCTAATGAAGTGATACCTAATCTCTATGTGCTTAGTCTTGGTGTGATACACATGGTTCCTAGCAATAGAGATAACACTAGTAGAGTCACAAAACATTGGGGTTCTACTTATCTTAAGATTATAGTCCTAAAGCTGGTGGTGGATCCATAATAGCTGAGCACAGCAGCTACCTGTAGATATGTATTCTAATTTTATAGTTGAGATTGCAACACTTGTTTGCTTCTTGCTGCTCCAAGACACAAGTATTCTTCCCAGAAATTGACATGAGCATGATGTGCTTTTCCCGTCTTCTCTGCAACCAGCAAAGTCTGTATCTGAATACCTAGTTAGTTCAAAATCACTATTCCTAGGGTACCAAAGGCCAAGATAAGGCGTGCCCTTTAAATATCTCAAAATTCTCTTAGCTACAGAATAATGAGACTCCTTAGGGCAAGCCTGATATCTAACATAAACACATGTAACATACATGATGTCTAACTACTAGCAGTAAGATAGAGGAGGGAGCCAATTATGCCTCTATACAAGATTTCATCAACAGGTTTTTATGTCTCATCCTTATTTATTGACACACTTGACCCCATAGGAGTTTTCATTATGGAGGCATTCTTCATTCTAAATTTTCTTATTAACTCCTTAGTGAACTTACACTGAGAAATGAATAATCCATACTCAGACTGCCTTACTTGGAGGCCCAAGAAGTACTTGAGCTCACCCATACTACTCATTTCAAATTTCCCTTTCATAAGTTTAGCAAACTTCTTGCAGAGGCTATCATTAGTAGACCCAAAGATTATGTCATATACATAAATCTAGACTAGGATGATCTTGCCCTTGACTTTTCTTAGGAATAATGTCTTGTCTATCTTACCCCTTGAGAATTTGTTCTTAATGAGAAAGCTAGACATAGTCTCATATCAAGTCCAAGGGGCTTGCTTCAACCCATACAATGCTTTCTTAAGCTAATAAACATAATCAAGTGAGTTAGAATTGACAAAACCTGAGGGTTGCACAATATAGACCTCTTCTCTCACCATACAAGAAAGCTAACTTGACATCCATCTGGTAGACCTTAAATCCCTTGTGTGAAGCACATGTAAGTAATAGTCTAATGGCTTCCAATCTAGCTACTAGAGAAAACGTTTGATCAAAATCAATACCTTCTTCTTGTCTATATCCTTTGACTACTAGTCTAGCTTTTTTTCTTTACTATAACACCATTTTATCAAGCTTATTCCTGTAGATCTACTTGATTCCAATGATGTTATATCGTTGTGGTCTGAGAACTAGCTTCCAGACCTTGCTTCTCTTGAACTAGTTTAGTTCCTCTTGCATAGACATAATCCAAAATGGATCAATGTTGGCATCTTCAAACCTTTTAGGTTCCACTAGAGACAGGAAGCTGGAGTACATTGCCATGTTTAGGCTTCTGCTCCTTGTTGTAACCCCTTGGCTAGCATCTCCAATTATCTGATCTCTAGGACAATACCTCAAGTCCTTGACTACTGGAGGCATTCTTACTTCAACATCAAGTACTTCATTGGCTGGATCTTGCTGATCTTCATCCATATCAGGTGCACTTTTATCTCTTTCTGGAATGCGTACTCCATCATCTTTTCTAGGGTAGTTGTAGAACTGTTCTTGATGGTTAGTTTGTCCATCGTTATCTCTATACTTGTAGATCTTTTGGAGTTGGGCAGCTCACCGTTAATCATTGATGATTCATCAAAGACTATATTAACAAACTCTTCTACAACTTGATTTTTCAAGTTGTAGATCCTATAAGCTTTGCAATTATTGTTGTACCCAACAAATATCCCTTCATAAGAACTTGGCAGCAAACTTGGTCAAGTATGATTTCCCATTATATAGCACAAAGCATTTACTGCCAACGATCCTGAGATAGGCTAGATTAGGTTTTCCGCCCTTCATAATCTCATATGGAGTCTTCTTGTAGTAATTGTTGATAGAGGCCCTATTTTGGACATGACATGCATTGTTCACTGCCTCAGCCTAGAAATTTTCTGGGAGAGAAGTGTCACTAAGAAGGGTCCTGCCAGTTTCTATGTGTAACGCCCCGAAACTCAAAAGAGGGATAGGTAACATTTTGAGCCAAGTTTGGGACTTGGTAGGGGTCACACGGCCTGGGACACGGGCATGTCCCAAGGCCGTGTCGTGCTCGGGTTCGATGATCTGGCCGTGTGGTCGACGAAAATGCAGTCGATGATCGTCGAGACAACGAACACGGCCTGACACTTAGGCGTGTCCCAGGCCATGTACTGCTCGGGTAGTTAGCCGAGATGTGTCAGGGGAGGAACACGGCCTGGAGCCCAGGCATGTTCGGGTTGACACGGGCGTGTTAAATGTGACACGGGCGTGTCGAGTACCCGTGTTCTCTTCGGGTTGTGTTTGGTCCTGTGTCGATGGAGGAATACACCCCACAACACGGGCGTGTACTGAATGACACGGGTGTGTCAAGTGTGACTCGGGCGTGTCGAGAGTCCGTGTCCTGGTCTGGACGCGACGGGTTCGGCATCGATTGAGGCACACAGACTTGGACACGGGCGTGTCACAAGCCGTGTTCAGCCTAGGAATCTGATTTTAAGTGCGAATTGTGGCCGTCCGTTTCATTCTTTTGGGATCCAAGGGCCCTGGCTGGTCCTGGTAGTGATAAATCCGGGAATAGGGTTTGAAACCATCATTCTACTCCAAGCTTTATCTTTCTAAAGCTTTAGAGAGAGGGGAGAGCAAGGAAGAAGGATAAGGAGAGTTCTGCCGCCGGTGGAGCTTCGGAGCCCCAAATCGCAAGCCGAGTTCGGATCTTTGGAGGCGAGGCCGTTGCGGCACTTTTCATCCGTCGAGATATTCATGGCGCCGAAGAGAAATACAAGGGTAATGATTCTCATCTTGGACATGTGAAGTCCTCTTTCCTTTTGAATAGGAAGCCCGCTCTCGCGAGTATGCTGTGAGTGTGAGGTGTTCCTTCGGGTAGTCATGAATAGTCCCCATTATTTTGCATGTAGAGTCCGCAATCGAGAAACGAACATAGGCATGGTGTGTGAAGCCTACCCGGACAAGTTAGTCTGGATCGGTGATGTTTCATTGCATGAATAGCTGGAGAAGACTCCGCGCTGATGGTTGTTTTTCGGGTTTTCTACACGATAGATTTCAACAGGGAACCTTGGGGATTAAATCCGAGGTGCACCCGAAAAACTGGGCAAATGCGTGATTCTGCCATCATGGTGGCCTGGGAGCCAACTTGCACATAACTGGGTTATGTAAAGTGTGTGATCGAATTTGGGACTCGGGGAAGCTTGACCTGTGCATATGGCTTAAATTGACGTTGCGGTGTGAGCAACGGGTTAGGCGGAACCGTACCTGCTCTATGTCGTTCGGTTAGAGAGACCTAAGGTACGTGGTACTCGCCGTTGGCATAGATGGAGGGTCTTAGGAATAGGCCGGTAAGACTATAATGCTCACGAGATTTACCGTCCAAGGGGCGGTGGTGAGACCGCGAATTTTGACCGGGTTCACCGAGAATGTGCCCTGAGAGCACGGGGTGTGTGGCTGTGCGAGCCTATGCCTATGATGATGTGTAATTTCACTACTGTTAAGCTATGCTAATAAAGTGCAGGGAAGGAGCATCGCCGCCCCGAGTTTAGGGGCGGGGTCGTTATAATTTGGTCAGCTTTAGCTGACCATTGCTTTTGTTTGCCACCACTTCGGTGGATTGTTGCTTGCAGGTGCTGCGGAGCCTAGTGGCAAATAGCAGGCAAAAGCCCTTGTTCCTGAGCCGGCCCTCGAAGGCCTGTTTATGAATGTTTACTTTTATTCTCATGTGTGACCGGCCTACGTGCCGAGGTTTGGAAGACACTATTTAATTGAGTAAACTCCTGTAAGGCCATAAGACTAAGTACTTGTGTATTTGTATGCTCATTCCTTTTGGGTTATTAATGTGAGTGGACATTCATACTGCAGCTAGGTTCTTATTTTCGCAAAATTTAAAATGCTTCCGCTAGAATGTACTCTGTGTAGGATGTTGGTTTTTGGCAGGGTGGTTTCATTGCGTAACCCTTCGGTCTATCTGTGGTAAATGGTGAAGGGCCCCGGCCGGACCTACTGCTATATGCTATGTGACGGATAGGGGGCCTTACATTTTGGTATCAGACTACTAGTTTCGGTCAACTTAAATGAATTTGTGGACGAATTCGTTTAAGGGGTGGTGAGCACATGTGTGTGTGTCATCATTATAACATAAAATGAACCCATTAATGTCCACTTAGGAATGAAAATACACATGTTTGAGGAACCTGCGTGTTCCTATAATTGCTTTTTGCAATTTTGTTCGGTCACTTAATGGTGTTTTGTACGACTATAGTTGACCAGGAGTGGTGTAAGGCCGTCAGAATGCTCGCTTTCTGAGGAATACAGTGCACCCAGTGGCGTGCTCGATACCCCTCCTTCGTTTGAAACCATAAGAAGGGTCATTGAAGCGATGTTCGCTGTGACTAATGCACAGCATGGAAGGAATGTGCAACCCTTTGCCCCTGATGTGGCTTCAACGCCAGGTGGCGTGATGGAGCAAATGACATTTGGTAGACCATCGGGTCAGAAGTTGAACATACGTTTAGTGCAGGGAGCGCACTCAGTTAACAAATATTTGCAAGCATTTCTTATGATAAGCCGCTACCCATGCTTTGAGTTGGAGAACGAGCAGTCTATAGTCGATAGATTTTATAATGGCCTGCATGGCAAGTTGCGAATTCTACTGCTAGGACCAAAATTATTGGGATTCTGAGCCTTGGTGGAATCAGCTAGATCTTTGGAAGTAGATTTAGGGAAGACTCACCAAATGCTAGTGAGTAGGGTATCGAACTCTACAAGCCCTATAAGAGCTGCATTCCGTAGAATGCTGAAAAAGGGGGCTAGAACATCGACTAGCAAAGCTACTTATACTTGTCATACTTGTGGCAAGAAAGGGCACTTTGCCCGAGATTGTCGAGATGGTGCTCAGAAGACAAAGAAAGCTATATCAGGAGCAGTTGAGGCCTCTAGTGCAAAGGAAATAGTGTTCAAAATGCCGAACTCCTCAAAATCTGTGTTCCGTAAGTGGTATAAGAAGGCTAGGACTTCGGGTCCAACCCCTTCTTCTGGTGCTTCGGGTGCAACTACAAACCAAACCCCGAGCGCATGCTATAATTGTGGGAAACCGGGACACTTTCCCAGAGACTATTGGAGCGGACGCCCAAAGTCCGAGAGGAATCCGGGAGCAACCTATGAGGAGAAGGGCAAGACAGTGGAGTCAACCACATCCCACTATGCTCCGGCTCAACCTAAAGTCTATAACCTTGGCCAGCAGGAGGCCATAAAGCAAGCAGATGTGGTGACAGGTATGGTTTGAATTTATAGCAAGGTTGTTTTAAATACTTGTTACCTTGCACTGGTTAGCCTAGGACTATTTGTGCTGGGCTTTGTTTCGCTTTTTGATTATCTGGCGAGAGCACCGTTCGATTCAGGAGCTTCACACTCCTTTTTGTCCAAAGGATTTGTATCGCGCATCGGAGTACCTTCTTCGATGGCAAATGACAAATTGAATGTGTTGTTGTCTAATGGGTGCTCAATGCGCGCAGATAGAGTCTGTTGTGTTTAGGTATGAATTGGGAGTCAAGAGTTTGACTTGCAAGCGTCACAACAATCGATAGTAGAGTTCGATGTGATCTTTGGTATGGGTTGGCTCTCAGAGCGGCGGGCATACATTGATCACAACAGCAAGGAGTTCAAATGGGGAACTGATCGTGAGACGACTTTTGCGGGATTGAAGGGATCAAGCAAGACTTTGATGTCTGCTCTCCAGGTGGTTAAGGCAGCTCGTGCTAGTGCAGAAATGTTTCTCACTTTGGTGAAAGGTTCAAAGCCCAAGCCTAGTTTGGACAGCATCCCAGTGGTACCCGAATACCCTGATGTGTTCCCTGGCGATCTCCCTGGAGCCCCACCTCAGCGGGAGATAGACTTGACTATTGAGCTAGTGCCTGGTGCCAAACCTGTGTCACGCTCTCAATATTGGCTAGCTCCTAAGGAGATGGAAGAACTGAAGGTTCAACTTGAAGAGCTGTTGGAATAGGATTATGTGCGTCCAAGTTCATCGCCTTGGAGCGCACCTGTCCTTTTTGTTAAGAAGAAGGACAGAAGTTTGCGACTCTGTATCGATTATTGAGAGCTGAACATGTTAACGGAGAAGAACAAGTACCCGATCCCAAGAATTGATGATCTGTTTGATCAGTTAGTTGGGTCATCGGTGTACTCGAAATTGGATCTTAAGTCCGGGTATTATCAGCTGAGGATAAGAGAAAGTGATATCCCCAAGATAGCTTTCAGCACGAGATACCAGCATTATGAGTTTACCGTCATGCCGTTTTGGCTGACTAATGCGCCGTCAGTGTTCATGGATCTGATGAACATGACTTTCAAAGAGTACCTAGACCACTTCGTGATCGTCTTTTTCGACGATATATTGGTGTACTCGCAGAGTGAGGAGGATCACTTTAAGTATCTGCATTTGGTGTTGGAGACGCTGAGGAGGAATCAGCTATACCCTAAGTTCTCCAAATGTGAGTTTTGGTTGTCCTCAAAGCGTTCCTTGGTCACATTGTTAGTGGAGAGGGAATTGCGGTGGATCCGACGAAGATTGTTGCTATACGGGAGTGGCCTGTGCTGTCTACGGTAGCGGAAGTCCAGAGTTTTCTGGGGCTTGCCGGCTATTACAGGCGCTTCGTGGAGAACTTCTCGCGGATAACGTTACCCCTCACGACTCTGACGAGGAAAGAGCAGAAGTTTATTTGGACGCCTGAGTGCGCACGAGCTTTCGAACAGTTGAAAAGTCGGTTGACCACGACGCCTGTTCTAAGTTTGCCGAGTGGGACTGAAGGCTTTGAGATCTATTGCGATGCTTCGGGCAGTAGACTGGGTTGTGTTCTACTGCAGCATGGAAGTGTGATAGCTTATGGCTCGCGTCAGCTGAAGGTGCATGAGAAGAATTATTTGGTCCATGACTTGGAGTTAGCGGCCGTGATATTTGCCCTGAAGCTGTGGAGGCACTACTTGTACGGTGTGAAGGTTGATATCTATACCGACCACAAGAGCCTGAAGTACTTATTAGATCAAAAGGATCTAAACATGTGACAGCGGAGATGGATGTAGTTCCTTGGGGACTACACATTCAAGATTTATTATGTGTTTGGGAAAGGCAATGCAGTTGCTGATGCGTTGAGTCGTAGGACCCCAGCGTAAGCCAACTGGTTGTCAGTTCATGACGAGCGTTTTGTTCAAGAGTTGGAGGCGTTAGAGATCTCTTGTGTTGACAAGCAGACTAGTGCCGAAGTGCTATTGATCTGGATAGAAGTTCAGTGTGAACTGGCTGATCGGATTCAGCAGGCTCTGGATTTGGATGACCACATGAAGCAAATCATGGTTGAGGCTTTGGATGGGTCAAATTCCCAATTTGAGGTTGTGGATGGATTGTTATGGAAGGACAATCGTATGTACGTCCCAAATGTGGGCAAACTGCAGGTGGATTTGATGTACGAGGCTCATCATACCAAGTACTCGATTCACCCGAGGAGCACGAAGATGTACCGTGATATGAAGAAATTGTTCTGGTGGCCAGGAATTAAGAAGGATATGAAACTGTACGTGGCGAAGTGTCAAACTTGCGCCTTAGGGAAGGCAGAGTGCCAAAAGCCTGGAGGTTTCTTGAAGTCCTTGCCTATCCCAGAGTGGAAGTTCAACAATATTTCAATGGACTTTGTGCATGGGTTGCCAAGACCGCAGAAGGGAAACGACGCTATTTGGGTGATCGTAAATCGTTTGACCAAAGTGTCGTACTTCATTCCGCATAGGAAGGATGATTCTGTGGAGAAATTGGCAAAATTATATGTGGATAACATTGTTCGTCTTCACGGTGTGCCCCGTAGCATCGTAAGTGACCGAGATGGGCGGTTCACATCCAATGATTGGAGGTTAATGCAACATATGTTGGGAACAAAGCTGAGTTTCAGCACGGCCTTTCACCCGCAGATGGATGGTCAGACCGAGAGAGTCAACAGGATGATGGAAGACATGCTTCGCATGTGCATCTCGGATTTTGGGAAGCAGTGGGAAGATCACCTGTACTTGGTGGAATTCGCTTATAACAACAGCTACCAGGCGAGCATTCGAATGGCACCCTTTGAGGCCCTTTATGGTAGGAGATGTTGCACGCCGTTGTCGTGGTTGTAAATGGGTGAGTCAAAGCTGTACAAGCGACAAGAAGTAGAAGATGCAACCTCGTTGGTACGAACTATTCGAGAAAGATTGCTAATCGCTCAGGACCGACAAGCTAAGTACTATAATGCCAAGCATAGGAACGTGGAGTTCTCTGTTGGCGATTGGGTGTATTTGAAGATTAAGCCGTTAAAGGGTGTCTCACGGGTACGATGCTTGGAGAAGCTAAGCCCGAGATACCTTGGACCGTTTGAGGTTCTGGAGCGGATTGGCGAAGCTGCATATCGATTAAAGCTATCAGTCGAACTAAGTGGTCTAAATGACGTATTCCACATATCGGTGCTGCGGAAGGCGGTGCAAGAGCCTTCGCAAGTGATTATGGTCGATCAAGTACCAGTTGCTAATGGGTTGATGACGAAGGTCAAGCCCGTTCGCATTGAGGAGTACCCAGGGTTATTCCACTCAGGTACCATTTAAGTTTTGCATATCTTTTCCTTTCTATAATCTTGGGATGAAATTCTTTTAAGAGGGAGAGAGTTGTAACGCCCCAAAACTCAAAAGAGAGACGGGTATCATTTTGAACCAAGTTTGGGACTTGGTATGGGGTCACATGGCCTGGGACACGGACGTGTCCCAGTGCTGTGTCGTGCTCGGGTTCGATGATCTGGCCGTGTGGTCGACAAAAATACAGTCGACGATCGTCGAGACAGCGAACACGGCCTGAGACATGGGCGTGTTCCAGACCGTGTCCTGCTCTGGTAGTTAGCTGAGCTGTGTCAGGGGAGGAACACGGCCTGGAGCCCATGAGTGTTCGGGTTGATACGGGCGTGTCAAATGTGACACGGGCATGTCTAGTACCTGTGTTATCTTCAGGTTGTGTTTGGTCCTGTGTCGATGGAGGAACACACCCCGCAATACAGGCATATATTGAATGACACGGGCTTGTTAAGTGTGACACGGGCGTGTCGAGAGCCCGTGTCCTGGTCTGGATGCCACGGTTTCGGCATCGATTGAGGCACACGGCCTTGGACACGGGCGTGTCACAAGCCGTGTTCGGCCCAGGAATCTTATTTTAAGTGCGAATCGTGGCCGTCCGTTTCCTTCTTTTGGGATCAAGAGCCCTGACTGGTCCTGACAGTGTTAAATCCGGGAATAGGATTTGAAACCCTCATTCTACTCCAAGTTTTCTCTTTCTAAAGCTTTAGAGAGAGGGGAGAGTAAGGAAGAAGGAGAAGGAGAGTTCCGGCCACCGGTGGAGCTTCGGAGCCCCAAATCGCAGGCCGAGTTCGGATCTACGGAGGCGAGGCCGTTGCGGTACTTTTCATTCGTCTAAACCTTCATGGCAGCAAAGAGAAGCGCAAGGGTAACGATTCTGATCTTGGACATGTGAAGTCCTCTTTCCTTTTGCATAGGAAGCCCGCTCTCGCGAGTATGCAGTGAGTGTGAGGTGTTCCTTCGGGTAGACATGAATAGTCCCCATTGTTTTGCATGTAGAGTCCACAATCGAGAAACGGACATAGGCATTGTGTGTGAAGACTACCCAGAGAAGTTGGTCTTGATCGGTGATGTTGCATTGCATGAATATCCGGATAAGACTCCGTGCCGATGGTTATTTTTTTGGGTTTTCTACGAGGTAGATTACAACATGGAACCTTGGGGATTAACTCCTAGGTGCACCCGAAAAACTGGGCAGATGCGTGATTCTGCCATCATGGTGGCCAGGGAGCCAACTAGCACATAACTGGGTTATGTAAAGTGTGTGATCGAACTGGGTTATGTAAAGTGTGTGATCTATGTCGTTTGGTTAGAGAGACCTAATGTACGTGGTACTCGCCATTGGAATAGATAGAGGGTCTTAGGCATAGGCCAGTAAGACTATAATGCTCACGAGATTTACCGTCCCAGGGGCGGTGGTGAGACCACGGATTTGGACCGGGTTCACCGAGAATGTGCCCTGAGAGCACGGGGTGTGTGGCCGTGCGAGCCTATGCCTGTGATGATGTGTAATTTCACTACTGTTAAGCTATGCTAATAAAGTGCAGGGAAGGAGCATCGCCGCCCCGAGTGTAGGGGAGGGGTCGTTATAATTTGATCAGCTTTAGCTGACCGTTGCTTTTGTTTGCCTTCGCTTCGGTGGATTGTTGCTTGCATGTGCTGTAGAGCCTAGTGGTAAATAGCGGGCAAAAGCCCTTATTGCTGAGCCGGCCCTCGAAGGCCTATTTATGAATGTTTACTTTTATTCTCATGTGTGACCGACCTGCGTGCCCAGGTTTGGAAGACACTTTTTAATTGAGTAAACTCTTGTAAGGCCATAAGGCCAAGTACTTGTGTATTTGTACGCTCATTCCTTTTGGGTTATTAATGTGAGTGGACATTCATGCTGCGTCTGGGTTCTTATTTTTGCAACATTTAAAATGCTTCTGCTAGAATGTAGTCTGTGTAGGATGTTGGTTTTTGGCAGGATGGTTTCATTGCGTAACCCTTCGGCCTGTCTGTGGTATATGGCGAAGGGCCCCGGCCGGACCTACTGCTATATGCTATGTGGCGGATAGAGCGTGTTACACTATGAGAGTTCTATTTTTCCTCCCAGCTCTCCGATTTTGCTGGGGAGATCTAGGTGAAGAAAATTCCCGGTGAATCCCTTGATCTTCACAGAACTTTGTCATGCCTTTAGTCAGTACCATGGTCAGTTCTGATTTTGACCATAGAGGTGACTTTTTCATTCTGAATTTATCTAACAAAGTTCACAAAATTGTCTAGGGTTTCTGACTTTTTTTTTTCAAGAAGAACACCAAAGCAAACCTGGAGAAGTCATCAACTATCACAAGTGTGTAGACTTTCCTACCTAGACTGTATACTGGCATAGGACCAAACGAGTCCATATGTAGGAGGTACAAGCATCTCACAGAATATTTGGCCCCAATGCTCTTAAAGGATGCTTTGGTCTACTTTCCCTTTTGACATGCAAAACAAATGCCCTCATTGGTGCATTTGATGTTGGGATCATTTCTGACTAGCTCTCCACTAAAGAGCTTGTTAATGTACTTGTAGTTTAATGAGCTAGTCTCTTGTGCCATTGCACATAGCATGAGACTTTCTCATTAGTAACTAGACACACAAGGGTGGCAGAACTTAAACACAAAAAGTTTAAACTGTAAATATTCCCACTCCTAGTGACTGTCAACACGACCTCTTGGTCACTTGACCGTTTGATCAGACACTCATCCTTGTGAAAGACAATGACATTGCCAAGATCACAGAGTTAGCTTATGCTTATCAAGTTGTGTTGCAACCCCTCCATATAAGCCACTTTTGTGATCATGATTATGCCATTGGTGATCATACCATAGCCCTTGGTGAACCCTTTATCTGAGCCTCCAAAGATCACCTTAGGCCCATTCTTCACAGGAGTGTATTCCTTTAAATGGCTTCTTATTCCAGTCATGTGCTTGGAACATCAACTATCCAAGTACCATATTGGTGCAAGGGTACTTGGACTATCCTGCAACCATAATTCAGTTTACCTTAGGACTCCAATAGAGTTTTGGTCCTAGGTTCTTGTTATACTGAAAATTAGCCCATCTGCCTGCCGCATTTCTGACAGATAGACTTGCCCTTGAACTAAACACATTGGGGTTGTGCCAACAATCTATGACAAAATGACCCACTTTACCACAACACCAACACTAATGAATATTGTATCTCCTTTTCTGAACAGCTTTAGTATACAAGCTGAAACCAGCTTACTGTTTAGAAGGAAGAGCAACATCCCTCTTCAAATTTCTTTCAACAAGGATTTGACTGAAAGTAAGTCTTCCAGTAGATATACTTGGCTTACTATGAGTGCCACTAACAACAGTCTTCTTTGCAGAAGACAAGATGTTGATTGCATCAGAGACAGCCAAGTCAGGCTTAATAATTGACTTACTTTTGGTCTAATTCTTTGTTGAAGGAACTTAACTATTTTCCACTGCTTTGTTCTTGAGTGTGGGGGCTAGTGCACCAAAAATAAATGGTCCTTAATAGGCCATCTAAATTTCCTCATGGGGGATCATTAAAGGAACTCAAACCCATGCCCTTCCTTCCACTATAGCCGTGAACATTTTTGTTCACACTGGTGTATCTTCCATTCAGCTAGTGACCATATATGCTTTCTTGGTCATACCTATTGGACGACAGCACAACTTTCTCAAAAGAGATAGCAGGCTTAATAGGGGCCTTGCCTTTCCTCCTATTCCTTCATCCAGCGTTCCTCTCAATGGACCTCAGTTTCTTCTTTTTTTTGGGAGGTGAAGGTATCAATGAGTGGCAACACATATTTAAGCTTGGAGTACTAAGCCACTAACATCCTCTCTTTGAGGAGCTTCTCTTCAAGATCCATAATAATCTTGTTGTTATGGATAATGGTCCCAATCTGGATGATTGAGATAGTCTTCAGTTGGCTTACTTCCATCCTCATCTGCTCAAGCAAGGGTGCTGAGTCAGACTACAGGGAAGCAGCTAGCTGTAGGGATACAATCTCATTGGCTTATTTTTTGACAAGCAACATGCTCTTCTTTAGAGAATCCAAGATTAAACCATAATTGCCAATCAATTGATTGACATCTTCCTCAGATTCTGAGTCATCATCATCACTGGATGAAGAAACCTCAGAATTGGAACTAGTCTCATAGTTAGATTCAGAGGAGGAGCTAGATAGAGAATGTACCCTATCTGGACCAGGCTAATCCTGGCTTAATTCTCCGTCTGTTATGGCCATTAGACCATAGCTGCTATTATCATCTTCATCCATCTTAGTGTCACTTTCTGAATGTGATAGAGGGGCCCTGATACCTATCCTTGCAATAGGATAGTCCTCATATACTTCATCAACAATAGCAGCAAATATCCCAATATAGGTTTCTTCTTCTTCTTCTTCAGGATATGAAGATGCTGAGTCGCTCCGACTCCAGCTCTTCTCATTCTTGGCAATGAAGGTGTTTTCCTTATTTCCCTTCAAGTGGTGGTGCTCCTTCTTACTTGCCTCTTTTCTTTTGACTGGGCAATCAACTATGACATACCCAGGCTTGCTACAACAATAATAAACAATTTTAGAAGAACTATGTTTACTAGGTTTGAAATCATACCTGTCTCCTTTGGAGAACTTCTTCTCAAACTTATGGTGATCCCTCTTGTTCTTTGAAGAGGAGGAGGGTTTGTTCTTCCATTGCCATTTCTTCATCATATTCTGGAACTGCCTTAAGAAGGTAACAAATTCTCCATCTGACATATTGCTGTCAGATGAACTTGACTCAGGGCTGTCTGAATAGCAGGCCTTCTTGGGGGAGAAACAATCCTCTCCCTGCTCTTCTTAGAGCTATCAGCCTTGAAGGCCACTGTCTTCTCCTTGGCTTGGGATCTGAAGGTGGTCTCCTCCTTCTTTCTGGAAGACAGTTGTATTTCATAGGAGAATAGCATTCCAAATAATGTGTAAGGAGGAGTTTCAACTAGCTTGGCCACTTCTCTGATGGTGTTGGAACGCTACTTGTGATTTGGGCTAGGTTCCCTATTAGGATTGATTAGATGACCCAACATGTATAGTCTAGGGTCATAGGTTATTTCTAGGGTCAAGGTCAGCAACACATACTTAGATTGGCAGTACCCTCCTTCAAAAGACTTTAGAGACAGAAGAATTCAGAGGAAAAGCAGTTAAAAAGAATGCAGAAAAGTCATTCGACGATAGCTGAACTCAGTTCGACGATCGTAAATCTCAGATTGACGAACTCAGATTTCCTTCTCTGAGTTGAGCTTGACGAAAGTCTAGCTGAGATCGATGAACTGTGATCTCATATCAGAAGTTCATCTCGACGAAGGACTATCTCAGTTCGACAAACTTGGAGCTCCAGTCGACGAAATCCTTGCTGAGTTCGACTAACTCCTTCCAATTTCTGTTTGACTAATCTTCTCTGCAGTTTCTCAATTCTAATATAGTAGTTTGATTTCAAATATTAAGACAGTAATACTCTGATAATTAATGCTCAATATTCTCAAGAATATAGCTGTTACCTGACATCATTAATTATGGATTTCACAGAGTTATTACTCTACCAAATTTATTGGGACAGTTAGGGAAATGCATTCAAGACTAAATTAGCCGTTCCAACTCCCAGAAATTATGTAGAGGATTTTAAGAAAAGAATTTAAAATTCAAATGTTTTTGAATCTGCAATCAATATATATAAAGTGATTTTTAGAAGATTGCAAGAAATCAGAAAACCAGTAATCAGTCAACAAGATAGAACAATGTACAGAAAAGTGAAGAACACAACACAGCTCTCATATACACAGAGTTCTTCTTCATCTACTTCAAGATTTCAAGAGACAACAAATAAAAATCAGTCTAAAAGCTTGCTGTAGAGCAACATCACTTTGAAGGCCTATACCCTGAAGCAAAGCTTCCCTCTCCTGATCATCTACACAACTCAGGGGGAGCTTTGACATCATCAACAATCCACTAGTCTTCTCAGAGATTTGAGACAGAGAAGACAACATCATTTTATTTTTCTTTCACTGTGTACAGGGTTATAACTCCCTTTAAAAGTTAACCTTTTGGTTCATAAGTCACCTGATCAAAAGACTTGGGATTGGTTTTTGGGAACTTGATCAAAAGCTCAAAGGGTTGCTAGATCTCCCTTAGAAAAATAGATCTTCTAGTGAGATGGAGCCTGATCAAAACCTGTGGTGGCAGGGCACCTAAGCAAAAACCTGTAGTGAATTCCTGCCACGATGGTAGAAGAGTGGATGTACCCAGGTTTATTGGGGAATCACTATAAATTCCATGTGTCATCTGTATTGCCTTGACTTATTTTGTTTGTGTGCTGTGATAGTTTTCTTTTCATATATATTTATTTATCACCTACTTTAATGCCGATAAAAAAACAACTTTAAATTTTAATATACACTATTCACCCCCTCTAGTGTAAAGGAGATCTATCTCTCACTTTCAATTGGTATCAGAGGAGCAGGTTACTTGGTTATACAGGCTAACACTTGAACCATAAGATTAGATAGATTTTCTCTTTACCTAGAGTTTATTATGGCACAAAATGAGGAGTATTCAAGCACTAGACCTCCAGTGTGCAATCTTAATAAGTTTGCACTTTGGAAGATAAGGATTAGACTTTACATGAATTCCATTGATGAGGATATATATAATTCGATTTTGACAGGACCACCACTACCAATGACAACTACAAGTTCAAGTGCTGTTCCACCACCTGAGTGGACTGAAGCACAGAAGAAGGCCAAGATTGTTGATGCCAGAGCTATGAATATTCTGACCCAGACTATGCCATATAACATATTCCAGAAAGTTGCTGAATGCTCCTCAGCAAAGGAAATCTAGGATTCTCTCAATACTATGGTAGCAGGATCTGCAGATGAAAGAAAAGATAGGAGATCACACTTGATCTCTCAGTATGAGGATTTCAAGAAGGAAGAGTCAGAATCAGTTGTAGATATGTATAACATACTCAGTCTCATAATAAATGAGTTGAAAATTTTGGATAAGAACATATCATTGATAGAGATAAATGAGAAGATCATTTTGTGCTTCCTTAGCACATGGGACTCTAGGATCTTGCCAATCAAGGAAACCAGAAGCCTAAATGAAATCTCTACTAAAACGTTGTTGGGCAAGCTCATGTCTTATGAGCTGCTCATCAAGACCAGAGAAGCTGAGCAGAGGACTTCATCATCAGGAAGGAAAGAGCAAAGCATTGCTTTTAAAGCAACTGAAGAAGTAGCCATTCTAGACAATGAAGATCTAATGAGTCTCTTGGCTAAGAGATTTTACAAGATGGTAAGGAAGGATTTCAGGAGAAGATCTTCCAGAAAAGAAGATAGGCCAAGGTGTGACAAGACTCCAACTAAATAAATAGTTTGCTATGGATGCAGGAAACCTGGACACATATTACTAGAGTGTCCAAAAACTCAGAAGAAAGACAAAAGAAAGGAGAAAGACTCTAAAAAACATTCCAGCAAGCCCTCCTCCAGCAAATACAAAAAGAAGGAGAGAGGATTTGTTGCTGAAGCCTGGAGTGACTCAGAGGAAGAGTCTTCATCCAGCTCTAATAAGGATGAAGAAGAGGATAAGGCCAGAGAGGTCTGCTTGATGGCAATCAATGCATCTTGCAGCAACTTTGAAGCTGCTAATTCAGAAGCTGATAACTCAGAAGATGAATCTGTATCAAAAGAAGATTAGGTAATTTCTTCTTTTGATTTTACTTCAGATCAATTTAAAACTGAATTTAAATTGCTATGAAATGATTTAATTAAATCTGAGAAGGAAATCAAACTCCTCAGAGAAAAGCTAATTGAATTTGATGACCTATTTTCTGAAAATATTAAACTCAAAGATGATATAGATAATGCTTCAGAACATATAATATCTTTGAAAATTAAATTATCGAAGGCTAAAGAATTTGAAGAATCCCTTAATGGGAGAAGTATCAAATTGATGAATATCACAAGCACAGTGAATATCAGGCTTAATGGCAAACTGGGCTTGGGAGCTTCATCAAGTCAGCCTCCTCTATTACAGGAAAACATACTATCTACTCCTATTAAATTCATTTCTGAAAAACGAAAAGAAAAAGTAGAAGACACTAATAAAGAAACAGAAGTTTTATATAAGTCTAAACAAAAGAAAAATAAAAATTTTAATAAAAATTATGTTCAACATATTTCGTCGAACCAAGCTCGACGAAATGAATATGATTCATCGAAGTCAGATCGACGAACTATGCAGACTTTTAGTATAATTATTCGTCTAACTGTGCTCGATGAACTCAATATGGTTCGTCGAACAACGATCGACGAACGTGGGGCGCAGAGAATGAATACTTTTATTCTGTGAACGAAGTTCGACGAACTCATCCCTATTCGTCGAACGCAGATTGACGAACTTATTATAATTCGTCGAATCTAGTTTCTTATTACAGAAACTTTAATTCCTTTCAAAACTTTAATAAAACTAAAACCTTTATTAATCCTTTTACTTAGTGGATTATTCCTCCTAGGATATATCATCCACTAGGTTATAAGGATCAGCCTGAATTTTCTTATATTTCTAGTTATAAATTTGAAAGAAATCAAGGACCCAAGTCACCTGGGTCAAGACCAACTAATTTTTTTCTACAGGTAAAGAACTATCCTACCACAGAGGAACAATGGTACTTGGATAGTGGTTGCTCAAAACATATGACAAGATCAAAAGCTAACCTAAGTGATTTTAAGGAAAAGCTTGGACCAAAAGTGTTATTTGGAGACTCCAACAGTGGACAGACAGAAGGATATGAAAATGTCAAAGTTGGAGTAGTTACCTTCAGGAAGGTAGCCTATGTAAGTGATCTCAAACTTAACCTAATATCCATAAGTCAGTTATATGATGAAGGTTATCAGGTATCATTCAATCAATCTTCTTGCATTATTACTTCTAGTGACAACAAAAGTGTTTTAACTGGAATTAGACAAGGAAACATATATGTAGTTAATTTCAAATATGTTAATTTAGAAATTTGTTTATTTAACCAAATCAGTAATACTAATGATTTATGGCATAAGAGACTAGATCATGTAAACTTTAGGAATATTGCTAAATTATCTAGGGATAATCTTGTTAAAGGACTGCCTTCTAGTTCTTACAAGAAGGAAGGACTCTGCAGGGCTTGTCAATTAAGCAAGCAAACTAAAAATAGTTTCAAATCCATTAATAAAAATGATTCACCCAGGATTTTGTACTTGCTACATATGGACCTTTTTGGCCCTATGGCTGTACAAAGTTTGGGAGGAAAGTCATACACTCTAGTTATTGTTGATGACTTCTCTAGATTCACTTGGGTTTTCTTTCTGAGAAACAAGTCAGATAACTTTAAAGTTCTTACAGAATTTCTTAAGTGCATTAAGATTGAGTACTCTACTCTAGTTGCATTGATTAGAAGTGATCATGGCACCGAGTTTGAATCTCTTCTGATGCAAGCATTCTGTGAGAAGGAAGGTATCAGACACTGTTTTTCTACTCCTAGAACTCCTCAACAAAATGGGATAGTTGAAAGAAAAAATAAAACCCTGATTGAATCTGCTGGGACATTACTTGCTAATGCTCACTTGCCCCTATCCTTTTGGGCAGAGGCAGTAAGTACAAAAAATTATGTTCTGAATAGAAGTTTAATTCATAAGCTAAAGGGTAAGACCCCCTATGAATTACTTAAAGGGAAGAAACCTAAAGTAGATTATTTAAAAGTATTTGGCTATAAATGCTATATTCATAATAATAACAAGAAACACTTAAGGAAATTTGAAGCCAAGGCTGCAAAGAGAATTTTCCTTGAATATTCCCAAATCAGCAAGGCTTATAGGGTATTTAACAAATCAACATTAAAAATGGAAGAATCTGTACATGTATCCTTCAATGAAGCTAACATATTTTACAAGGAGAAGGATTCTTCTACCATAGACTTATTGCAGGTACCCTATCTGTGTGAGAAGTTGGATGACTTAAACCTTAAGCAAGAGGTTACTTTACATCCCTCTACATAGATTGATGAAGATAGTGAAGAAGAAATTATTGAAGCAGTTGAACCCACAACAATAAATATAATTTCACAAGAGAAATTAATTCCACAAGCTGTTGATGAACCAACTCCACCTACTGATTTTGTCACACTTAAACATCATCCCATATCTCAAGTCATTGGAGACATATCAGCTGGTGTGCAAACACGACATCAACTCAACAAAGATATGATTCATGCTTGCTTCATTTCTCAAATTGATCTTCAATCCATAAAAGATGCAGAGCAAGATCCCCACTGGATTAGGAACAAATTGGATGTGCAAGGAGCAATTATGAGTTGTAGAGTTTGAGAGGTGTAGAGTTTGAGATTTAGTTCCAAGACCCAAAGACTACCCAGTCATTGGAACCAAATGGGTCTTTAGGAACAAATTGGATGCTCAAGGAGCAATTGTGAGAAATAAAGCTAGGATGGTAGCCCAAGGTTACTCACAGGAAGAAGACATTGATTATGATCAAACCTTTGCTCCTGTTGTAAGACTTGAAGCCATCCGAATTTTTCTTGCTTATGCTGCCTATCAGAATTTCAAAGTCTATCCAATGGATGCCAAAAGTGCATTTCTAAATGGAGAACTAAAAGAGGAAGTATATGTTGAACAACCACCGAGTTTTATCTCTTTAACTCATCTCTCTTATGGTTTTAAGCTGTATAAAGCCATTTATGGTCTAAAGCAAGCTCCAAGAGCTTGGTATGAGACCTTGGATAATTTTCTTTTAGAGTATAAGTTCATTAGAGGTATTGTAGAAAAGACTTTATTTATTAGACATCATAAATCTAAAATTTTGCTAGTACAAATATATGTAGATGATATAATCTTTGGTTATACTGATTCCAAACTGTGCAAAATGTTTTATGACCTAATGCATTCAAAGTTTGAAATGAGTAGCATGGGTGACCTATCCTACTTTCTTGGTCTTCAAGTGAAGCAAACCACTGATGGTATCTTTATATCCCAGTCTAAATATGCTAAAGAGCTACTCAAAATATTTGGGATGTTAGATGCCTCAGCCAAGTAAACACCCATGCCCTCCAATACTATAGTTGATTCTGATGAACAGGGCAAACCAGCTGATCAGAAAATATATAGGGCTATTGTTGTGTCCTTATTGTATCTTACAGCTAGTAGGCCTGATATTATGTTTGCTACTTGTATTTGTGCTAGATTTCAAGTAAGTCAAAAAGAATCTCACCTTATTTTATTAAAAAGGATTTTAAGATATATAAAGGGTTGTCCTAATCTAGGACTCTGGTATCATACTGAGTTAGGATTTGAATTATCTGGATTCTCAGATGCTGACTTTGCTGGATGTAGACTTGATAGGAAAAGCACATCAGGAACTTGTCAGTTCCTTGGTGATAGACTTATGCCCTGGTTTTGCAAAAAACAAACTTCTGTGTCCACATCAACTGTGAAGCTGAATATATTATAGCTGGTAGTTGCTGCTCACAGATTTTGGGGATTCAAAATCAACTCCTGGATTATGATTTCAACTTAAATAATTCAACTATCTTTTGTGATAATATCAGTGCAATTATTATTGCACAAAATCCAGTGCATCATAGTAGGACCAAACATATAGAGATTAGACATCATTTTATTAGAGATTGTGTGGACAAAAATAAAATTAATCTTGTCTTTATCTCTACTGATTTACAAAGAGCAGACATTTTCACAAAACCATTAGATGAAAAGAAACATATGTTCTTCCTAAATCAGCTAGGTATGATTAATGGAGAAGCTTTAATTTGATTTTTTGTTTGTGGTCGACGAACTGTCCATTTTTCGTCGAACGGAGATTGACGAACTATGAACTCTTTGTGGAGTGTTCGTCGAACGGAGATCAACAAACCTTTCTTTGTGAAACTTTTCGTCGAATGGAGATCGATGAAGTTTGTTTTAGAAAATTTTTCATCGAATAGAGAACGACGAATTGTTTTCCCCTCTTCAAACTTAGATTGACACTTTTATTTCTTTATGAGATTTTTCATCGAACTGAGTTCAAAGCTTTTCTTTTTCGTTGGACGGAGTTCGCCGCTTAATCTTCTGAAAACCTATAATTAGGTTTTCATCGAACTCCATCCCACACTTTTCCATTTTCCCTCTGCACTTGATCTCATGTTTTGCAGAGCAATGGCGGTTTCTCCAGCAATCCTCACAGCAATGAAGTTTGATGCCGGTTTTGATATAGACTTTGAATCTTTCAGTCTTTCCGACCAAGTATTCAAGGACATCTTACATCTATTTGAGGTTTAGAACCTGCGAACCTTCATGACAATAAGGATAAAGTTTCCAGTGGCAGAGATTAAGGAATGGGTAAATACAGTAAAGATTCAGGACACTCCAGTTCTTATTGGATCTATCTCAGGACATCAGGTTCCTCTTTCACCAGAAATCTTATCTGAAATTTTTGGATTTGTTAATGGTGAAGAAGAAATAGAATTATATAGTAGTGAATTTAATGAAATGCCAGATAGGTTGGGTCATGCTGAAGGAAACCCTAACCACCTTCTTAAGAAAAATCTTTCGATAAAATATAGATTTTTAGCCGATATTGTTGGAAAAGTGATGTTGGGCAAGCTCCCTGCACACGATCACATAACCAGTCACCAATTTCATCTGATGTGTGCCTTGGTGAATCAGAAAAGAAATAATTGGGGATTAATCCTGTTTGATTCTATTAAGAAGAAGGTAAATAAGAAGGATGTTGGGTATGGGAGAATTCTTGTGCTTTTCTTGCAAGCCAAGTGCCCAGAGCTTTTGGTCTCCCAAACCATCTTTATTAATGCTTCTAAGAGGCTTAATTCTGCTCTTTTTGGAAGATTGGAGAGGGTTATCACCAAGCCCTCCATGGCCGCGCCCTTCGGAGCTTCTGAGGACACAAAGACTGATACAGTCACTCCTCCAAACCCAGAAGAAGTTTCTGCTCCACCTCCACCTCTTAAACAACAATCCACTATTATTGCAAACACATATTCTACTCCCATCCCTCCTGCCTCACCATCTCGACCACCATCTCCTCCACACTCACCAATCCACATTTTTGAGGATACACCATCTACACCTCCTCAATCACCTCTACCATCACATCTTGATGACAAACCATCCACTTCTCTTCATATAGATCCACTACTGTCATCTCCAAATTTTGATCTACTATCTTCTCCATCTCCAACTCATTCATCTCCAATTCATATATCCTCACCTCATTCCCCTATTCAGGAAGACACTAATCCTGATGTCACCACTGCTGACATTCCAACATCTTCAATTCCACAAGCATTTACCATCTGTCCAACCTGCTCCATGCCATCCCCTTCTACTTCTAATCAACCTTCCATATGTGCTAATCCTAATAATTATATTGTTGAAGCCAAAACTTGACTTCGACAAAAGTTCGAAAAATAGGGGCGTAGCCAACACCTACTCGTCCCAAGCTCCGTCCTCCGACTGGTCGTGAAGAACCAGAAACTAACCCAAAGCCTCAGCAGGGCGGTCCCACCGCTTACCCGGAAGATCTCTGAGAGCTTCCCCTCCAAAGCCAAAAGCTGGGCATGAAGCTCCTCAGAAAGACAGAAAAATCCTCTTAAGTCCTGCAAAAAGTCTGCTTTTGAAGAACCCCTATGGGTCTATTTATAGATTTCTGAGTTTGAACTGCCAATAGCCATACTGAGCTGACCTGAAATTACCAGATTACCCCTGGTCGGGTCTGCCAACAGCCAAACTCTTCTGTTCTGAAGAGTTATATGCAGACCACCAGGGGCAAAAGGGTAAAATTGTCCGGGGAGAAGAGTAAAATCTCCCTTGGGTGCAGAAATATAAAAACAACCTTCTTTCAATGTGGCGAGTGGGGGAGCACCCATCAGCGAGACGGGCCTTCCTGCTCGTCTCGCAGGTATCCTTTGCTTTGGGACGCTCTAGCCGCTAAGAGCCTATTCGCGTCTCAAAAGGGGACGTCTCGCCCATTTCTGAGACCACCCGTCTCGCCTCCTGCGAGTGGTCCATCTGGTTCCACTCGCCTATCAGCATCTCTTGCCAACTTTCTTCTATTCGCATCTTGAGGGCCTCTCGCGAGCCCGAGGTTGTACACAATCCCCGCTCTTTTCGAGATTATTCTAAGCTCGGAAAGAATGTCCAACCGAGGCTGTTATTAAGGCGTATTTATGGGCATATTTATGAGGGAATCTTTTGTAAGGCCCCCACTAGAGCCTATAAATATAGGATTCCTGCCCCGAATAAAGGATCCCCCATTGCATACTCTCTTTCCTTGGCTTGAACTGTTCATCATGTCTCATAGCCAGAGCTTCCGTGAGCACCTTGCACTGGTGCGTAAGCAGAATAAGGCCAACATGGCAGCCTTTACCTCAAATCTAGTTCAGATCCTATCCTTTTTACCGCCCTTGTCGTCTCGCCTGAAGAAGGTAAAAACAGGTGGCCCCTCCCCTTCAGTCGAGGAGCCATCTCACGCTACCCTAGAAACCTGCCCCACTCCTCCTCCCATATCTCCCAGGGAAAAAAGAGGTGAGCTCTTGCTTCTTTATTACTCCTTCAACATCGGTATCTGCCCTCTTTAATTTTTTGTTTTCTTCAGGGAGCCCCTGCTTCTCTAAAATGAACGGAAGGTTCGAGAGACGATACTGATGTCCACCGCAATGATTCTGACTCGCAACCACCTTCCACTCCCCCATCTACTCCTCCCTGTGAGAGGAGGGACGATCCCTCCCAGGCCGCCGGGACTTCCCGTCCTTCTGGTGAAAAACCTTCCCTCTCGCTTCTCTGCCCCACTCGCTACTCCCACACCCTCCTGCAGGAGCCTCTATCACCCTACCATTCTACTCCTTGCACAGGCGCCTAGACCGACTCGCCTGCTGAGGAGCACCATGGGCGACTCGTCGTCTCGCCTCCCCCTCCTATTGACGGGATTGAAGACTACCTGGGTGATCCTATGAACCCGACAGAGATGAAGCGTATGACGGCCGAGTTGTTCCAGAAGCACGCGCGCATCATCCATTCACTGGCGCAGGACAAGCAGGCGGCGGATAGGTGCATCAAATAGTTGGAGAATGAGTGCGCTCGCTTATCTTCCGAAGTTGATGCCGAGTTAGATGTTGATGGAACCAACACTGACGCCATCATCAGCGAGGTCGATATGCAGCTTCATCTCGCTCGCCATGGGCTTGAGTCCGTTCGCGCCTTCCACTAGCGCAGTAGGCCTCCCTGCGCGGGAGCTCGCGGTGGACGCTGGCAATGGCACCCGTACTGAAGGCCTTCCGTCTTGCCCCTTCTTCTTTATTTTGTATTTGAGTGCTGTAATAATAATTAAGTAATGCCTTGTGGTGCCGTCTCGCCTTTAATGTCAGTGGACTTGGTGTCCGCCGTATGTGGGATGGTATTTTTTAAACATTTATTATTGCTGCTTTAATTTCTTCATTTTCATTAATTTCTTTTAATCACTGTCCCGTGATTGTGACGGTCCATACAAATCGAGGCTCAGTAGAGAGATAACCTTCGGCCGACTCTTCCCCTTCCCCTGTACATTTTCCCGCCCATTAATTATTTTACCATATTTGCTATAAATACCCCGACCCTGGATCAGAAGGATATCCGCGCCTCTCACTCTTGCCGTGTCAAAGCTCTTGCTCACTTATTTCTTCTGTCTCACCGATCCTTCTCGCTCTTTTCTTCCTCGGACATCTCGCCGATCCTCCTCGCCCTTACTCCTTCCTTTCTCTCACCGTCTCGCCTGCATTCGTCTCACCAAGAATGGGTAAGAAGAGAGTTGAGGAGGGCGAGGGGCGCAGCCACTGTGGGAAGCGGTTCACTGACCACGGCTTCCCGCTCGGCAGGCTCTCTGAAGAGGACTACCGCGGATTCATCCGTGAGTACCTGGGGGAGGGGCTCGAATCGCAGCCCCCAAGGTTGGCGAGTCAATCAACACGTATTACCCGAGAGAGCTCGCCTTCCCCGTCTCGCACTTTGAGGTGGGGCTGAGATTACCTCTATGGCTGGAGGTAAAGCAGGTTTTCAAGTATCTTGGCGTCGTCCCGGCGCAGTTCAACCTGAACGCCATTTCAGTGTTGATCACCTTCACCTGCTACATGCGCCGGGAGCGCATTGAGTTCAGCTTGACGGTCTTCCGCAAGCTCTTCATCTACCATGCCAATGCTGATGTCGTCTCGTATTTCACCGGGCAAGGACTCAAGGTGTGCGAGATGCCTAACAAAAATCATCATTGGCTCACAAGGTTTGTCTTCATCCGCGGCGACCTTGCTGACTTCAGGGGCGTCCAACTCACGCCTGTGTCTCCACCCGAGAGTTTCTACACGACCCCGCGGGTCGGCGGCACGGATAAGTTGCTGTTCGATTTCTTCGTCGGCAAGAATTTTGAAGTTAACTACTTACGGCGAGACCTTGACTTGCTGCCTCCAGTGCTCCCTGGTGAAGGTATTCTCGCTCTCTCGTCTCGCGCTTTGTTATTTCCCGGCTCGCCATATTATCACTTTCTTGTTTTGTTTTCTAGGGGGGCGAGTCATACCCGCCCACCCTTCTTACAAGAGCAACATACATACCTCTAAAGGCTTTGATCTCGCCAGTGCGGCAGCTTAGGCGGCGAGAGAGTCCTTAGCTCCTCCCCCTCCGAAGAAGCATGCAGGCGACGACGCCCCTCTCGCTCCAGTCCCTTAAAGAAGATGAAAAAAGTTGTGGTTGTTTCTAAGGGGAAAAAGAAGATGGTCCCAATGGAGATGAAGGAGATATCGGGGTCCTTGAGCCCCATATCTGCGGAGGGGTCCCAGTCGCCCTGCTCGCCTCCTCATCAGGCCATCTCGCCTACCCGCGAGACAGCTCTTCCGAACCAGCCTGCCACCACATCCAATCAACAGGCTGCCACCACCTCTCGCGAAGGCGCCTCCTCCAGCCATCCCGCCACCTCTTACCGTATGAACTTCAACTTGGGCCCTGGGGTTTCAGATGCCGCTGGCGAACCTGTTCTGTTGTGGGGGAGGGACGCCAACCCCGTGTCCATCTCCACCCTCCTCCCCCCTTGGAAGGAGCAGGAGCTCCCCACCAGCCACGCTTTCGCCGTGGGGTATGGTCTTTATGGCGGTCTCGACGCAGTCTCCCCCAAGAGCGAGTCTACGCGAGATCTCGTCCTGAAGTCTTCCCATACCCAAATGCGCTCCTTGGAGTTCTCGCACCGCCCCTCGCGCCGCCTAATCTACATCAATAAAAATGCAAGGACAATGAGACAAGCCTGGCAGCGGAGCGAGAGAAATCATAAGGCCTTGCGAAAAGGTTGTTTGTCGTCGAGACCCTCCTCGCCAAAGCCCAAGGTGGCGTGGTAAGCCGTAGCCTTACTCTTGGATTTTCCTTCTTTAATACACTTTACTAATGACTGGGCGTCTCGCAGGATGCCGAGACGGCGGAGCAGTTGCATTCACGCGTGGTGGCCCTGGAGGAGGAGGTCAAAGATTTAAAAGCCCAGAATGCTCGCCTTCAGGACAACGCCGCGTCATCGTCTCGCCGCCAACCCTTCCAGTCACCACCACATTATTATTTTGACGAAGTCGAGCAGCAGTGCCGAGACGCTAGCATCAGGGCGACGGAGCTGGTCCTCAAAATGATGAAGGAGGTGGGGGTCATGAAGGAGGATTCTGAAATAGTGACTGTCCGCGACCTGGTCCCGCAGCTCTATGGTGAGGAGAGCGAGGATTCTTCTTCCGGCGAGGAGGAATGACATGCCTTATTAAAGATCAAGAATCCCTCTCTCCTCTTCTTTTCTGCTGCTGTAAGACATAAACTACTTTTTTAAGTTTATTTTTTGTGATCAAAAAACACTGACTTGTAATGAAATGATATTTGATCAAATGAATATTTTTGTTCTGTCCCTTTATTGTACTTGCTCGCTTTCTTTTTTCTTGCCGAAACGATGTTATCCCTCCGTCTTGCCAGCTCACTTTTACTTTCTTTACTTTGCTTGTCATTTTGCTCAATCTCGTTTACTACGAGACGAACCTGCGAGACGACCCTGCGATGCGCTCACGCTGCGAGACAATGCTATGTCTTGTCTCGCAACTTCGCTGGAGAGTATGACCTTTTTTAGAGTGCGAGTCGTCACTTGTCTTACTTGTTTGTGAGATCTAACTGGTATAACCCTCTCGCCTTGGCACAGGATACTCCCGGCACGAGCTGCTTTAAGTGATGTAGCCTGCTTAACTATTATTAAAGCGAGCCTTTCGTCTCGCGTGAGTGCCCACTCACTGTAGGCGAGATCATCCTCATAATTTCCAGCTGCGAGTGCCTCGACTCGCACCGTTCCAGCTTTTGCCTCATAATTTATTTTTCCTTAGACTTAGTAGGGGTGTTTCTTAAGGAGGTTTTCCCAATCATTCTACCATCGAGTGAGTTTACTACCCTGCTAGCTTGATGAGAGCCTTGACAACAGATCCCGAACCGAGCCAGGCTCGAGGTGATGCAAAATTTCCAAGAACCAAGAACCAATATTTCGAGAATCAATCATCTCCCCCATAGGCGAGCCTTCAGACCTGCTAGCCAATGAGAGCCTATGCAGCGGGTCTACCTGGGGTCGAGCCGCGCTCGGGGTAGTGCAGAACCAAGGACCAAGAACCAAACCTCTCCCCCACAGGCGAGCCTTCGGACCTGCCAGCTAGTGAGAGCCTACACAGCAGGTCTACCTTGGGCCGAGCCGCGCTTGGGGTAGTGCAGAACCAGGGACCAAGAACCAGACCTCTCCACCACAGGCGAGCCTTCGGACCTGCCAGCTAGTCAAAGCCTGCAGAGCGGGTCTACCTGGGGCCGAGCCGCGCTCGGGGTAGTGCAGAACCAAGGACCAAGAACCAGACCTCTCCCCCACAGGCAAGCCTTCAGATATGCCAGCTAGTGAGAGCCTGCACAGCGGGTCTACCTGGGGCCGAGCCGCGCTCGGGGTTGTGGAGAACCAAGGACCAATAACCAGACCTCTCCCCAACAGGCGAGCCTTCGGACCTACCAGCTAGTGAGAGCCTTCGCAGCAGGTCTACCTGGGGCCGAGCTGCGCTCGTGGTAGTGCAGCACCAAGGACCAAGAACATGACCTCTCCCCCACAGGCAAGCCTTTGGACCTACTAGCTAATGAGTGCCTGCACAGTGGGTCTACCTGGGGCCGAGCCGCGCTCGGGGTAGTGCAGAACCAAGGACCAAGAACCAGACCTCTCCCCCACAGGCGAGCCTTCGGACCTGCCAGCTAATGAGAGTCTGCGCAGCGGGTTTACCTGGGGCCGAGCCGCGCTCGAGGTAGTGCAAAACCAAGGACCAAGAACCAGATCTCTCCAGCACAGGCGAGCCTTCAGACCTGCCAGCTAATGAGAGCCTGCGCAGCGGGTCTACCTGGGGCCGAACCGTGCTCGGGGTAGTGCAGAACCAAGGACCAAGAAGCAAACCTCTCCCCGACAGGCGAGCCTTCGGACCTGCCAGCTAATGAGAGCCTGCGCAGTGGGTCTACCTGGGGCCGAGCCACGCTCGGGGTAGTGCAGAACCAAGGACTAAGAACCAGACATCTCCCCCACAGGCGAGCCTTCGGACCTGCCATCTAATGAGAGTCTACGCAACTAGTCTACCCGAGGCCGAGCCGCGCTTGGGGTAGTGTAGAACCAAGGACCAAGAACCAGACCTCTCCCCCATAGGCGAGCCTTCAGACCTGCCAGATAATGAGAGCCTGTGTAGCGGGTGTACCTGGGGCCGAGCCGCGCTCGGGGTAGTGCAGAACCAATGACCAAGAACCAGACCTCTCCCCCACAGGCGAGCATTCAGACCTACCAGCTAGTGAGAGCCTGCACAGCGGGTCTACCTGGGGCCGAGCCGCGCTCGGGGTAATACAGAACCAAGGACCAAGAACCAGACCTCTCCCCCACAGACGAGCATTCGGACCTGCCAGTTAGTGAGAGATTGCATAGTAGGTCTACCTGGGGCCGAGCCGCGCTCGGGGTGGTGCAGAACCAAGGACCAAGAACCAGACCTCTCGCCTATAGGCGAGCCTTCGGACCTGCCAGCTAGTGAGAGCCTGCGCAGTGGGTCTACCTGGGGCCGAGCCGTGCTCGGGGTAGTGCAGAACCAAGTACCAAGAACCAGACCTCTCCCCCACAGGCCAGCCTTTGGACCTGCCAGCTAGTGAGAGCCCGCGCAACGGGTCAACCTGGGGCCGAGCCGTGCACGGGGTAGTGCAGAACCAAGGACCAAGAATTAGACCTATTCCCCCAAGCGAGCCTTCAGACCTGCCAGCTAGTGAGAGCTTGCGCAGTGGGTCTACCTGGGGCCGAGCCGCGCTCGGGGTAGTGCAGAACCAAGGACCAAGAACCAGACCTCTCCCCCACAAGCGAGCCTTCGAACCTGCCAGCTAATGAGAGCCTCCGCAGCGGGTCTACCTAGGGCCGAGCCGCACTCGGGGTAGTACAAAGTGATCATCTTCCTGTCCTTAGAATTTCACAGTAGGTCAAGACGACAAGTGATTTGAAAAATATATTATAATGAACTTGATTTAAGTATACAATTTTTGCCCTCCCTTCTCATGGGTAGAAGCGTTTCAAGTCATCGCCGCTCCAGGTGTGGCTCATGGTCCTACCCTCCACATCCTGAAGGTGGTAACCTCCTTCTCTTAGGACCCTCTCAACAATATAAGGCCCTTCCCAATTTGGGTTGAGCTTACCCACGGGGGCGGATCTCCCCGCAACATCAACTTTCTTTAGTACCAGATATCCTTCCGCAAATTGCTTAATCCTGATATGCATGTCGAAGTATCTTGCCATCCGCCATTTTATCTCTCCTTGTCTGATGGCCGCGACGTCGTGTAGCTCTTCTACCATGTCCAGCGAGAGGCATACACCCTCTTCATTTTCTAGCCTCCAAGCCCCGTCTCCATCACCTGCAGCCGCAACTCGTGGGGACCGTACCTCAAATTCCACGGGCAGGACCACATCACACCCATGGGAATGTTTGAATGGGGTCTCGCCGGTAGCCGTGTTCGGAGTTGTCCGCAAGGCCCACAATACTGAGGGGAGCTATTCCACCCAAATCCCCCTCAAGTTCTCTACCTTCTTCTTGAGCAGATTCATGATGAATTTGTTTGCCGCCTCCACCTGAACATTCTCCTGGGGTGGTGGACGGAGGCAAACCTGAGGTCGATGCCCAACTGAGTGCAGAAACTTATAAACTCCTCAATTACAAATTGAGGACCATTGTCCGTGACAATGGCCTAAGGCAGCCCGTGCCAACAGATGATCTCTCCCCAAACGAAGTTCCTGATTACTTGGGAGGTTACTTTGGCCAGCGCCTTAACCTTCAGCCATTTAGATAAGTAGTCGATCATAACTAGGAGGAACCTCCTTTGCCCACTAACCAGAGGGAAAGGCCTTACTAAATCCATCCCCCAGATAGCGAACAGCCATGGTGCCGTGATGCTTCAGAGCCTCTGAGTGGGCAAGAGCTGGAGGGGGGCGTAGAGCTGGAATTTCTGGCACCTCCTCGCAAACTCCGCAACATCCTTCCTCAGGGTAGGCCAAAAGCACCCCTGCCTGACCACCCTTTCCTCCAATGTTCTACCTCCGGAATGGCTACCACATTCCCCAGAGTGCACTTCCCCCAAAATCCACCGGGTCCTTCTTCCACCACACATCGTGCCAGAAGGCATGAAAGCATCTTCCAGTGTAGGCTTCCTTCATGAATGAGATAATGGGCAGCCTTATGCCGAAAGTTCTTTGCCTCCTTGATCCCCTCAGGGAGGTTTCCCGTGACGAAGAAGGTCACGAAGGGGTCCACCCATGAGGGTCGCCGATCTACTTCTATGAACTCCCCTTCCACGATTGCTGGACGAAACAGATCGGTCAAGGTTCCCCCTCCCCAAGGTCAAAACTTAGCTAACCGATCAACGACTGTACTCTCCTCTCTGGGAACGTGTTGGATATAGAACATCCAGAACCCCCCAATGATTGCCCTTACCTTGGACAAGTACTTCACAAGGGTGGGTTCCCGAGCTTCAAACTCTCCTCGAATCTACGATGCTACCACCAATGAGTCCGCGAAAGCCTCCACATCCCGAATCTCAAGCTCCTTTGCCAAATGAATGCAGGCTATCACAGCCTTGTACTCCGTCTGGTCGTTAGTTGCGGGAAAGTGCAAGACCACCGCTTGCTCTATGGTGACCCATTGAGGACTTGTCAATACCACCCCTGCTCCGAGGGAGTGCTTTCCCGAGGCTCCATCAACCGTCATCTTCCACGCCTCCTATGGCCGCGACTCCTCGGCCCCGACCTCCACACCGTAGTCTTCCAAGAAGTCGGCCACCACCTGTGCCTTAATGGAGAGCCTTGGCATGAATGAGATGTCAAACTCACTCAACTCGATAGACCACTTGGCCAACCTGTCCGAGTGCTCTACTCCTTCAAAAATCTTACGGAGGGGATGGTTTGTCACCACCCTGATCGAATGTGCTTGGAAATATGTCCGGAGCTTCCTGGCCGAAATGATCAAGGCTAATGCCTACTTTTCTAAGATAGGGTAACAAAGCTCCGCATTCTTTAGGATTCTGCTAACATAGTAGATTGGCAACTGCTTCCTACCCTCAGACCAGAACAGAGCTCACCCCCTTTGCTCCCACTCGAAGATACAAGGCTAGATCCTCCCCCTCCTTTGGGATTTGAAGTAGAGGAGCTAGGGAGAGCTGCTTCTTCAGCCTTTAGAAAGCTTCTTCGCATTCAGCGGTCCACTCGAACCTTTGGTTACCCCGCAACACCTTGAAGAGTGATGAGCATTTCTCTCCCGACCTGGAGAGGAATCTACTTAGGCCGCCAGCTTGCCTATCAAGCGCTGGACCTCCTTAGCATTGCGTGGTGACTCCAGCACTAGGATAGCCTTCACCTTATCTGGGTTGGGTTCCACCCCCGCTGGGGTCAGGAGATGCCCAAGGAACTTTCCACGGCTCGCCCCGAAAATGCACTTTAAGGGGTTCAGTCTCATCTTAAACTTCCGCACGGTGGCTAACATTTCCTCCAGGTCTCAGAGATGTGAGTCCACACATTTACTCTTGACCATCAGGTCATTAACATAGACCTCCAGGTTCCTCCCCCTTTGACCTTGGAAGACTCGATCCATCATGCGTTGGTATGTAGCCCCTGCATTTTTCAACCCAAAGGACATCATTTTATAACTGAAGTATCCCTCCCTTGTGATGAAGGAGACATCCTTGACGTCGGTAGGGTGTATTCGGATCTGGTGGTAACCTGAAAAAGCATCCAAAAAACTCATAATTGAAAAACCAACTGCTGAATCAACCAGCGCATCGATTCGAGGTAGGGGTAGTAATCCTTGGGGCACGATTTATTTAATAAAGAAAATTCAATACACATGTGCCACTTCCCTCCCCCTTTCTTTACCATCACCACGTTGGAGACCCAGCCTGGGTACTGGATCTCCTAGATGAAACCGGCCTCCAGAAGCTTCTTGACCTCCTCGCGGATTGGCTCTTCCAGCTTGGTTGCGATGGTCCTCATCTTCTAGCGTATGGGGCGCATCTGGGAATCCAGGTTCTGGTGGTGGCATGCTAAGATGTCGACGTTGCTCTGGATGCAAGCCCGCACTCGCTCCTGGTCCTCAGGACTCATACTCCCGCTGATCCGCACCTTCTGTACTTGACCGGTGTTGGTGAAGACTTCCATCTCCACCACCTCCTCAGCCAGCTCCAGCCACGACAGCTCCTAGCCGACCCTTGCCTCCTCTTCTTGTCCAAACTCTTTCTCCCTTACTGCTTCCTCAACTTCCATCGCCTCCCATAGGCTCTCACTCTGCTCCTGCTCAACCTCTATGCCTCCATGGGCCTCCCTCTCAATTCCTCTTCCTTCCACTTCCACCTTCCGACCCTCTTGCGGCTCCAACTCTTCGTCCCCCTGGACCTCTTGTACATCTCTTCCCCTCTGCTCCTCCTCAATATCCTCCTTGACAACCTCTTCAGTCTCCTTCCTTGCCTCCTATAGGCTCATCTCCTCCTCTCCGATAACCTCTTCATGTGCTGCCATCTCCTTCTCCAACTCCTCTGCCTCTACCATCCAAGATATGGTGTTGATAGCCGTAACGTAGCACTGTCTTGCCACCTTCGGGTCCCCTCTGACCCTAACCTGCACCCCTCCGTTGTTGAACTTGAGGCATTAATGAAATGAGGAGGGGACACAGCGAAAGGCGCTGATGAGGGGATGCACAAAGATGGCGCTATAGCTGCTCGGGGCGTCCATGATCACGAACCTGCAGTTCCGTGACACGCACCCTAACTTCACATGCAACCCCACCCCTCCTTCTACTTCCTTCCTTTCTCCTGAGAAACCAAACAACGGCGCATCCAAAGCTATGACCCTCTTGGTCTCAACCTGAATCTCATTAAAAGCCTTCTTGAAGATCACATTTACGGAGCTCCCGTTGTCCACCAGGATCTTGAAGACCGTGAAGTTTTTGACCGCCGTCTGGATCACCAAGGCATCACAGAACGGGTTATCATAATCTGGCATGTCCGCTGAAGAAAAGGTAATTTTTTCTTTTTGAGGGGGGGGGGGGGGGGGCTGGGAGGTCGAGGCTACCCCCCTTCGGAACATGGTCTGGAGGCTCCCCTTTCGAGTTGCCTCAACCCCAACTCCTCCGTGGATCACTCCGATCCCTCCCCTGGTTCCTACATCCACCCGGTCCTCGCATCTATCTTCCATCTCCTCCTGTTGCACCTCCTCGATCCTTACTGGCGGAGCCTGCCTCCTCGACCCCCTGACTTCTCTCATTTCTAAGAACTCTGGACAGATGGATGTTGCGTGGCCCTCCTCCTGATGGAAGTCATAGAAAGGCAACGCCACCCTGCCCCTTCTCCCTTCTCCACCATCTCTCCTTCCAACTCCTCCTCGAGCTCCTCTCCTTCCTCCTCTACCTCGACCGACCTCCATCGTCTCCTGCTGATGTGGGAAATGACCGTCAACTCCTGCCTCCATGCTGGCTGATCGAACCTCCTCGGCTCGCGAAAGTGGTCTCTTCCCTGGAAACCTCCTCCTAGCTCCTGGGGGAGCCCCTCCTGAGGCCTCCAACCTAACCGGTTGTTCGGCTCACGGGCCCACTATCCTTGATACAGTCCTTGATGCCCCTGTCCTCGAGGCTCTTCCCTCCTCCTCTCTTCTCTCTGCTGCCTCTGCCTTCCTATTTCTAGCTCCTTCACATCAGCCTCCGCCAACCTGGCCAGCTTTCTTGCAAACGCCGGATTGGCACTCTCGAAGTCTGTCTCCTTCGCCGCCCTCTCCATAAGCTCCTCAAAATAGAGGGGGGGGGGGGGGGTGGGGTACTCTCTTCAACTCCATGCTAAAGAAACCCTACCTCAGTCCCAGGGTAAAAGCGAGCATCAGCGTATACCCTGGGACCTCCTGGACTTGGAGGACCTCTTCCTGAAACCGATCCACATAATGTCCCAACATCTCGTCTTGCTTCTGCCTCACTGCAAACAGGCACTCCGACTCCTTCTTACGCTTCTTCGATGTTGAGAACCTCAACAGGAAACCCCGGCTCAGATCCTCGAAACTATAGATCGACCTTGCCGGCAACTGGTGGAACTAGTCTCGCATCTTCTACTTCAACATGATGGCAAACAGCCGAAACTTGAAGGCATCCATCATCTGCCTTATTGAAACAACATCTTCAAACCACTGCATGTGCTGTACAGGGTCATCCTTCCCCGAGTAGTAGGACATGTCGGGCTCCCAAAACCCCTCTGGCACCAGGGCCGAGATGATGAGCTCACTGACTGGGCTCTTGCCACCTGCCTACCGAGAGGGCATGTCTCGTGGCCTCGGATAGCTGGTCCAATCCACCAGACCATGCCCAGGGAAGAGCTCTCGCACAACCGCCTCCCTCTCTCCAACATTTGCCGGAATCTCCTTCCCAGGGCGCTAGCCTGGGAAGAGCTCTCGCGCCGCCACGTCACTCTCGCCAGCCTCCGCCGGGACCTCCTTCCCCGGGTGCTGTCCAGGGGTGTTCTCGCCCAAGAGCGGGACCTCCTTTATCAAAACCTGAGGCATTGCCCACTCGCTCCTCGCCGAGAAGGCCAAGCAGATGGTCTGTAAGACCTCTCGCCTGAAGACTTCCAGCATCTTCCTCGTCGCCTCCTCTCCCCGGGAGGGGGAACCTCCTGAACCAGATCCTTCACCTTCACCTCCTGCCATAGGACTAAACTCAAGCTTTTCTTGTATCGGCTGCCTTCCACGCTCACCGCACCAGAACTGTTGAAGCCAAAACTTGGCTTCGACAAAAGTTCGAAAAATAGGGGCGTAGCCAACACCTACTCGTCCTAAGCTCCGTCTTCCGACTGGTCGTGAAGAACCAGAAAATGACATAGAGCCTCAGCAGGGAGGTCCCACCGCTTACCCGGAAGATCTCTGAGAGCCAAAAGCTGGGCTTGGAGCTCCTCAGAAAGCACAGAAAAATCCTCTCAACTCCCGAAAAAAGTCTGCTTCTGAAGAACCCCTATGGGTCTATTTATAGATTTCTGAGTTTGAACTGCTAATAACCATACTGAGCTGACCTGAAATTACCAGAGTACCCCTGGTCGGGTCTGCCAACAGCCAAACTCCGCTGTTCTGAAGAGTTATATGCAGACCACCAGGGGAAAAAAGGTAAAATTGCCCGGGGTAGAAGAGTAAAATCCCCATTGGGAGTAGAAATATAAAAACAGCCTTTTTTCTATATGGTGAGTGGGGGAGCACCCATCGGCAAGACGGGCCTTCCTGCTCGTCTCGCAGGTATCCTTTGCTTTGGGACCCTCTCACCGCTAAGATCCTACTCGCGTCTCAAAAGGGGGCGTCTCGCCCATTTCTGAGACCACCCGTCTCGCCTCCTGCGAGTGGTCCATCTGGTTCCATTCGCCTATCAACATCTCTTGCCAACTTTCTTCTATTCGCATTTTGAGGGCCTCTCGCGAGCCCGAGGTTGTACATATATGTATGTTGATTTCTCTTCTATTTCTGCTAACATTCTTAATTTCATTACACCCATACTTAAGAAGCTCATAAATGTGGCAATTGCTCCTCTTGCTGCTTCTATTTCCATTCTTTCTGGTGAGCTAGCTTCCTCCTCCACTATCCCTTCTTCTGGGGGCCTGGGTTCAGGTCTCTGAATCCAGGCAGGGGGAGATATCCTATGAAGAAGCTCCAGCAGCAGCAATAACTCCAGCAGCAGCAATTTTAACTGTAGCGGTAGTTGAAATTTTTGATGATACTAAAATGTTTTGTACATCAGAAGAGGCAGCAACAGAAATCATCACTGTTGGTGATTTTATCATTAATCCCACAATTGATATTCCTTCATTACTACATTCTTTTGATGCAGTTTATAACAGTAATTTACCAATTTTTGATAATTATTCTAAAGCTATAGTTTGTTATATTTCCCCAGTCGTTTTTTTATTTTAGAAGAGATTAGATCTAGTTTCAGTACTATTCCTACTAATATCTCTTTAGTCTCTGAGACTATAATAGTTGAGAATATGATAAATATCATAGAGCCAGTTTCTTCCCCTCCCACTTATGCTTGGGATGAAACTCTTATGCCAAATCTTGATGAAATCATGTTTCAATATATAAAACCAGAGATTGACAGTGTTCAGGCTCAAGCTATTACATATATTGTACTTAAAGAGCCAGAAGTTCAAGCTAAGAATCAGGCTGATTTAATTAAACAATTAGATTATTTATATGATCATCCAGAAGACGAATCTGATTATGATGTTGATTTAGATGATTCAGAAGATTTTGGTACAAAGAAAAGAAAAGCCAAGAAGAAGGCTCCAGTAAAAGATGCTCCTAAATCTTCATCAAATGCTGATATTCCTTATTACATTTTGCATGGAATTACTCTCACTCTAGATACTCCTTACTGGATGAGGTTTTCTAAAAATGAGCAAAAGAATAGGAAAAAGATGAAAAGGTGTGGTTCACCTCCTCAAAGGTCTTGGATAGGACCTCCTCCTCCTCCTGTAGCAGGATCAGCAGGAAGTGTTGCTCATGCTCATAGGTCTACTTCTTATTCACATCAATCAAGACCTACTCAAAGTAGAAAAGACAGACCTTCAAGATCAGAATCTCAGTCCAGCAGCAAGCAAAGAAGACAGTAACAATGATATAATAATCAAAGCAGCCGACAAACATCTCAAGGTAATCAGTAAGAAAAATTAAGTCCAGAGAGACCTCCTTCTCAACATATGATCCAGAGTTGGATCCTAACTTCAGAATGGCCAGGTTTAATGAGCTGATAGTTCTCTCTCAGATTAATAAAGCCGAAGCTGAAGGGAAAGATTCTTCTCAATTTTCAACAATGTCATCTTATAGAAAGAAGTAATTGGATAAGTATTAGGTAAAGAATCTTTTTAATGTTGATGAATATATGCATCTCCATCCAGAGGCAGTAGTGCCTAGAGCTACATCAGTGAATATTCTTGGTGCTGAAGATATGAAAATGACTCAAAGAGATGAAGATGACCCCACAAGAATAATTATTTTCTCAAAACTTGCTTCAGACCCTTCTTCAGATGCTCCAAAGAAAGATTTATAATTTTCTACTTATGCATTTTGAACTTTATTATTGCTGTATATATATTCACATGACACAAATGTTTATATCTGCTGAAGTTCTATAATTCTGTCAGATATTTTTCATGCTTTGTGATCTTCTTTATTTTTATAGTGACCACACCCAAATAGGGGGAGATTGTTGGAACCCTACTTGTGATTTGGGCTAGGTTCACTATTAGGATTGATTAGATGACCCAACAAGTATAGTCTAGGGTCATAAGTTATTTCCAGGGTCAAGGTCAGCAACACATACTTAGATTGTCAGTACACTCCTTCAGAAGACTTTAGAGACAGAAGACTTCAGAGGAAAAGTAGTTAAAAAGAATGTAGAAAAGTCATTCGACGATAGCTGAACTCAGCTCAATGATCGTCGATCTCAGATCGACGAACTCAGAGTTCCTTCTCTGAGTTGATCTCGACGAAAGTCTAGCTGAGATCGACGAACTGTGATCTCATATCCGAAGTTTAGCTCGATGAAGGACTATCTCAGTTCGACGAACTGGAGCTCAGGTCGACGAAATCATTGCTGAATTCGACAAACTCCTTCCTGGTTCTATTCGACTAATCTTCTCTGCAGTTTCTCAGTTTGATTATAGCGGTTTGATTTCAAATATTAAGACAGTAATACTCTGATAATTAATGCTCAATATTCTAAAGAATATAGTCGTTACCTGGCGGCATTAATTATGGATTTCACAGAGTTATTACTCTACCCAATTTACTGGGATAGTTAGGGAAATGCATTCAAGATTAAATTAGTCATTCCAACTCTCAAAAATTATGCAGAGGATTTCAAGGAAAGAATTTAAAATTCAAATGTTTTTGAATCTACAATCAATATATATAAAGTGATTTTCAGAAGATTACAAGAAATCAGAAAACCAGTAATCAGTCAACAAGATAGTGTAGTGTATAGAAAAGTGAAGAACACAACACAACTCTCATATATATAGAGTTCTTCATCTGCTTCAGGTTTTTAAGAGACAACAAATCAAAATTAGTCTAAAAGCTTGCTGAAGAGCAACATCACTTTGAAGACCTACACCCTGAAGCAAAGCTTCCCTCTCCTAATCAACTACACAACTCAGGGGGAGCTTTGACATCATCAACAATCCACTAGTCTTCTCAGAGATTTGAGACAGAGAAGACAACATCATTTTATTTTTCTTTCACTATGTACAAGGTTATAACTACCTTCAAAAGTTAACCTTTTGGTTCACAAGTCACCTGATCAAAAGACTTGGGATTGGTTTTTGGGCACCTAATCAAAAGCTCAAAGGGTTGGGAGATTTCCGTTAGAAAAATAGATCTTCTGGTGATAGGGCACCTGATCAAAAACCTGTGGTGGTAGGGCACCTGAGAAAAAAACCTGTAGTGGATTCCTACCAGGGTGGTAGAAGAGTGGATGTACCCAGGTTTATTGGGGAACCAATATAAATTCCTTGTGTCATCTGGATTGCCTTTACTTCTTTTGCTTGTGTGCTGTGATAGTTTTCTTTTCATGTATATTTATTTATCACCTACTTTAATTCCACTATAAAAACAAATTAAAATTTTAATATACACTATTCACCCCCCGTCTAGTGTAAAGGAGATTTATCCCTCACTTTCAGATGGAATAGATCTCTGTGTCCCAGTCTTTGGTTAGAGACCTTAGGAACTTGTCATTCAGCTCATAATTGCTGAAGACCCCTCCCATTGGTCCTCAGCTCATTCACAACTCTGAAGAACTTTTCATAGCACTCAACTATGCTATCCAACTTGCTCTATCTAAAAGCATCATATTCCTAATTGAGCAGGGATTTCCTATCATCCCTAACTTTTTCAGTGGCTTCCATATAGACAATCAAGGTGTCCTAAATTTCCTTGGAAGTCTTGTAGTGGATAAGATTTTGAAATATAAAATCATCAATGAGACTTATAATAATATTCTGTGCCCTCTTGTCCATAGTAGCTAGGATGACCTCATCCTTTATCATGTCAAAATACTTCTTAGGTTTCTATACATTGACATCTAGAACTGAGACTTTCATGGGGATGGAAGGTCCTTCTTATACTGTTATGAAGATTCTTGGGTCAGATGCTTCCCTGAACAATCTGAGTCTTTCCTTCTAGATCCCAAAGCCCTCTTTCCTGCAGATTAGTATCTTCATTGAGCCCAACTCTTTATGGTTCTCTCTTGAGCCCATAAAGGCTATACTTAAGCAACTCCTGTAGATCAACTCAGACTGTTAAGTCCTTTTTGAGCAACCTCCCTCTGATATCACTTGAAAGACTTTATTTTCAAGAGTAGATAAACGCCTAGGGGGGGTGCGAATGGGCTTTTATGTCTTTTATGACAATCTTTTACTTAGGTGAGTTGTGATTTATATTTAGATTAGCTTTCAAGATCATACAATCAACACACAAGGTATTTATAATGGTTCTCCAAGGTCTGGGTACATCCACTATCCCTCCCACCTTTCTAATAGTGTGTTAGACAAGACCAACTTCTCCAAACTCAGCTCAGTGAGTTTACAACACAGATCCTTCAGGATCTCTCAGACTCCTCCAAGTCCTACCTCAGGACCAAGTCCCTACACTCAGAGAAATATTCTCCTACAACTCAGTGATATTCTCCAGAACACCTACCTCAGACTTTAACTCAAAGTCCTACACTCAAGCTAGTAGGATAGCCCTACACTCAGATCCACCACTAGATCCTACTTCAAAGAGAAACTCTCCTACAACTCAGATTCTCAACCAAAATCCTACCACTCAGGCACAAAGGCCCTACAACTTAGATCTATAGAAAAGATCCTAACTCAGCCTTTATAGTTTAGGCTTACACTCAGATCAGTTAAGATCCTACAGAAGGAAACATTGGTTGTTGATGTAGATTGACTCCAGAGAAATAATCTCTGAGGCTGCCTCTTCCCAAGCTTAGATAACTCAGTCCTATCTTATTCATAACTCCAAGGGTGGATCTTCAAGAATGTTCTGCTTGAGCTATGAAGTAACTGAAGCTAGGGCTTGCTTTTTTTCCTTCTTCTACCACAGAGAGAAAACTCCCTAAAATTGCTGTTGAAGGTGAGAATGATAACAACTATTTATCTTGAACTTTTAGATCAACAACAAAGATAATTTCTTCAAGCTCTGCAACTTTTTTCAGATGAAGAAGACGAAGCTATCAATTTCCAAAAGTTAATTTCTTCTTCCTCGGAATACCACTTTGTATCCCGCCATCCAACGGCTCTCTGAGCAGTGGGACCACCTGGAGTTGGTAATTGCAACTTCTCTTTTGCAATAATTGTTGTACAACAGGCAAGCGGCACAATTTATCATCTACTGTTCCGTTCCTGCAACATTTAAAATTACTGTTGACATCATCTTGACTCAGCACCTGTGGAGTTAGCCAAATTTAAATAATTTTGCATAGGCGTTGAGTGAAGACTTGTCTCTCAACGCAAAAACACTGAGATAGAATTCTGCACCACATGGCGTTGAGTGATCATTCATCACTCAATGATTATAGAAAATTGTAGTCTAACTGACTAAGCGTTGAGTGAGCTTTCATCACTCAACGCATCTAGACTTAGTCAATTTTCTCTGTATTAAGGAAGTGAGTGAGTTGTCTTCACTCAACGCTTTCTGCCTTTGCCTGTTTTATTGAATAGGCATTGAGTAAACCGCCTTCACTCAATGCTTCTATCCCTAGACAGATTTTCTATTGAATAGGCGTTGAGTGAGTTGTCTTCACTCAACACATCTGTCCTTAGACAGATTTCCAAGTCAAACAACACTGCAACTCTGACTGAACTATTTTCTATCAACGCTTTTCCTTCTGGGCATTGAGTGAACTGCCTTCATTCAACGCTTTCAGGCTTAGCCAGAATTCTTGTTAGCTTCTCCCTAGCTTTGACTGTTTGAGCTTTACTCAACGCTTAAAGCCATCTAGCGTTGAGTGAATTGAATTCACTCAATGCATCTGGACTTGGGCAGATTTCTACCTTGTCAACATCCTATCTTGTGTCCACCCATCATTATTGCTTAGACAACCTGTTTAAATAGTGAACAAATAGCAACCTGCATACATAGAACATAGATATGCATATATCATTGTCTTATTGGATTTCTTCAAATATGGGACATTGTGATCAATGGACCCAACAACTCGTTCTTGCCCTCTTAAAGGTTAGGTATGAGCGAAATGCTAGGTCTTACTCGCCCTTAGACTTGACAGTCTTTGATGCTGGCACATTGAGAGGCAGGGGAGTGGTTGCTTGGTGAGACCTATCCTAGAGCGACTTCACTCACCTACCCTTAACTTGCTGTTTGGCGAGACCCATCCTGGAGAGACCCATTCTGGACCATGGAACGTAGCACTCACTGCCGAGTGACTTCTAGCCCTGCTAGTTAGTGTGAACCTAGATAGTGATTTCAACCTCTTTCCCCTTCTATCGAGTGAGCCTACAGACTTGCCAGCTAATTCGAGCGTGGTTAGTGGGTCTGCTTGGGGCTATCAGTACCATAATTTTTTCAACATGCCACTGAGTGAAGCTTCGACCCTGCAAGATAGTGAAAGCCTGGCCAACAGGTCAGCTCAGGGTTATCCATACCATAACATTTTCAAACTTCCACTGAGTGAGCCTTTGGCCCTGCCAGCTAGTGAAAGTCTGGTTAGCGGGTATGCTCGGGGCTATCTATACCATAACGTTTTCAACCTACCATCAAGTGAGCCTTAGGCCCTGCCAGCTATTGAAAACCTGGTCAGCGGGTCTGCTCGGGGCCATCCCTACCATAACTTTTTCAACCTTCCATCGAGTGAGCCTTCGATCCTGCCATGTAGTAAGAGCCTAGTTAGCGGGTCTGCTCGGGGCTATCAATACATCAACTTTTTCAATCTGCCACCGAGTGAGCCTTCATCCCTGACATGTAGTGAGAGCCTCGTTAGTGGGTATGCTTAGGGATATCTATACCATAACTTTTTAAACCTGTCATCATGTGTGCCTTCGACCCTGCCAGCTAGTGAGAGCCTGGTTAGTGGGTATACTAGGGGCTATTAATACCATAACTTTTTCAACCTGCCACCGATTGAGCCTTCGACCCTACTAGCAAGTGAGAACCAGATCAATGGGTCTGTATGGGGTTATAGATATTCAACCTTTTCAACCTGCCACCGAGTGACCCTTCGGCCCTACCATCTAGTGAGAGCCTGGTCAGCGGGTCTACTTGGGGCTATCCATACCATAACTTTTTCAACCTACCACTGAGTGAGCCTCCGGCCATGCCAGCTAGTGAGTGTCTGGTCAGTGGGTCTGCTTTGGGGCTAATGTTCCAACCTCACTATATCATGAGAGAACCTCATCCACACTCAGAGAGAAATAAGTTTTAAATAATTCATCACCAAAAATATGCAATCTCGTTGTTCAAACTAAGGGTAGAAGCGCTTCAGATCATCACCACTCCAAGTGTGACCTATGAACACCCCCTCCACATTTTGGAGGTGGTATCCTCCCGACATCAAGACCTCCTTGATTATATAAGGACTTACCAAATTGGGATTGAGCTTCCCGACAGCCGCCGACCTCCCTATTACGTTGACTTTCTTTAAAACCAAATCTCCTGCCGCGAACTACTTGGTCCTAATATGCTTGTCAAAGTAATTAGCAATCCGACTCTTGACTTCCTCCTGCCGAATGGCAGCCAGGTCTCAGAGTTCTTCCACCAGGTACAATAAGAGTCCAACTCGCTTTCATTCTATACCCTCCATTCTTCATCTCCCCTGCCTGCGACTATCACCTATGGCGTCTTGACCTCGAACTCCATTAGGAGCATGACCTCACAGTCGTGGGAAAGCTTGAAGGGGGTCTCTCATGTGACTGTGTTGGGGGTTGTTCTCAGGGCTCATAGAATCAAAGGAAGCTGATCTAACCACTTTCTCTTCAGGTTCTCCACTTTCTTCTTTTGCAGGTTCACGATTATCTTATTACCCGCCTCCGCCTACCCATTACTTCAAGGATGGTGCACTGACACAAACCTGAGGTCTATCCCCAGTTGGCTACAAAATTTGATAAACTCTTCACTGGAAAACTGTATCCCATTATCAGTAACTATGGCTTGAGAGAGTCCATGTCTGTAGATGATCTCCCCCCACACAAAGTTACAAACTACTTGGGAGGTCACCTTATCTTGTACCTTGACTTACATCCACTTCGAGAAGTAATTGATCAAGACCAGGAGGAACCTCCTTTCCCACTTGCATGGGGGAAAGGTCGTGCCAACTCCATCCCCCAAATGGCAAAGGGCTAGGGCGCTGTGATGCTCCTAAGTACTTGGGCCGATAATAGTTGGAGTGGAGCAAAAAACTAGCAATTCTGACATCTCCTCGCAAACTCTACTGTATCCTTGCTTAGGGTTGTCCTAAAATATCCTTGCTGGACCACCCTCAACTCCAAGGTCCTGCTTTTGGAATGAAACTATCTCCTCTAGTATGAAGGGATTGAACAAGACGCTGATGTCTTCTCTCTAGGTAGTCAAAGCGGTACGGGAAGGTGCAGAGTTATTCTTCACCCTATTAGAGGCTAAGAATCGAAAACATGGTTTGATCAGTATATCTGTGGTATCAGAGTTTGCTGAGGTTTTCCCCGAAGATCTACCCAGAGCTCCACCTTAGAGAGAGATTGATTTTACCATTGAGCTAGTGCCAGGCGCCAATCCTGTGTCACTCTCTGTACCATTTAGAACCAAGGGAAATGGCAGAATTGAAGGTTCAGCTTCAAGAACTGCTAGATCAAGGCTATATGCGTCCAAGTTCGTCACCTTAGAGTGCACTGTGTCACAACCCGCATTTTTCACTCTCTTTAAAGTAATATCTGAGTAAGGAAAAATGCGCGTCACGATGCCACGTTAGTAGGGGATAACTGCGGACACTTAGGCAAAAATCCTACTTGACTAACAAGAATGGTCTTTAAGTTATTTAGAGGCAAAATCAGTTTACGTGTAGTAGTTAGCCATATCCCTCGGCTTAGTGGCTCATTTAGTCCACGCAAAAAGGTAATTAACCGCTACGGAAAATACTTCTTTTACAAGGTTAGACATCCTACATGAGTTTAGAGGTTCCCAGAGGACACCTCAAGGTATGCAAGCTCAGGTACACATTTCCACATACATCAAATACAAAATTTATGTATATCATTGAGTTGAAAGGGCTTCTTCAAATCAGGTACACAATTACCAATGTACCCAACAATCTTCCCCAATTTGTAGAAGTCATAACTCCAATTCAATGATATACATTATGATACAAAAAATCGATGATAAAGATATATATTAAAAGGGCCGAACAAAAATGTAAAGAACATAGGAATGAACACACAAATATAACCAAGTTCAAACAGACTTTTCATTCCAATTTGTTATAAGTTTACACATTTCAGTTTGTTACAAAGTTCTTAAAAAAATAATAAATGTTCAAAAATATTCTAGGAAAGATCTTCTCTTTGATGACAATGCCTTTTCCTGATTGTATCTTGGCTTTAACTTCTGGCACTTTGTCATCAGCTATATGTTTGCCTTTGTCATTCTTGGCTTTAGAGATATTTTCCTCCTTAAGCCTCTGCCTTTCAAAATAGTGATATGACTTGGGGAAGTATTTGTTGGACTCTATAGAATTTGTTTGAATCTTCCCCGCCTTCAGATCTTTTCTGAATTTTTGGATGACCTCCTGCTGCTTTAAGTTCTTAGCCCACTCTTGCTCAGTATACCATTTTCCCCTATTAGTTGCATCAGTATTGAATGCTTTCCATGTAGTGAGAATAATATTTCTACACGTTGGACTCCACTGTTCAAAATCTGGCCCAGCTTCAGCCTGTTCCCCGAACCTTTTCTTTGAAAGTTGAGCTTCCTTTTCCTTAAGCAAAGCAAAATTAGTCATTTCCCCCTCTTTACATACAACATTCTAAACTTATGGTGAAGGACTGTACATTGCCTGTACTGCATTATGAATGTTTTCAGCTGTTTGATTATTATCATGAATAGGAGGAAGTCTTAGAGTCGCCCTGATGCTGTTGGAGGTCCAAACAACTTGCTCAAAGCTAGTTTTTATCATTACTCTCTCCCCCTTTATGACTTCTCATTCTAGATGATACCTTAAATCATTTTTGTGAAATCTTACTTGACCATCCTATGAACTGAGACTTTCCATGGGGATGGGAATTCTTAACTTATAAGTCAGATGCTTCATGAACAATCTGAGAGTTATTGCCTTCTAGATCCCAAGCCCTGCTTTCCTAGCAGATTAGTATCTTCCTTCCTTTGTGGTAGAATCTTGGTTTCCAAAGCAATAGTTTGCTTAGTCAGCTTGACCAGTGCAGTATTATTCAGTTCAATCATATTTTCATTCATTCTCTTTTGATTCTCAAGAACATAACCTTGTTTTACAACTATATCATCTTCAGATTTCTTTATTTTTTCTTATTGTTTAGCAAGGTACACTACTGAATGTGTACCTCTCTGAAAGAAATATTTCATTTCTGTCTTTAGTAGATTTACTTTAAATCTAATAGATTTGATGTCCTGAGCTAGCTGGAACTGCAAGTCCATTTTACTTTCATCAATATATAGTTCCAAGGCTTTCCTTTGCTCATCTAACATGATTTGCATTTTAATTAATAAAGAACTAAAGTCCACAATAGGAGCAGATATTGATTCAGACTAAATAATCCTTTTATAACTCCTACTTTTCTTTTTCAGTTCAGATAATTTTCTTTTCTGCAACAGAGTGGCTTCTTCCTCCTCAGATTCAAAAGAACTTACAACCTCAACAGATTTTATCTGTTTGGCAGTTTCAGTATTTGGGGGTAGTTTAGCCAACTCCCCCCTCAATCCTTGCATCTTCTACATCAAGGTTGAGTCCCATTCTGAGTTCATCCTCATGTTATGCTAAGTCAGCAGAACAAGATTCTCTAGGAGTATATCTTGCAACTCCCCTGGATATTAGATTCCTTATTCATAGCAATTTCTTCCTCAGTTTCCTTAGAGACTGTATTCTCATTCTATTTCTCAGAAATCTGCACATCCTGTGCAAGATCCTCAGCTCCGCAAACAATTGTATTCCATTCTTGTATAACTTCCATCACAGTGTGATTAATAATGTCACTTTCTAGGTCAGAAAGTACAGTGAAATTCTCCCCCCACCCTCAATGTGTTCCTTTTCTTGTAATGTCTCCCCCTACATCTAATCCCTAATACTAGGAGAGGGTCTTGGAGAATTCTCCTATTCTCCATCATCATTTTTATCTGAGCTGGGACTATCTTGTGGTTCAAAATTACTAGAAGAATCTTCCTCCTCGACTACTACTTTCTTCTTCTTTTTTGTCTTCCTCTTAGGTTCAGGAGTCTCCCTTGTCAAAACTCTATCCCATCTTGCAAAAATCCTCAAGTCCAATCTTCTCATGAGGTTAATCTATGATCCAATCTTAAGATTAAGACTGTCAAGAATGACATGTACTAGGTAGAGACTAATAATTCTTCCCATATTGGGCTTCATAATACTCTCTACTATTATGTCAAAAACAATCTTGCTTCAGTTTGTCTTGACTTTGAATATGACTCTTGTCATCATTTCAAACATTGAAACATAAATTCTGTCATGTGCTCCTGTTTTGCAGAGCAGCACTTTACCCATTACTTCTGACATAAATTTACCTTGTTTATTCATCCCTTTCTTTGTTAGTGTGCTTCCTATCTATGTGGTAGGGGCCAATCCACACCACACCAATGCCTCTGCAATCCTGCCAGATTCCATGTAATCTCCTTAATCAATTTTTGTCAAGTGAAATAGTTTGACTAGTCTTCAGGTGGTGATCTTGACCTTTGTGTCATTTACCTTAGAATTAATCTTTTTAGTATTAGAATCTAGATGGGCATTGGAGAAGAATTCTTGAACTTCTCTTTTCCAAATATTTGATGGCTCAGAAAGTAGGAATTCCAATCTAGCTTCCGTGATTAGGGATATTACCTCTTTAATTTCTTCTGTAGCTGAGAGGAATCCATTGCAAACAAGTTCGTATCCTTTGAAGATTTTAACGTCAGCCTTAGGGGCCATTTGAATGGGGAAATTAAGAACGAGATGTGTCGACTAAAGGAGTTCTAGGACTGGACACTCAGGAATCAATCTCTCAAGATTTCAAGAAAGCATAGTGGAATTCTACTTTCACACCATTTTTATAGTAGATGTCGCTGAAGTTAAAAAGGTGCGCACCACTTAGTTGGTTCCAAGTTTTAGGAATTAACCTAGTGTCGACATAGGAAAACTAGTCCGTCGAGATGTATCGACTCAAGTCGACACAAGTATAATGTCTCTTGACACATACCTTAGGGTCTCGACACATTCTTAGATGTCTTGACATATGCTCTGGTGTCTCGACACTTCCTTATGGACTTAGCCAAGTTTAGGATTGAAGAAAATGAGTATTATCATTCTCTGAACCAAGATCGATGACATCAATAATTTTCGTCGAGCTCAGCTCGACGAACTCAAACTTTGAAAACAGAAAGTTTAATTTTAATCAAATTAAATTTCAGAAACCAAAACTTGTAAATCCCTTTACTCAATGGATAATTCCACCTAGAAGATTTCTCCCCTTAGGATACAAAGACCAACCTGATTATTCTGACATTTCTAGTTTTAAATTTGAAATGAATCAAGGACCCAAGGTTACCCAGGTCAAGAACATCTAATCTTTTATTTTTCAGGTGAAGAACTATCCTACCTCAGAGGAATAGTGATACCTGGATAGTGGGTGTTCAAAGCATATGACAAGCAACAAGGATAATTTAACCAACTACAAGTCAAAGCTTGGACCAAAGGTGATCTTTGGAGACTCTAACTATAGCCAAACAGAAGGCTATGGGAAAGTAAAGATTGAAGCTGTCACCTTCAGGAAAGTTGCCTATGTGAGTGGTCTAAAACATAACCTGATATCCATAAGCCATTTATGTGATAAAGGTTATCAGGTATCTTTTATCCAATATTCTTATATTATTGCTTATATAGATAACAAAACTGTTTTAACTAGGCTTAGACAAGGAAATATCTACTTAGTTAATTTCAAGTCAGCTAGTTCAGAAATCTGCTTGTTCCATCAGATTAGTCATAATAATGAATTATGGCATAAAAGATTAGGGCATGTTAATCTGAAAAATATTGCTAAATTATCTAGGGACAACCTTGTTAGAGGATTGTCTTCTGGCCCCTATAAGAAGGAAGGCCTCTGCAGGGCTTGTCAATTAGGCAAGCCAACTAAAAATAGCTTTAAATCTATTAATAAGCGTGATTCACCCAGGATTCTATACTTGCTACATATGGATCTCTTCGGACCCATTGTAGTACAAAGATTGGGAGGGAAATTCTATACTTTAGTTATTGACGATTGCTTTGCTAACAAGTAATAACACATTGCGATTTCATTCTACATTCTAGTATAACTATGTAGATGGGCATAAGCTAGATTGAATTAACATTCAGGCAAGTGCACCTATCAATCATAGTATAGGAGAAATCTACATCTCGTGTCGTATTCCACCGGGCCATTTCAAGTATTCATACTCACCCTCACTCTATTGTCATACCTATAAGTAAAATTGATATCTAAACTATATTGATCTAACTATAACTATTTGGATAATTCAATATTGAAGAAGTAAAGATGGTAAAAAAGCGAGAAGCTTATGAGCTTTTACATGAACAGACTCATTTATTAACTCAATTCTAAGTAATCATGAAGAAAGTAAAATATCAAATTCGTTGTAATGTAAAGGTTAACATTCATCAAATTCTCTCTCGAGAAATTCCAATCCTAAACCTAAGTTAGTAAATTTTCTCTCGAACAATTTACAACACTCAAGTTCGCATTAAGTAAAGCACCCTAATTATTACATAAATTCATGAAACCTTATCTCTAAAATACCATGAATCCATTTACTCGTATTTCAATTTTTCAAACAACATATCTCTCGATCATGGAGTTTGATTCACAAATAGAGTTAACACCACAATATGGACATAGAAATATCATCACAAACAAAAAATTTCTCAATCTATAAATTTGCAAATTTTGTAAGGGAAAGAAGCAATCCATAATGAAAATGAAACCAATTGTTTGTAAGCCTAAATACGAATAAAATACCACGAATTTGATGTAAACAAAGCGATACATGATTACTAAATTGTTCAAATATAAGTTCATGCAAATTAAAAAATAAACAAAGTTGAATAACCAAGAGAAAGGAAAGATTAAAAGGGATTAATGAATAGATAAAATGCATACAAAATACCCTTCAATCCTCCTTCTCTTGGATGCTCCACTTCGGGCTTCAGAAGTTCCCCAATTCCAGAATGATCCAAAAGTTCCTCTCTAATTTTTCTACAGGTTTTAAATAGTCCCTTTGCAAACAGGTCGGACACGGGTTCCAACACGGTCGTGTGTCAGGCCGTGTTGACGGTTCCTAGGCGGTTCCCCATGAACAGGCGTGTCTGGTAGTGGGCCGTGTCAGATGACACGGGTATGCACACGACCGTGTTGTTCTTCACATTCTTCAAACATGGGTTGGTCGGCAGTCGTGTTCAAATATGACACGGGTAGGCACATCGGCGTGTTCCTACATGTGTGATTTCTGTCTCCTGCGTCCAATTTCTTCAGCTCCAGGGTACATAGGACACGGGTAGGCACACGGTCGTGTGTCCACCCGTGTGCGCCAAATTTTTGTCCTGTCATCAGCCATGTTGACTCCGTGAACTCCTCTGTTTGCTCAAAGACTTTTAGTTCCACTGGTTAGCGCTACCTGCATATAAAAGTGAAGAAATATATTAGATAGCTCAATATAAGGAATAACAAAAATCCTAACTGTGCTCTCCTAATCATGATAAGACAATTCTTTGACTTTTCTCACGAAATTACTATAAAAGGGGTAGAAATAGTAGACATGATTACAATTATGATATTAAAAGCCTATCATAATCACACTCATCAAATACCCCCAGACTTAGATGTTTGCTTGCCCCTAAGAAAACTAATTCAATCACTTGGGTTACCAATAAATAATTTTGCCTCCGTATACTGGTTGCTATGAATTTAAGATAACTTTGATGATGTAATAACATATGAAATAGTTTAGCAGACTTTTTTAAATATAACGTAATCTTAAAATTCTTCCAATATATCTGTTAACCATCTCTCACTCGTTTGTAGAAATAAGAGTATAGTCATCTATAACAAATATGAGGAGAAAATAACAATCTCAATAAGATACTTATTAATATTTCAAATTTATAAGTACCCATATTGACGGTCACGAGCTTACCCTTTTTACATCCTCTCCACAGTACTAGTTAGACTCAGTAAGGTCAGATCCTTAGGACTTGTATGGCGGTGTAGCCTTTTTGGCTTAAGATAGAAGATTATAGGCGAGGTAATTAAAGATAAATGCGATGGGTTTTCCACACCTAAATCACGATTGAGCCTTTTGTTGGTATATACCTTAACATACATCGGTGTTATAAAATCACCCCCAGACTTTGCAATTAGCATACTTCCCATATTTTTTTGAAAGATACTCCAAACTTTTATTTTTCTTAACCAAGGGGCCATAGTAGGGATCATTCCGAGTGGGTGCAAGTATACACACACTCAAGCCACATATCACTATGTCTTCTTTTTTTGGGCTTTGTGTTCATAGTAGGGATCATTCCAAGTGGGTGCAAATATACACTCACTCAGGCCACATATCACTATGAACAAACTCATTCCAAGAAGGTCTTAATGATAGGTGTGCTAATAGGTAAGGATTTGGCCTTGGTGACTTTTGGTGGTAGAGCATCAAAAGGATGGGAATTAGGTTCAAATTGGGTGTGCAAGGGTATCATGTTAAAGGTTTTGGGTTTACAAGGCTCAAGCTATCCAATAGGGGGCCTAAGTCATTTTCGCCCTTACTAATTAACCTATGTAATGTTTTGAGGATCGCTAAAGGATAAGTTCTGGACATCAATAGAGAGTATTTTTCATTTTGATTCCCTAATACCAAATTATAAAAAATTGTTACACTCATCGACTCACATTATTATAGATAAGTATATTTTCTAAAATAGAGTGATTGATAGTTAATAATATAGAGGATTAATCTTAAAAGTAAATTATATAGAGAAAATTAAGCTAATGAATTTCTATACTTAATTACGAATCAACAAAGTAGAACACTCTATGAGTCTACATCAATTCATTTTAATCAGCGTGCGAAGTTAAATTAAATAGTTATAATCCCAAATGAATGAATTAATGAGAGCTTAAAGGATCAAAAAAAAAATTTCGGGGGGGGGGGGGGGGGGTATAACAAACTTGAGTATTATGATAGCCAAATTAGAATCAATTGTAACCACTTCGAACACACCAATTATAAATTTGAAGAACAACCATTCCACCCCCAGACTTAAAATTTGCAATGTCCTCAGTGCAATGTAAAGAGCGGACATAGAGTAATTTCACGAAGAAATAAGAAAAAAAGAAAAACTGATATCATGAAAAGTAGAAGATCACAGTAATGAAACAGGAGCTGTAATGAAATACACTGATATACAATACCTGAAAGAACTAAAATACACTGATATAAACAAATAGTACAAAAAACATATACAAAAAGACAACACGACATAGGGATACGTCAGAAGTATGCGGGATGGCTGGTCTCATCATCAGGGAAGGAATTTGCAATGTCCTCAGTATGCTGCTGGCTGGCGAGGAGCGATCCCTAGGTGGTCACTGATCTATAGGAGGAGGGCCTCAGTCCGCTGCTGCGACTCCTCAATATACTGTAGGCACGGCGAGAGCTCGGTGTCGAAGAACTGCCGGAACTCCCGCGAATACCATGAACGAGGTGGAGGGGGAGCAGTAGAAGACTCGCCATGATCAAAAGTGGAATGGGGTGGAGATACCAAAGGCACATCGAGGTCACGATCCACCTCATCATCACTATCGTCCTGCACTTGCGGCCCACGTCTTGCAATAGAATATGTGACGCCTCCCTGGCCCTGATGGGCGGTGATGAGGCGGAGGGAGCGAAGACTGGCCATCATGATGGGCACGGTCTTCACGACCACCGTCATCGGGGGGAGGGCTGATAATATGCCCATGTTCTTCACCAAGCGAGTGATGTAGGGTGCTACACAGATAGACCATATGCGGGGGGTGTCGGCCTGGTGGAGAATGAACTGGGCCAGTAGGAAGCCGAGGTGCATAGGATAACGTGACGACATGCGATAGAGGTACAATAGGTCCTGTCGACTGACAACGCCGGAGCTTTCGCCCCGGCCGCTCAAAGTATGGCTCAGGAGATGGTGAATGTAATGGAGGGTGGGTGAATACAACTTAGAGGCCTTAGATCGCTTGGCCTTATAGGTGCTAGTGTCAAAAGAAAGCTGGCGCCAGATACCGCCGACAATATCGCGAGAGGGGAGGTCAAAATGGAGCTCGGGGTAGGCTGCACTAAAGAGGAATGAATCCTCATACACCCCTAGATATTGGGTGAATTGGAGCATGGTGAGTGTATAAAAGGTGCCGCCTACTCGAAACAAAATTACCCCCTCATGCGCGTGCGATGTATCAATAAAGTTAGGCCGAAAATTGAAATATAATGAGGACAAGAACTCTAACGTGAGTTCCTTAAAACCTAACTCCTCTATGGCGAAAAACCGCTCCCAACTCGTTACAGAGATTAATGCCCTTACATCCCTCGCTAAGTTTATTTCCTCAAGAACACTCCAGTCGATTGTGCAGATATCTTGATATTTTTTAGACTGGAAGCGATTATAGCGGTTAATGTGTGCTGGGTCGGTGAATACCAGCGGGGCAGCGGCATCATTCCTCTCCGTTGACACTTGCAACTTCGGTCGGCGACGACGACCGCCTTGGCTTCGTCCAGACAACATGATCAAGGAGGAGAGAATGCGAGTAAAGGGTGCGAGATTTGGAGCCAAAAACTCCAACTTGAGCTCAGGCCGTGGAGAGAAATGGTGCTGGGAGAAATGGTGCTGGGTGTGGAAATGAGCAGGAAGAAGATGACACGGCCCCCAATTTAAAGACTTAAACATGGGTGCGCACACGGGCGTGTGCATACCCGTGTTGAGGAATCTTGGCCTAGTGAAACACGGGCTGTTGGGGGCCGTGCGGTCAAACTGACAGGGGACAGCGCGGCAGGTGGACGCGGGCCGCGACACGGCCGTGTGTGGACCCGTGTCTGATCTGGCACAGTGCATTAACAATAAACGGGTTGGTAGGTGACACGAGATACGACCATGTGCGATCCGACACGGGCGTGTCAGATGTGTCGACACAGCGGTCTCGACGATCGTCGAGCTAAGAGACACGGCTAGACACACGGGTGGGTGTGAACCCGTGTTGTGCTCGAGATGAAATCACCCTTTTTAGGAATTAATTTACATGGCTGGGCCTGAGGCTGTGTTGAGTACACGGCCACCCACACGGGAGTGTGGTGACCCGTGTGCTCCTCCAAAATTGCATTCCTCCTAAAAAAAATTTTTGTTTACAGAATTTTTTCATTAAATTTTACTAGACTTATACTAAATATTTTTTAAATTAGAAACACTTACTGTAGTTATTATTTTAACATAAACCTAATCTGGACAGAGGCAAGTCTCTAGACGAGTGAAGTATCTAGGAAGCTCACCATAATAAGGCTTAAGTCGGTGTCCATTAACCTTAAAATCTCCATTTTCAGGGTGAGTTAGCTCGACTGTGCCATAGGGAAAGACTTCTTTAACCTTAAAGGCTCCGGACCACTTATACCTTAATTTCTCAGGGAATAAACGTAGTCTGGAATTAAAAAGGAGGACTTGGTCACCTTTTTGGAATGTCTTGGGTTTGCGAAGGTGACGGTCATAAAATAGCTTGGTCTTCTCCTTATAAATCCTGGAGTTCTCATAGGCCATAGTTCTCCACTCATCTAATTCGTTAAGTTGAAGCTTCCATTTCTCTCCTATAGAACTAGTGTCAAAATTCAAAGAACGTATTGCCCAATATGACTTGTGCTCTAATTCTATAGGTAGATGACAAGATTTACCATAGACTAATCTAAAGGGGGTGGTCCCTATAGGTGTTTTGAAGGCGGTCCTATAAGCCCACAAACAGTCGTTAAGTTTCCTAGACCATTGTTTCTATTCCCTTCTATAGATTTTTCTAGGATCCTCTTAAGCTCTCTATTGGAAACTTCAACTTGACCACTAGTTTGCGGATGATAAGGAGTGGCTATCCTATGTGTAACTCCATATTTTTCCAATACTTTATTTAGCTGTAAATTACAGAAATGTGAACCCCTATTGCTAATAAGTGCACGTGGTGTACCAAATCGTGCAAATAAGGATTTTAAAAATCGGATTACTACCCTACTATCATTATTAGGCAAAGCTTGTACTTCAACCCACTTCGATACATAATCTAAAGCTACTAAAATATATTTATTCCCAAAGGAAACTGGAAATGGACCCATAAAATCAATACCCCACACATCGAATACTTCACATTCAAGAATAAAGTTTTGTGGCATTTCATGTAATTTAGAAATATTACCTGCTTTCTGACAAGAATCACATGAAAGCACATACCTTTGGGTATCCCTGAATAGAAGGGGCCAATAAAAACCGGAATCAAGTACCTTTTTCGCAGAGCGATTTGCTCCATAGTGACCACCGACAGGGCCTGAATGACACTGCTCCAAAAGTTTCCAACCTTCCTCTGCTAATACACACCTTCGTATAACAAAATTTACACACACTACTAAAAAACAGACTTTTGGCTAGGGCAAATTGCCCTGGCAAAAAGTCTAAAACCATGGCTAAAAAGCTTTAGTCATGGTCTAGCCACGGGAAAACTCTGTGGCTAAAGTCAGTGTGGATAAAAATTTTAAGCCACGAATTGGCCGTAGCAAATAGTATTAGCCATGAGAAAAATTGTCATGGCAAATAAGCCAACTATTAGCCACGGTATGAAACCCTGGATAAAAGTGAACTCATCATTTTAAAAAAAACTATTTGCCACAGTTACAAGCCGTGGCAAATACTAATTTATGTTTTTTTTAAAAAAAACACATTCAAAATACTATAATGCAAGACTTGTGCATCCATTTAGACACTAAAAAATGCACTCAATGACATCCATTATGAACAACTACGAGCATCCATTAATAATGACTGTCTAAACCCTCAAATTGGACACAAAAAATACATTAAAAATTCCTAAAATTATAGAACAGCGAGCGAGGTACAATTGCAACCTTGGATCACCAAAAGGAAATCCATATCAACACCTCCTGTAGTGGTGTTCTCTATTAGAACTCTTAAGTGCAAACAATACCAAACTTTAGATGGAAAACAAAAGATCAAAAACCAAAATACAAATCAGTCGTGAAAAAATCATTCTGCAGTCATAGTTCCAACTTCATAAACATAAAATATGATAAAAATGTAAATATTCACAGCTCTAATAAACTGTATAACCTATCACCTAAGCAAATCAAACTGACACCACACCACCATACCTCCCTGTACTGGAATTTACTAGCTCAAAATCAGAGAACTCTTATCCTTCCTCCTAGACTTGGTTATTTTGCCAAAAAGTATAGAGAAATCAACATATTTAAAAATTATAGTAATGAAATCATAACAAATTAACTCTACCTTGTACCCAAGCTCAAGGTGGTGGTCACTACTTTTTTTCAAATATCGAAGGTCAAGTCTCCGTCCATCTTCCCTGATTATATAATTTGCACCAGTTTTTCCAGGAGGCGGATGAGGCCCGTACTCAACTAGCTCTTTTAGCCTGGAAAAAATGTAAATTATAAAAGAACAGATAAACAAGTGAATATAATAGAGAATGTCTACTCCCAATTTCTTTCCCTCTCAATGTTATAAGGAGTCACGGTTTCTGGGTAAGTCAAATTCAGAGCTATGCTCCACGGCACTCCAAGCATGTCGATGTTAATTGTTGGATCAGGTGTTATGACTGTTCGAGCTGTAAAGTCAACTTGCTTTCCCATCAAATTACCTCTGATTTGGCCCTCTTTTGCCTTAAGTCTGCTACAAATTGAATTAATCGATTTTCCAGATCGTTGAGTAGCCTGCGTGAGAGAAAAAATCATTAGGTAGATATTAACAAAAAAATATGAAATATAAAATAAGCTTACCCTTGGCTGACCAGGAAGCTCATTGTCAAAGTATGTTGCAATATGAAATTGCAGTAATTGAGCAAACTCGGTGATGATATGAGCAGGAGCTCCATTCCTTTCTTGCCGCCTTAAATTTTCTTTATGTCTAATTATCATGGAAAGCTGATGAGTCAAACCATTCTGTCCACATTGAGATGTACAATCATAAATACAATATGACTGATAACATTAAAATTGCTGAAAAGAGTGTTCAGATGAAAGGTTGGCAGCACAGGCACCCAAACATTTTCAAAATAAGAGAAATTTATGCAATATTAAAAGTAAAAAAGCTCGACTAATAATAAATTTACATTTGAATTCACTTGATAATTAACTCACCTCACTTCTAGAAGAAGTTTCCATCATAACAGATGGCCTCACGGGAGGAGGAGGAATCAGCAAGACTTGTAAAATCATCCAATCAGGACGTGCATACTTTGGATTCAAACCAAGAAGTTAACAATAATCATCACTTATCCTCTTCAGAACACTGAGAACCGGAAAACTCATTAAAGAAGGAGACTTGAGTTTATAAATATACATAATAAAACCAACTGTTGAGGGCATTGCCTAGTTCTAAAAAGTGCTTCTGGCAGAGGACCGTTGTTTCAGAATTGTGGTCATCAATAGATTATTGAATACGGTGATGTAGACTGCATTTCAGATAGAATATATACATCAGGATATTGTATTCATCTTGGGGTGAATTTAACTTCTTAGAAGCGCAAGAAATAAGAAATGATTGCAAGATAAAATGTTTAAGTTGAATACAAGGCTATTGTTGTTGCCACATGTGTGGTTATATGGATTAAACAGTCACTGATTGAGATGGGATTCTCTTAAAATGAACCCATGAAACTATTATTTGATAGTCAAACAACATTGAACATTGTTCCATATCCTGCATTTGATGAAAGGACAAAACACATTGAGATTGAAATAGTCATTTTGACTGATAGAAAATTGAGTCCAAATAGATTAATATATCCTTTGTGGGCTCAAAAGATTAGCCTGCGAATCTCATGATGAAATTGTTGAGGGGCCCTAGACTTAAGAGGTGGTGTTGTGAGTGTTTCTTATTCTCACTTGGTGGTGTCTAGATCAAACAGGGTTATCTGATCCTCATCAACAAAGGAATTCCTAACAAAAAAAGTGAGGTATGATCAGTTATTCTCTCATTAAAGAAACAAATAGATTTGAATCTTTCAGCATTTTTACTGTGCAAATAATTAGGCCTATCATCAGTGTTATTGGTCTGGTTGTTGGCATCAATAGTGGTTTGGGGTTGCCTTTGTGAAGTTGCAGTTGGAGAGCAAGTTGCAGCTGCTTGCCATTTATGGTATGTGGGTGAAGTATTTATGTATGGAGTCTTTAAATAGAGAATACATGACACAATTACAAATAAATCCACATACTCAAAATATTCACTAGACTACGTAAAAGATGAAAACACTTCAAATGATCTGGAAATAATGCTATACACAACATATAATAAAAGGTGACTAGTCTATGCCCGTAACAATGAAGTTTATGCTTTTGAGGTGCAACATTTTTCAAGTTAGAGACTGCATCTGAACTAGTAATGTTTATAATTCTAAGAATATTAGATGTAAACATCTTCTGATATTGGTTATTTCTTTTGTTCAATGAAACATAGATTGATCATATACTTCTCTATTCTATCATTTACGTTTTTAATAATGCATGTTTTGAATGCAGATGAATATGAGGATCTCCAGATGTTGGTTGTGATATCTCGTCCACCCGTCAAAGTGTAAGTTATCCTGATGTAGTTTCCTACCATTAGTAATTAATTTTACATCTCAGAGAAATAATAAATACAAGATATTTACTAGTATTTTCATGAAATCCGTTATGATTCTTTTTTTTGTTGACTGTTCTTATTTTTTTGACAGAAATTGAATTTCTTATCTGTCTGTCACCTTGTTTGCAATTTTTTTCTTATGCGAAGTCAATGAAATATAAGAGTATGCCACAACTGAGAAAGTAGATGAGAATTGATGGATTAGACCCTAACCAAGAGAGAGCTTTAGATATCTGAAATCCATAGGTGTTTCAATTCCGACGCTAAATGATTAATTAGTATTAGGATTTGACATGATGGTAGGAACGTTTAGAAGTGAGATAGATAAGAGAAATAATTCTTCTTCATTACAACTATTGAAAGTCTATTAGATCAATATATATAGAGATGAAAGAGTTCTCTAGAGTTACATAATGATGAGAGGAACGTTTAGAAGTGAGATAGATAAGAAATTGAATTTCTTATCTGTCTATTTCCTTGTTTGCAATTTTTTCTTATACGAAGTCAATGAAATATAGGAGTAATCCACAACTGAGAAAGTAGATGAGGGTTGATGGATTAGACCCTGACCAAGAGAGCGCTTTAGATATTTGAAATCCATAGGTGTTTCAATTCCGACGCTAAATGATTAATTAGTAATCTATATATGCTAAAAATAACAATATTACGTGCATGCTTCATAGGTCAATAGTGACATACTTGAGGAAATAACATGTGAAAATTACGTGAGAGCCATTTCATAAATGGAAGACAACATGAAGTTGAAGTTGACTCACTCCATTAAAAATATGTGTCCATCTTTCACAGATAGGTCAGATTTCTTCTTAAATGCACCAGGTGGTCGCAGGGTCTTATTTTCGGCTGGCAACCTTTGAGCCTTTGGCCATAGTTGTATTTTTGCACTAACAAGATGAAGCACATAATTTGGACATATTTCTTGAATTGTAAGAGATTTATCATCCTCCAACTCTCTACCAGAATAAAAACCTTAGCATCCTGGATGCTTTCAGTTTAATGCTGGATAAAGTCTCCTCTGCATCGACATGAAGCTTAATCCCTCTCCCTCCTAAGGTCATCAAAACAATTTTGAATTGTCCATTGGTACAAAGTGTTCCTCATGCCTTTGCAGCAACTTCATTATTATGAGGATACCATAGTGCTTTTGGTCTATGGAAATTGGCAATGTCCTTACTATAATACAAAGAATTGTTAGAAATTGACACATAACAAAGGACACCAATAAGATTATTAAGCTTTAGAACATAATAATACAATGAGATCCCAAAGTATTTAAAATACGAACAGCAATGATAAGTTGTCCACCATAGGTGTTTCATCTATTCTTTGCCTCAAATATCTGACATCCTTAAGATCCGTGTAATAATCCCTATGAGAGGCTACCTCAACATCTACGATGTAATGAAGGAGACCAAGGTATTTTGTTTAAAGATGTTTTGGGTGAGTAAAGCTTGATCTTGTAAATCTCTACTCTATAGTATTGTGTTCAGTTATAATATCATCAATGTAGAGAAAAAATCACTTTGTCTTTTAGAGACGATGGGTATATAAAAAAATCCAAATAATTTCGTTGGAAGGCAATGCCCTCAATAATCCCTCTGAAAGCAGTAGATTCATCAATACTAACACAAAAAAGTGAATTTGAAAAACAAGAAACCTCGTTGGCAAGGATCTTGGAGCAATTGAAGCAGACGCATCTCATAATAGCGAGCACCATCTCGAGAAAACCGATGTGGAACATAGGCTTGTCGAGCTCCAAATGTCTGAAGTGGCCGGAGCACTCCGCCATGTTGGCCATGCAAGTTTCCCATTTCATTTTTCGATCAATGGTGCCCGGCTGAGGATCGCTAAGCCCGCCGGGATTCGGTTTGCCCCGCTCCATAGTCTCCCTATGTTCGATCTGTGCCACCGACATTTGCCGCTTCAACCGCATCCCCAACGCAATCATCAGAACACAACCCCTCAAAAATCGAACACTCAAACGAAGTGAAAAAGAGGAAGAGTTGAGAGATTACGATTTCATCGGGTCTGAGGATGCCGAACTGGACGCATCACAACTTAGCAACCTCCGCCGGGGAGTAGGGGATGCGTATGTCCGTTGCTGCTGATGCAAATCAAGCGTATGTCCATAGATGTTGGGCTGCTGAGTGTCGGTGAGTGTGGGTTTCAGGGGAGAGGTGTGCAGTGAGAATGGAGGGGTGCTAGCGAGAGGGGCTGCGGTGTGGAGTTGCGAGTGGGAAGGGCTGCTGCATGGAGTCACGATGGAAGGGGTTGTGGCGTGGATTGATAGCTAGGGTTGAGATGGAGATGAAAAAGTTGGAGGGTAAATAAACGCATGGGATTTGATTGATTTGTGGTTTTTAGCCATGAATATTATTTTTCATGGCTAATACATATGTATTAGCCACATTATTTATAACCCTGACTATAAAATAACTATTAACCACGATTTTTTGCAATCGTGGCTAATATCAGTGTATTAGCCACGATTTTTAGTCCCTGGCCAAAAAAGGTGTAGCCAATACTCACTTTTCTAGTAGTGACATATCCGAAAAAGAAAGGGGTCCTTCCAAAAGTAATATTTCAAATCAGAGAAAAATTTCTTTTTCTGCTGATATGAAAATCCTTTTGGAAGGACCTCAGCCACAAGATAGTTTGCATAGTCTGCAAACCATGGATAATCAAGATGTATATTTGTAGATACGGCAAATAGCGATTGCTCAGGAAATGTATCGGAAATTTCAGATTCATCTAACATTGATCGTAGTGGATTTTTTAAACGTGAAAGATGATCTGCCGCTAAGTTTTCCGCTCCTCGTTTATCCCTAATTTCTAAATAAAATTCTTGCAACAGAAGAACCCAGCGGATTAAACGAGGCTTTGCTTCCGCTTTGGCTAGCAAATATCTAAGGGTAGAGTGATCCGTGTATACTACTACTTTGGACAATGTTAAATATGATCTAAATTTATCAAAGGCGAATACCACTGCTAGGAGTTCTTTTTCGGTAGTCGTATAATTCTCCTGTGTATTATTAAGTGTTTTGCTAGCATAATATATATGGTGAAAATGTTTGTTTAGACGTTGTCCTAAAACAGCTCCTACCACAAAACTGCTGGCGTCACACATGATCTCAAATGGTTGACTAAAATCAGGCACGATCACAATAGGAGAATTAATTAATTTCTCTTTTAAGAACTCAAAGGCATGTAGATACTCTTGTTCAAAAATAAAAGGTGTGTCTTTTTCTAAAAGCCTTGTAAGTGGTTTAGCTATTTTAGAGAAGTCTTTGATAAACTGGCGGTAAAATCCCGCGTGTCCTAAGAAACTTCTCACTGCCTTAATGGAGGTTGGTGGTGGTAATTTCTCTATGGTCTCTATTTTTGCTCTATCAACTTGGATTCCTTGGCTTGAGATTTTATGGCCAAGTACTAACCCTTCTTGTGCCATGAAATGACACTTCTCCCAACTAAGCACTAGGTTCGTCTCCTGACACCTCCTAAGAACTTTCTCTAAATTATTCAAACATAGATCAATCGAGTCGCCAAAAACAGAAAAATCATCCATGAACACATCCATGATATCTTCAACATACTCGTTAAAGATGGCTAGCATGCACCTTTGAAACGTGGCGGGTGCATTACATAACCCAAAAGGCATACGTCTATAGGCAAAAGTACCGAATGGGCAAGTAAATGTTGTTTTCTCTTGGTCTTCTGGTGCTATAGGAATTTGGAAGTATCCAGAAAGTCCATCTAAAAAACAATAATAGGAATGTCCTGATAAGCGTTCTAATATCTGGTCAATGAAAGGAAGAGGGAAATTATCTTTCCTAGTAGCATCATTTAATTTCCTATAGTCAATACAGACATGCCAACCTGTTATCGTTCGTGTTGGAATTAATTCATTCCTATCATTTACTACCACTGTCAGACCACCCTTCTTAGGAACTACTTGGACAAGACTAACCCATGAACTATCCAAAATAGGGTATATAATACCAGAATCTAATAACTTAACAATCTCAGCCTTAACTACCTCTTTCATATTAGGATTTAGCTTACGTTGCGGTTGAATAGAAGACTTATAGTTTTCTTCCAAAAGGATTTTGTGAGTGCAAAAATTAGGATTAATACCTTTTATATCAGATATTTGCCATGCTATTGCACTTTACATTTCTTCAACACAGTTATTAATTTAGTTTTTTCAATGTTTGAAAGATTAGAGGATATAATAACTGGGTAAGAAGAATTAGTTCCTAAGAAAGCATACTTAAGATGATCCGGTAGTTTTTTTAGTTCTACTATTGGTGGATTCTTAGTATTATTCTTAAGAGCTTCATGATCTCCTTCAGTTATTAATCTATATTTAGTTTTTCTATTCATCGCAACACTATTATCTAGAAAAAATAAATGTTCAACTATGTCATCATTTTGTTCTTCTTCTAGATAGCAGTTTGTAATACAAATTTCTAAAGGATCTTTACAATAAAAAGTAGAATTTATAGAAGGTATAACATTATCAATACCATGAGAAAAATAGCAATAATCATCATTATCTAAAGATTGTTTCATAGTATTGCCAATTTGAAAAGTGATTTCATCTTCTCCTACTCACAAGACTAATTTACCATCAAAAACATCAATAAGCGCTCTAGATGTAGCTAGAAATGGACGACCTAGTATGAGTGGTACTTCGATATTTTCATCCATATCTAGAATAAAAAAATCAGCAGGAAATATAAACTTATCTACCTTAACTAATACATCCTCTACTATTCCTCTAGGATACTTAACCGATCGATCCGCTAATTGAATACTCATTCTAGTCGGGCTAAGTTCTCCTAGGCCTAGTGTCAGATATAGTTTATAAGACATTAAATTTATACTTGCTCCTAAATATGCTAAAGCTTTATTGACTTGTAAATCTCCGATTAAACATGGAATTGAAAATGAACTGGGATCCTTAAGTTTTTGTGATAATTTATTTTTCAAAATAGCAGAACATTCTTCACTAAGTGTTACTAACGATAATTCCTCTATTTTATTTTTATTAGAAATTAAATCCTTAAGAAATTTAGCATACTTCGACATTTGAATAATTTCAGAAAAAGGTAAATTGACATGTAATTGCTTAAACATAGATAAAAATTTACCATACTGCGCATCCATGCGCTCCTTGTTAAGCTTTGCTGGGTATGGTGTTGCTGGTTAGTACTCCATCGGTTGCACGTTCATCTCGCTTGATCCTTCGCTGCTAGACTCCATTTGGGGTGCTTCCTTCGCAGGCCTTGGGTCTTGTAACTCCTTTCCGCTCCTCAATTGAACAGATTTTGCATGATCCCTTGTATTTATCTCAGTGTTCCCGGGAAGTGTTCCTTGCTGCCTTTCAGAAACTATCCTTGCAAGCTGACCAATCTGATTCTCCAAATTCTGAATTGAACCCTCTTGATTCTGGAAGGCTACATCGGTAGTTTGCATGAACTTGGTAAGCACATCTTCCAATGTAGGCTTCCTTGGTTCCGGCTGTGGTTGTTGTCCAAACATGGGTTGCTTCCCTTGATTTCGTTGTCCTCCCCAGGAGAAATTGGGGTGGTTCCTCCATCCAGGATTATATGTAGAACTATATGGGTTGTTGGCTTGATTGAAAGGAGGTCTAATATTGTTGACCATATAGTCAACATGCTCTTGAACTTGAGGTTCACAACCAGGCATTCCACTGCATGAAGGGTCCCATTGTTGAGGTGCCATGGAGGGTGATGCTAAGGCAAGGTTGTCCATCTTTTGGTGAAGCTTCTCCACTTGAATAGCTAAGGCGGTGACGACATCCACTTCATAAATTACTGCGGGCTTGCTAGGCTTTTGTCTTACGGTAGTCCATTGGTAATTATTCATAGCCATATCTTCTATCAACTGCTGAGCCACTTCAGGTGTCTTGTTGTTCAAGGTGCCTCCACTAGCTGCATCAATCATCTGTTTAGTGGCCGGATTGAGATCATTGTAGAAGGTCTGAATCTAAAGCCATGAAGGTAGAGCATGGTGGGGACATCTACTCAAAAGGTCCTTGAATCGTTCCCATGTGTCGTACAATGATTCAGATTCCATTTGAATAAACGTAGAGATGTCATTCCTTAACTTCGCAGTCTTTGCCGACGAAAAATACTTCATCAGAAACTTTTCAACCATCATGTCCCAAGTAGTAATCGACCCTCTAGGTAGTGAGTTCAACCACTGCTTCACCTTATGCCTTAAAGAAAATGGAAACAATCTCAATCAAATGGCATTGTTGGAAACACCATTGATCTTGAATGTGTCACATATCTCTGGGAATCCGGCCAAGTGGGTGTTAGGATCCTCATCTTGCAAGCCATCATACTGGACATATTATTGAACCATTTGTATCACACTAGGCTTCAATTCGAAGTTATTGGTAGCTATCGGTGGTCTAACGATGCTTGACCCGGTTCCTTGGAGATTAGGTATAGCAAAGTCAGACATGGTTTGCTCATTTTGGTTGGCCATGGTGTCTAAGTTTTCCGGATGATTCTCTCCATGGTTCACTATCTCCTCTTTTGATAGTCCGTTTGAAATGTCTGTGGTATTAATTTCCACATCCCTTAGGTTAGTGTTATGGATAAGTCGCTCAGGTTCAGGATGAAATGGTGCTAGCCCAGAATTTCTGCCCCTGGTCATAGACTAACAGACTACAAAACAAAGATTAAGCGATATAATTATTCAAATACTAATCTACAACTATTTATTACTAAAAACATTGGTAGATTAATAAAATTTAGACTTTTGAAATATTTAAAACGTCCCCGACAACGGCGCCAAAAACTTGATGATTGCTTTGCTAACAAGTAATAACTCAATGTGATTTCGTTCTACATTCTAGTATAATTATGTAGATGGGCATAAGCTAGATTGAATTAACATTCAGGCAAGTGCACCTATCAATCATAGTACAAGAGAAATCTACATCTCGTATCGTATTCCACAGGGCCATTTCAAGTATTCGTACTCACCCTCACTCTATTATCGTACCTATAAGTAAAATTGATATCTAAACTAGATTGATCTAACTATAACTATTTGGATAATTCAATACTGAAGAAGTAAAGATGGTAAAAAGAGAGAAGCTTATGAGGTTTTACATGAACAAACTCATTTATTAACTCAATTCTAAGTAATCATGAAGAAAGTAAAACTATCAAATTCGTTGTAATGTAAAGGTTAACGTTCATCAAATTCTCTCTCGAGCAATTCCAATCCTAAACCTAAGTTTGTAAATTTTCTCTCGAACAATTTACAACACTCAATTTCCCATTAAGTAAAGCACCCTAATTATTACATAAATTCATGAAACCTTATCTCTAAAATACCATGAATCCATTTACTCGTATTTCAATTTTTCAAACAACATATCTCTCGATCATGGAGTTTGATTCACAAATAGAGTTAACACCACAATATGGACATACAAATATCATCACAAACAACAAATTTCTCAATCTATAAATTTGCAAATTTTGTAAGGGAAAGAAGCAATCCATAATGAAAATGAAACCAATTGTTTGTAAGCCTAAATACGAATAAAATACCACAAATTTGATGTAAACAAAGCGATACATGATTACTAAATTGTTCAAATATAAGTTCATGCAAATTTAAAAGTAAACAAAGTTGAATCACCAAGAGAAAGGAAAGATTAAAAAGGATTAATGAATAGATAAAATGCATACAAAATACCCTTCAATACTCCTTCTCTTGGATGCTCCACTTCAGACTTCAGAAGTTCTCCAATTCCAGAATGATCCAAAAGTTCCCCTCTAATTTTTCTACAGGTTTTAGATAGTCCCTTTACAAACAGGTCGGACACGGGTTCCAACACGGCCGTGTGTCATGCCGTGTTGACGGTTCCTAGGCGGTTCCCCACGAACAGGCGTGTCTGGTAGTGGGCCGTGTCAGATGACACGGGTATGCACACGGTCGTGTTGTTCTTCACGTTCTTCAGACACGGGTTGGTCGGCAGTCGTGTTCAAATATGACACGGGTAGGCACACGAGCGTGTTCCTACCCGTGTGAGTCTCTGTCTCCTGCGTCCAATTTCTTCAGCTCCAGGGTACATAGGACACGGGTAGGCACACAGCCATGTGTCCACCAGTATGAGCCAAAGTTTTGTCCTATCATCAGCCATGTTGACTCCGTGAACTCCTCTGTTTGCTCCAAGACTTTTAGTTCCACTGGTTAGCGCTACCTACATATAAAAGTGAAGGAATAGATTAGATAGCTCAATATAAGGAATAACAAAAATCCTAACTCTGCTCTCCTAATCATGATAAGACAATTCTTTGACTTTTCTCACGAAATTACTACAAAAGGGGGTAGAAATAGTAGACATGATTACAATTATGATAGTAAAAAGCCTATCATAATCGCACTCATCAGTTATTGTAGATGACTTCTCTAGATTCTCTTGGTTGTTCTTTCTAAGAAACAAATCTGATAACTTTAAAGTTCTTACATATTTTCTTAAGAGCATACAGATTGAGTATTCTACTCTGGTTGCATTAATCAGAAGTGATCATGGCACCGAGTTTGAATATCTTCTCATGCAAGAATTCTGTGAGAAGGAAGGTGTCAGGCACTATTTTTCTACTCCTAGAACTCCCCAACAAAATGGGGTAGCAAAAAGGAAAAATAGAACCCTGATTGAATCTGCAGGGACATTACTTGCAGATGCTTTCTTGCCCCTATTCTTTTGGGCAGAGGCTGTGAGCACAACAAACTCTATCCTGAATAGGAGTTTAATACATAAGCTTAAGGACAAGACTCCCTATGAATAACTCAAAGGGAAGCAATCTAAAATAGATTACTTTAGAATTTTTGGTTGTAGATGCTATATTCATAATAATAACAAGAAACATCTTTAAAAGTTTGAAACTAAAGCTGTAGAGAGAATTTTTCTTGGATATTCCCAAGTAAGCAAGGCCTATAGGGTTTTCAATAAATCAACTTTAAAAATGGAAGAATCTATACATATAACATTTGATGAAGCTAACATGTTTTACAAGGAGAAGGATTCTTCTACCAGAGATTTATTGCAGGTACCCCAACTGTGTGAGAAATTGGATGACTTAAACCTCACCCAAGAGGTTATATCACATCCTTCTCATCAAGTTGATGATGACAGTGAATAAGATATTATTGAAATAATAACTGAACCTACAACATCTCACATAATTCCATAAGAGGAATTAATTCACAATGCAGTTGCTGAACCAACTCCTCCTACTGATCTTGTCACACTTAGAGATCACACTATATCTCAAGTGATTGGAGACATATTAGTTGGTGTGCAAACAAGGCATCAACTCAATCAAGACTTGATGCACGCTTTCCTCATATCTCAACTTGAGCCCCAATCCATAAAAGATGCAGAGCAAGATCCACATTGGATTATTGCAATGCAAGAAGAGCTCAATTAGTTTGAGAGATGCAGAGTTTAGGATTTAGTTCCAAGACCCAAAGACTACCCAATCATTGGAACTAAATGGGTATTTAGAAATAAATTGAATGCACAAGGAGCTATCATCAAGAATAAAGCAAGACTGGTAGCACAAGAATATTCACAGGAGGAAGGAATTTACTATGATCAGACCTTTGCACCTGTTGCAAGACTAGAAGCTATCAGGATATTTCTTGCTTATGCAGCCTATAAGAAGTCCAAGGTCTACCATATGGATGTCAAGAGTGCCTTCTTAAATGGTGAACTCAAAGAGGAAGTATATGTGGAACACCACCAGGTTTTATCTCTCTAACTCATCCCTCCTTTGTTTTCAAATTGCATAAAACTCTCTATGGTTTAAAGAAAGCTCCAAGATCTTGGTATGAGACCCTAACTAGCTTTTTTTAGAGCATAAGTTCACTAGGGGCATTGTATATAGAATCTTATTAATTAGGCATCAAAAAGATAAAATATTATTAGTATAAATATATATAGATGACATCATTTTTGGCTCTACAGATTCCAAACTATGCAAAAGGTTTTCTGACCTGATACATTACAAGTTTGAAATGAGTAGCATGGGTAAGCTTTCCTACTTCCTTGGTCTCCAAGGGAAGCAATCCTCTGATGGAATTTTCATCTCCCAATCTAAATATGCTAAGGAGCTAGTTAAGAGATTTGGGATGTCTGATGCCTCTGCTATGAAAACACCCATGGCTTCCAATGTTGTGATTGATTCTGATTAACAGGGCAAGCCAGTTGATCAGAAAACATATAGGGCTATTGTTGGGTCCTTGTTGTATCTCACAACTAGTAGGCTAGATATTATGTTTGCTACATGCCTTAGTGCTAGGTTCCAGGTGAACCCTAAAGAATCTCACCTGATTTTCCTTAAAAGAGTTTTGAGATATATAAAGGGTTGTCGTAATCTAGGACTTTGGTATCCAACAGAGTCAGAATTTGACTTAACTGGATTCTCATATTCTGACTATGCTGGATGCAGAGTGAACAAAAAAAGCACATCAGGAACATGCCAGTTCCTTGGTGATATGCTTATATCCTGGTTTTGTAATAAGTAAACATCTGTGTCAACTTCAACTGCAGAAGCTGAATACATTACAGCTGGCTGTTGTTGTTCACAAATATTGAGAATTCAAGACCAACTCCTGGATTATGGTCTCAACTTAAATAATTCAACTATATTTTGTGACAATGCCAGTGCAATTTCTATTACACAAAATCCAGTACTGTATAGTAGAATTAAGCATATTGAGATTAGACATCATTTCATTTGAGATTGTGTGGACAAAAAGAAAGTTAATCTTGTATTTATCTCTACTAATTTGCAAAGAGTAGACATCTTCACTAAACCTTTAGATGAGAAGAAACATCTGTTCTTTCTGAATCAGCTAGGTATGATTAATGGAGAAGTTTAATTTGATTTCTGTCCAAGGTCAAAGAATTGATCACACTTCATCGAACAAAGATCGACGATCTGAGAACTGTTCTTGAGAAATTTTGACGACTTGAGATCGACGAACTCTCTGCGTGAAGCTATTTTCGTCGAGCGGAGATCGACGAACTTGCATCAGAAAATATTTCGTCGAACGGAGATCGACGATCTATTTTCCCCCGCTTCAAACTGAGATCGACAATATCATTTCTTCATGAAATTTTTTCGTCGACCTGAGCTCGAAGCTTTTCTTTTTCGCAGGACGGAGTTCGCCATTTCGCCTTCTAAAAACTTATAATAGGGTTTTCATCGAACTCCATCCCACGCTTTCCAGTTCTCTTACACTTGATCATTTTGTTTCTTTTTTGCGGAGCAATGGCGATTTCTCCATCCCTTCTCTCCAGCATGAAATTTGATGCCGGTTTCGACATCGACATTAAAACCTTTAGTCACCCTGATCAGATATTCAAGGATATTCTTCAGTTACTTGAAAATCATACTCTGCAATACTTCATGTCAACCAGAATCAAACTTCTAGTTTCAGAGATCAAGGAATGGTTGTTTACTGCAAAGCTTCAGGATACCGCAGTCATCGCTGGCTCCATCTCCGGTAATCAAGTTATTTTAACTCTAGATGTTTTGACTAAGGGTTTTGGTTTTGTTAATGGAGAAGATGAAATAGAGTTATCTAGCAGTGAGTTTGCCGATATGGTAGAAAGGTTAGGACATACTGCAGGAAACCCTAACCACCTTCTTAAGAAAAACTTATCTAGAGAATTTAGATTTTTGTCAGATGTTGTAGGCAAAGTGCTGTTAGCAAAACATTATGCACATGATCAAATTACCAGGCATTAGTTCAATCTGATGTGTATGCTGGTTAATAAGAAATCTATAAACTGGGGCAAGATTATTTTTGATTTGATTAAGAAAAAGATTGGTAATAAGGATATCAGTTTTGGGAGGATTCTAGGAATCTTCCTTTAGGCAAAGGCTGCAGAGTTAATGGTCTCCCAGTCCATTTTTATAAATGTCTCAAAGAGGCTAACCTCTGTCTTATTTGGCAGATGGGAGAGGACTATTCCAAAGCCCTCCAGGGCCTCCTCTTCCAGGATTACTTCTGAGAGAACCAGGGCTGATACAACCACTTCCCCATCTCTTGAAGAAGCTCCTGCTCCTCCCTCTCCTCCTCTTCAACATCAATCCATTATTCTTGAAGAACTCCCTTCCACTTCCACCATTCTAGACAATCGACGGCCATCCACTTCTTATCAAACTACTACTGCCTCACTCTAACAACCTCATTCCCCACTTCCTCAATCTCCAGTCCACATACCAGAGGATTCTCCATCTCCAATTCCACAACAACATGGTGACATTCCATCCACCTCTACCCAACCAAACTTCAATCTTCTATCATTTCCAACTTTTGATGTTTTACCATGACCATCACCATCTCCTCAACATCAACCATCTCCATCTCAAGATGAAGTCATGCCAGATTTCATTCCTCCCTCTTCCTCCATCCATCCATCTGTATGTACTCAGACACCACCTGAGTTTATGCACCTGGATTCCCCCCCCCCATTTCCACCATCTTGGAGCTTAACTCTACAACCTTCAAGCAACTCATAAATGAGGCTATTACACCTCTTTCTGCCACCATCTCAAATCTATCTGCCCAACTTGCCTCCATCACTGCTTTCCCTTCTTCAAGGGGTCTGGCTTCAGGACTCTCTGAACCCAGGCAAGGGGAGATGTTCTGTGAAGTAGTTGTAGTAGTAGCAACAACAGGTGTTCCAGATATTCCAATTACAGTGTTTCTTGACATAAATGATGATACAAAGATGTTTTTTTAGCAGAAGAGCTAGTCTTTTCTACAGAAATAAATACTATTGGTGTTTTCAACATAAATCCCTCAGTTGACATTATTTCAGTACTTCATTCTTTTGATAGACTTCATAACAGTTATTTAACAGTTATTGATTCAGATTTGTCTAAAGCCATAGTATGTTACTCAGCTCAAATAAGTCCTGATGTTTTGGAACAACTCAGGACAAGTCTTGCAGTTCTTGATAATATTATAGAGTCAATAACTGTTTCAGAGCCACATGCATTCTCACCACCAACATTTGGCTGGTGTGAATCCCCAATGCTATATCTTGATGATATTATGTTTGCTGATATGGAACCAGAGGTCACCCGCTCTCATGTTAATGAAGTTCCAGTCTCAGAAGCTCTAACTGAACAACCTCAGGCTGAAGAATTACAGCCAAAGGCTCATCTACTTCTTTCTGATGCAATGCGGAAACAAATAAATGCTCTTTATGATAATCCAGAAAATTCTTATTCTTCCAATGATGATAATTAATCAGATGACTCTGAAGATACAAGTTCTAAGAAAAGAAAAGCAAAGAAGAAGGCTGCTCCTCCAAAGGCTGCTCCAAAGCCTAATCCATCTGCTGAAACTCCATATTATATCATATACAATATAACTCTCACTCCAAACACCCCCAACTGGATGATATACTATAAAAATGAACTGAAAGCTAGGAATAAGAGCAGGAGATACTCTCCACCTCCTCAATTCAGGAGAGGTCCTCCTCCTCCTCCTCCTACAGCAGGATCATCAGGAAGTGTTGCTCAAGCTCAGAAGTATACACCCTCTCATCATTCCAAACCTTCCTACAGCAGACAACAACACAGTTCCAGCATCAATAGCAGACAGCAACAATATCAGAAGCATAACATATAGTAGAAGATACCTGAAGATAATCAGCAAGATAAAGTAAGTCCATAAAGGCCTTTCTCTCCAGCTTATGATCCAGAAATGGTCCCTAACTCTAGAATTACCAGATTCCAAGAACTAATAGCTCTCTCTATAATCAAAAAATCTAAGGAAGAAGGACAAGACACTTCTCAGTTTACTACTATGTCTTCGTACAGAAAGAAAGAGATGGACAAATATCAGGTACACAATCTTTTTAATGCTGATACATATATGTCCTTACATCCTGAAGTAGTGGTACCAAGAGCTGCTTCTGTGACAATTCTTGCAGTAAGTGATATGAAGACGATACAGCAGCAAGCTGCTAATCCTAAAAGAGAAATCATTTTCACCAGACCAGCTTTAGATGAAAAGAAGAAATATTCAAAGAAAGTCTGACAAATTTTACTTCTATATTTGATTTGAATAGTTATTTGTTATAATTCTTCACAAGGCACTGTTGTTATATATCTGCTAAATAATTATAATTCTGCAAGATATCTTTTTATGCTTTGTGATTTTTCCATTTTCTGTTATTCATAGTGACCTCATCCAAATAGGGGGAGATTGTTGGAACCCCACCTGTTTTAGGGTTGATTTGGGCTAGGTTCACTATTAGGATTGCTTAAATTGACCCACATTATATATTCTAAGGTCATAGGTTTTTGTCAGAGTCTAAGTCAAGGAATCAAACCTAGAATGATTGGTTCTCACCTTCAGAAGACTTAGAATACAGAAGACCCCCATAGAAAGTAGTTTTCTAAGAGCAGAAAAATGTCGTTCGGAGAATGCTGAACTAAGCTCGACTTTCGTCGATCGGAATTCGACGAACTCAGTTATTTCTCTAAGCTGCGTTTGATGAAATCCTAACTAAGCTCGATGAACTCAACTTATTTCTTTGAGTTGAGTTCGACAAAATCTTAGCATAGATTGACGAATTCTGAATTATTCCCAGAAGCTCAGCACGATGAAAAGACTATCTCAGTTCGACGATCATGGAGCTCAGATTGGCAATGAGTTTTCTGTTCAGAGATCTTGGAGCTCAGCTCGATGAAAGAGAGGTTTTTAGTTAGACGAAATTGGATCTTTGGTCGACGAAACAGTTTCAGTCCAACTATATTCTCACAGGTTTTGTTCGACTAATTTCCCTGCAGTTTTCCAGTATTGACTAATGCAGTTTGATTTCAAAATTTATTATTATATGCCTATAAATGCACTGATAATTAATGCTTCATATTCTCAAGAATATAGCTATTTCATGGTAACATTAATTATGGTATTCATAGTGTAATTATTTGACTAATTTGCTAGGACAGTTGAAGAAATAATTAAAGACAATTACTAGCCGTTCAACTCTCAGATTTTCTGCAGTCAATCAAGGATAGAATTCAAAATTCAAATGCAAATTTCCGCAAGGAATATAAAAAGACAGTTTTCAGAAGATTATGCACAGAGATATATATATACAGAGAAAGATATTCATAGAGACACACACACACACACACACACACAGATACACAGATATACAGAGGCATACAAAGAATCTTACATAGCTATTCACCATCAGCTTTAGAGCTTTCAAGGGACAACTATTCAATATCAGTCCAGAAACCTTCTGAAGATTTTCTACAATCTGAAGGCCTACACCCTGTGCAAAGCTCTCATCTTCCTGAACCATTCTACATCTCAAGGGGAGCTTTGACAACATCAAATCCACTAGTATTCTCTTAGACTATTAATAGAGAAGAACATCATCACTTTTCTTTTTCTAACTATATACAGGGTTATAACTCCCTTCAAAAGTTAACCCCTTTGGTTGTCAAGTCTCCGGATCAATATTTAAATTCAATATCACTTCCACCTCCTTTATCTCACCATCGGTCTTCACTACAGACCCATCGGCCAGAACAAGCGATTTCCGGACATTCGAATCAATATTTAAATTAAATTTCTCAACATCTTGCAAAGCAAGAAGGTAGCAAGAAGATCCGAAATCACATAATGCCATAGTCTCAACCTCATTTATTTCACATATCACATCCACTTCATTTTTAGTACACTCATCTGTCTCCCCAACACACTTCCCTTGATCACGGGGATTTTTTTTCCGTGTCGCTCCGGAGGGCGCCGCGAGTATGCTCAGAGAACACATGGGCCAGTTGACCCAGCTGTTTCTCCAAGTTTCTCATGGAGGTGGTCTGAGTGGCCGTATTGGATTGGGCCATCTCCACAAACTTTTCCATCATTTCTTCTAATGCACTCTTTCACGTCCCCTGCACGTTCTGATTATAACCTACTTGCTGTACTTGCGGCTGGCTATTAGAAGCTTGAGCATCAAACTGATGTTGGCTTCCCTACCACCTTTGATCGGGCACATATTAGTTCCAGGAGAAATTCAGATGATTTCTTATATTCGGGTTATAAGCATTGTTATAAGGAGGAGTGCGGTTTTGATTACTTATAAAATTTACATCCTAGTCAGCAGATATATCTGAGGGATCATCAAAAGATTCTCCAGCTGGGCACTCATATATATGATGGCTGGGGTTTCCACAACCATGGCATGAAATATCCATCACCCGAGCTGGAGGAGGGGTCATATGGTCAGCAACATCATTCCATCCATAGTAGGATGGCTCGCCTCAGCTTACGAATGCACCGCATTTACCTCGAACAAATTTCTCGCACCCCTAGGCGTGTTTCTTCCAGCAGTCTAATATGTGCTATGAGAAGCAGTGTCACGAAGGATCCGGAAAGCCTCATCGGGATTCAGGTTCATGATAGTGCCTCCAGCCGCCGCGTCAATCATAACCCTGTAATTGGGCTCAACAACAAAATAAAAGATTTCAACTAAATTCAACGGCTCATAGCCGTGCTGGGGGCATCGACGCTGCATATAGCAAATCTCTCCCAGGCCTCAAACAATGTTTCCTGGTCCAGCTGCCGGAAAGTGGCTAACTCCCTTTGGGCGTTCACTATTTTGTCCACCGGGTGGAATTTAGCTAGGAACTTTGTGGAAAGAGCCTCCCACGTAGTTGCAGTCCCGGGAGCAATAGTGTGGAGCCAGTGTTTTGCCATATCCCTCAGCGAAAATGGGAACAACCTTAGCTTAACTACATCATTAGTAATACTAGCTTAGCTAAAGATGCCACAAATTTCCGAGAATTCCACCAGATGGAGCTACGGATCCTCACTTGGCAACCCTGAAAACTGCGTGTTATTTCGGATCATGTTGAGGATGGAAGGCTTTTTCTCGAAGTGGTTGTTTATAATGGCCGGGCCAAAGCCAGGGTAAACACTTCCCGCGGTAGGGATCGTGAAGTCTCGCATTGTCCTAATGTGGGGTTGGACCACCTCCTAGTCCTCAATGACCCATTCACCAAGGCCATTTCCACCTTGACCTAACTCTTCCAATCATTCTCTACCTTCAGCAGCAGCAGCAGCACGCCGGCGAGCTCGACTCGCTCGTGCGGTTTCAAGATCTACTCCAAGATATTCCTCTATATTCCTGGGGTTTGGATCTATCATACAACACACAAAAAATGATCAGATTGCCAAAAGTGCTTGCAACAACTTTTCCAATAGAAAAATACACACAACAGTTGCACTCCCTGACAACGATGCCAAAAACTTGATGCAATCTCGGCAGGTGCCCCGATTGTTGTCAAGTAGTAAACTAGGGGACTTATCCTTCGAGTATCGAATATCTTGAGGAGTGCAGATTGGGAGGGTGATCTTCCACGTTGGAAAGTAAATGCAAACACAACAAACATTCGGGGTGTTTTAGAACAACTAAAAGTAATAATGTGGGTCGTCTTCACCGCTTCACAAAGGTGGAATAATACGAAGAGTATTAGGGCATGCGGTCGTAACTGCTGAGGGTTGAAAACACCTCTTCGCCAAGCCAGCCCCTAACACTCGTTAGTGCGGCGTAACACCAAGCAATCAACAGAAAGCAAGCAAAGGAATGAAAGCTAAGGTTTGAGACACAACAACATTTACCATAATAACACAACATGAACATTGTTAGTAGTCCTAGCAAGTTTAGCTAACATCCCAAGCTTAGAAACAATGTCCAAATTAGAGTAAGAAGGATATTTACAACCCAACGGGTGAAGAATAGCCACGATTCTTGTCCGGAGTCAAAGGTTGTCGGTCTTCATCCATGCTCGGTCAATGGTTGACGTCCGAGGAAGCTTGAAGTGCTGTCACCTACATCAAAGGCCTTTTCCCCATCTTCTTCATGTTCTGTGAAGGCTGGAACTCGCTGGAAAACTCTTCAATGGTGGCGAGCAAGTGCTCAAAATGCTCCTCTTGAGATGGAGAAGCGAAAAACAACAAAAGATCTTTGCTTGCAGTGAAGTTTGAAGGAAGAACGGTAGAAGATGAGCTTTTCAAGGAGGAGAGAGGAATAAGTGGATGAGGGTAAGGATTTCACGCTCAGAGGAGCGAAAATGGCAGACTCCATTTTTCTCCAGTCAACTCCTGAACTTAAATAGAAATAGGTCAGAAAATTTATCAAGCACGGTTTGGCGCACGACCGTGAGTTAACCATGCGATATTAACTTCCAGGCCAAGATTGCGGAAGAAGATGCATTGACCTGTGCGTTTTACTCTCGCACGGGAGCTTCCACCCGTGCGTGAAGGAAAATGCACGGGTAACCATAGAGCGCTGAAATTCATGACTAGTAGTTGGAATCATGCATTTTACTCGCGCACGAGCACTTCTGCCTGTGCGTGAACAAATTGCACGGTTAAGCACAGAGCGCTATAAAACCTGAATGCAACAGGTAAACTGTGCATCTCCTTCGCGCTCGATTCCGAAGAAACTATGCGCGAAGAAATTGCACGGGTTGGTCAGTCCATCTAGAGAAAACTGTAGAAATCACATGTTTTGATGGAAATCGTGCGCTAAGGAATCGCATGACTGTGCATTTTGCACAAGTCAGAATTCCAGAATTGGGGGAAAACTGACCACCTGCACAACAAAACCAAAGCTGGAGCAAAAGCTCTCAGCACCAAATATACAGCAAATAATATCCAAAGACGCACGGGGAGTACCCCAGTACATACCCCCGACATCCCAGTGCAATTCACAAACAAAAATGGGCTGAAACAGTGCACAATGGCTAAGCGAGACCCTAATCAAATATATGACAATTTATACTGAAATAGTAGTGCACAAGCATGAAAATAAGCCCAGATGAGTCCGAAAAACCCTATATAAATCGGACTCATCAGTCAACAAAGTCAACACAGTTCAAATTCTTTGTAGAAAAGTTGCAGTATGCCTTTAATGGCGCCGGCGGACAGCTGTTGTCGTTTTCTGCAAATAGAAAGAGGTAACTCATCCTTTTTAGGCTGGGGCCGCAGTACAAAGAGCCGTTGATCAGCTGACTATAAAAGGATAAGTTTGGTTGAAAGGAAAGATGCTTTTAGGGTTTTCTTATTACGCATTGCGGACAAACATCATCATCTTCCTTGCCATTATTGAAGATCTTGAAGGTTTTCTTCTGATCTGTGAACTTGAAAGCGATAAGAGTTCGCTGTTGCAATCTTTACCAGCGACAACAATTCAGAAAAACTTTCTGATAGAGAAGAGTAGCAGAGCCATCAGATTCTACAAGTTCAGTTGTTGATTGAAGAAGAAAAGCACTGTCAAATCTACAGTCTTCAATAGTAGTTACTTCCAGCATAAGCTACAATCTTTCTGAAGATATTTTTGATCTTGTTGCTGAGAGGAAGTTGGGTAGATTGTCACAGCCCAGGAAGCAGACTTAGAAAAATATCTCTGGTGTCAAATCATCTTAACCTACTGCCTTTAGTAGGATCCAGTCTCGGATCTGAGTGTAGGATCTTTTAGATCTGATATTGTAGGCCTGTGTTATAAAGGTCGAGTATATGATCTCTGTTATAGATCCGAGGTAGGGCCATTAGTCTGAGCTGTAGGAGAGTTATATCTCAAAGTTTGTACGGTTATCCTCCTAGCCTAAGTTGTTGTGCCATTAGCTTGAGGTAGGTGATTGTTTAATCACTGAGTTGTAGGGGCATGTGCCCGAGCTGTAGGTCTTGGAGGAGACTGAGTGGTCCTGCGGGATCGAGTTGTAAGCTCTTAAGGAGATGAGTTTTGGGGAAGCACCATGTCTAACACACTATTTAAAAGGTGGAGAGCGACAATGGATGTACCCATAATGGGGAGAACCACTATAAAACAACTCTGTCATCTATGATTAAATCTTGAAAGCAAAAATATCCTAATCACTAAGTATAGCACAATCGAGGAAGGTATAAAAGAATTAAATAAAGAAAAAAACCTATTCACCCCCCTGTTAGGTGGTTAGCTGACCTTTAAAACAAAGACTTTCAAGGGGTATCAAAGGGAGGTTACTCAAGAAAGGCTTAACAGTCTGAGCAAATCTCGAAGGTTAGCTACAAGTCCGTCCTTATAAGTTCATGAGTGAACTATAAGGAGTTGGGTGCCATGAAACTTCCAATCTACAGGAAGTAAGTATTGGGCATCTAGAAAGAGAGGGTTAGGCTGTTCATGGAAGAAACTGACTCTAGGATCTTTATTACTGTTAATGAGGGACCTTTCATCCCCATGAAAGTATCAGTTCTTAATGTAAATGATCAGACACCTAATACTTATGCAGAGATGACAAAGGATGAAGTCATCCTTGCCACCATGGACAAGAGGGCTCATAATATCATTGTTATTGTTATTGATGATTCTACCTTTCAGAATCTGATCCACTGCACAACTGCATAGGAGATGTGGGAGACACTAGTGGTCTACATGTAGGGAATAGAGGAATTCAGAGATGACAGAAAGTCCTTGCTCAACCAAGAGTATGAAGCTTTCAGGCAGAGCAAGACTGACAACATAATAGAGTGCTATGAGAGATTCTTCAGGATAGTTAATGAGCTAAGAACCTATAGAAGGGTTTTCAGCACTTATGAGCTGAATGAAAAGTCTCTAAGGTCTCTAACTAGAGACTGGGATACTAAGATCTGTGCCATCAGCGACTTGGCAAAGGTTGGTGACACTCCACCAGCAACACTGTTCAGGAAGCTGCTATCCTATGAAATGCAGCTGACTGCCAGGAAGGAGGAGGAGAAAAACAACAAGTCTCAGGCTAAATAAAAGTCTGTGGCCTTCAAAGCTGAATCCTTAAGGAGGGTAGACAGAATACTCATTCTCCTCCAAGGAGGGATGCTGAGTCTGACTCAAAAAGGTCAGAGATAAGCTCCTTAGACTGCCACATGTCTGATGAGGACTTTGCTACCTTCTCCAGGCAGTTCCAGAAGTTGATGAGGAATAAGCATTAGAAGAGTAGACCTTCCTCCTCCTTGGTAAAGAGTGTTCCGCACTAACCCTCGAGAGAGGAGGCGCGCCAAATCTACCGGATTGGGTTCCCCACCCAATAGCGGTGTTCTTAGCATAATGCGAGCGTTAAGAGGAATCATTCATCGGACAAGAGCCCGATCGAATAGTATTAGCGTTTAGGTGAGCGATAGTCCTAGAGATAGGTGAGCTCATTTTAGTGGAACCTCCACGACTAAGTCTCCACCTTAATTAATTAGAAATTTAGGATCTCTTTTTATTAAAAGTATATTTTAGTTCAATTTTATTCGGTGCCATCGAGCTAAGCTCGTCATCGGCTCCTCCTTTTTAAAGCTCTTTATTTTCTGCCTTTTTTTCCTTTATATATATAAAATTACCCGACAAGTAATTATTGGTAAAATAATAGTCCCCTCTAGGGAAGAGTAGAAATAATCGAACCGACCCCGAGAACAATACGACCTCGATATTCCACACCGGAATATCCTGTACTACACACGATAGGTGCACTTGCCTCCTTTCGTTAAAACTCGATTTCTCTTGTTTTATATCCAAATAATAAATTCGCGCGCCCCGTTTTCTAAATAAAACGAAATCCACTTTTCTTAAATAAAACTGCCCGGGGTGCCGCGAGCTCGTAATAATTTTTGGAGTTTTAACCCGCATCACACATTCTCGGTGAACCCGGTCCACCACCGCCCCCAGGACAACAACATCGTAAGCATTTGAGTCTTTTCGAAAAAAGCCAAAGACCCGTCGCCCTCTATGTCATCGGTAGGCCCCTTAAACCTAACCACATAGAGCGGGAACGGTTTCACTCAACCCATTGCTCACATCACCATGTCAATTTAAGTCATCGGTGCTGGTCAAGTTTCTCGAAGCCCGAGTATCGATCATATAATTTTACATAACCCAGTTATGTACAAGTTGGTTCCCAGGCCACCAAGATGGCAGAATCACGCATCTGCCCAGTTTTCCGGGTGCACCTTGGGGTTACTCCCCAAGGCTCCCGATTGTAATCTACCACATAGAAAACCCGAAAAGAACCATCAGTATGGTTTCTTCTCCAGCTATTAATGCATAATGAAACATTACTGATCCAGACCAACTTGTCTGGGTAGGCTTCACACACCATGCCTATATCCGTACTTCGATTCCAGACTCTACATGCAAAACTAGGAGGACTCTTCATATCCACCCGAAGGAACACCTCACACTCACCGTATACTCGCGAGAGCAGGTTTCATATGCATAAAGGAAGAGAACTTCACATGTACAAGAAGAGAATCATTACCCTAGAGGTTCGCTTTGGGGCCATGGAAAATTAGCCGGATGAAAAGAACCGCAACGGCCACGCCTCCATGGATCTGGACTCAGTTTGTGATTCGGAGCTCGGAAGCTCCAACGATGGCCGGATTTCTCCTTCTCCTTCTTACATGCTCTCCCCTCTCTAACCCTTTATAAAGAGAAAACCTAAAGAGAAATGAGGGTTTCACCCCTATTCCCGACCTTATAACAGCAAGGATAAATCTGGACCCTTGGATCCCATTTGAAGGAAATGAACGACGACGATTTGCACTTAAAATCAACTTCCTGGGCCGAACATAGCTTATGACACGTCCGTGTCACAGTCCGTGTCTCACGATCAAAACACGATCATTGAATGCAAAACTGGACATGGGCTCAGACACACCTGTGTTATGCTTGACACACCTGTGTCAGCCTCTAACGCGCTCGTATCACAGGGTGTATTCCCCAAGCGATACAGGAAAAGGATGCGCCCCGACCAGACATGATTTCTTGACACGCCTGTTAACCCCTCAGTCCGCAGCGCGCACGAGATTCACCTACCTTATTATCCGCAGACTCAATTTGGCAGTCTGTTCAGCTCGGCAAAGCACACATAATCTTAAGGTCCTAGGCTCATCATAGGCGGACTCAGTTTGGCAGTCCGCCAAGCTCGGTAGAGCAGTAGCATTTAGCAGTTCCAAGGATGATCCCCTCAACGACGGTCTCAATGCTTCGTCCGCCCAGTTCGCCATGCCTTTGGAGCTCTGGGTTGATACCTCTTTGGCGGACTCAGTGTCCCGCCCGCCCAGGCCCCAGTCCTCCAGCAGGATCGCAACCTTGCAGCAACAGACGGAAGCCTCAGCCCGCGAGCCCAGTCCGCCGCATTTGCGTGGATTGACGTGTTCGTTCTTTTTTGCTTCTCGTCACCGCTACCCGGTTCTCCTGTACCCCGGGCTGCCGGTTATTTTAGCCCTGCCCATTTGGGCAGGTCCCCGTCCTTTAAATAGGGGGAAGTGGTGCAACTAAATCACGCTGACTCGTGCCCAGGAGCCAACTTGTTAAAGGTCGCGGACTTGATTTTCAGGCTTTGTGGACTCTAGCTTGCTCAACTCTTCCTCTTTTCCTTTACTCCACTTGTAATTAACCCTGTAACCACCCTTCTTTAATCAAAGAAAAGCCCGTCGCAAGAGAGGCATTCAGGCCGCGACGGGTGAAGTCTGTTGTTATTGTGGCTCACGGCCCTGCTGTTCTTTTTGCTCTCGTCTGCTTACTAGATTGCTACTCGTAGTTTCTCTTTCCCCTTATATTCCCCCATGCTAGAACTGTTAGCTTGTGGTGCTCGACTCCCTTTTCATTTTCGTGCATCAACAGTTAACACGCGACCTTCAGATTCGAGTAGTATTTTGAATTCAGCGGACAGACATGTCAGACCGCCGAGCTCGCTACTCAGACCGCTCCAGCTCTTCAGAAGATTCTCTTTGGGATGCCATCGAGCAGGCTCGTTTTGAGGCTGAGCAATCCTGTAGATAGACCGATCAGCATATTGTTACAATCAGCCAGACCTTGCTTGTGTTGACCCAGCGGCTTGTTCCCCAGGCCACAACAGAGCCTACGGACTCGCCAGTCCGCCAGACCCTAGCTCGTCGAACTCCGCTTCGGCAATCTCCAGTCACTCCTCACCACCTCGCTCAGTCCGCCGCTCCTCTACGGCCTCAGGAGGAGCAGTTCACCTCCTTCATGAATTTTTTCAGGGAGGCAGCCAGGGGGACTCCTGCCTGCCAGCTCCATTTCACCGATCGCTAGTCCGCCGAGCCCGCAGACTCTCCAGCTTCAGTCTGCCCTTTTTACACTGCTGATTTTGAGACTTTGTCTCCCTTCATCGATCGAATTCGATGGTATTCGGCTCCAAGTAACTTCAGAGAACCCCGTCTTTAATTCTATTCAGGGGAGACTGATCCAGTCGCCCATATCCAAGCATTTGAAGGGGCAGTTGCATTGAGATGCCTCTCCGACGCCATCAAGTGCAAGATTTTGGTTACCACTCTCGAAGGACAGGTGAAAGAGTGGTTTTATGAGCTGTCTTTGGGCATGATTTCTTCCTTCGCTGAGCTTCGCAGCGAACTGTTGCTGAGGTTTGCTACCTCAAAAAAGAGAAAAGATGGACCGGCTGATCTCTTCGAGATCAAGCAAAGGGATAACGAATCAGTTGCACGGTTCGTTGATCGCTTCCAGAAAGAGATTCAGGGGGTGAGGAATGTGAACCCCGATTACTATAAGGTTGCCTTGATTCATGGCCTCTGGGAAGACCCCTTAAAGTTTAAAGCAACAACGAAGGCACCAACAACATACTAGGAGTTGATAGTCATGGTTAATCACTTCGTGGAAGGCGAGAATGCCAACCCCACCAAAGTCTCATCCCTGACACCTAAGGCTGAAGGAAGGGATGCTTCCGGCTCTTCTTCTCATAGCAACCACCATCACAGCAAACCTCCTCGCCCTAATTTCCAGTCTCCTTCTCAAAGGGCCGGAATTTCTATCACAAGAAACCCTTCCTCGGCCATCAACAGTTTCAAGATCAGAGACTGTCGTTGGCCGCCACTCCCGCCATACCGCTGCAAGCGCTTCCCATTATTCAGCAAGTAGCCCTGCCTGCTCCAAGCCTGTATGATACCAAATCTGTGGAGGAGATTACAGGTCTGGATCTTGATGAGGTCATCCAGATCTTGCAGAAGAAATTAGATGAGAAGAAACAAGGGCCTCAGATAGAGTGGAGGCCAAGGAATAAAGCACATTTCTGCCAGTTTCACAAAGAGAAGGGTCACTTAACCGAAGACTGCAAAGCCCTTTGTCTGCTGATAGAAAAATTTCTTGCTGAGGGCAAGATTGATTTGAGAAAGAAAGACTCTTCTTCGAAGCCAACTAGCTCCAAGGGCAAGGAGTAAGCTGAAGCTTATCAGGAATATGTGGAGGTAGAGGACGAAGGCCGTCTGGGGCCAATCAACGTTCTAGTTGAATGTTTTGATGCCAATGATGAAGGAGTCCTGGGGCGACTCTTCTTCATTTACGGTGGGGCAGGAACTGAATCTACTCTGAAGTCCTCAATTTCAAGGGTCACTCGAGCATAGGTTGCCTCTTCCTCTTCCTCTGCTCCACCAAGCGAAGTTATCACTTTTGGCCAAGCTGATCTGCCTAAAACTGCAAATCCGTTTGATGATGCAGTCGTGATTAAGGCGCTTATTGGATATTTTACGGTTCACAGGATTCTCATTGATACTGGCAGCTCAGTCAACCTATTTTTCAAATCAACCTTTGAGGCCCTGAAGACTGGAAAGCCTCTGCTTTCCACCGAAGTGCCACTCTACGGCTTCTCTAGTGAGAGACAAGAAGTCGAAGGAAGCGTCACCCTACCAATAAAGCTTGGAGGAGAAACCAAGCAGGTTCAATTCATAGTGGTTGACGCTCCCAGCAGTTTTCACGTCATCTTTGCCAGACCCTTGCTGAATAAATATCAAGCGATGGTCTCAACTTATCACCTCGCGATCAAGTTTTTTGCTGATGGACAGATGTGTAGGGTCAGGAGTGACGCAAGGAGAGCGAGGGAATGTTATGTTCGCATTGTCAACATGACTGAATCCTGTTCTCCCATTGCTCCAGCAGTAGCCGCCGAAGCATCTCCAAGTTCAAAAACTGCTACAGATGGAGGAGCTCACCTGGAACCTGCCCAGGTGATGCAAGGACTCCCCATTGCTGAGGGGGAGGAGAGGAAGCTCTCCATCAACTCGGAGTTGCCTGAAGATCAGATGGTTGAGTTGATCACTTGTTTGCTGAAAAACCTAGATGTCTTCGCTTGGTCAGCTGAGGACATGCCAGGCGTTGATCCGGATGTTTCTTGCCACCACCTTAATTTTGATCCCAACTTTAAGCCAGTGCAGCAGAAGAAGAGGGACGTAGCAACAAAGCTCGTGGATCCAATAAGAGAGGAGGTTGCGAAGCTCCTCAAGGAAAACTTTATTCGTGAAATTCAATACCCTACCTGGATATCCAATGTTGTAATGGTTAAAAAACTAGGAGGGAAGTGGCGCATGTGTGTAGATTTCACAAAACTTAATATAGAGTGCCCCAAAGATTGTTACCCCTTGCCTCAGATAGATTCTTTAGTTGATTCTGCGGTAGGGTATTCCTTTATGAGTTTTTAGATGCATTTTCTGGTTACCACCAAATTAGAATGCATAAACCTGACGTTCCTCATACGTCAATCATTACCAATGATAGTTGTTACTGTTACCTTGTGATGCCCTTTGGGCTTAAAATGCTGGTGAAACCTATCAACGCATGATGGAATATGTATTTAAGCAACAAAAAGGAAGAATCCTTGAGGTGTACGTAGATGATCTCTTGATCAAAAGAAAGTCTTTTTCACTGCACATGCAAGATCTAGCAGAGTCATTCTCTACTCTGCGTATATATAAAATGAAACTCAACCCATCAAAGTGTACTTTTGGGGCGAGTAAGGGAAAGTTCCTTGGTCATCTCCTTACTCCAGAGGGACTTGCCCCCAATCCAGAAAAAGTAAAAGCTATTCTCGATATGGCTCCCCCCCGCCCCCCATTCACCTAAGGAATTTCAGCAGTTAGGGGGGAGGTTAGCAGGTCTCGGGAGGTTGCTCTCTTGGGTTGGTGACAAGAGTTCTTATTTCTCTAAAACTCTTCGAGGAGCGTCCAAATTTGAGTGGACAGAAGAGTGTTGTCAATCTTTTGAACAGTTAAAGAAGCAGTTGACTTCAACACCTTTGCTCCAGAGTCCCCGGTCAGGGGAGATGTTATTCTTATACTTAGGGTTGGCCCTGAGGTGGTCAGCTCAGTTCTTCTTCGAGAAGAGAACAGGAAGCAGTTCCTAGTTTATTATGTTAGCCATATTCTGAAAGATGCGGAGACACGATATCAGATTCTAGAAAAGTTGGCCTTAGCACTGGTTATGTCTGCTCGCAGACTCCGTCCGTACTTCCAGGCACACTCAATTCAAGTTATTACTGATCAACCTTTGAAGAGTGTGTGGGAGAAACCAGAGCATTCTGGCAGATTAGCCAAATGGGCAATAGAATTGAGTGAGTTTGAAATTTCTTATGTGCCCAGGACAGCTATCAAGGCTCAAGTTTTAGCAGACTTCTTGATTGATACAGTAGAGTCCCGTTCTGATCAGGCAGAAACATCTCCTTTGGATTGGACCATCTATGTTGATGGTGCCTCAGGCAGAAATTCTTCTGGAGTAGGAGTGGTTCTGATAATTCCAAATGGCATTAAACTGGAGCAGGCCATCAAGTTCTATTTTTCAGTAACTAATAACCAGGCAGAGTATGAAGCCTTGTTGGCAAGCCTGAGGCTTGCAAGAGAGCTTGGAATTGATCATGTTCATACTAAGACTGATTCTCTGGTGTTGGTGTCACAAGTTCTTGGTAACTTTGAAACCAGAGAGCCAATCTTCAGGAAGTTTCTTGCTCTTGTGAAAGTGGAAGTTGGCAAATTCAAAAGCTTACCATTGAGCACATCCCTAGATAAGAAAATGAGGAGGCAGATTTTCATGATAAGCATGGACTTCCATCAGGAGGAACAACTTCTGAACTCTTCCGCCCGGCAGTGGATGAAGAAGAGTTGATGCAGGTTGATCGGCGTCCTACCTGGATGGATCCATTCATTATCTACCTTTCAACAGTGAATTTTCATCACTCGATTAAAGATCAAAAAAGGTTCAAGATAAAAGCGGGTCACTATTACTTGGTGGCATGTGTCCTTTACAGAAAAACCTTCCTGTTTGCTATGGCTAGGGGTGTCTCAGAAGAAGGAGCTCCGACTGTTCTGCAAGAAGTTCATTCTGGCGAGGGTGGAAGTCACTCAGGAGCAAGAACACTAGAAAGACGGATCCTGCGACAGGGTTATTTCTGGACCACCATGAAGAAAGATTCTAAGGCTTATGCCAGATAATGTGTTCAATGCCAGAAGTTTGCTTGACTTCATCATCAAGCTGCTTAGTCACTCAGATCAATTGCAACTCCTTGGCCCTTTGTAGTTTGGGGGATGGATCTCATTGGTCCTTTTACCATTGCAAGCGGACAACGATGCTTTATCATAGTGATGATTGATTACTTCAGCAAGTGGATTGAAGCAAAGGAATTGGCAAAGACAACAACTCAGGTCGTCAAGAATTTTATTTGGGGAGAGATTGTCTGCAGGCATGGAATACCAATGACATTAATCACCGACAACGGGCCACAGTTCAACAATGCAGAGATGATTGATTTTTGCAAGCAGATCGGAACAGAGCTGCAGTTTGCATCAGTCCATCATCCCAGAAGCAATGACCAAGTTGAAGCAGCCAACAAGCAGGTCCTCAATTTACTTAAGAAAGTGCAGAATCTCAAAGGCAGTTGGGCTGATCAACTTCCATCGGTCCTCTGGTCCTTAAGAACAATACCTTCTTCTGCAACTGGTGAAACTCCGTTCAAACTTTTTCATGGCTCAGAAGCCCTCATTCCAGTTGAGTTTGATGTTCCATCACCTAGAGTTCTGCTTGCAAGGCAAGGTTTTGAGGATTGGCTTGAGTTGAACAATCAAGAGATGAAGTTCAGCTTGGAGCACATTGAGGAAATCAGAGACAAAGCAGCAATAAGGCAGGAAGAGGTCAAGAGAAGGATGGCCCGATACTTTGATAAGAACATAAGGATCAAACACTTTCAAGTGGGTGATCTGGTTTTTAAAAAAGTTGACGCTGCTGCAAGAGACGGAACAGTAGGAAAGCATAATCCGAATTGGTTCGGCCCCTTCATTGTCAAAGAAGTGTTAAAGTGCGGCGCTTACCGCTCGCAAACATATGAAGGGGAGGATGTACCACACACATGGAGAGGAGATGATCTCAAGGGGTTCTATTCCTGAACCTCCTCTCTTTTTATCCCCTTTCTATGTAATCTTTTCAAAAATCATTATGGACAAAAGCTGCTTGCTAGCATTACTTCAAGTGTTTGTATCTTTTGAATAGTAACAGTTAGCACATTGATCAAGGAAGATTTCAAAATGGTTTTATCTCTGAACTCTCTTTTCTCTCTTAAGCTAACCTTGCAAAAAGCTTCTTATTGATCAAAGAATTCATACTAACACTTTTTCTAGTGTTTTCTCCTTTGTCTCCCGAACAACAATAACGGTTGCCTGATATCAGGAGACATCGCCGAGTTCAGCAAACCTCCCCTAGAAGCGTTGTCATTAGCATAACACCACAAAGACCACGTGTTGCGAGGAGATTTCGCATCGTGTAGTGGGATTTTGCAGGTTCTAGCGCAGTAGGATACTGAATTTCAGATCCCAGCTAGTACCTGACCACACCTCTACATTATGGAGGGACAGGGTGGGTGTTAAGCACTACCATTCCACTTTAGGGATATCGTTACAACTTTGATGATCGAGTGTGAAAAGCAATGCTATACGCACCTGCACACGGGTCATCTTAGTTTGTGACCCTCGAACACTCCGTGGTACCCTCAAGCAGTGCCTGCAGGAGACCAACAGCCTGGTTGATCTTGGAGAAAAGTAATACCGCTCTGGCAGCACCTGCCAAAAAGATCAACTCGGACTGTACTCCAGGCAAGAGGGCAGTGGACTGTTCCGTTGAGTGTGCAAATCTTGAGGCCCAGTGTGAAAAGCAATGCCGCTCCTTCCACACCTGCCCACTTGGTCACAAGTCTGCAACTCATCCTTCACAGGGAATTAATTTAGTGCAGACTATTTTTCGGTATCTGCTCAGTCCGTAAGATTTCTTGGGTTGATCTTGTAGCTTGTGGCCCGTTGTGAAAAGCTATGCCCTCCGACCACACCTGCCCACTTGGTCACAAGCTATGGGTCATTTCTCTATTTAGTGCGGACTATTTTTCGGTATCCGCTCAGTCTGCAGGTTTTCTTGGGTTGATCTTGTAGCTTGTGGCCCAGTGTGAAAAGCTATGCCTCTCCGGCTGCACCTGCCCACTTGGTCACAAGCTATGGGTCATTTCTCTATTTAGTGTGGACTGTCTTTAGGTGTCTGCTCAGTCCGCCGGTTTTCTTGGGTTGATCTTATAGCTTGCGGCCCGGTGTGAAAAGCTATGCCGCTCCGACCGCACCTGCCCACTTGGTCACGAGTTATAGATAATTTCTATTCAAATGTGTACGAACTATAAAATTGTAGCCTCCCAGTCCGCAGGATTGGTCCCCGGTTTCTTTTCAGCTCGCAATTTGACAATAAATATAAGTCCGCAATGATCATCAAGCTTAAAAGGTTTGATTTTGGCAAAGAGAATTGCGGACTGCTATTGGAACTCGTCAGAGTCCGCTTAACGTTCTTTTACTTCGACAAACAACTAAACTTTAATCTCATTCTTTTTGTGGAGAATAGTGGTTGAATTATTTAATAAAATTTCTTAATTGACAAGTCAAAAGCTTATGTAGTGCGGATGATATCTGCATTGCGCGGACTGCTATACGGAGATCGCTCTTAACTACATCAGTACATTTAAATAACAGAAAATAGAGAACATTGCAGAAGACGCACACTGATACCAAAATATCCTTTTGTATTTAATCAAAAATAAAGTTACAACTTTGGTATATTCGGCGGACTCCAAGCTTAAGTCTGCTCCCCTTACAAAAAATATTAAAAAACAAAAATACATTATTCTGCTTCACCCCTCTTCTTGTTTTTCTCTACAGGGTGTTCAGGGCTTTGGATATCGACATCAATCTCTAGTGAATAGCCCTCTGATCCACTTCCTCCACTGCTATCTGAACTGTTGCTGGCCGCAGACTTGCTATGCGAGCTCTTGCCAGCAGAGCTAGATGTAGAGGCAACGGACTTGGCGGACTGACCCCCGCCATGACGGCTTGAACCAGCATCATCTGCAACTATCTCGGCTTCTCCGCCTTCTTCTTCTTCTTCTTCTTCTTCTTCTTCTTCTCCTTCTCCTTCCGCCTCAGCAATTTTATCTTTTCCTTTAGCAGCACGCTCCATCGCCGCGACCTGCTCCACCAACTCAGGGAAGAGCTGCAGAAACGGGACGCCGTCCACCCCTTCCTTTGTGAAGCCACCACGGACAAATCGCTCGATAGCGATCTCAACGGTTTCTTTCACAAAGGGGAGCATGGCGGCCTGGAAGTTATCATTTTCCAAATCATTCGCGACCTGTGAAAAACAAAGGCACAAACGTCAGTTCGCGGCGGACTTCATTCGGAGACCGCTGCAAATACAACTTACCGCGAGCTCTTCTTTCTGCTTAGCGACCCTTTTCCCTATCCACACATTTCTTTCCTTGATCAACCTCTTTTCTTCCTGAAGTTGCTCATTTTGTCTGAGCAGGTCTCTGGCCAGGGAACAAACAAAATGGTTTGTCACCGCGCTGTTCGCGCTTGCCTGGGCGGCCAGCAGAGGGAGGTCGGCAGGAGTAATATTCTTCAAGTCGCTCAAGTTGCGCTTCCGTAGAGCACGGAGATCGCGACATGAGCGTGGTGGGTTATCTTCGGACTTTTCAATGATGGTAGTGCTATCGACAGGCAGACATTCTTGTTCTTATTGTGTCAGTGGATCATCGAGTTCCCCCTCAGATCCTTGTGGTGGCTGCCAAAGCCCTGCATCGCAAAGCTTTTAGAAGAGGAGCAGTCCGCCACGGGATCCCCCTCTTCTTTCCTTTTTCTTGCGACTTCCTGCTTTCTCTCCCTCTGTGTAGGGGTGAGTCCGCTACGCGTTTGCGGTAGATTAGCGAGCATAGCCAGGATCGCTGCAAGAAAAGAGTTGTCTGCAAACAGGTCATAGCGGATACAAATGGTCAGTCCGCTTACACTTACTCTCTTCGCGGGTTATGCCTTCCAGGCTCACCAGCATTGGGATGTAATGCTCAATATCTAGCCGAGCCTCTGTGAGAAACTGGAAGATGGCGGACTCCACATCACTAAGCCCGACACTCTTGAAAGCGGAGTGCGCACGCTCTTGCGGATAAGTGTGCGCGAACCCTAGGTCGCCCTTAAAGATCAGGAACCTGGAGATCCAGTTATGAATCTTGTTAGGAAGACCCATGACCTTCATCCCTCGGTAGTAGAAGTAAATCATCCCTTCATATGGGCGGCCTCCGGAGGGTGTGATCGAGCGGAATTAAAACATCTTGCGGAAGATGTTCAGGGAGAAGGGGATCTTTTCAGATCGCAGGTATGCAATAAAGCTATAAATTACAGTAAGGGTGTTGGGCGCGAGCTGGCCCGGCACCATCCCATAGTGCTCGAATATCTCTACCATCTCCCATAACAGTGGGAATCTGAACCCGCTATCAAAGTGGTCGACAGGTATAGCGATCTGAGTCACTGTTGAGAAGTTCAATCTTTCCTCGTGGGCGGGAAGGCGGACAAGCAAATTTGAGTCCGCCATATGTCTCTCAACGAAGGATTCAAGGTCAACCTCCGTAAGTGTGCATTTCCTGTGATCAGCAGCATGGAAAGCAACCGCGGCATCAGTCCTGGCGGACACCATGTTCTCAGGCCGCAGGGTCTTCTGCTTCAACTTCTTTCCTACATAGCAGAAGCAACAATGCTATATTTATAATAGTGGGGGCCTGACAGCTTTTTGGCCAGGCCGCACAGCTCGATTCTCCAGTCCGCTGAAATTGCAACAATTCACTTTTTCGTGTCACAAAGATAAAGACAACGCGGACACAAACTTGAGTCCGCTGTGTTTGCTATTTCCAATCTCTAGAGTACCTGCCAAGCAAATTTCAAAGCACAAATTAAGAGGATACATTTTCAGTTCGCCCAGCTCATAGTACTTCCCACCTGCAGATTAATTCACAAGTTAAATTCTTAGAAGCGGACACAACATCATTCCGCACAATTCGCAACAGCACAACAGGGAAATAAGCGCAATTTAATGTCAGAATATGCGGATATCCCATTTAGTCTGCATAAAGCACAACATTGTTCTTTACAAGTCACAACACAAAGAATTGTTGAAATATAATTCATCACAAAATTCGTTTTGATAACGGACTCAGCGGTTTCTATTTTCAGATCGCGATGGCCGCTCTGTTCTATCTCGGCACAAATGCGCTGCCTGGTCACTAATCTGAAGTATTTCACTATACAAGTTATAGATGTGATGGTGAATGGAGTTAATAGTCCGGTGCATGTGCGCGGCCTCCCAGCTATCCGGCTCAGAGGGATCATCGGCTCCGTTGTCGGCCTCAGCTCCTCGTCCACGGTGCGCTGGCTACCCTCTGGTGCTGCTGCCTCTAGAGCGACGCGATCTGGCAATCGCAGTCTCTGCTCTACGACCTCGGCAGACCGCTTGCCCTTCTCTTCCCGTGTCATCGCCAAGTACTTCCCTTTGTAGAAGGGAGCGTCGTTGGCAAATCGCTTCTTCTCCCTGTCAGATCTTTCCAGCGCCCTTGAGATGCTGGCGATCTGATCCTTCAAAGCTTTCTCGCGCTCTGCCGCCTCCTTCTCGCGCTCCGCCGCCCTCCTTAACTCTGCTCAGATTTCTTTAATTTCATCTCGAAATTCCATCTCTAATGTTGTGACTTTCTCCTGGCCAGACTGCTCATCTTTGGCGGACTCATCAAGCAAGGTCGCGTCAGCTACAGCATCTGGCGTGGTCACAATCTCGCCACTCTCGACAGAGCCCAATGGCGACTTCCTTCCTGCAATAAAGAAGGTCAAGATCATATTCAAATACAGTCCGCAGCGGACTCGAAGTATGAAGATAAATGATCACTTTTGGTAAAGGCAACGGCGAGTTGCCGACTATTGATGATAGGCCGCCTTATCTGCTCCGGATCAAAGGCGCTTAACCGCTTTTTCCATTCGCGGTGGACTTTGATTATTTTTTTAGCCGCAGAGCTCGTTGAAACATCAATGTTGTCGGTCTCAGGGATGATCTTGATTGTCCTTGACTTCCGCTGCAGCGACCTGTAAAGCCACTGACGCTTAAAGTATTTAGGAGCCGGTTGGAGTTTACCTGTCCGCAGTAGCTCTGCAGCAGTCAGCAGATTTTTAGCTTCTTTGTCTGCCGCGGCCTGCTTTGAGCCTGCCTCAACTGTAGCCACATGGGCGGCGATCTGCTTCTTCTGTTCGGCGATCTTCTCATTAAGCTTTTCCTTCTCTTTTTCCTCAGCAACAGATAAAGATGGTAGCTCGCTGGTCTTAACTCCCAGGATTTCTACCTCAGGATGTAACACATCCAGCAAGGATTTGTTGATGAGATCGAGTTGCTCGACGTCTATGGAATTTAGTATCTCTTCAGTTGACAAACTGACCGTGGAGAGGGAATTGTCTCCCTGGATTTGGGCCTCTATTATAACCAGGTCGCTTTCATGAACTTCTTTTTCCTGCGTCCTGTGCTGCAAGTCCGCATCCCCAGTCTGCATGGAGATATTTTTCTTTTTTATCGCCCGCAGCTTCTTTTCAGCCCGCTCGGCCACAGTGGATTTGTCTCACTTTCTCTTCTTTTCAGGAGGGGCCTTTTTCTCAGTAGAATCTGTGGCGGCCGTCCCTAAATCTGGCTGGATCTCGTGGATTGTCTCACTGTTTGCAACAACTAATGCCTGTGAAGGCGCGTCTTTATCAAATTCCTCGCGCGCAGGCCGCCTATCTTCGTCAAGGTTAAGGATGGGCTGCTCGGCGTTCGGGGATGATATTTCGGTTTCATTATTCATGCAAACCATGGCCGCCGAGTTCGCAGATTTCTGGGTATTTGCAGTGACTGACGGATTCAATGTCTTATCTGCACTCTTTGACGGCTGTTCGGAGCGAGGAGCGGTGGCATCCTTCTTCTCGTGCACAGACACATCAGCCTGGCGGACTGCTTCCTCAGCAAGCTTCTTACGAGAGCTCTCTCCAGTAGAGCAGACAGGCTCCCCTCTCGTTACTCTCTTTATGACTTTTTTAGTTTTCATTGGCATTATTGGTTTTTCACTCTTTGCAGTAAGGCTAGTGAAGAATGCGCCGAGTCTCGCCATGCCGGACTGCAATGTTGAGACCGCAAGTGGTGAGTACCGCCCAGTGTCACTTGAAACTTTTGACTATTCCAGGCCTTCCAGCGATATTTATAGCGCTGACAGCATTAATGAGACTTTCAGATTCTGCGGTTAAGCAAACATTTTCGAAGTTTTCTGAAACTTAAAAATGTGCGGGGATTATGTTAACCCCTCAGTCTGCAGCGCGTACGAGATTCACCTACCTTATTATCCGCGGACTCAATTTGGCAATCTGCTCAGCTCGGCAAAGCATGCATAATCTGAAGGTCCCATGCTCATCATAGGCGGACTCGGTTTGGCAATCCGCCGAGCTTGGTAGAGCAGCAGCATTTAGCAGTTTCAATGATGATCCCCTCAGTGGCGGACTCAGTGCTTCGTCCGCCCAGTTCGGCATGCCTTTGGAGCTCTGGGTTGATCCCTCTTTGGCGGACTCAGTGTCCCGTCCGCCCAGGCCACAGTCCTCCCGCTGGATCACGCCTTACAGCAGTAGACGGAAGCCTCAGCCCGCGAGACCAGTACACCCCCTTGCGCGGACTGGCATGTTCATTCTTTTTTGCTTCTCGTCACCATTACCCGGTTCTCCTGTACCCCTGACAGCCGGTTATTTTAGCCCTACCCATTTGGGCAGGCCCCCATCCTATAAATAGGGGGAAGTGGTGCACCCAAAGCACGCTGACTCTTGACCAGGAGCCTACTTGTTAAAGGTTGTGGACTCGATTTTCATGCTTTGCGGACTCCAGCTTGCTCAGCTCTTCCTGTTTTCCTTTACTCCACTTGTAATCAACCCTGTAACCACCCTTCTTTAATCAAAGAAAAGCCCGTTGCAAGATCGGCATTCAGGCCGCGATGGGCGAAGTCTGTTGTTGTCGTGGCTCACGGCCCTGCTGTTCTTTTTGCTCTCATCTACTTAGTAGATTGCTACTCCTAGTTTATCTTTCCCCTTTTATACACCCGTGCTCGAACTGTTAGCTGGTGGTGCTCGACTCCCTTTTTATTTTCGTGCATCAACAACGCCCATGGAAACTTTTGACACTCCCATGTAGACCAGTATACGCCTGGGTTCCAGGCCGTGTTCCTCAGCCGACACAGCCCGACTATCATAGAGGACACGACCCTGGACTTGCTCGTGTCCGTACTGTACTTGCCCGTGTCTGACCTGGACACGCCTATGTCCTAGGCCGTGTGCCTCACTCGACACCACCCTGCCGACAAAAAGCAGGACACGACCCAATGCCCGTGTCCCAGGCCGTGTGACCCTTAACAGGACACATATTGGCCTTAAGACGCTACCAGATCATTTCCGAGTTTTGGGGCGTTACAGTCATCTCCAAGCTCCAAGCTCCATTTCAAGCTCATAGGTTGTTGCATCTGTGGAGTTCCCCAAATAGATCCGGCCCAGCGATTATTCACGAAGAAGATGGGTTATTGGAAGGAAGTGACAACCCTTCTGGACCCCGGACGTCATTCGTAGACCTAGTCCAGACAAGGCCCGACAACACTTGACTCCGATCGTGAATCTTGGAAAGCCTTCATGCATTTGGTTGTTTCTCTTCCTCTGCATTTGTAGTATTTCTTTTTCTGCATATTTGGGTGTTGGAATGATGTGTAAGAATATTTATAGCTTGAATATTTCAGCATGTCTAAGTGTTGATATATTTTAGTTCTGGATATTGTTGTTGAACTTCAGATTTTATCTTGTTCAAGTTGTAATTGTGTCATTCTAGCGATTGCTAGAAGCGTGCGTTGCGAAGAGGTGATCACGACCCTCATTAGCTCATCCATATTCCGTATTACTCTCTTGAGTAATCCACCAAAGAGACACGGTGACAGCGACCCGCAATAGTTTTCTTATTGTTGTTAACTTAGGAATCCAAACCAAGACCCCCTTTGTTTATGGTAACACTTGCAATCCATTTTTCAAATAGCGAAATCACACTCCCTACTTGCACTGCTCGAGAGATCGATATCCGGGGATTCAACTCCTCACATTATTACTTGACTAAGATCAGTACACTTGTCGACGCATCACTAAGCAGCAATTAATAAAATAACCACAACATAATGATCCAGCACACACATCACAATGCGAAGAAATTTAGAGTGGTTCCCCAATTTATGGGTACATCCACTTTCCCCCTTCTCCTATCTAGCAATGAACTAGATTCAGCCAAACTCCTCTTTCCTTTGCATAGATCCTTAGATCTTACAGCTTAGATCCCACCCGGCTCCTACAACTCAGACTATACAACTCTAACCACTCAGATCACTAAGATCCTACACCTCAAGTTCTTCCCAAGGACTCAACCTCAGAATGAATCCTCACTCCTACTTCTTAGGAAACAAATGCCCTACAACTCAGAGAATTTCCTACTTCTCCTACCTCAGGAAATCTCAGCCCTACCTCAGCCTTTATAATACAGGCTTAAAAAGTATGAGAACAATTCTCCTCCACTCAGATCTACAGGTAGATCTTATAATAAAAGTAGGTAAAATACAAATTGAGTTACAAAGTGTCACGCATGTTGATGCACGAAAACGAAAAGGGAATCGAGCAACACCAGCTAATGGTTCGAGCACGGGGTAATAGAAGGAGAAAGAGAAACTGCGAGTAGCGATCTACTAAACAGACGAGAGCAAAAAGAACAGCAGGGCCGTGAGCCATGACAACAACAGACTTCGCCCGTCGCGGCCTGAATGCCTCTCTTGCGATGGGCTTTCCTTTGATTGAAGAAGGGTGGTTACATAGTTGATTACAAGTAGAGTAAAGGAAAAGGGGAAGAGCTGAGCAAGCTAGAGTCCGCAAATCCTGAGATTCGAGTCCATAGCCTTTAACAAGTAGGCTCCTTGGCACGAGTCAGCGTGCTTTGGGTGCACCACTTCCCACTATTTATAGGACGGGGGCCTGCCCAAACGGGCAGGGCTAAAGTAACCGGCTGCCCGGGGTACAGGAGAACCGGGCAGCGGTGACGGGAAGAAAAAAGAAAGAACACGCCATTCTGCGCAAAGGGGGCGGACTGGGCTCGCGGACTGAGGATTTCGTCTGCTGCTGCAAGGCGCGATCCTGCTGGAGTACTGCGTCTTGGGCGGATGGGACACTGAGTCCACCGAATAGGGATCAATCAAAAACTCCAAAGGTATGCCGAACTGGGCGGACGAAGCACTGAGTCCGCCGCTGAGGGATCAATCCAAAGCTCCAAAGGTATGCCGAACTGGGCGGACGAAGCACTGAGTTCGCCGCTGAGGGATCAATCCAAAGCTCCAAAGATATGCCAAACTGGGCGGATGAAGCACTGAGTCCGCCGCTGAGGGGATCAACCCTGGGAATGCAGAATGTTGCTGCTCTGCCGAGCTCGGCGGACTGCCAAATTGAGTCCTCCTCTAACGAGTCTAGGTCCTTGGAACTATGTCGGTGCATCACCGATCGGGGCATACTGCCAAATTGAGTCCGCGGCTAATGAGGTAGGTGACTGGAATCTTGTACTCATTACGGACTGAGGGGTTAACATAATCCCCGCACATTTTTAAGTTTCTGAAAACTTCAAAAATGTTTGCTTAACCGCCGAATCCGCAAGTCTCATTAATGCTGTCAGCGCTATAAATATTACTGGAAGGCCTGGAACTTTCAAAAGTTTCCAACATCACAGGGCGTTACTCATCTCTTGCAGTCTCTACTTTGCAGTCCGACACGGCGAGACTCGGAGCGTTCTTCACTATCCTCACAGCAAAGACTGAAAAATCAGTAACGCAAATGAAGACAAAAAAGGTAATAAAGCGAGGAGGGTCATCAGTCCGCTCTGTAGGAGAGAGCTCTGAGAGTAAGAAGCTAGCTGTAGAAGCAGTCCGCCAGACTGGCATGCCTATGCGTGAAAAGCGCAGGTATGCCCCCGTATCTCACTCAGAACAACCATCAACAAGTGTGAATAAGACGCTAAATCCGCCAGAGATTGCTAGTGTTCAGAAATCCGCGAGCTCAGCGGGAACAGTTCATGCTAATAAATAAGCCGAAGTGTCTTCACCAGATGCGCAGCAGCCCTTCATTATCCTTGATGAAGGTAGGCGACCTGCAGGAGAGGAAGTTAGGAAGGACGCGCCTTCACAGTGCGCTGGTTGTTGTGAATCCAGAGATCGTCCGCGAGAATCTGACGGACTTAGGGAAAGCAACCGCGGACTCCACTGAGAAAAAGGTCCCTTCTGAGAAGAAGAGGAAGAGAGACAAGTCCACTATGGCCGAACGGATAGAGAAAACACTGTGGGCTAAGAAGGAGAAGAATATCTCCATGCGGACTGGGGTTGCAAGCTTGCAGCACAGGCCGCGGGAAAAGGAAGTATCTGAGTGCGACCTCGGTACTTCGGATGCCCAAATCAAGGGAAATAATTCCCTCTCGACGGTCAGTTTATCAACTGATGAGATATTGGATTCCATAGACGTCGAGCAGCTTGATCTCATCAACAAATCCTTGTTGGATGTGTTGCATCCTGAGGTAGAAATTGTGGGAGTTAAGACCAGCGAGCTCCACTCTTTATCTGCTGCCGAGGAAAAAGAGAAGGCAAAACTGAAGGAGATCGTCCATCATAAGAAGCAGATCGCCTCCCATGTGACTACTGTTGAGGCAGCCTTGAAGCAAACCGCGACGGACAAAGAAGCTGAAGATCTGCGGACTGCTGCAGAGCTGCTGCGGACAGGTAAACTCTAACCGGCGCCTAAATTCATTAAGCGTCAGTGGATTTACAGGTCAGCGCAGTAGAAGTCGAGGCCAATCAAGATCATCACCGAGACCGACGACATTGTTATTTCAACGAGCTCTGCGGCTGAAAAGAGAATCAAAGTCCACCGCGAATGGAAGAAGCGGCTAAGTGCTTTTGACCTAGAGCGGATAAGGCGTCCAATCTTCGATAGTTGGCAACTCGCCCTTGCCTTTGCCAAAAGTGACCATTTATCTCCATACTTTGAGTCCACTGCAGACTGTATTTGAATGTGAACTTGACCATCTTTGTTGCAGGAAGGAAGTCGCCACCCGGCTCTCTCGAGAGTGCCGAGATTATGACCACGCCGGATACTGCAGCTGATGCGGTCTCACTTGATGAGTCCGCAAAAGGTGAGCAACTCGGCCTGGACAAAATCGTAGAGTTAGAAAAGAAGTTCCACGCTGAAATTCAAGAAATCAGAACGGAGTTAAGGAAGGCGGTAGAGCACGAGAAGGCTGCGGTGGAGCGCGAGAAATCCTTGAATGACCAGGTCACCAACATCTCCAGGGTGCTGGAGAGGTCCGATAGGGAAAAGAGGCGGCTTGCTGATGATGTCTGCTTCGACAAAGGAAAGTACTTAGCGGTGATTCGGGCTGACAAAGGCAAGCGGGCTGCTGAGGTCGCCGAGGAGAGGCCACGACTGCCAGATTATGCTGCTCCAACGGATGCTCCAATCCCCGCAGAAAGTAGCCAGCCCACCGCGGATGAGGTAACAAGGCCGGCAACTGATCCCGTGGTTCCTTTGAGCCGCGTTGACTGGGAGGCCGTGCACATGCACCAGACCATCAACACCATCCACCACCACATCTATCGCTTGTATGGTGAAGTGCTTTAGATGAGCGGCCAGGCGGCCCATCTATGCGGAGATAGAAACAAGCGGCCTGTACGATCAGAGAATCGAGACCGCTGAGGTCGCAATTGGATGAACCTTGATCTGTTGTATAATGTGTTGAACAATTCTATGTTTTTCTATTTCTGCGACGTGTAATGAGTAATGTTGTGTTTTATGCGGATTAAACTTGCATCCGCGTATTATGACATGAAACTACTCTAAACCGTGTTAGGGCAAACTGTGCGGACTGATGTTGTGTCCGCTTTTATGAATTTAACTTGTGAATTAATCTGCAGGTGGGAAGTATTGCGAGCTAGGCGAACTGAAAATGTATCCGCTTAATTTGTGCTTTGAAATTTGCTTGGCAGGTACTCTGGAGACTGGAAATAGCAAACACAGCGGACTCGAGTTTGGGTCCGCGTTGTCTTTATCTTTGCTGCATGAAAAACTGAATTGTTGTGATTTTAGCGGACTGGAGAATTGAGCTGTGCGGCCTGGCCAAAACGTTTTCAGGCCCCCACTACTATAAATATAGCGCTGTTGTTTCTTCTATGCAGGAAAGCAGTTGTAGCAGAACACCCTGCGGCATGAGAACATGGTGTTTGCCAGGACTGATGCCGCGGTTGCTTTCCATGCTGCTGATCACAGGAAATACACATTGACGGAGGCTGACATTGAAGCCTTCGTTGAGAGACATATGGCGGACTCAAATTTGCTTGTCCGCCTTCCTGCCCACGAGGAAAGATTGAACTTCTCAACACTGACTCAGATTGCTATACCTGTCGACCACTTTGATAGCGGGTTCAGATTCCCACTACTATGAGAGATGGTAGAGCTATTTGAGCATTATGGGATGGTGCCGGGCTAGCTCGCGCCCAACACCCTTGCTGCAATTTATAGCTTCATAGCATACCTGCTGTCTGAAAAGATCGTCCTCTCCTTGAACATCTTCCGTAAGATGTTTTCAGTCCGCTCGATAACACCCTCCGGAGGCCACCCATATAAAGGGGTGATTTACTTCTACTCCCAAGGCATGAAGGTCATGGGTCTGCCTAATAAGATCCATAATTTGACCTCCAATTTCCTGATCTTTGAGGGCGACCTAGGGTTCGCGCACACTTATCCGCAAGAGCACGCGGACTCCGCTTTCAAGAGTGTCGGACTTAGCGAAGTGGAGTCCGCCATCATCCGGTTTATCATAGAGGCACGACTAGACACAGAGCATTACATCCCGATGCTGGCGAGCCTGGATGGCATAACCAGTGAAGAGAGTAAGTGTAAGCGGACTGATTATTTGTATTCGGCTCGACCTGTTTGCTGACAACTTTCCTTGCAGCGATCCAGGCTGTGGCCGCTAATCTACCACAAATGCCTGGCGAACTCACACCTACACAAAGGGAGAGAAATCAAGAACTTGCAAGGAAAAGAAAAGAGGAGGGGGATACCGCGGCGGACTGCTCCTCTTCTGAAATCTTTGCAATGCAGGGCTTTGGCAACCGCCAAATGGATCTAAGGGGGAACCCGATGATCCACTGGCACAATAAGAACAAGCATGTCTGCCTGTCGACAACGCTACCACCATAAAAAAGTCCGAAGATAACCCGACACGCTCATGTCGCGATCTTTGCGCTCTACGGGAAGCGCAACCTGAGCGACTTGAAGAAGATTGCTCTTGCCGACCTCCCTCTGCTGGCTGCCCATGCAAGAGCGAACAGCGCGGTGACAAACCATTTTGTTTGTTCCCTGGCTAGAGACCTGCTCAGAAAAAATGTGCAACTTCAGGAAGAATAGAGGTTGATCAAGGAAAGAAACGTGATGCTAGGGAAAAGGGTTGCTAAGCAGAAAGAAGAGCTGGTGGTAAGTTGTATTTACAGCAGTTTCCGTTTGAAGTCCGCCGCGAACGGACGCCTTTGTTTCATGCAGGTCACGTATGACTTAGAGAATGATAACTTCCAGGCCGCCATGCCCCCCTTTGTGAAAGAAACCGTTGAGATCGCTATCGAGCGATTTGTCCGCGGTGGCTTCGCAAAGGAAGGGGTGGATGGAGTCCCTTTTCTGCAGCTTCTCCCTTAGTTGGAGGAGCATGTCGCGGCGATGGAGAGGGCTACTAAAGGAAAAGATATAATTGCTGAGGAGGAAGGAGGAGGAGAAGAAGAAGATGATGAAGAAGAATAAGGCGAGAGAAACCGAGATAATTACAGATGACGCTGGTTCAAGACAGCATGGCGAAGATCAGTCCGCCAAGTCCGACTCCTCTACATCTAGCTCTGCTGGCAAGAGCTCGCTTACAAGTCCGCGGCCAGCACCAGTTCAGATAGCAGTGAAGGAAGTGGCTCGGAGGGCTATTCACCAGAGATTGATGTTGAAAGCCTAAGCCCTGTACTCGCTGTAGAGAAAAAACAGAAGAGGTGTGAAGCAGAATAAAGTTTTTTTGTTTTTTATATTTTTGTAAGGGCAACGGACTAAAGCTTGGAGTCCGCCAAACATATAAAAGTTGTAACTTGATTTTTGATTAAATACAAAAGAATATTCTGGTATCAGTGTGTGTCTTCTGCAATGTTCTCTATTTTTTGTCATTTAAATACACAGATGTAGTTAAGAGCGAGCTTCGTATAGCAGTCCCCGAAATGTAGATATCATTCGCACTATATAAGTTTTTGACTTGGCAATTAGGAAATCTTATTAATAATTCAACCACTGCTCACCGCAAAAAGAATGAGATTAATGTTTAGTTGGTTGCCGAAGTAAAAGAACATTAAGCAGACTCTGACGAGTTCCATAGCAGTCCGCAATTCCCTTTGCCAAAATCAAACCTTTCAAGCTTAACAATAATAAGCATTACTGACTTATATTTATTGTCAAACTTCAAGCTGAAAAGACAGACCAGGGACCAATCCTGCCGACTGGGTGGCTACAATTTTACAGTTCGCACATAATTGAATAAAAACGATCTATAGCTCGTGACCAAGTGGGCAGGTGCGGTCGGAGCGGCATTGCTTTTCACACTGGGCCATGAAAACTATAGATCAACCCAAAGAAATCCTGCGGACTAAGCGGATACCAGAAGACAGTTCGCAATGAATAGAGAAATGATCCATAGCTTGAGACCAAGCTGGCAGGTACGGTCGGAGCGGCATAGCTTTTCACCCAAGAAATCATTCGGACTTAGCGGATACCGAAAGACAGTCCGCATTAAATAGAAAAATGATCCATAGCTTGTGACCAAGCAGGCAGGTGCGGCCGGAGCGGCATAGTTTTTCACACCGGTCCACAAGCTACAAGATCAACCCAAGAAAACCTACGGACTGAGCGGATACCGAAAGACAGTCTGCACTGAATTAATTCCATATGAAGAATGAGCTGCAGACTTGTGACCAAGTGGGCAGGTGCGGCCTGAGCGGCACTGCTTTTCACACTAGGCCTCTAGATTTGCACACTCAATGGAAAGGTCCACTGCCCTCTTGCCTGGAGTACAGTCTGAGTTGATCTTTTTGGCAGGTGTGGTCGGATCGGCATTGCTTTTCTCTAAGATCAACTAGGTTGTGGGTCTCCTGCAGGCACTGCTTGAGGGTACCACGGAGTGTTCGAGGGTCACAAACTAAGATGACCCGTGGGCAGGTGCGTATAACATTGCTTTTCACACGCGATCATCGAAGTTATAATGATATCCCTAAAGTGGCATGGTAGAGCTTTACACCCACCCTGTCCCTCCATAATGCAGAGGTGGGGTCAGGTACTAGTCGGGATCCGAAGTTCAGTATCCTACTGTGCTAGAACCTGCAAGCTCCCACTACACGGTGCGAAATCTCCGCGTAACATGTGGTCTTTGTGGTGTTACGCTAATGACAACGATTCTAGGGTAGGTTTGCTGAACTCGGCGATGTCTCCTGGTATCAGGCAACTGTTGTTGTTGTTCGAGAGATAAAGGAGAAAACATTAGAAAAAGTGTTAGTATGAATTCTTTGATCAATAAGAAGCTTTTTGAAAGGTTAGCTTAAGGGAGAAAAGAGAGATCAAAGATAGAACCATTTTGAAATCTTCCTTGCTCAATGTGCTAACTATTACTATTCAAGAGATACAAACACTTGAAGAAATGTTAGCGAGCAACTTTTACCCATAATGATTCTTGAAAAGATTACATAGAAAGGAAATAAAAGGAGGAAGTTTAGGAATAGAACCGCTTGAGATCATCTCCACACCACATATGTGGCATATCCTCTCCCTCATATGTTTGCAACTATTAAGCGCTGCTCTTTAACACTTCTTTGACAATGAAGGGGCCGACCCAATTCGGATTAAGCTTTCCTACTGAGCTGGCTCTTATAGCAGCGTCAACTTTTTTAAGAAGCAGATCTCACACTTGAAAGTGTTTGATCCTCACGTTCTTATCAAAGTATCAGGCCATCCTTCTCTTGACCTATTACTGCCTTATTGCTGCTTTGTCTCTGATTTCCTCAATGTGCTCCAAGCTGAACTTCATCTCTTCATTGTTCAGCTCAAGCCAGTTCTCAAAACCTTGTCTTGCAAGCAGAACTCTAGGTGATGGAGCTTCAAACTCAATTGGAATGAGGGCTTCTGAGCCATGAGAATGTTTGAACGGAGTTTCACCAGTTGCGGATGAAGGTGTTGTTCTTAAGGACCAGAGGACCGATGGAAGTTGATCAGCCCAACTGCCTTTGAGATTCTGCACTTTCTTCTTAAGTAAGTTGAGGACCTGCTTGTTGGATGCTTCAACTTGGTCGTTGCTTCTGGGATGATGGACTGATGCAAACCATATCTCTGTTCCGATCTGCTTGCAAAAATCAATCATCTCTGAATTTTTGAGCTGTGGCCCATTGTCGGTGATTATTGTCATTGGTATTCCATGCTGGCAGACAATCTCTCCCCAAATGAAATTCTTGACGGCCTGAGTTGTTGTCTTCGCCAATGCCTTTGCTTCAATCCACTTGCTGAAGTAATCAATCACCACTATGATAAAGCCCCATTGTCCGCTTGTCATGGGAAAAGCACTAATGAGATCCATCCCCCAAACTGCAAAGGGCCACGGAGTTGCAATTGATCTGAGTGACTGAGCAGCTTGATGCTGAAGTGGAGTGAACTTCTAGAATTGAACACATTTTCTTGCATAAACCTCAGAATCTCTCTTCATGGTGGGCCAGAAATAACCCTACCGCAGGTTCCGTCTTTCTAATGTTCTTGCTCCTCAGTGACTTCCACACACACCAGAATGAACTTCTTGCAAAACAGTCGGAGCTTCTTCTTCTGAAACACACATAGCCATAGCAGACAAGAAGGTTTTTCTGTAAAGGACACCTTCCACCAAGTAATAGTGAGGCGCTTTTATCTTGAATCTTTTCTAATCTTTAATCGAGTGATCAACGTTCCCTGTTGAAAGGTAAAGAATGAATGTATCCACCTAGGAGGGATGCTGATCAACCTGCATTAACTCTTCTTCATCCACTGTCGGGCGGAAGAGTTAGAAAGTTGTTCCGCCTGATGGAAGTCCATGCTTAGCAAGAACATCTGCCTCCTCATTTTCTGATCTAGGGATGTGCTCAATGGTAAAGCTTTTGAATTTGCCAACCTAAACTTTCACAAGAGCAAGATACTTCCTCAAGATTGGCTCTCTGGTCTCAAAGTAACCAAGGACTTATGACGCCATCACCAGAGAATCAATCTTGATATGAACATGATCAATTCCGAGCTCTCTTGCAAGCCTCAATCTTGCTAACAAGGCTTCATACTCTGCTTGGTTATTGGTTACTGGAAAATAGAACTTGATGGCCTGCTCAAGTTTAATGCCATTTGGATTGATCAGAACCACTCATGCTCCAGAAGAATTTCTGCCTGAGGCACCATCAACACAAATGTTCCAAGCCAAAGGAGATCTTTCTGCCTGATCAGAATTGGACTCTGCTGTATCAATCAAGAAGACTGCTAGAACTTGAGCCTTGATAGCTGTCCTTGGCACATAAGAAATTTTAAACTCACTCAATTCTATTGCCCATTTGGCTAATCTGCCAGAGTGCTCCGGTTTCTCCAACACACTTTTCAAAGGTTGATCAGTAACAACTAGAATTGAGTGCGCCTGGAAGTAAGGACGAAGTCTGCGAGCAGACATAACCAATGCCAATGCCAACTTTTCCAGAATCGGATATCATATCTCTGCATCTTTCAGAATATGGCTAACATAATAAACAGGTAACTGCTTCCTGTTCTCTTCTCGAAGAAGAACTGAGCTGACCGCCTCAGGCCTAACTCCTGAGTATAAGAATAACATCTCCCCTGACCGGGGACTCTGGAGCAAAGGTATTGAAGTTAACTGCTTCTTTAACTGTTCAAAAGCCTAAGAACACTCTTATGTCCACTCAAATTTGGATGCTCCTCGAAGAGTATTAAAGAAAGAAGCACTCTTGTCACCAACCCGAGAGAGGAACCTCCCGAGACTTGCGAACCTCCCCCCTAACTGCTGAAATTCCTTAGGCAAACGGGGGGGGGGGGGGGGAGCCAAATCAAGAATAGCTTTTACTTTGTCTGGATTGGGGGAAAGCCCTTCTAGAGTAAGGAGATGACCAAGGAACTTCCCCTTACTCACCCCAAAAGTACACTTTGACGAGTTGTGTTTCATCTTATATCTACGTAGAGTAGCGAACATCTCTGCTAGATCTTGTAGGTGCAGTGAAAAATACTTGCTTTTGATCAAGAGATCGTCTACGTAAACCTCAAGATTTCTTCCTTTTTGTTGCTTAAACACATGGTCCATCATGCGTTGATAGGTTGCACCAGCATTTCTAAACCCAAAGGGTATCATAAGGTAACAATAACAACCATCATTGGTAATGAATGACGTATGAGGAACTTCAGGTTTATGCATTCTTATTTGGTGGTAACCAGAAAATGCATCTAGAAAACTTACAAAGGAGTGCCCTACCGCAGAATCAACAAAAGAATCTATCTGAGGCAAGGGGTAACAACCTTTGGGGCATGCTTTATTAAGTTTTGTGAAATCTACACACTTGCACCACTTCCCTCCTTGTTTTTTTAACCATTACAACATTGGATATCCAGGCAGGGTATTGAATTTCGCGAATAAAAGTTTCCTTGAGGAGATTCGAGACCTCCTCTCTTATTGGTACAGTAAGCCTCATTGCAACATCTCTTTTCTTCTACTGTGTAGGCTTGAAACTGGGATCAACATTAAGATGATGGAAAGCAACATCCAGATCAATGCCTGACATGTCCTCAACAGACAAAGCGAAGACATCCAGGTACTTCAGGAAACAAGAGATCAACTCGGCCTTCTGATCTTCAGGCAACTCCGAGTTAATGGAGAGCTTCCTCTCCTCCCCCTCAATAATAGGGACTCCTTGCGTCACCTGGGTAGGTTCCAGGTGAGCTCCTTCTCCATCTACAGCAGTTTCTGAACTTGGAGAGCCTTCTGCAGCTGCTGCTGGAGCAATGGGAGGATTGGTTTCAGTCATATTGACAGTGTGAACATAATATTCCCTTGCTCATCTTGGGTCACTCCTGACCCTGCACATCCCTCCATCAGCAAAAAAACTTGATCACGAGGTGGTAAGTTGAGACCACTGCTTGGTACTTGGTCAGCAAGGGTCTGCCGAAGATGGCGTGATAACTGCTTGGAGCGTCAACCACTATGAATTGAACCTGCTTGGTTGCTCCTCCAAGCTTTACTCGTAGGGTGACACTTCCTTCGACTTCTTTTCTCTCACTAGAGAGGCCATAGAGTGGCCCTTCAGTGGAAAGCAGAGGCTTTCCAGTCTTTAGGGCCTCAAAGGTTGATTTGAACAATAGGTTGACTGAGCTACCAGTATCAATGAGAATCCTGTCAACCGTAAAATCTAAAATAATCACATTAATCATGCTACATCATCAAACGGATTTGTCATTTGAGGCAGATCAGCTTGGCCAAAAGTGATGTCCTCCACTGATGGAGCAGAGGAAGAGGAAGAGGCAACCTCTACTTGAGTGACCCTGGAAATTGAGGACTTCCGAGTAGACTCATTTCCCGTCCCATAATGAATGAGGAAGAGCCGTCCCAGGACTCCTTCATCATCTGCATCAAAATATTCAACTGGAACTTTGATTGGCCCTAGACGGCCTTCATCCTCTACCTCCACACACTCCTGATAGGCTTCAGCTACCTCCTTGCCCTTGGAGGTATATGGCTTCGAAGAAGAGTCTTTCTTACTCAAATCAATCTTACCCTCAGTAAGCAGTTTTTCTATCAGCAGACGAAGGGCTTTCCATTCTTCGGTTAAGTGACCCTTATCTTTGTGAAACTGGCAGAAATGTGCTTTGTTCCTTGGCCTCCACTCTCTCTGTGGCCCTTGTTTCTCTTCATCTGATTTCTTCTGCAAGATCTGGATGACTTCATCAAGATCCAGACCTGTAATCTCATCCATGGAGTTAGTATCATACTGTCTTTTAGCATGCATGGCTGCTTGCTGAAGAATGGGAAGCACTTGCAGCGGTATGGCGGGAGTGGCAGCCAACGATAGTCTCTGATCTGCAAACTGTTGATGGTCGAGGAAGGGTTTCTTGTGGCAGAAATTCCGTCCCCTTTAAGAAGGAGGCTGTAAATTAGGGCGAGGAGGTTTCCTGTGATGGTGGTTGCTTTGAGAAGAAGAGACGGAAGCATCCATTCCTTCAGCCTTAGCTGTCAGGGATGATACATAGGTGGGGTTGACGTTCTCGCGTTCAATGAAGCGATTAAACATGGCTATCAACTCCTGGTATGTTGCTGGTACCTTCGTTGTTGCTTTAAACTTTAAGGGGCCTTCCCGGATACCATGAATCAAGCCACCTTATATTAATCGGGGTTCACGTTCCTCACCCCATGAATCTCTTTTTGGAAGCGATCAACGAACCGTGCAACTGATTCGTTGTCGCTTTGCTTGATCTCGAAGAGATCAGCCGATCCATCTTTTCTCTTTTTCGAGGTGGCAAACCTCAGCAACAGTTCGCAGCAAAGCTCAACGAAGGAAGAAATAGTGCCTGAAGGCAGCTCATAAAACCACTATCTCGCCTGTCCTTCGAGCATGGTAACCAAAATCTTGTATTTGATGGCGTCGGAGAGGCATCTCAGTGCAACTTCCCCTTCAAACGCTTGGAGATGGGCGACTGTATCATTCTCCCCTGAATAGAATTTAATATGGGGTTCTCTGAAGTTACTTGGAGCCGACTCCCATCGAATTCGATCGATGAAGGGAGATGGAGTTTCAAACTCAGCAGGGTAAAAAGGGCGGACTGAAGCTGAAGAGTCCGCGGGCTCGGCGGACTGGCGATCAGTGAAATGGAACTGGCGGGCAGGAATGCCCCGGGCTGCCTCCCTGAAAAAATTCATGAAGGAGGCGAACTGCTCCTCCTAAGGCCACAGAGGAGCGGCGGACTGAGCGGGATGGTGAGGAGTGACTGGAGATTGCCAAAGCGGAGTTCGGCGAGCTGGGGTCTGGCGGACTGGCGATTCTGCTGGCTCTACTACAGATCGGGGAGCAAGCCACTGGGTCAACACAAGCAAGGCCTGGATGATTGTATCAAGATGATGATCGGTCTGTCTGCAGGATTGCTCAGCCTCAAAACATGCCTGCTCGATGGCATCCCAAAGAGAATCTTCTGAAGAGCTGGAGCGGTCTGAGTAGCGAGCTCGGCGGTCTGACATTTCTGTCCGCTGAATTCAAAATACAACTCTAATCTGAAGGTCGCGTGTTAACTGTTGATGCACAAAAATGAAAAGGGAATCGAGCACCACCAGCTAACGGTTTGAGCACGGTGGAATAGAAGGAGAATGAGAGACTGCGAGTATCGAACTACTAAGCAGATGAGAGCAAAAAGAACATCAGGGCCATGAGCCACGGCAACAACAGACTTCGCCCGTCACGGCCTGAATGCCTCTCTTACGACGGGCTTTCCTTTGATTGAAGAAGGGTGGTTATCGAGTTGATTACAAGTAGAGTAAAGGAAAAGGGGAAGAGCTGAGCAAGCTGGAGTCCACAAAGCCTGAGATTTGAGTCCGCAGCCTTTAACAAGTAGGCTCTTAGGCACGAGTCAACGTGCTTTTGGTGCAGTACTTCCCCCTATTTATAGGATGAGGGCCTGCCCAAACGGGCAGGGCTAAAATAACCGGCTGCCTGTGGTACAGGAGAACCGGGCAGTGGTGACGGGAAGCAAAAAGAAAGAACATGCCAGTCTGCTCAAAGGTGGCAGACTGGGCTCGCGGGCTGAGGCTTCCGTCTGCTGCTGCAAGGCATGATCCTGCTGGAGTACTGCGACCTGGTCGGATGGGACACTAAGTCCGCCGAAGAGGGATCAATCCAAAGCTCCAAAGGTATGTCGAATTGGCCAGACAAAGCATTGAGTCCACTGTTGAGGGATCAATCCAATGCTACAAAGGTATGCCGAATTGGGCGGACAAAGCACTGAGTCCGCCGCCGAGGGATAAATCCAAAGCTCCAAAGGTATGCCGAACTGGGCGGACGAAGCACTGAGTCCGCCACTGAGTGGATCAAAATTGGGACTGCTGAATGTTGCTGCTCTGCCGAGATCGGCGGATTGCCAAACTGAGTCCGCTCTGACAAGTCTGGGTCCTTGGAACTATGCCGGTGCTTCACCGATCTCGGCAGACGGCCAAATTAAGTCTGCGACTAATGAGGTAGGTGACTGGAATCTTGTACTCGTTGCGGACTCATGGATTAACAACGCAGTAAGAGAGATCTGCGTAACATCTTCTTGATTTGATCTTGATGAATGTGCTTCCTTTGATCTTTGTGAAGATAGATCTGATCAACCCTTCTTAGCTTTTCAAAGCTTCTTGAAGTGTAAATTATGGTTGATCTTAGGCTGGAGAGATGTTGAAGATGATTAATGATTAGACCACTCTCCACCTTCTAGATTGTAGTTGATGCTTCTTCTTCTTCTTTTTCCTCTTCTGTTTCTTCTTTCTCTGTGTGTGTTTTTTTATTCTTGATCCACATCTTCTGAAGACTAGATTCCTTTATATAGGCTCTGATAGGAATAACCGGCTGATTTGGTTAATACTGACAGTTCTGATAGTTCTGACAGTTGTCAGTACCTCCATCTTGATTTTTGTACTTAGGAAAACATGTGTACTGAAGTGTTGACTCCTGGCTGATAAATGTTTCAACACGAGTCCTAGGTGTCGACACTACTCTTGTTGTGGTGTAGACACACTTCTTAATATGTCGACATAGCTCTTCAACTTATCTCGACATAACTTCTGTGGAATGTGTCAACATAAGTCTTGTGTGTCGACACAGTTGTCTTCAGTCTTGTCACAACTTGGTTATAGTGTGTCGACACTAGTCCTGAGTGTCGACACAGTTGTGTTCAACCTTGACACAATTTGATTATAGTGTGTTGACAATAGTCCTGAGTGTTGACACAGTTGCATTCAGTCTCGACACAGTCTGATTATAGTGTGTCGACACAACCCCTGAGTATCGACACAGTTGTCTTCAGTCTCGACAAAGTGTGTCGACACAATTGTCCTTAGTCTAGACACAACTTCTCTTTGTATCGACACAACTAGTTCAGTGTGTGTCGACACTTTGTACCTAATTTTATTTACCTGCACACATGAACTTAAATACATCAAATACAACAATGTGTATACCATTGAGCTGAGATGACTTCTTCAAAACAAGTACATTGAGACCAATGTACTCAACAATCTTCACATATTTGGAGAAGTCATAACCCCAATTCAATGATATACAACATGATACCACAAAATAATGATAAATACATTAAATCATTTAGTACAGTTCAGTATGTGAAATAACACAAATAATCACACACATATTTAACAATAATACTTAACAGAAGATAAGGCAAACAATTTCAGTCCTAATTAACAACACATAAAATGTTGAATAAGTTAGGATTTACATTAATTATTTTTCATACAATTTACTGATGCAAGTTTTTACAGATCAAGTTGTCTATATATATAAAAAAGAAAAACTAAGAATATCCTAAGGCAGCTTAAGTTCCTTGATAACTATGCCTTTGCCTGATTGTATCTTGGCTTTCATCTCAGGCTCCTCGTCCTCAGCAACTGCCTTTCCTTTAGCTTCCTTAGCTCTAGCTTTTGATATTACTTCTTCCTTCAGCCTTTGCCTCAAAAAATAATGATATGGCTTTGGGAAATACTTGATGGGCTCTATGGACTTAACATGAAGCTTTCCACTCTTCATATCTTGCCTGAATTTTTGAATCACATCATGCTGCTTCAAGTGTTTGACCCATTCTTGTTCAGAATACCATTTCTCTCTGTCACTAATATTAACATTCACAGCTTTCCATGCAGTAAGAATGATTGATCTGGAGGTTGGACTCCATTGCTCAAAATCAGGTTTAGTCTCAACTTGTTCTCTAAACTTTTTATTTGATAACTGAGCCTCAGTCTCTGGAGCAGTAGAAGGCATTTCCACTTTCTCAAATATTTCATTCTTATCTATGCTTTGAGGAGGACTATACATGTGGTGAACAGCTGCTTGAACAGACTCAAAATTAGTTGTGGCTGCAGGATGAAAGAATTCAGCAGGAGGTGCTTCAATTAGAGGTGGTTGACAACCAGACTCAGCAGTTTGATCAATCTCATACCATAGGGGAGGAAAGCCTAAAGTATCTCTGATATTGTTTGTTATCCAAGTAGATTGTTCAACAATTTCTTTAATCATTACTCTCTCCCCCTTTATGACTTCTCTCTCAATATGATCTCTTAGATCATTCTTATGAAATCTTACCTGTCCATCAAAATAATTGATACCTGAAGTCACTGTATTCTTGATTTTTAGTAAATTGTTGTCCAGTTTTTGGCAGAATCTTTGATGTCCTTAGTGAGATATTCTGAATGACGTTTCAGTTTGTTATTAATATCTGTGACAGTGGAATCAAGTTTGGCTTCCAGAGTAGTGGTTTGGATTTTGATTTCTCCCAATGTTGTGTGATGCATTACTATCAGATTCTCATTCAGTCTTTTCTAATTTTCAAGGACACGGCCTTGCTTGATTGCCAAATCATCTTGTAGTTGTTTGGTTTCCAGTTGTTGCTTTGCTAGATAGATCATTGCATGGGTTCCTTTCTCAAAGAAAGCAGTCATATCAGTTTTCAAAAGATTTACTTCAAATCTTATTGACTTGATCTCTTGGGCCAGCTGAAATTGCAACTCGTTGTTGTTGTCATCTACATATTTCTCTAAATCGTGCCTTTACTTATCAAGCATAATCTGTAGTTGCACTAGCAAAGAGCTATGATCAATTATAGGAGCTGATGCTGGTCCAGACTAAAGATATTGCTTGTAGCTCTTGCTCTTCTTCTTCATTTCAGAAAGTTTTATTTTCTTCTATTGAGAAGCTTCTGCTTCCATAAATTCAGAAGAACTAAACTCTTCATCTTGAGGTGTCTTATTAGTGTTGTCAGTATTAGGGGCCAAATCCCCAACAACTCATGTACCTTCTTGATTAATATGGATATCATCCATAGTTATATCTGCATGCTGAATTTCAGCATCAGGTATCTCAATCTGAGAATCTACAATTCTCTCCTCCTGAATATTTGTATCTTTTGTCATAGGAACTTATTCTTCATTCTCTTGTAGATTTGCTTCTCCCACCACTTGATCAGAGATTTTATGTGCAGGATCTTTTGACTTTTTTAGGTCTTGAACCATATCCATTATGATTGTTGTTGCTATATCCATTGCCAATTCAGTGAAGTTCTCCCCCTCAGCTAATTCTCTTTCTGGGATGATCTCCCCCTACACCGGTGCACTGGTCTCAGGGGATTGCCTAGGAGATCTGCAATGTACTTCCATTGGATTTTCATCTGAACTGAAGTTTACCACTTCTTCAGAATCACTAGTAGATGCTACTTCCTCTACCACTGATTTATTACCTTTTACCTCCTTTTTCTGCTTAGGTTCTGGAGTTTCCTTAGTCAAGACTCTATCCCAACTAGACAGGATTCTCAGGTCCATTCTTCTCATATGATTAATCTTAGTTCCATGTTTCTGATTAATGCAATCTAAAATTATCTTTACCAGATACAAAGTAATTAGTTTGCCAATATTGACCTTCTGAATTCCTTCTATAATCTTATCAAACAGCACTCAATTCCAGTCAGTTTTGATTTTGAAGATAATTCTAGTCATCAGATTAAACATGACTTTAGAAAGTTTGTCATGTGCTCCAGTATTGCAGAGGAGCACCATGCCTACTATCTCAGATAAGAACTTTCCCTGGGAATTTATTCCCTTCCTGTTTAAAGTGTTTCCAAAACTAGTGGTTGGAGCTAGTCCACACCAATCTAGTGCCTCAGCAGACTTTCTTGAATCCAATTCATTATCTTGTGCAGTAATTGGGATATTAAAGACTTTAGCCAGTCTTTTGGTTGTTACCTTTATCCTTGCCCTATTAACAGTGAATTTTATCTTGTCGGAGTAAGAGTTTAATGAGGCATTAGAGTAAAATTCAGATACCTCTCTCTTCTAGATCTTGGTTGGTTCTGAAAGAAGATAGTCCAGCCCTGCCTCATTCACAAGGTCAATCACTTTCTTTATATCTTTAGAAGCAGAGTCGAATGCATTATGCTCAAGTTCATATCCCTTATTGATGTGATCATCCATCTTTGGTGCCATTCTTGTTGAAAGATCTTGAGTTTGAAGGGTGTTGACTATGGATTTCTAGGTCTCAACACACAACGATTAGCCTCTCAAGATTACTGGCGAGTGAAGTCAACAAAACTTAACACCTTCTATTTATAGTATCAATCTTTTGAAGGTGAAAAGGTGCACTGCATCTAGTAAGTTTTTTCATTATTTGGAAATTTCTGGAGTCGACAAAGAAAACCTAAGTTGTTGAGATGTGTTGACTTAAGTCGACACAAGGTTTATGTTTCTCGAGACTGACCTTAATGTCTTGACACTAATTTGAAATGACTCGACACTCATCCTCTCATTAGTGTCGACACACATCTGCTAATCAGTGTCGACACACAATCACGTGTCTCGACTCACCTTTTCTACTAGTGTCGACACACGCTGTCGTGTTTCGACACACATGTACTAATAGTGTCGACACACACTCTAGTGTCTCGACACAATTCTTTGACTTAGACAAACTTTGTGTTCTGACTAATATTTCTTGACCAATTAAAGTAAAAATTTAAAAATGTTTGTATTCCTAATTAATCATCCTTTTAAGTGTAATTATTTATTCAATATTCAACATGCCTAGTTCAAATTTAAAATAATTGAACTTACTTTCATCTAGGGGTTTTGTAAAATATCAGCAACTTGTCTTTCAGTTGGAATATGTTGTATGTGTATATTTTCTTTTTCTACATTCTCTCTGAGAAAGTGATATCTAATTTCTATATGTTTATTTCTAATATGAGAAAGAGGATTATTTGCAATAGAAATTGCACTAGTAGAATCATAGAACATAATAAATTTACTTAGTTGTATACTGTAGTCCAGTAGTTGATGTTGAATCCACAACAACTGTGCACAACAACTCTCAGATGAAATGTACTCAGATTCTGCTATAGAGATAACAACACTTGTTTTCTTCTTGCTACTCCAACTGATAAGTCTTTCCCCTAGAAACTACCAAGTTCTAGAAGTACTTTTTTGTCTTCTTTACACCCTGCAGAGTCTGCATCTGTGTACCTAGTAAGTTCAAACTCATTATCCCTAGGATACCAAATCCCAAGATTGGGTGTGCCCTTAAGATATCTTAGTATTCTCTTAACAGCAGTATAATGAGACTCTTTGGGGCATGCTTGGTACCTAGAACAAACACATGTTGAGAACATAATATCTGGCCTACTAGCAGTTAAATACAAGAGTGATCCAATAATTTCCCTATACAAAGTTTCATCAACTGGTTTCCCAGATTCATCCTTGTGTAGTGACACTGTAGAACACATTGGAGTTCTCATGGTAGAAGTATTCTACATACCATATCTCTTAATCAACTCCTTAGTGGACTTAGATTCAAAGATGGATATTCCATCCTCAGATTGTCTAACTTGGAATCCCAAGAAGAACTTTAGCTCACCCATGCTGCTCATTTCAAACTTGCCTTACATAAGCCATGCAAATTTGCAGCACAGCTTCTCATTGGTAGACCCAAAAATTATGTCATCTACATAAATCTGGACTATGATGCTTAATCCTTTGATGTTCCTAAGGAATAGTGTCTTGTTTATCTTTCCTCTAGAGAACTTGTTATCTCTAAGAAATGTAGAGAATGTATCATACCAGGCTCTAGGTGCCTATTTTAACCCATACAAAGCCTTGTGTAATTTGAAAACATAGTTTTTCAGTTTAGGGTCAATAAAACCTGGTGGCTGCTCTACATAGATTTCTTCCTTCAGTATATCATTTAGGAATACTGACTTTACATCCATTTGTTAGACCTTGTATCCTTTGAATGTTGCATGGGCTAAAAACAATCTAATGGCTTCTAGCCTATCTACAGGTGCAAAGATTTGGTCATAATCTAATCCTTCCTCTTGTCTATATCCTTTAGCCACTAATCTAGCTTTGTTCTTGACTATAACCCCATACTCATCTAATTTATTTCTATAGATCCACTTAGTGCATATGATATTGTGAACACTAGGTCTAGAAACTAGACACCAGACTTTGCATCTCTCAAATTGATTTAGCTCTTCTTGCATAGCCATAATTTAGTTGGGATCTGAATTGGCATCTTCAAACCTTTTAGGTTCTACCTGTGAGAGAAAACTATAGTATAGAACCTCATTGTGATGTCTACTTCTAGTAGTTACTCCTAAACTGGCATCACCTATTATTTGATCTATAGGATGATTTCTAAGGTGTCTAACTTCTACTGGAAGGTGTCTATTATCACCTAGTGCTGCAGGAGGATTAGGTTGATTCTCTTCCTCCCCCTGAGCAGGTGCAGTATCTTCCATAGGAATTTCTATATTATCTCTAATATCTAATGCTATGATAGGTGAGTCACTTATTTTTAGTTTTTCCATTCTAGACTTTACAACACCTAGACTAGAGCTGTTAGAGATTTCATTACATAAAACAGATGATTCATCAAATACTACATTATTAGATTCTTCTACAACCTGATGTTTTATGTTGTAGATCATGTATGCTTTGCTTTGAAGACTACACCCTATAAAGATTCCTTCATAGAAATTCTCTGATAACTTGGTTAGATAAGTTTTCCCATTATCCAAGATATAGCACTTACTACCAAAAATTTTAAAGTAGGACATATTTGGTTTTTCTGCCTTTCATTAGTTTATAGGGAGACTTGTTGTGATACTTGTTGATCAAAGATCTATTTTGAACATAACATGTTGTATTTACAGCCTCAGCCCAGAAATATTCCAGGAGAGATGAATCACTCAGCATTGTTCCGGCTGCCTCAATAAGAGTTCTATTTTTTTCCTCTAAGCAACTTCATTTTGCTGTGGTGTTCTTGGAGAGGAGAACTCCTGAAAGATTCTTAGTTCCTTATAGAAATTTGTCATACTTTCAGATTGAAATTATGTACCTTGGTCACTTCTAAGATTGACCACAGAACATCTCATCTCATTCTGATTTTATTTGACAAAGTCAGCAAGGATGTCTAGTGTTTCAGACTTTCTCCTTAAGAAGAATACCCAAGCAAACAATGAGTGATCATGCAAAATCACCTAAGTATAGAACTTCCTACCCAAAATAAGAACTTGCATAAGACCAAATAGATCCATATGAAGTAAGTACAGACATTTCTTAGTGTCTTTAGACTGAATGCCCTTAAAAGAGATTTTTGTTTGTTTGCATTTTTGACATGCAGGACATAACCCTTCTTTGGAGCATTTTAGTTGTGGATAATTTCTAACTAGATCCATAGAAAATAGTTTACTCATAGCTTTGTAGTTTAAGTGAGTCAGCCTCTTATGCTACTGTATACACAAAGTGTCCATTTCACCTGCTATAAGACATACATGTGATTGTTCATTAATACTAAGGAAATTTAGAAAAAAATATTCCCACTCTTAGTGTCTGACAAGATGATCTCTTGATCACTTGAATTCCTTATCAAACACTTGTAATTGTGGAAAACAATTTCATATACTATATCACAAAGCTGACTTATGCTTATAAGATTGTGGTTCAATCCTTCCACATAAGTAACTTTAGTGATGATAATTAGGCCATTAGAAATGTTACCATGTCCCTTAGTGAGTCCTTTCTCTGACCCTCCAAAGATGACTTTTGGTACATTCTTAACTGGAATGTAGTCTCTTAGCAAACTCCTTGATCCAGTCATATGCCTGGAACACCCACTATCAAAGTACCATACTGGACTATTAATGGTACTTGGTTCCACCTTCAAACAAAAGTTTAGTTCACCTTAGGCACCCAATAAGTTTTGGGGCCTTGGTTCTTGTTAGGCTTTGCTGTGTGAAACACAACAGTCTTTCTAAATAAAGTTGGTTGAAAATTATATGAAGGACCTATTGGATTATACCAACAATCAAGGGCAAAATGCCCAACCTTTCCACAAAACCAACACTCAAATCTATTGTATCTTTTCTTTGGTTGCATAATTGAAGTGGTTCTTTTGTACAACACATAATTGTTATCCAATTTCCAAGGTAGTGGTGCAATATTCACACCCTTACCTTTCAAATTTAAGGGAGATACACTCAGATCAGCTCCAAGAATTAATTGGCTTCTTGGAATGATCACCTTCTGTGGTGGTTCTTGCCCTATATTGCCTTTTGACATCTGAAACTTCCAGCAAGGCTCTTTATTGACCTTGTTGGTAGAGCACTCAGACATCATGTTTCCAGGAACACATGATCTCAAGAATCTGTTAGAAGGCAGATAGTTAACTGGCTGCCTATCTGCACCACTTGAAATTTTATCCTTGGATACAAACTTCTTTTTTACCTTTTTATTCTTACCATACCCTACATCGCTTCTAAATGGTAGAGAAAAGGTATCTATAATGTGTAGCATTGACTTAGGCTTTGATAATTGAATCAGGAGCTGTCTTTCCTGAGCAAGCTTTGCTTCCAGGTCTTTGACAGTCTTAACTTGTTCTATTATCACCTCTACTTGGCTATCTATCTTGTTAGTTAATTCTATTAGTTTCAGTTTTTATAAATCCAACTTTGTGTAGACACTTATCAACTGAGAAGATACTCCTCTCAAGGATTCTAACTCTTTGGCCTGATCCTTATCAAGTTGTTTGCTTGCAATCAAGGCCTTTAGAACCTTCCCATACATGTTGATAAGGGAGTTAAAATCTGCTTCAATGTCTGAATCATGTTCTTTACTATTAGAGGAATGTGAACATGATTCATTTTCTGATGCAGAAAACGAATCTGAGGAAAAACTATTATAGATTGTTTTTACCTTTGCAGGATCTGAGCAATCCAGAACTTCTTCTCCTGGTTGAGTTTCCTCAATATATATCAGGCCCATAAGAGCCTCCTCATCTTCTGATTCTGATGAATCAGACTCATTGTCAGAGAGTGTCAACTATCTTTTTGCCAATAGGCTTTTGCCAGACTTCTTGTGTTGTCCATCCTTCAAGTTCTCAGACTTTTCTCCTTCCTTTTTGCTGGACAATCAGCTATGGCATTCCCTTTTCTGTTGCAATAATAGCACACTATATTAGTTTTAATATATTTATTCTGAGAAGATCCATACCTGTCCCCAGAATTCTTCTTCTTGGGTTTCTCTGGATGATTGATCTTTTGGTGAGAAGAGTCTCCTACTGAACCCTTCCATCTTCCTTATTTTCACCTCCTTAACATCTTCTTGAACTGTCTAGAGAAGAGAAAGAGTTCCTCCTTAGTTATTTCTCCTTCTGTTGAGGATGATTCTGAGCACTCAGAGGCAGTTTCCAGTTTTTCTGTGAGAATTGACATCTCTTTGACTTTTCTGGATGACTCAGCCTTTAGAGCCAAGGTCTTTTCTCTATTGGGTGCTCTGGCTGATTCTTCTTCATGCTTTCTGAGATTAAGCTGTAACTCATGAGACAACAGCTTTCCAAATATAGCCTGGGGGTCTATGTTGGCTAAATTTCTCATTTCTCTTATGACACAGATCTTGATGTCTCATTCCTTGTTCAGGGACCTCAAGAACTTGTCATTAAGTTCATAGTTATTAAACTTTCTATCATACACTACTAGAAAAGTGAGTATTGGCTACACTTTTTTTGGCCAGGGACTAAAAATTGTGGCTAAGACACTGATATTAGCCACGATTGCAAAAACCGTGGTTAAAAGTTATTTTATAGCCAGGGTTATAAATAGTGTGGCTAATACAGATGTATTAGCCATGAAAAATAATATTCATGGCTAAAATCCACAAATCAATCAAAACCAATGTGTTTATTAACCCTCCAACTCTTTCATCGCAATCTCAACCCTAACCATCACTCCACACCGTAACCCCTCCCCTCAGACTCCACGCAACAGCCCCTCCCACTCGCGACTCCATGCTGCATCCAGTCTCGGTGGCACCGCTCCATTCTCTCCGCACACCTCTCCCCTGAAACCCACGCTCACCAATACTCAGCAGCCCAACGGTAATGTACATATGCTTGATTTGCATCAGCAGCAATGGACATACGCTTCCCCTACTCCCCGGTGGAGTTTGCTAATGTGCAATGTGTCCAGTTTAGAATTCTCAGCCTCGATGAAATCATAATCTATCAACTCTTCCTCTTTTTCACTTCGTTTGAGAGTTCGATTTTTGAGGGGTTGCGTTCTAATGATTGTGTTGGGGTTGTGGTTGAAGCGGCAAACGTCGGTGGCACAGATCGAGCACGTGGAGACTATGGAGCGGGGCAAACCGAACCCCGGCGGGCTTAGCGATCCGTGGCTGGGCACCATTGACTGAAAAATGAAATGCGAAACTTGCATGGCCAACATGGCGGAGTGCTTCGGCCACTTCGGACATCTGGAACTCGCCAAGCCTATGTTCCACATCAGTTTTGTCAAGATGGTGCTCGCTATTATGAGATGTGTTTGCTTAAATTGCTCCAAGATCCTTGGCGATGAGGTTTCTTGTTTTTCCAAAATCACTTTTCTGTGTTTGTGTTGATGAATCTACTGCTTTCTTTTTATACTAAACTGAACTGTAAAATCATGATTTTAGAATTCAGTCCACTGCCATGTTTGACTGTAGAAATGGGTTCGTTGGTTTAATTCAGGCCATGTTGATGTATGGAATTCATTATTCTGGTTATATAATGAATTTGAATGGTTTGTGATTGTTATTTTCTGATAATCCAAAGTGATTTTGATTCTGTATGCACTTGATTATTAATTCAAATTGTCTTGTTACGTTGAAGAAAACGTATCGAAATAAAAGCAAGCAAGTTGTAGATGTAATTCAACAGCAAGATCTGAGAACAATTTGAAGTTGCCTGCACTTTTTCTTAGAATTTTTATGATCTTGCGCACCATTCTCCTCAACTCTTAATACACTATTTCCTTTGTCTGAACGTATTGAATGATTACTTCTGAGCTATTGAACTTACTGGTTTCAAATCAATGCAGACACTTTTTGGCTATTGATCTTCTAATCTGTTACCAAATTTTTTTTCAAACTACGAAATTGATTCCCCCCACCCACATACACACCTCTTGTCGTTTAATATCACATATTTTCTTTCATGGTTTATTTTTTTTTTATCTTTGCACATTTTCATAGGCGTACTTTTTATTTCCTCTACAATTTGGATTCTCCATGCTACTTTTGTAACAAGAGGCTTCATGCAAGTTATTTTCTATTACCACTCGGAATTGTAACCTTAGTTCTAAGAGAGGTAGAAGGAGAAGAGAGGAAGAGGGAGGAAGGAAAACAATCACTAAGGTTCCAACTTTTCAGAATACTATCAAAGATGCAAAAATACATAGCCTCATTCAGTTTATATGACACCTCCGGTTGAAATACAAAATACGGAAAGATACATTCAATTCCAAAAAGATACATGCATCTTAATTATATTCAGCTGGCGTGTTTCTAGCGGTCCTTTCGCGGCACTTATATTCCCACCACACTGAAGGACTTCCCTCTCCTCCTGCGTCCGTAACATTTTCCTTGTATGATGTTGTGATATGAATAATTTTGAGAGTCCCTTCATAATTTTTATTGATTTTCTTTGGCAACTGATAGATGTTGGGTGCATGGTTGAATTTTCAAGTTGAACGCTTCATATTATTCTGTTATTTTGCATGCATCACCACATCTATTCCTAGGTTTTATACCACAGTTATGAGAATAGTTCTCATTTCCAAATTTAACTATAATCTTAGGATGTTGGCATGTTACAAAACTTACCATCACTATTGTTCTTGGCTGTAGGTTGGTTCCTCTACTGTCTACTATGCAAATTCTTCTATTTCATTATCTAACCTCCATGTCTTAGTGTTTAGGGTCCGTTTGGCACGGGTTTAGCGGTCATAAATGCGGTGGTTATGAACCGTCGTTCCTGAACGACTGATCTTACATAATGAACTTAATTCACTTTTACGTTCAAAACTAGATTTGTTTTCCTTAGTGGTGGTTATAAATGCTGTCATACCAAACATATAATTTATGATGGTGAATTTTTTGTCCAAATTCTCTGGAGCCAAGTGTAAGCTTATTTTATATTTCATATTTTTTGTTAATATCTACCTCGTTACCCACTATTGATTTTGTTTCTCACGCAGGCTACTCAACGATCTGGAAAACTGATTAAGTCAATTTGTAGCAGACTTAAGGCAAAAGAGGGCAGAATCAGAGGTAATTTGATGGGAAAGAGAGTTGACTTTTTAGCTCGAATAGTTATAACACCCGATCCAATAATTACAATCGACGAGCTTGGAGTGTCGTGGAGCATAACTCTGAATTTGACTTATCCAGAAACCGTGACTCCTTATAACATTGAGAGGTAAAGAAATTTGGAGTAGACATTCTCTATCACATTCACTTGTTTATCTGTTCTTTTATAATTTACATTATTTCTAGGCTAAAAGAGCTAGTTGAGTATGGGACTCATCAGCCTCAAAGGAAAGACTGGGGCAAAATATATAATCAGGGAAGACGGACAAAGACATGGCCTTCAATATTTTAAAAAAAGTAGTGACCACCACCTTGAGCTTGGGTACAAGGTAGAGTTAATTTTTGATGATTTCATTACTGTGATTTTTATATTTGTTGATTTCTCAATACGTTTTGGCAAAATAACCAAGTCTAGGAGGAAGGATAAGAGTTCTTTGATTTTGAGCCAGTAATGCCAGTGCAGGGAGGTGTGTTGGTGTGGTGTCAGTTTGATTTGCTTAGGTGATATGTTATACAGTTTATTAGAGTTGTGAATATTTACATTTTTATCGTATTTTATGTTTATGAAGTTGGAACATTGACAGTTTAATGATTTTTTCATGACTGATTTGGATTTTGGCTTTTGATCTTTCGTTTTCCATCTAAAGTTCGGTATTGTTTTCACTTAAGAGTTCTAATAGAGAACACCATTGCAGGAGGCGTTGATATGGATTTCCTTTTTGTGATCTAAGGCTGCAATTGCACCTCGCTCGCTGTTCTATAATTTTAGAAATTTTATTGTATTTTTTAGTGTCCAATTTGAGGGTTTATATAGTGATTATTAATGGACGCTCATAGTGGTTCATAATGGATGCCCTTGAGTGCATTTTTTAGTGTCCAAATGGATGCACATTCTAGTATTACAGTATTTTGAATGTGTTTTTTAAGAAAACATAAATTGGTAATTGTCACGGCTTGTAACTATAACAAATAGTTTTTAAAAAATGTTGAGTTCACTTTTAGCCAGGGTTTCATAACGTGGCTATTAGTTGACTTATTTGCCACGACAATTTTTCCCCATGACTAATACTATTTGCTACGGCCAATCCGTGGCTTAAACTTTTTAGCCACGCCGACTTTAGCCATGGATTTTTCCCGTGGCTAGACCGTGGCTAAAGCTTTTTAGCCACGGTTTTAGACTTTTTGACAGGGCAATTTGCCCTAGCCAAAAGACTGTTTTCTAGTAGTGATAATTCCTCCGGTTATTTACTATTCTGAAGAACTTTTCAAAACAGTCCGCCATAAAATCCTTTTTATCTTCTCTGAAGGCTTCATACTGTTGATTTAGAAGAGATTTTCTATCACCTCTGGCTTCTTCAGTACCTTCCATGTAAACTATCAAAGACTCCCACATTTCTTTGGCTGTTCTACAATGAATCAGATTCTGAAAGGTGGAATCATCAATTGCACTAACTATAATATTCTGAGCTCTTTTGTCCATAGAGGCCAGTATGATTTCATCCTTATCCATTTCCATGTAAGTCTTGGGTGTTTTGATGTTTCCATCAAGAACTGACACTTTCATGGGAATGAACGGTCCTTCAAACACAGTTATGTATATTCTTGGATCTGCTACCTCCATGAATAATCTAACTCTTTCTTTCCATATTCCAAAGTTTTCTTTGGAGCAGACAGTGAGCTTAATGGAATTATTTTCACTCTAGGCCATGATATTTCTTTCTTTGCAATCCTTTGGATTCTCACTAGGCTGTTATGCCTTTTTCAGTGAACCTCCCTCTAATACCAATTGTAAATGTTTACTCAAGAATTACTAATGACCTAGCGGGGGGTGAATAAGTCCAATTTAAATTAAGGTACCTTTTTTAGCAAACAGAGAACTTCTATCTTTAATATGAATAACACAATCAGATAAACATGATATATTAAGTAGCAATTAATAAAATAACCACAACACAATGATCCAGTACACACAGTACATTGCAAATAGATTTATAGTGGTTCTCCAATTTATGGGTACATCCACTTTCCCACTTCGCCTATATAACAATGAACTAGATTTGGCCAAACTCCCTCTCTTTCCTTTACATAGATCTTTAGATCTTACATCTCAGAGCCTACCCATCTCCTACAACTCAGATTATACAAGTCTTACCACTCAGATCACCAAGATTCTACACCTCAAGTCCTTCCCAAGAACTCTACCTCAGAATGAATCCTCACTCCTACTTCTCAGGTAAAAAATGCCCTATAATTCAGAGAATTTCCAACTTCTACTACCTCAGGCATTCCCAGCCCTACCTCAGCCTTTATAACACAGGATTACAAAAAGGATGAGAATAATTCTCCTCCACTCAGATCTGCATGTAGATCTTACAATAAAAGTAGGTAAAAGAAAAATTGAGTTACAAATTGTCACCAAACAAGAAAGATCTGAGTAACAGCTTCTCGATCTGATCTTGATGAATGTGCTTTCTTTCATCTTTGTCAAGATCGATCTGATCAACCCTTCTTAGGTGTTCAAAACTTCTTGAAGTGGAAATTAGGGTTGATCTTAGGCTGGAGAGATGTTGAAAATGATTCTCGATCAAACCACTCTCCACATTCTAGATTGTATTTGGTGCTTCTTCTTCTTCTTTTTCCTCTTCTGTTTTCTTCTTTCTCTTTGTGTGTGTTTTTTTTAATCTCGATCCAAATCTTCTGAAGACTAGATTCCTTTATATAAGTTCTGATAGGAGTAATCAGCTCATCGGATTAATAACTGACATCTGACAGTTCTGAGAGTTGTTAGTACCTTCGTCTTGATTCTTGTACTTAGGAAAACATGTCTACTGAAGTGTTGACTCTTGACTGATAAATATGTTGACACAAGTCCTAGGTGTCGACACAACTCTTGTATTGGTGTCGACACACTTCTAAATGTGTCAACGTAGCTCTTCAACTTGTCTCGACACAACTTCTATAGAATGTGTCAACGCAAGTCCTGTGTGTTGACAGATTTGTCTTCAATCTCGTCACAGCTTGATTATAGTGTGTCGACACTAGTCCTGAGTATCTACACAGTTGTATTCAGTTTCGACATAGTTTGAATATAGTGTGTCAACACTAGTCCTGAGTGTCGACATAGTTGCCTTCAGTCTCGACACAGTCTGATTATATTTTGTTGACACTAGTCCTGAGTGTCGACACAGTTGTCTTCAGTCTCGACACAGTGTGTCGACACAATTGTCCTTAGTCTCGACATAGCTTCTCTTTTTCTCAACACAACTAGTTCAATGTGTGTCGACACTTTGTACTTAATTTTATTTACCTGCACACATGAACTTAACATACATCAAATACAACAATGTGTATATCATTGAGCTGAGAAGACTTCTTCAAAACATGTACAGTGAGACCAATGTACTCAACAATTATCCTGAACAGAAAGAGCTGATGGTCTTCTCTTATCTATCAGAGAATAATAGACTGCATATCCTCTCCAAACATGTGCAGATTTATTTCCTTATACCTAGTGAACACATATCCTGACACTTTCACACAGGAATGTGGGGTGAAGATTCACTACCTAAAATGAATGGACATAAAGACTTTGGACAGATTCACTAGAGTCCTACCAATGAGCCAACCTTCAGGAATAAAGCACTCCTCTAAAGATGCAAGAAAGAAACCTACTGAGGAAGAAAGAACTTTCAGCTCTGAACCAGAGCTTGGATCATCCTCTCCAGCTGATGCTGGTCTGCAGGTTGACTTATCACTCACTCAATCCTCTACAAACATTTAACTCCAGGATGTTGTTGTGCATGTTGATAAAATCCATGCCAGCACAAGGTCAGTACATTTGTCAAAGACTGCGGCTGAAGAAGAGGTTACTGCAGAAGATGAGGCAGACATGGGTGATACTGATGGTATTGCAACAAGTGAAGATATCCCTGCTGTAGAAGATAACAGGGAGCCTTTTTTGAGTTTAGATACTTATCTTAATAGGTCAAGCCTAGAGAAGGATGCTCAGTTTGTGGGGGAGCATGATGAGATGGAGTTGACATACTTGGATCAAGTTGTCAATAGAATAGTTTAGTATGAACCCACGACAGACAAAACTCATTCCCTCTTAATTAATAATGTTAAAATAGCTTTAGCTAAGGAAATGTTTCCTTCTATAGGTGTTGTAGTTTAGGAGCCTTCTCAGATCCCTGCCCAGAATGTTGTACTTCCTCCTATGAGCCATACTTCATCTCCCCCATCTCCAATGAGGAATTTCTAAAATAAATTAAAGCACTCATGGATGGTCAGACCACAACCCTCAAGGAGTATATTGATCAGTCAGTTTCCAAACTGAAGGATGAATTGACAGCTAAAGTAAATGAAACTCAAGAAGAAATACCTCACTTAAACAAACATGAGACCACCTGGTTTTACAAGGCTGGAATGGCTGGAATCAAGCTGACCAACCTCATTGAATCTTTGGACACAAGCCAAAAACTCTCTGCAGCTGACATAGGATATGTTAAGAATTATGTCAGTGCAACTGATGTTGGGTATTACATCCACATTAACCTAGATTTGATGAAGTCACCCTGGAACTAAGATGAATTAAGTTGTATTTGATGCTTGGTTTGAGTTATATGTTTGCAAGAATTTCACTGGGAAGTGTAGACCAATGTCAGTCCACAGTGGGTCACCAAACACAGGAACTGTGCAATGTAATCCCTCATTGCATATTCCAAGGTGTTGCCTCATGTGTGGTCTCTCTATTGGGATACACTTCATATTAAAGCTATTGGACTATGGGAAAGAAATTGGAAGTTGATTACTCTAGAAGAAACAGTTTTCCAACATCAAAAATTTCTCTAAGTCTTGTACTCGAGTAGGTCTATAACTACTCGAGTAGTTTGGGTATAATTTACTCGAGTAAAGGAATCTTGTACTCTAGTACTTAAGTGAATCTCTCGTGTAGCTGAGTCACCTACTCGAGTAGACATAGTTATATACTCGAGTAGCATACTTATATACTCGAGTAGATTACTCTTTATACCCGAGTATTAAAGAGTTCTCTCATCAAAATTTTTCTAAGTCATGGACTCGAGTAAGTATACTCACTTACTCGAGTAGATAGAATCATACTCGAGTAGTTCATTATACATACTCGAGTAGTTAATTATACATACTCGAGTAGTTCTTTATACCTACTCGAGTAGATCATGTTTCACTCGTGTGTCTTGAATATTTCCCACTCCAGAATTTTCTAAGGCTTTTACTCGAGTAGATCTTTCACCTACTCGAGTAGATTACTTCCTCTCGAGTAGTTTAGTTCAACTACTCGAGTAGCTCTTGCTGACATCTTCAGAATTTTTTCTAAGTATCCCACTCGAGTAGTACTTCATGTACTCGAGTAGTTTAAGAAATATACTCGAGTAGTTTTTCCAGTACTCGAGTAGATCCTTTATGTACTCGAGTAAGTTTCTATACATACTCGAGTAAGTTTCTCTAAAGGTGGTCACTGACAAGGTAACTGCTCTTGAGACTGAGATGAGCAGAGGATTTGCTGAAATTTAGCATAACACTGACAAGCTCAAGTACCTATTCCAACTTGGTGGCAAAGCCCTTGACCATACTATCACTAGTGTGGGCAATGTTATGGAACAAGGTGTCACCCTGGCCAACAATCAGATAGAACTAGACAAGATAAATGAAGCCAACAAGATGAAGATCTGTGAAGAAGTGGGTATTTTCAAAGATGATGCTATAGCCCAGCTATCTGTTGAAATCAGAAAGGGGGAGGGTTTGATAAAAGAACTCAGAGAATAGGTAGAAAAATCCACTGCTCAGAAGATAGGTGAATGTCAAGCTCATGTGCAGACCATTCATGCTGATGTGCTAGCCCAAATACAGTGTGTCAAATTTCACACATATGACACTGCTGTCTGGATGCACAATCAGATCTTGCCAGATCTTCCAGTTGACCCAAACATCATTCCCCATCATCTCAACCATCTAGCTACAGATGTCACTGCCCCAGCTGTTCCTCTACAACCTACCTTCTCTCCCAAGCCTGGAGACTCAGTTGCTCCTCCAGATACTTATGTTCCAGGCTGGGAAGAAGAAGATCCTGCTGATATATTGCTTCAAGCTCCTCTAGATATCAGAAACCACAAGAAGAAAAGGAAGTATGGTGAAGATCCCTCAGCTAGCAGGACTGCTCCTTCCAAAGCCCCTGAACATGCTGAAGCTTGGTCTCCAACCTCCAAGTCTCTAATTTTGGACACACTCAGGCTAGTTATGGATCACAATGAGAACAGGAGCATTAACTACAGTTCCCAGGAATGGGAGTTATATGAGAAATCCATGCTAAAAAGGAAGATCCATGACAGAGAGTTTGGGAGAAATAACCCTGCTGCTCCTCCAAGGCCTCCTAAATACTTCCCTAAGCCATTCAGCTACCTAAGGAGACAGCAAGAAAAGATGGATAAGCAGCACTCCCATGCCTAAACCTAAAAGATGATGAGAGATTGAAATGACAAGTTGTAGACTTGATGTTTTTGGAAACTTACATATATATACAATTCTTCATTTCTGTCTAATTATCCTTTTCATTGTCTATTGCTTACCTGCTCATATTTTTCTACTTAGTTTATTTTATGTCCATAATTCACCTTAGTGTAAAGGGTTCTGACTTCAACAAATAGGTGGAGATTGTTGGGTATTACATCCACATTAACCCAGATTTGATGAAGTCACCCTGGAACTAAGATGAATTAAGTTGTATTTGATGCTTGGTTTGAGTTATATGTTTGCAGGAATTTCACTAGGAAGTGTAGACCAATGTCAGTCCACAGTGGGTCACCAAACACAGGAACTGTGCAATGTAATCCCTCATTGCATATTCCAAGGTGTTGCCTCATGTGTGGTCTCTCTATTGGGATACACTTCATATTCAAGCTATTGGACTATGGGAAAGAAATTAGAAGTTGACTACTCTAGAAGAAACAGTTTTCCAACATCAAAAATTTCTCTAAGTCTTGTACTCGAGTAGGTCTATAACTACTCGAGTAGTTTGGGTATAATTTACTCGAGTAAAGGAATCTTGTACTCGAGTACTTAAGTGAATCTCTCGTGTAGCTGAGTCACCTACTCGAGTGGACATAGTCATATACTCGAGTAGCATACTTATACACTCGAGTAGATTACTCTTTATACCCGAGTATTAAAGAGTTCTCTCATCAAAATTTTTCTAAGTCATGGACTCGAGTAAGTATACTCACTTACTCGAGTAGATAGAATCATACTCGAGTAGTTCATTATACATACTCGAGTAGTTCATTATACATACTTGAGTAGTTCATTATACATACTCGAGTAGTTCTTTATACCTACTCGAGTAGATCATGTTTCACTCGTGTATCTTGAATTTTTCACACTTCAGAATTTTCTAAGTCTTTCACTCGAGTAGATCTTTCACCTACTCGAGTAGATTACTTCGTCTCGAGTAGTTTAGTTCAACTACTCGAGTAGCTCTTGCTGACATCTTCAGAATTTTTTCTAAGTATCCCACTCGAGTAGTACTTCATGTACTCGAGTAGTTTAAGAAATATAGTCGAGTAGTTTTTCCAGTACTCGAGTAGATCCTTTATGTACTCTAGTAAGTTTCTCCACATACTCGAGTAGTTCTGTCTGCTTACTCGAGTAGTTGATTTCTACCTACTCGAGTAGCCCATCTCTATATACCCGAGTATGTTCTCCTTCATGTACTCGAGTAGTTATTCAACTACTCGAGTAGCTATTTACTTACTCGTGTAGTTGGCTGAATTTTTTTGAAATTTCGCTAAGTCCTTTTTCTGACGGGATTTTGAAATCATACGATATGATTGGTCCACGTGTACATCATTATGACCGATTATAACTGTTAGTCTCTTCTATATAAGGTCTTATCAGAAAATGGCAAACCCTAAGTATTCTCAAAGCTTTCTTGTCATTCTATTTCGAGAAATATTCTTCAGCCGACTCCTCGCTGTTTTCACGAAACGGAAGCCGCCGCCGCCTCCATCGTCTCCGGCCAACTGCTTCTAAAGTCAGAGGATTTATTCTAAACAAAGTTAAAGATCGAGATCGAAATCACCGTTCATCCTCTCTCTCTGATTCTGTAAAAGCAAGAAGATCCAGATCTGGGCTGAGACTCTCTTCACCGATTTCTGATAGTGCTGCAAAGTCCATAAGAAGATGTTTTTAGGCCGTTTCTTCAGATCTGATTGGATTTATTGTTTGTATTATTTTCCAACACTTTATTAATCTTGTAGGAGAAATTTTCTCTGAGTGTAGGAGTTTTTCACTCTGAGTCTGTAGGAAGTGTTATCTTCCGAGGTGTAGATCATTTTGTTTGGATCGAGTTTGTAGGAACTTTGTTCCGAGGGTAGGATCAATTTTTGATCCGAGATAGTGGAGTAGCCGAGTCTAGTTGATTGCTAGATCGGTGAGGGAAAGTGGATGTACATAAGGTTGGGGAACCACTATAAATCTTGTGTCGTATGTGATATTGGTAGATAGTTCTGTGTTGTGCTCTAACCAAATTGTTTATTCCGCAAAAGACGCATAACTCACCTATTCACCCCCCTCTAGGTGATTTAGGTTAACAACCGTTTTCTTTCAATTGGTATCAAAGCGAGGTTGATCGTCAAAAGGTTAACACCTTGATCAGATCCAGATCTGTTGTCTGAAAGACTCTACCACAAAATGGACAAGGGCAAAGATTTCGCCAAGCTTCCACTGTGCAATAAAAATAACTTTCCCATGTGGAAAGAAAGGATAAAATTTTTCATGGAAGCTGTGGATCCAAGGATCTTCATGATCGTTGAAGAAGGTCCTTACGTTCCCATGACTGTGTCCACTATCGACCATACCAAGAAAGTTCCCAAAAAGCTAATGGATCTCGACAAAGACGAGATTGCACTTGTCTCTCTCGACAAGAAGGCTAAGAACATTATAGCAAGTGCAGTCGATGACTCGATGCTGCAGAATTTGATTCACTGTCAATCAGCTAAGGAGATGTGGTACTCCTTAGTCACTTTGATGGAAGGAACAGAAGAAGTAAGGGATGATCGGAGATCCCTTCTCAATCAAAAATATGAAGCATTCCGACAAGGGAACAAGGAAACAATTGCCGACACCTTTGAGAACTTCTTCAAAATTGTAAATGGCCTAAGGGTGTACGGCCGTGTCTTCACCAACGGAGAACTGAACGACAAATTCTTGAGATCCCTAACCAAGGAATGGGATAACAAGGTATGCGCCATCAGGGAGTTCGGGAAGCTAGCTGAAACGGACCCGCAAAATCTCTTTGGAAAGCTTATGTCTTATGAACTCCAAATCAATACAAGAAAAGCTGAAGAAGAGAAGGGCAGGTCTGCACTAAAGGAGAAATCTGTCGCTCTGAAGGCAGACACCTCCAGAAAGACCAAGGCTGCATCCCCCGCTCCAGCTCCAGAAGTTGATGAAGAAGAAGAAACATCAGAGCCTAGCACCTCATGGTCTGAACTATCTGAAGGAGAGTTCTCCTTGCTCTCAAGGCAATTCAAGAAGTTCCTTAATAAAAAGAAACAATGGAAAGGCAAGGATGCCTCATACAGAAGATCACGGCGCGATGACGATCGACAAAGAAAAGGCTCAAGCAGCCACGAAAGGTATAATACTAAACAGAACAAATACGTTTCAACTGACATCATTTGCTACTGCTGTAATAAGCCAGGTCACGTCATTGCTGACTGCCCTCACAAGAAGAAGGAGGGTGGCAGAAGAGAAGAAAAGAAATTGTCACACATCAGGAAAAGGAAAGAGAAGAGCCTCATAGCCAAAAGAAGCAAGACTCTTAGCGACACTGACTCATCTGAGTCAAGCGAAGAAGAAGAAGCTTACTTTGGGCTAATGGCTCAAACAGATGATGAACAAGAGCCCCAGTTCACTGGGAAGGTAAACTCTCATACCCCTCGCTCAGAGTCTGAAGTCTCTGAACATGATTGCGAGGATAGCTCCTCTAACGATGAGTCAGAATTGATGGCCCAGTACAAGGAGTTAATCATGGCTTACGATAAATGTCGTCGAGTCGTGAAGACTCAGGCTAAAGAGATAAAATCTCTAAAAGCCGAAGAGAGCAACTTGAGAGAGAAAGTCGCAAAGACTGACTCCCTCGAGGAAAACTTCAATAATACTATTGAAGAATATAACAATTCTCTTGAGCACCTTGACCTGAAGGAGAAAATCATCAAAGGATTGGAAGCCGAACTTGCGGCTGAAAGGAAACTTGTTGAGAGTTTCTCGAAGCCCAAAATAGTTCTTCCATTCGTTGCTGAATTCTCAGCAAAGGCAAAGGGAGCTGGACTAGGCCATGAAGAAGCTACTAGTAAATCCTCTAGGAGAAATAAGAATCAACGGAAAAATAAGGCCGCCAAAAAGGCCTCAGCCGAAGAAAAGGGAAAAGCCCCTCAAAATCAAACCACATTCAAAAAGGTCATCTTTCCATCAAATGAGTTTGATTTTGACTTATCATACGGGGACTTTGCTAGGCCTACTTATGTAGAGCCAAAGTCCCGCTATCAAGGATGGGCTCGACCCCGAAACTTTGGCGAAAGTGTCTTTAAGGCAGCTTATGAAGAAGTTATTCTTCAGAGCTATGGCCCTTTCAATCATGGGCATAACTTCAAGAAGGCACCAAAGACAAAGCCTGTTGTAGAGAAGCCCATAAAGGAGAAGAAGTCATTTGATTGCCATCATCATGAGACATCTTCCTCCAAGAATGCTACCCCTGCTAGACCAAAGTTCCAAAAGGTCAAGCAGGAGATCTTGAGGCAAAGGTACAATAGATTTGACTGTTGGTGCTGTGGCAAGGTTAGTCACTTCGCCATAGATTGCTGGTTCAATTCCAGACATGCTGAAAACCCTCATGTCAGCAATATGAGAAAGACCGCTCATAATGCTAACACTCGTATGGGGAGCACTCTAACCCGAGACCAAGGACCCAAACATGTTTGGGTTCCTAAGGCAAATTGATTGTGATTGCAGGGATGTACAAAGTCTAATAAAACGCCTATCTGGTACTTGGACAGCGGATGCTCTCGGTATATAACCCAGACGAGAAGCCTTATTCAGAACTTTACTCCAGTCGTGAACGGACCAAAGGTCATCTTTGGAGGTTCAGACCGTGGAATTACTAGATGCTATAGTATGATTACTAACGACAATGTATCCTTCTCGGATGTGGCCTATGTCGAAGGATTGGAACACAATCTCATTAGCATAAGCCAACTCTGCGATAAAGGATACATAGTTGAGTTCCATGCTGATAAGTGCTTGATAAAATCCGTTGACAATATCAAAACGATTCTATCCGGCACTCGAAGCAGGAATATTTTCATCTGTATAGATTCCTCTACACCAGTGTGTCTTTTAGCAAAATATAGTGCGTCTCTTGGTGACCAATGGCATAAGAGACTAGCACATATTAATTTCAAAACAATTAATAAACTATTTTCAATGAACTTAGTACGTGATGCCCCAAATGTCAAATGTGTCAAAGACAGACCTTGTCATGCATGCGTAAAAGGCAAGCAAACAAGGGCTACCTTTAAAAGCATTATTGGCAAAGACTCTAACAGATGTCTCCATCTATTGCACATGGACTTGTTTGGTCCACTGCAGATTAGAAGTTTGGGAGGTAAGGACTATACATTGGTAATTGTTGATGACTACACGCGCTTTGCGTGGGTGTTCTTTTTGAAACACAAGTCAGATACCTTCGACATCTTTACAAATTTTGTCAGGCAAGTCCAGAATGAATACAACTGCTCCATAGTCAAAATCAGAAGTGACAACGGAACAGAGTTCAAATCTGGGGCCATGACAGAATTCTGTGAAAGCTTAGGTATCTTTCATGAGTTTTCTTCTCCCCGTACCCCACAACAAAATGGAGTGGCTGAGAGAAGGAACAGAATACTCATAGAGGCCTGCAGGACCATGTTGAGTGATGCTTCACTACCGGAGTACTTCTGGGCTGAGACCGTCAACACTGCATGCCACGTGCAAAATCGAGCACTCATAAACAAAGACCACAATAAGACACCTTACGAACTTCTGAAAGGCAGGAAACCAATAGTCTCTTACTTTAGAATCTTTGGCTGTAAATGCTTCGTACTTAACAATGGTAAGTATCATACCACCAAGTTCAGCGAAAAGAGCTTTGAAGGTATTTTTGTAGGATATAGTAGCCATAGTAAGGCATATTGAATATTTAATAGAAAAACCCTGGTGGTGGAAGAATCGATACATGTTGTATTTGATGAGACGAGCTTGCTGCAAAGAAATCCATCTAGTGTGCTCATTGAAGATGCAGGTGAAAAGCTGAAAGAAACTAGCTTGGATGATCCGTCCGAAGACAAAGGCGAGAAGTTCATTAAAATCACCACTCTAACTCCTATTGGAGAGGCTGATGATCAAAATGAAGAAGTCATCCAGGATGAAGAAATCACTCCGGTGCTTGAAGATAATCCAGATGCAAGAACTCTAGAGCTCAGACATCTGAAGGATCACCCCATGGACCAGATCATAGGAGATCCCCGGGATGGTGTCAGAACTCGGAGAGGTACAACTAATGAGAATCTTCATTTGAGTTTTCTCTCACATGTTGAACCAAAGAAATTTGAGGAAGCAAACTCAGACGCATCATGGATAATGGCAATGGAAGAAGAGCTAAATCAGTTCAAGCGCTGCAATGTGTGGATGCTGGTTCCAAGACCCAAAGGAAAGAACATCATTGGAACAAAATGGGTCTACAAGAACAAGATGGATGAAGATGGAACTATCATAAAGAACAAGGCCAGACTCGTCGCCAAAGGCTTTCGTCAAGAAGAAGGAATCGACTTCGACCAGACATATGCTCCAGTGGCGAGGCTGGAGGCAATAAGGTTGTTCCTAGCATATGCTGCTTTCAAAGGCTTCACCGTCTATCAGATGGACGTGAAGTCGGCCTTACTGAATGGTAACATAAAGGAGGAAGTGTATGTGGAACAACCTCCAGGTTTCGTTGATCCTAACTTTCCTGATCATGTCTATTTTCTGCACAAGGCCCTATATGGTCTGAAACAAGCTCCTAGAGCTTGGTATGAAATGCTGTCTACCTTTCTACTTGAGAACAAGCTCACAAGGGGAAAGATAGACAAGACATTATTTCTTAGGGAAATAAAAGGCAAGATTTTGCTAGTGCAAATCTATGTCGACGACATTATTTTTGGCTCTACCGATGACAACCTCTGCAAAAAGTTCTCAAAACTTATGCAAGGGAAGTTTGAAATGAGCTGTGTGGGCGAGCTGAAGTATTTCTTAGGGCTTCAGGTGAAACAATCTGAAGATGGAATTTTCATCTCACAGACCAAGTTCACCAAAGAACTAATTAAGAAATTCGGAATGGAGAACGCAACCTCTATGAGGACTCCAATGGGCTCAACTATGTCTCTGGATAAGGATGAAAAAGGGAAACCTTTTGATGAAACCAAGTACAGAAGCATAATTAGATCCTTGCTCTACCTTACTGCCAGTAGGCCTGACATAATGTTTTCAACATGTGTCTGTGCTAGATTACAGGTGAACTCTAAGGAATCTCATTACACTGCTGCAAAGCGGATCCTGAGATACCTTAAAGGCACACCAAATCTTGGCTTATGGTACCCAAGAAGTAATGACAGTGAACTAATTGGATTTTCAGATGCAGATTTTGCAGGTAGCAAAGACGACCGAAAAAGCACCTCAGGTACTTGCCAATTCTTCGGAAGAAGGCTAATCTCCTGGAGTAGCAAGAAGCAGAACTGCGTCGCAATCTCAACGGCCGAGTCAGAGTATATCTCTGCAGGCATTTGTTGCGCACAGTTGCTATGGATAAAGAATCAATTCGAGGACTACAATCTGCAGTTTAAGGATATTCCCTTGTACTGTGACTCCTCCAGAGCAATTGCAATAGCCAACAATCCAGTCTCCCACAGCCGGACAAAGCATATCGAGCTAAGGTATCACTTCATCCGGGAACATGTGGAGCATGAAGACATAGATCTCCAATATGTGCCTACAGATAGGCAAGTTGCAGATATCTTCACAAAGCCGCTGGACGAGACCAAGTTCTCATTCTTCAAGACTGAGCTTGGGATGCTCAATAAAGAGGACTAAAGAAGGCTGGATGACTAAGAAGCAAGTAATTGCAAGGGATTAGTCAAAATCTACTTTTTCTCAACTTTTTCATACTTCAACTCGAGAAGCATAAGACATACTCGAGTATGTGACTTCACCTACGCGAGTCAAGGCAGACCTACTCGAGTACCAACTAACATACTCGAGTACTTTTCTCTACCTACTCGAGTATAAGAATGGACCTACTCGAGTATCTACTGACCTACTCGAGTAAGTCACTTACCTACTCGAGTAAGTCATCTATCTACTCGAGTATCTCTTTCTCCACCTACTCGAGTACTCTCTGCTGACCTACTCGAGTAACTCCTGTCGACCTACTCGAGTAACTCACTTACCTACTCGAGTAGTCTATCTCCTTCTCGTGTTCTATTTCCCAGATTTTGAAAATTGTTCTATTCGCCACCCAAGGCTATATGCCGCCTCTTTCTTTAAATTAATTAGCGGTAATTTAAGAGTTATATATATATATATGAAATTCCGAAAACTCAAACCTACACGACATCATTTCTTTCTCTCGAGTACCCTCTGCCTCTTCGCCTACCCTGCCGACTCGCATACCCTCCTCCGCCGCTGCTGCAGAGCCGTCTTTCTCAATTCTTCCAGTCACTCGCATCCATGGCGACTTCCTCCAAGATCGGCGTCGGCTCAGAACTAGTCACCGCAGGTATTGCAGAGCTCTCCGATGATTTCCACAACCTCCTCATCCTTATCGACACCGCCGGCCTCTCCTTCATTCTCCAGGAACCCTGTCGCGTTCTATTCCCCGAAGTTGTCGAATTCTTCTCCAATCTCAAAGTCAGAAGAAACGGAAAAGTCCTAAAATCCATAGTGAAGGGTTTGAGACTCAAGTTCACCAAGACCTCTGTCTCTCAGCTTCTCCGAATGCCGATTGCCGATGAAGAAGATGAGTTAGATGATGAAGACTCTGACCGAACAACCCTTTTCTGTGGCATTTCTCCCGAAGCTCAGTATATTAAAAGGTCAGATATGAATGCTGAAGGAAAATTTCTAGTAGACATTATTGGCAAAATTCTACTGTGCAAGACACACTCCATTAGAGACATTCCATCCTATTTCTTCGACATAATGCAAGAAATTGTCTGCTGCAAGAAATACCAATTTGGTATGCTGATTTTGGACAAAATCAAGGACAGCATAAAATCCCCCAACTACGCAAGAATTATCTCGTTGCTCCTCCATGAAACAGATCCTGAAGTTTTCAACTTCTCCAAAGGGACTCCACTTCACCACATGAAGAAGGTCTCCATCTCTTCCATTCAGAGATGGGATCTCAAGCTCAAGAATTCTGCCCAAGCTGCCAAGGTTTCATAAATTCCAGAAGCTCCAGCTGTAGAGGACAGGACTCCATCTCCCTCTCCTCATCATGTGGCCATCTCCTCTGGTGCACCAAGTGAGGGGGAGCCTGCTCCTTCCAGCCAAGTCAGGCAGCCCTCTCCTCAGCCAGAAATTCCATCCCTACCTCATACTCCACAGAGTCCAGCCACTCCTTCAGATCAAGTACCTCAAGACACTCTTCTGTCCACAGCTACTGCTATAGATGCCATGATTGCAGAGCTTTCTGAAGAAGTGCTCCCTCCTCCTCCTCTATCTCCTCCAGCTCCAACCACTGAATATCACAAGGACTTCTCTCTAGTATAGTCTCCTGCCCATTCTCCAGCCAGGACTCCAACACCTTCTCCACATCCTCCAGCAGACAAGCCAGACACCATTCTTATTTCTGATGAGCCTTCTCCTGAGCCAGCTGAGGCCCCTCTCAGAACTCTAGACTTCTCCCTTCCTCAGGATACAGAAGAAGGAGTTGCTCTCTCGCCTACCACCAGAGCTCACAGCTCTGTGATAATTGAAGAACTAGCTCCTTGGGTACCTCCTTCTCTCCCTACTACTGCTTCATCTACTGCTGCTGTTACAGTCTCCTCCTCCTCCGATTTGCTGCAACACATCACAACTCTTCTTCAAGAACAAAGACATCATTTTGACACCTCTCTAAAGGTGGTCACTGACAAGGTAACTGCTCTTGAGACTGAGATGAGCAGAGGATTTGCTGAAATTTAGCATAACACCGACAAGCTCAAGTACATATTCCAACTTGGTGGCAAAGCCCTTGACTATACTATCACTAGTGTGGGCAATGTTATGGAACAAAGTGTCACCCTGGCCAACAATCAGATAGAACTAGACAAGATAAATGAAGCCAACAAGATGAAGATCTGTGAAGAAGTGGGTATTTTCAAAGATGATGCTATAGCCCAGCTATCTGTTGAAATCAGAAAGGGGGAGGGTTTGATAAAAGAACTCAGAGAACAGCTAGAAAAATCCACTTCTCAGAAGACAGGTGAATGACAAGCTCATGTGCAGACCATTCATACTGATGTGCTAGCCCAAATACAGTGTGTCAAATTTCACACATATGACACTGCTGTCTGGATGCACAATCAGATCTTGCCAGATCTTCCAGTTGACCCAAACATCATTCCCCATCATCTCAACCCTCTAGCTACAGATGTCACTGCCCCAGCTGTTCCTCTACAACCTACCTTCTCTCCCAAGCCTGGAGACTCAGTTGCTCCTCCAGATACTTATGTTCCAGGCTGGGAAGAAGAAGATCCTGCTGATATATTGCTTCAAGCTCCTCCAGAGATCAGAATCCACAAGAAGAAAAGGAAGTATGGTGAAGGTCCCTCAGCTAGCAGGACTGCTCCTTCCAAAGCCCCTGAACATGCTGAAGCTTGGTCTCCAACCTCCAAGTCTCTAATTTTGGACACACTCAGGCTAGTTATGGATCACAATGAGAACAGGAGCATTAACTACAGTTCCCAGGAATGGGAGTTATATGAGAAATCCATGCTAAAAAGGAAGATCCATGACAGAGCGTTTGGGAGAAATAACCCTGCTGCTCCTCCAAGGCCTCCTAAATACTTCCCTAAGCCATTCAGCTACCTAAGGAGACAACAAGAAAAGATGGATAAGAAGCACTCCCATGCCTAAACCTAAAAGATGATGAGAGATTGAAATGATATGTTGTAGACTTGATGTTTTTGGAAACTTACATATATATACAATTCTTCATTTCTGTCTAATTATCCTTTTCATTGTCTATTGCTTACCTGCTCATATTTTTCTACTTAGTTTCTTTTATGTCCATAATTCACCTTAGTGTAAAGGGTTCTGACTTCAACAAATAGGTGGAGATTGTTGGGTATTACATCCACATTAACCCAGATTTGATGAAGTCACCCTGGAACTAAGATGAATTAAGTTGTATTTGATGCTTGGTTTGAGTTATATGTTTGCAGGAATTTCACTGGGAAGTGTAGACCAATGTCAGTCCACAGTGGGTCACCAAACACAGGAACTGTGCAATGTAATCCCTCATTGCATATTCCAAGGTGTTGCCTCATGTGTGGTCTCTCTATTGAGATACACTTCATATTCAAGCTATTGGACTATGGGAAAGAAATTGGAAGTTGACTACTCTAGAAGAAATAGTTTTCCAACATAAAAAATTTCTCTAAGTCTTGTACTCGAGTAGGTCTATAACTACTCGAGTAGTTTGGGTATAATTTACTTGAGTAAAGGAATCTTGTACTCGAGTACTTAAGTGAATCTCTCGTGTAGCTGAGTCACCTACTCGAGTAGACATAGTCATATACTCGAGTAGCATACTTATACACTCGAGTAGATTACTCTTTATACCCGAGTATTAAAGAGTTCTCTCATCAAAAGTTTTCTAAGTCATGGACTCGAGTAAGTATACTCACTTACTCGAGTAGATAGAATCATACTCGAGTAGTTCATTATACATACTCGAGTAGTTCATTATACATACTTGAGTAGTTCATTATACATACTCGAGTAGTTCTTTATACCTACTCGAGTAGATCATGTTTCACTCGTGTATCTTGAATTTTTCCCACTCCAGAATTTTCTAAGTCTTTCACTCGAGTAGATCTTTCACCTACTCGAGTAGATTACTTCCTCTCGAGTAGTTTAGTTCAACTACTCGAGTAGCTCTTGCTGACATCTTCAGAAGTTTTTCTAAGTATCCCACTCGAGTAGTACTTCATGTACTCGAGTAGTTTAAGAAATATACTCGAGTAGTTTTTCCAGTACTCGAGTAGATCCTTTATGTACTCGAGTAAGTTTCTCTACAAACTCGAGTAGTTCTGTCTGCTTACTCGAGTTGTTGATTCCTAGCTACTCGAGTAGCCCATCTATATATACCTGAGTATGTTCTCCTTCATGTTCTCGAGTAGTTATTCAACTACTCGAGTAGCTATTCACTTACTCGTGTAGTTGGCTGAATTTTTTTGAAATTCTGCTAAGTCCTTTTTCTGACGGGATTTTGAAATTACGCGACATGATTGGTCCACGTGTACATCATTATGACTGATTATGACTGTTAGTCTCTTCTATATAAGGTCTTATCAGAAAATGACAAACCCTAAGTATTCTCCAGCTTTCTTGTCATTCTATTTCGAGAAATATTCTTCAGCCGACTCCTCGTTGTTTTCACGAAACGGAAGCCGCCGCCGCCTCCATCATCTCCGGCCAACTACTTCTAAAGTCAGAGGATTTATTCTGAAGAAAGTTACAGATCGAGATCGACATCACCGTTCATCCTCTCTCTCTGATTCTGTAAAAGCAAGAAGATCCAGATCTGGGCTGAGACTCTCTTCACCGATTTCTGATAGTGCTGCAAAGTCCATAAGAAGATGTTTTCAGGCCGTTTCTTCAGATCTGATTGGATTTATTGTTTGTATTATTTTCCAACACTTTATTAATCTTGTAGGAGAAAGTTTCTCCGAGTGTAGGAGTTTTTCACTCCGAGTTTGTAGGAAGTGTTATCTTTCGAGGTGTAGATCCTTTTGTTTGGATCGAGTTTGTAGGAACTTTGTTACGAGGGTAGGATCGATTTTTGATCCGAGATAGTGGAGTAGCCGAGTCTAGTTGATTGCTAGATCAATGAGGGAAAGTGGATGTACCCAAGGTTGGGGAACCACTATAAATCTTGTGTCGTCTGTGGTATTGGTAGATAGTTCTGTGCTGTGCTCTAACCAAATTTTTTATTCCGCAAAAGACGCACAACTCATCTATTCACCCCCCTCTAGGTGATTTAGGTTGACAAGCGTTTTCTTTCAACTCAATACTTCCACATCAAAAATGTAAAATCACTATATTTAGCGACCGTAAAAAAAATCTACTTTTATTGTTATTATCAATTTAGAACTTTCATACCTTGTGGTGTCCCCTGGAAACCTCTAAGCTCATATCTCATAAAAGAAGTATTTTTAGTAGCATATAACTACATTCTTCTTGGACTAGATGAGCCACTGAACAAAGGGATACGGCTAACTACTATACACAACCCAATTTTTAACTCTAAATACCTAAAAGAACCTTTCTTCATTGCTAAGTAGGAGTTTTGCCTGAGCGTCCGCAGTTATCCCCTGCTGATGTGGAATCATGACGCGCATTTTTCCCTTACCTTGGTATACTTATTTGGCAGTGAAAAATGCGGGTTGTGATAGTTGGTATCAGAGGGAGGTTGGTTTGACGAGTTGGTCGAACCAACCAATCTCATTTCGTAGTTTTCCTTTATTCATTTGCATACACACACTGATGTGTCATCAGTAAGTCTTAACCAAAGCATAGTCACTACACCCATGGCATGATAGGAAGTATACATGTCATATTATATAGTATGGGATGCATAAAATGTGTTTGTATATGGATCCACCATAGGAGGCAACATGTTACGCTTATGTAGTATGTGATGCATAACCATCATCATATGGGTGCCCATTAACACGTTTTATTTTTTGTTGCATGCGATGTTATGTAGTATGGGATGCATAACATTTCATGTGTACACCGCTCATGCATTTATTAAGGACTTTATAGAATGTATAGCACTGCATACATATCATATCATTGCATAAGCACGCTTGCTAGGCTAAGGTTTATAGGATGACATATGTACATAAATGATTTTAAAGAAGAATAAAGAATTCATGCATTCATCGCATAGGCACATGAGTAAATAGGATGAGAGGATATCATCCTAAGTAGAACATAACATCATTATAAAATCCCAGAGCAAGTTGTAGCATAAGCAAGTGTCTTAAGTATGGTCTGAACTAGTTGTGCGACCCAGTTTTAATCTAGGATTTTTGATGAGCCGTTCATTTTTTAGAATACCGCCAAAGCATCCTGCGACGTGCTTGACTACCCAGTCAGAGGGTGAGTCATCAGGTGCTCAGAGTGATGCGTTGATCGAGAGATTGTGTTTGAGTAATGAGGCTCTGTCGAGGCAGCTTGTTGCGATGCGGTCGGAAATTTAGTCCATGTTGTCTGCCGCTACCGCACAGCTACCCATTGCACAAGATTCTACTACAGTTCAAGCCGTTTCTACTATTCATGCTCCTTTGGTACCCCCGGTGACGTTACCGTCGGAGAGAACCTTATATGGCATTTAGAGTGATTGAGACCTCCCACTTATGATGGGAGTTCCGATTTCATGGTTTTGGATGATTGGATTATCTCTATGGATGCGTTGTTTATGTATTCGGGGATTGTTGAAGCCCAGAAGGTGATTCTTGAGGCCTACTAGCTAAAAGGCCTGGGAAAGACCTGGTGGATTCGAGAAAAGGAAAATTCGACAAAAGGATGTTCATGGGAATCCTTCAAGAAGATGCTGCTGAAGAAGTTCTTACCCTCAGTCGAGCGGGATCATTTGATGAACAATTTCCATCATTTGAAGCAGAGACAGCTCACTGTGAGTGAATATGAGATCGAGTTTAGTAAGCTGAGCAGATTTGCTTCCGATTTGTTAGCTTCAGAGGAAGGAAGAGTGAAGCATTTCCTCAGAGGGCTAAGGAGTGATGTCCAGCATTTGGCATGCGCTTATCAAGCTGAAAGCTAAGCTGAAGTAGTAGAAGATGCTTTGAAGGTCGAGGCGATCGAGAACACCAAGAATCGATGTGTTGGGGCGAGAAAGGCAAAGAGAAAAGGTGAGGAGGATGGAAGCTCCAGGGCATCTGGCCCTTCTTCGAAGAAGAGAAGTAAAGAGGTATGTAGTTATTGTGGTTGACCTGGCAACCATTTCGAAAGATGTTTCAAGAGGACTGCCACCATGAAGCAGCAGCAGGTGCTCGCCATAAAATGTGCACCCAAAGGTGATCTGCTGTGCCCGATCTGTGCAAAGAATGGTCATGACGTGAGTCGTTGCTGGTTGAAGGACAAGGTCTGTTTCTAGTGCGGGCATAAGGGGCACCTGAAGTCTTCATGCCTCCAGGCTCAGACTCCACTATAGCCTGCCTCGCTTCGGGCTCTGCCGCCGCCGTCGAACCAGGACAAAGGAAAAGGAAAGCTGAATATTGTGACCAGAGAAGAAGCTCAAACCTCTACGCAAGTTATATCAGGTTAGCCCCGGTTTGATTATCTTTATTATTTCTCGTTGTGGCCCTAGTTATCGTTCATTTATTTATGTATGCTACGGTTTTAGGGGAGTTTAAGGTGCGGAATCGGTGGGCTTGCGTACTTTTCGATTCGGGTGCCACCCATTCCATTGTGTCCCGGAGGTTCGTAGATAAACATCGTTTGAACGCGAATCAGCTAGGAGACTCTTTCAACGTCAGACTACCCTCTGGTGATTCAGTGATAGCTAATCAAGGAGTTTTGAAATGCCCTATTTATCTAAGCAATTTCCTAGCCTTTACGGATTTGATGGTGTTGAATCTGGCAGACTTTGATGTGATTTTGTGCATGGATTGGCTGTTCAAGTATGATGAGATCATCTAGTGCAAGGAAAAGTGACTAGACTTCAGGATGGACAATGGACAACCTATGAGCTTCTATGGATTTCAGGACAGGGTTTCCCATATAATTTATACGGTATGTGCTTGTCGTTCTATCGAGTCTGGTTGCGAGGCATTTTTGGTCTCTATTTCTGCTTTGGTAACTGCTTTTGTTACACCACGTCTTGAGTATGTCTCGGTGGTGCTAGAGTTTCCAGATGTTTTTCTTGATAGTCTTCCAGGACTTCCTTCGATGAGGTAGATACTGTTTGTGTTAGACCTCGAGCTAGGTACTCATCCTATTGCCAAAGCACCATACTGTATGGCTCCGTGTGAGTTTGATGAGTTGTGTGCTCAGCTTATTGAATTCCTGCGGTGTGGTTTTATTAGACGAAGTTCTTCCTCATGGGGTGCTCCCATATTTGTTATAAAGATGAAGGATGTATTGATGAGGATTTGCATCGATTACATAGAATTGAACAAGTTGACCATTAAGAATAGATATCCCTTTTTGAGAATTGATGATTTCTTTGATCAGTTGCGTGGCAGCTCGGTATTGTCTAAGATTGATCTTCATTCAGGCTACCACCAGTTGAGAATTCGTGAGGCAAATATTCCTCGAACCGCCTTCCGATCACGACATGGACATTTTGAGTTTTTTGTGATGTCCTTTGGGTTGACTATTGCACCCTCTGCATTCATGGACTTAATGAATAGAGTGTTCAAGGACTTCTTGGATCGTTTCGTAATCATGTTCATATATGATGTCATTGTGTATCCCGCAGTGTTGAGGAGCATACTCAAACATTTGTGATTCATTTTGACGACCCTGATGGAGCATAAGCTTTATGTGAAGCAGAGCAAGTGTGAGTTTTGGATATCTCAGGTTTCATTTCTGGGGCATGTTGTAAACAAGGATGGTATTTCCATAGACCCGACCAAGATTTCTGCTGTGATGGAGTGGGAGAGACCTTCAACACCTAAGGAGATTAGGAGTTTCTTAGGCCTGACTGGATATTATAGAAGATTTGTGGAAGGATTTTCAGTGTTATCAGCCCCTCTAACTAGACTTACGCAGACAAATACTGCTTTCATTTGGAGTGATAAGTGTGAAGAAGCCTTTCAAGAGTTGAAGAAGAGATTATGTACTGCTCCAGTTTTAATCTTACCTACTAAAGGAGTTGAGTACACAGTATATGTGGACGCATCACACATTGAACTTGGCTGTGTTTTGATATAATATGGTAAGGTGATCGCGTATGGATCAAGACAACTGAAGATTCATGAAAGAAACTATCTTACGCATGATTTGGAGTTTGCTGCTGTAATTTATGCGTTGAAACTTTGGAGATACTTATTATCTGGCGCGCTGTGCAAGATCTATACGGGCCATAAGAGTTTGAAGTACGTCTTCACTCAGAAGGAATTAAATATGTACCACCGTCGGTTGTTAGAATATGTGGCTGATTATGATGTGGAAATCCTTTACCACCCAGGAAAGGCTAACGCGGTAGCTGATGCTTTGAGTAGAAAGACCGCCAAAATTTTCAATTTGACTGTACAGTCCTTGGTAAAAGAAATATTGTTGATGGACATTAAGGTTGGGGGTAATACTATGCCTATTGGTTTAGAAGTAGAAGAGCCCTCTTGGATTTCCTTAACTAGTGCACATCAGAAGGATGATCCGGATTTGTTATACCTCCAGAATTGAACTGAGAAAGGAGAGCTATCAGATTTCTCATTGGACGAGTTGTATACCTTGAAGTATCGGGTTAGATTTTGCATCCCTGCCTTTGGTGACATCCGGGCTAAGATCTGTGCGGAAGCTCATGGTTCTGGTGTAGCCTACAATCCTTGTTCCACTAAGATGTATAAGGATCTAAAGCAAATAATTTGGTGGTCGGGGATGAAGAATGATATAGCAAAGTTTGTGGCGGAATGTTATACATGTCAACGTGTTAAGGCTGAACATAGGAGGCCTGGTGGTAAATTGACACTGCTTGATATTCCAAGTTGGAAGTGGGATAGTATTTCGATGGATTTTATCAGTGGCTTACAAAGATCTCCTCGTGGGAACGAGTCTATTTGGCTGACAATTGATAGATTTACTAAAAGTGCTCACTTCGTACCTTTTTAGATTGGATATTCTATGAAGAAGATAGCTGAATTATACCTTGATGAGGTTATCAGGTTGCATGGAGTGCCTGTTAGTATTTTTTCGGACCGAGACTCTAGATTTACATCTCATTTTTGGAAGAGTTTACAGGAGGGGTTGGGTACCGATTTGAGATATTCCATTGCATATCTTCCGCAGATGAACGGTCAGACGGAAAGAGTTAATCAGATAGTGGAAGATATGATTAGATGTTATATCTTGGATCACAGAGGTGCTTGGGATGAATGCCTCAGACTCATGGAGTTTGTGTACAATAATAGTTATCAAGAGAGTCTAGATATGGCCTTGTTTGAGGCCTTGTATGGGAGGCATGCAGGACTCCTTTGTTTTGGACTGAAGTTGGTGAGAGACCATTGCTAGGTCCGGAAGCCCTGGAAGAGATGAATTATACCGTGATTCATATTCGAGAAAAGCTCTGTGTGGCACAAGAATGCTATGAGAAATATTATAATCAGCGAAGGGTTGATCTGGAGTTCACTGTTAGGGATATGGTTTTTCTGAAAGTTTTTCCGATGTCTGCTATTAAAAGGTTTGGAAGGAACCACAAGTTAGACCCCCGGTACGTGTAACCTTTTCAGAATCTTCAACGCATCAGTGTGTTAACTTATAGGTTGGAGTTGCTCGCTACCTTCCATGGTTTCTAGGATGTGTTCCATGTGAGCCATTTGCAGAAGTGTATTCGTAATGATCGTCAATTCCTCGAATTGGTGCCTAAGATTCAGCCCATCCTTTCTTACGTAGAAGAACCTATTCATTTTTTGGATTCTCAAGATCGAGTGTTGCGGAGGAAGACCATCCCCATGGCTAAGGTTCTCTGGCGAAATCAAGACGTCGAGAGCGAGACGTGGGAATTGGAGTTTGCGATGAGAGAATCTCATCTGCATCTTTTCACTTAGATTAGGTATGTCTTCAATGATTTTGATAATAATTAGATTTTTGTTTGGATTTTGTTTTGATGTTTTGTTAAGTTTTGGGATGAAACTTCTTTTTAGGGGGTGTGACTGTAACGCCCCCGATTTTCTGATGTCATTATTTGGTTTGTCGGCATCATAATTATGACATCAGGCATTACCCTTCTTTGTTTTGATGTCGGCTGATAGTACGTTTCGTAGTCAAAAATATTAGTGTATTTTCATGTTTTTAAAGCGCAAATCATGTATTGTAAGTGCTTATATTGACCCCCTTTTGTAAATATTATTGTCACTAACGCATTTTCTGCTTTTTGCAGGTTTTCACGACTTTCAGCAAAATTTTGCTGTTACACGCCCCAAGGTCACGCCCTACCAGGGCGTGTACCTAGGGCGTGTAACTCAGCGGAATGAAGCTATCAGTCTGAGATTGCATTCCTTGAAAATTCAGTGTACACCCTCTATTACGCCCGTGTAACACCTACACGGGTGTGTTCCAGAGGCGTGTCCCCGAGTTCCGAGAAATCACCGCAGCACGATCTTTTTCCCGCTCCATTGTCGCGCCGAATGTGTCACGCCCCTTTACACGCCCTGGTTGGGCGTGACATATGGGTGTGTAATTCAACTATGATGACAGTCACCTCCAACATTCAATTTCAGCCCAAAAAGTCGCACTGAATGTGTCACGCCCCAGGTACATGCCCTACCCGGGCGTGTAAGGGGGGGCGTGACCCCACCTGAAAAAATTCTATAAATTGAGCCCATCTCCAAGGGTTCAACACCATCTTTGGATTGAGAGGAGAGGTTCCGCGCTTTAGTTTTCTTGTAGTTTTCTTGTATTTTTCCATGCTTCTTCTCACCCTCCTCATTTTAATCGTTTTAATCTAGCTTAGTTTACTTTTTTTGTATTACTTGTTGTAATTGCTTGGTAGCTAAATGTTAATGCTAGCATAGGTTTTCAATTCCAGTACTTGTAATCTTCTATTTTCAAGTTGTTGCTCTCTTTAAGTGTTAATAAAAAGTGTGCTATTTTCTTTGTTTTCTAAATGCTTTTCTACTCCTCTCTCTTCCTCCATTTAACCATGAGTAACTAATCCTCCTTGTACTCGATCTTGATGATCCGAGGTTCGTGTTAATTAAGTTATGATGCTCAAGTTCGCTCTTTCTCTGTAAGTCTTAGACTGTTGATTTACTCTTGGAAAAATCATGTTTGGAGTTATATCATCGATATATAATTTCCAAATTTGTTTTCATTCTTAGCTAGCCGAAAGGCTCATAGTTTGAAGTGATCATTCAAGAGTAAAGAGAGTTGCACGCACCCCTAGAGAGAGGCGGACTTTAAATCTCCCAAATTGGAGTGAAATCCAATAGAGGGGTTCACAGCATAAAGCGAGCTTTAGGTCTCAGATTTGGACGAGAGTTCGGTCAGACCTTCCTAAACTCAGGTTGGCACGGCTTCGAGAGAAGCGTGTTCATGCTTATGGAACCACCATGGTCAAGGTTTTTCACCTTATTAAGTTAGGGTTTATTTTCGCATTTCTTAATCAACTTTAGCTGAGGTGATTCTCGATCGAGTGCTCTTCTTTATCATCGTCTTAACCCCTCGTTGTAATAGCTTTAATAGCCCTCTATTTAACCGCAAGCATTTCTCTTTTTAGCACAATACTTCTCTTCTTAATCAGATTTTAGCATTCTCTTAAACCGTAAAACAATCTTTGATAAGATAATAGTTTTCTTGTGAGTAAGATTACTCGACGGTTCCTGGATTTTAATACGACACTTGTGTCCCCTAGCTGCATTTCAATAGGTATACTTGGCTCATTGAATTGCTAGTTCGGTTTATTTTCTCTATGCAAATATAATCACACCATGTTTTTGGCGCCATGGCTGGGGAGGCAACTTTTGTTGATAATTCGAAAACACGAACCTATTACTTTTATCATTTCTCCTTCTCACCGTTTTTCACAAATTAAAAAAAACCCAAAAAATATTAACGCTCCTAATAGAAACCCATATCTTATTTTTTCTACGCCATCTAACTCTCTCGAAAAGGGCAATGTGGCTTTAAATGCCACTATCTTGTTTAGTACCTTGCGAACCATTCATTTGGTAGCTCTTGGGATGTTCGGGAGTTAAAACATAAAAAATCTATTTCAAAAAAAATTTCTAGTTCATTTACTTTGTTTTCTTTTCCTTCTCTTCTTTTTGTGCATGACCCGAGGGAATCCGTTAGATATTTTGGACTCGGACCATGAAATTGAGCGTACTCTTTGGAGAAGATCGCGATTTCAAGGCCCTACTCACCAAATACCAGTTGAGGATTCCGACTCATTTTCTACCCTAAGAATGGAAGAACCTGTCGTACAGGAAGTCGTGCATTGGCCTATGTCCTATTATGCACGTCCAAATCTAGAGGGTACAGAATCAAACATAGTTTGCATTACTATAGCTAATAATAATTTTAAACTTAAGCCTAGCATAATTCAAATTGTGCAGCAGTATGTGCAATTTGATGGACTTCAAGATGAATATCCGATCGCGCATATTGCAAGCTTTCTTGAGATTTGTGACACCTTTAAAATCAATGGTGTTACAAATGATGATATTAGGATAAAACTCTTCCCTTTCTCCCTAAGAAGCAGTGCTAAACAATGGCTGAACACTCTACCAAAAAACAGCATCACCGCATGGAATCAACTAAATGAAAAATTTCTGGAAAAGTATTTTTCGCCAGCTAAAATAACAAAACTTAGGAATGATATTTCTGCCTTTGGACAAATAGATTCTGAAACCTTATATGAAACCTGGGAAAGATTTAAGGAACTCTTAAGATGATGCCCACACCATACCCTGCTTGTATGGTTGCAGGTGCAGACGTTTTATAATGGGCTAAATCAAAGCACAAAGCAAATGATAGACGCAGCTTCTGGTGGTACCTTAAACCACAAAACCCTAGAAGCAGCTCTTGAGCTTTCCGAGGACATGGCCATGAACAAACCTGCAGGTATATTTGAAGTGGACAACGTCTCCCAGCTAGCTCTCCAATTAGAAATTTTAAATAAAAAGATAACGGAGATGACTGCTGCCTCCGCCCCTCAGGTATGGGAATCTGCAACTCCTGCTGCCGAACAATTAGATTATGTTAATAATATGCCTAGAAATTCCTTTCAAAATTTTTTTGCTGCTAATTTTCGTGCTCTAGGTTTCGCTTTTCTAAATAGTTATAATCCCGCTTTACGGAAGCACCCGAATTTTTCATGGAGTAATCCCTCGAATGCAATGCGCCCGCCACCACAAAATAATTTTTCTGCACCACCACCACCTCCTCAAAATTTTCCAAATCCTCCAAGTTTGGAGGAGATGTTTTCAAAATACATGGATGTTAATGATGCTACGATAAGAACCCTAACGGGGACTGTTAAAAGTTTAAAGAATCAAGTAGGTCAACTCGCAAAAATTATTTCCCGGCGACCCGCCGGGTCTCTTCCTACCAACATCGAGCCCAACCCGAGAGAGCAAGCGAAAGCTATAACTCTTCTGAGTGGGAAGCAAGTTTCTGGTATGGATAGCGGAGAGCTCGAAGCAAGCTCCGTCTCCATTTTAAAAAATCAATGCTCCGCCCCCTTTTTAAAAAATCACCCCTCCGCCAAGAAAAATTATATCATTCCACCCTCTACTGAAGAAGAAGTTATCACCCCTCTCCCTGTTAAAGAAGAAGATCTCACTCCACCACCCAACTTTAAATATATTCCAACTCCACCATACCCTTCCGAACTTAGCAAGCAACGTCAGGATGATCAATACTCCCGCTTCCTAGAAATATTTAAGCAAATCCACATAAATTTACCCTTCCACGAAGCAATCTCACAAATACCAAATTACTCCAAGTATCTTAAGGACCTCCTGACTAATAAAAAGAAGTTAGAAAACTTATCACAGGTCACACTAAATGTTGAGTGCTCTGCGGTCTTAACAAACGGTTTACCAAAGAAGATCAGTGATCCGGGTAGTTTTTCTATTCCTTGTGTCTTTGGTAATCTTTTTGTCAAGCACGCATTGGCTAACTTAGGTGAGAGTATCAACCTGATGCCCCTCTCATTATAAAAGAAGTTAGGAATTTGTAGCCTCAACCCCACACGCATGATTATCCAGCTCGCTGATAGATCCATTAAATACCCATTAGGAATCGTGGAGGATGTCTTAGTTAAAGTCGACAAATTCATCTTCCCGGTGGATTTCGTCATTTTGGACATTGAAGAAGACGTCGAGGTTCCCTTGATCCTTTGAAGACCCTTCATTGCCACCTCTTGAGCTATCATTGACGTAAGAAATGGCAAGCTCTTTCTTCAAGTAGACGACGACAAAGTCACCTTCTCTCTAACACCTTCGATGAAGAACACCATAGAGAATTACGACTCCTGTTTGTTCTTAGATGCCTTAGGTGAAGAATATTCCAACTAGCTTTCTGATTGTGAAAATAAATATTCTAATTTTTGTTTTTCTTCAACTCTTCCAAATGAATCTCTGCAAGAAGTGGACAAGGCCATTAGCTCCATTCCTTTTAATTTTCCGTATAAAGAAAAAGTCTACGAAGACATTGTTTTTGAAAAAAAAAAAGTTTCCAAAACATGGTATGAAGAACCCCCTACCCTAGAATTAAAGGAACTACCCGAACATCTTAGGTATACCTTCTTAGAAAAAGACTCCAAGCTACCAGTATTAGTGTCAGCTTACCTAACTGAAGTATAAAATGATAAGCTCCTACTAGTGCTACGTAAACATCGCAGAGCTATTGCCTGGGAAATAGCTGATATCAAGGGCATAAGACCAACTTTCTACACCCACAAAATCCTAATGGAAGATAATTCACGTAATTCAATCCAACCTCAGCGTCGTATAAATCCAAATATGAAAGAAGTCGTAAAGGGCGAGGTTATGAAACTCTTAGACACAGGAATTATCTATCCTATATCTGATAGTAAGTGGGTTAGCCCTGTCTAGGTAGTGCCGAAAAGGGGATGGATAACTGTAGTTAGTAATGAGAATAATGACTTAATGCTGACCCGGACGGTGACGGGGTGGCGAATGTGTATTGACCATCGTAAGTTAAACGACGCCACCCGCAAAGACCACTTTCCCTTGTCGTTCATCGATAAGATTTTAGAATGATTATCCGGTCATAGATTTTACTATTTTCTCGATGGTCTTTCAGGGTACTTTCAAATCCCCATCTCTCCCGAGGACTAGGAGAAAACTACGTTTACTTGTCCCTTCAGCACCTTAAAAGACTTCTACAAAATCACCAAACCCCTTACTCATCTTCTGGAAAAAGATGCCCCATTCATTTTTGATGACCTTTGTCTATCTACTTTTGAATTAATAAAAGAAAAGTTAATTAATGCCCCTATTATGATAGCTTCAGTGTGGGATATTCCCTTTGAAATTATGTGCGATGCGAGTAGTTTCGCGTTGGGAGACGTACTAGGACAGTGAATATCTAAAAACTTCCAGCCCATCTATTATGCAATTAAAACACTTACATCTGCACAACAGAATTATACCACAACCGAAAAGGAACCCCTGCTGTTGTTTTCGCTTTTGATAAATTTCGTTCATATATCACACTTTCCAAAATTATTGTTTTTACGGACCACTCGGCCCTCAAGTATCTTCTTGCTATGACGGATGCCAAGCCGCGCCTGATTCGCTGTGTCTTACTCCTCTAGGAGTTCGATTTAGAAATCCATGATAACCGAGGAGCCGGGAATTTGGCCACCGACCATCTCTCACGATTAGATAATCCGTATATGGAAAAATTAAATGAACAACCTTTTAATGATTTTTCCCCGATTAGAAGCTCCTTTTAATTGGTACATCTCCTTCTCCTTGATTTGCACACATAGCCAACTATGTAGTGGCCTGTATCAACCCGAATGAGTTCTCCTCTCGGCAAAAGAAGAAATTCTTTTCCGAGTTGAAGAACTATTTTTGGGAGGACCCGCACCTTTTCCGAGTCTGTGCGGACCAAGTGATAAGGAGATGTGTCTCTTTTGAAGAAGGATTACATATTTTAAAAAATTTGCATGAAGGACCGACAGGTGGGCACTATCAAGCTGCTCGCACCAACAGTAAAGTGCATTGCGCGGGTTTTTACTCGCCTAGCTTGTTTAAAGACGCGCAAGACTTTATGAGTAGGTGTGATAGTTGTCAACGGTCGGGAAATATTTCCAATAAAAATGAAATGCCGCAAAATTATTTCCTTGAGTGCGAAGTTTTCAACCTCTGGGGAATCGATTTTGTTGGCTTCTTCCTTCTAGCTTCGGGAATAAATATATTTTAGTCGCTGTAGATTACATTTCATGATGGGCTGAAGCCCAAGCACTTCCTACTAACGACGCCCGGGTAGTAATTAAGTTTTTTAAAATATTATTTTCTCGATTCGGTATGCCATGAGCCATCGTTAGCGATAGGGGTACACATTTTTGTAACGCGCAGTTTTCTAAAAATCTTATTAAATACGGTGTTACGCATAAGCTTTCAACTGCCTACCACCCCCAAACTAACGGGCAATTCGAAGTCTTAAGCAGAGAGCTCAAAAGAATTTTAGAAAAGACTATTTCCACCGGTAGAAAAGACTGCTCAACCAAATTAGACGATGCTCTATGGGCCTACCATACAGCATACAAAACCGCATTCGGTTGTACACCATATCAGTTGTTCTATGGAAAATCGTGCCATTTACCCGTAGAATTAGAACACCACTGATGAGTTGTAAATATTCATTTTTTTATGTACATAAATTTAGTCGGTTCTGTGTTTTTCCTTTATTTTTAGTTGTTTTTGTTCAATAAAATGCTCCTTTTATTGTAAATATTTTGCTAATTTACTTCTTTTATTTTTCAGAAAAAAGTACAAAAAATGCCAAAAACAGTAAGTACACGCCCGTGTACTTACTGGTCACGCCCGTGTCCAGGGCGTGACACGGCAAAATCCAGGAAAAAGGAATAAATTTTGAAGAAATAGCTTGACACACCCGGTCACACGCCCGTGACATGACCCGTGTCCAGCGCTCGATGATTTCCGCTTGATGATTTTCGCGCTCGCCGATTTCCGATCGACGATCGTCCACACGCCCGGGCACACGCCCGTGTCAATACGACACGGGGCGTGACCCAAGCCCGTGACCACTTCAGCAAGCTCGACGAAAATTCTGCTCGTCGTTTTCAGCTCGACGATCGTCGACCAACCCGACATGCCCTGCGTCACGCCCGTGACCAAGGGCGTGACTCCTCCACCTGGCTGACAAAGACCCGTGCTCGACGATCTTCCCGCTCTACGATCGTTGAACTCCTCGACATTCGCGCTCGATGATTTTTCAAGTCAACAAGACCCGGTGATAGCTCAAAGACCCGCACCCAGATCTACCTCCCCGACACACCCAGAGTCATGCCCATGACCTAGGGCGTGACCAACGTGAGACCGACACGTGTCCAGCCCGAAGTCCACTTTCCCATCAAATTGACGGCCGCATTTTTTACAGTGCTGACACGCCCCCCTACACGCCCGTGTCAGGGGGCGTGTCAACTGAAATTTTTGCCTATTTAAACCAGCTTGCTGGATGTAATCCTGTTCCTTCTTTTGAACCATTTTGTATAGGAGTTATGCTGCTCGGATGAGTTCCAAATGCTATGTAAGAGATATTTTCTCCCCCTCTCCTTAGCTTTTATTTTCGTTCCTTTGTAACTCGTGTTTTAACTTAATAAAATCTGTTTTTTTTTCATCTCTTATTCTGGGTTTGGAATGATTCTTAACAAAACTCTTATGCAATCTTATTCTTATTTTATTTTAACTTTATTTTCGTTCTTTAAAATCCGTATGCGTGTGTGTATGAGGTTAGAGTTATATTTTTATGTTTTCATAATTTTTACTAGCTTTGGTTAGTGTTAGGATTTTTCCGTACTCTTCATATCCATCCTTATAAAACTATAAAAATGGTTATAAAAATGGTTTTTGATTTTTTTACTTAGTTTGTTTTGTTATTTTCGTAAAACTTTTCGTTATCTTACCATTTCTTCCACTTTTTAAGTGTTTTTATAGAGATATAAGAATGGATTTATGGTCATTTTAATTTTTTAAACACTTGTATTTTTCTTTATTTTCCAAACCTTTTTGCCCCTTTTATTTTTATTTCTTCTTTTTATTCATTTCTACCGCATTTTAGCGGTAGAAATGTAATCGTTTTAATTTTTCAGCAACTTCGTTTTTCCTATTTTTTGTACGTGTGTGTGCGTTTAGGAGTTAGTTTTTATTGCTTTCGTTCAATTCTGAAGAGTGCGAGCGTGTGTTGCATTTATTTTCGCCTACTCGTTAAGAGTTAAATGGCTGATGGCGACGGTGATGGCGATGGTGATGGCGACAGTGATGGCGACGGTGATGACGACGGCCACCAGGACGGCCAAATTGGGAATGACTATGTTGAAGATATGCCGGCAAAGGACGTGCGACGTCGTAGCGGTCATGGTTACAAGCTTCGCCCTCGCAACAAGACTCATATTTGATATTTTAGCTTTGGTGTGCTAATAGCCGTTTCATGATGGCTCTTTTAAAAACATTATTTAATTTCTGCATTTTCTTTATGTGGTGTGCCTTTAGCCACTTGTTATTTGCTTTGAGATGTAAGCCTATATAAGGCCTTGAACTTTTCATTTGATGGTAGAATTAAATTGAAATCAAACTTGAATTTTGCCAACCCTAATTTTTTCCCTCTCTTCTTCTCCTAGCCGCCCCCCCCTCTTTTTCATTCCTCCAAACCGCCGGCCTCAAGGCTCCCTCCTTCAAGAGTTCGGCCATCTCCTCTCTCCCTCTTGCTCTCGTCCGCCCCCTTCTCTCTAGTGCTCGGCTACTCTCCTCTCCCTCTTGCTCACGGCCACCAGCGATCCTCTCTCTCCAAGGATACTTTGGCCCATGCATGAGAGGTTGTTTGCAAGGAAGAAGATAGGGGTTTCCTCCACGACATGAAGTGAAGGAGATTAGCACGTTCATCATCCGTAGCGCGCTTCCCGTGGACTTTCAACGGAGGAGCGATCAAACTTGGTGGATCCACGCATCACGGATCAACAAATCCGAGAGGGGTAACGAAAATTTCAACCAAGAGTTTTCTTTCTCTAGATAGTTCTTGTGGTAGACGAATTTTTGCGTTATTTTCCGATTCGTTTTTCTTCGCGGTTAATCCCCTAATAGATCAGTATTTTTCGTTTGGATTTCCGAAAGATTCGTAAGAGAATTGGCGATCCTCGTTATCCTTTTATCTTTCGAATCATTTTGTTCTTAGTGGATCTATTTTGGTACAACCCAAAAGCTCGTTCTGGATCAAGATTATCCCATTTAGCCGGAAAGAGTTTGGCCTATAGCCAACACTCGATCTATTTGCGGAACGGCGATCCGTATTGTTAGCGCGAGCGATAAATAAAATAATTGTTGTGGCTGCGTTTTCGTCAACGTGTGGAATAGAGAGCGTAGATCGTGTCATAAGCGTTATCGTGGCCTCCGTGACGAATCTCTAGGATATACCCGGCATTAATTTGGTATCAAAGCGAGATTGTGTTGATTTCCCAATCGACACCATCCTTTATTTTTACCAAGGGCTATCCTCGTTTGCTAGGGTGTGCACTTCCACTACGATTCACATCAAATATGAATTTTTGCTTTTCAAAACAATACATAGTTGGGCTGCAATTAGTAAAACACACAAAAAAAAAATTTGCAGAAAATTACAAAAAAAGTCTGAATTTTCTCCTCATTTTTTTAAGAAAAAAAGTCTGAAAAAGGTTTTCCTGTTGCTCACTTGTTTAGTGTCAAAAAAATTCAAACGCGTAATTTAAATCAGGACAAAATCATTGTTTGTCCCGTTCGTTCATGCGCACTAGGCTGGGCACGGAATATCTTTCCTCCACCTCACATATGACAAACAACCAAGGTGATGAGCATGCTCCGGCCACGATCGCCGAGCTACGAGGAGAGTTTAACGCTATGTTTGACGCACTGACACAGTTAATTGAAGGGCTCGCTGTAAACCAAGCGGCGCCCCAAAAAAACGGCGTTGGAAGAAACCGACCGAGCCCCCAACCCCCGGCCGCCAACCAGCGAGAGGAAAGACAAAATCATCCACGTGATCAGGACGATGAGTACCCACCTCGAGGTCATTATGAGTTCGACGTAACTAGGGCCGTTAAAATAGACTCACCCTCATATGATGGTATGGGAGAGCCCCAACTATTCCTAGACTGGATCATGGGAATCGAGTGCTATTTTGAATGGCACGACCTGACGGACGCTGAGAAAGTGAAGGTTGCACGGATGAAACTATTAGGAAGGGCCAAGACATACTGGTTGAACGAAGAGAGACGATTAGGTACGGTTAATGGAGCACCCCCAATTGGGTGGGCTGCCATGAAAGCACTTCTACACGACCAATATGTTCCCACTTATTACCGGACCCAAATGTTCGACGACTTAGCCTCCCTTCGTCAAGGTAACGCTTCGGTAGCAGAATACATGGGACAACTTAAGGATATGTTGGTGCGTTGTGATGTTCGTGAGATGCCCGAAATCACACTCTCCCGATTTCGTAAGGGACTCAACCCGGACATTCAAGGCAAGCTCTTGCATTATGGTCACACGGACCTTAGCACCACGTTCAATGCCGCCTTGGATATTGAAAAACACAACGCCTACAAAACCAAAGGACGAAACTTTCAGAAGGGAAAATCCCTCTTAGGACCGCATCCATCTTCTTCCACGCGAGACAAGGGAAAGTATCGATCGACGGATTCAGAGTCCATTATTATTACTGCTAGGAATAACCAGAATCCCACCGGTGAGCGAGTACCAATAGGACGAATCAGCAAGACTAATGCCACGTGTTAATCTTGCGGAATCCAAGGGCACTATTCTAGTGAGTGCCCCACGAAGAGCAAACTGTTAGCCCTATTAGACTCCACGTCTGAGCCTGCCGATATCGTCTATTGTGCGGGAGAAGAATCTGATGCCGAGTCGAGTGACATTGAGGATGATTCTTACATGATGGTGATGAGATGTATTTTGGCCACACCGCGAGCGTTGGACGAGTTTAACCGGACAAATATATTTACCTTAAATTTTAAGTGCGGTGAAAAATGGTGCAAATTAATTATTGATAGTGGTAGTTGCATGAATGTCGTTTCGGAGAACGCCATCGCACGCATGCATTTAGTCACCGAGCCACACCCACATCATTATAAAATCGCGTGGGTAAACAAGACGTCAATAGCGGTCTCTAAGCGATGCTTGGTGCCACTAACATTGAAAAACTACGTTGATAAGTGTGGAGCGACGTCATCCCCATGGACGTGTGTCATGCCTTACTAGGACGACCTTGGCTTTATGATTATGACGTGACCCATTTTGGTAGAGCCAATACTTATGAGTTCAAATTCAATGGTAAGACCATTGTATTGAAACCATCGCCGCCCAAGGATCCGTCACCTGCGTCCAAAGATACCATTGTGCCCGTAGAAAAGAAAACGATAAGTCTGATAAGTAGGAAAGAGTCAGAACATGAGACTTTCATGGACGGCGTTATCTACGCTCTAGTTTGTCTACAAGTTAAGGAGGATGCACCTTCGTTAGCGAGCCTCCCGTTATCCCTTCGAACTCTCTTAGAAGAGTATAAGGATGTATACCCGGTGGACTTACCACCTCAGTTGCCACCTATGCGTGATATCCAGCATGAGATAGATTTTGTCCCGGGTTCTTCGTTGCCGAATCAGCCCCATTACCGCCTCAACCCCTCCTCACATGAGGAGTTGCAAAAATTAATTTCAGATTTGTTAGCGAAAGGATTTATACGTCATAGTAAAAGTCCTTGTGCCGTCCCTGCCTTGTTAGTCCCGAAGAAAGATAAAACGTGGCGATTGTGTGTCGATTATCGGGCTATAAATAAAATAACTGTCAAGTATCGGTTCCCCATTCCCCGCTTGGATGATTTACTAGATATGTTATCAGGAGCCGCCGTGTTCTCTAAATTGGATCTTAAGAGCGGTTATCATCAAATACGAATATGGGAGGGAGACGAATGGAAGACAACATTTAAGTCTAAGGATGGACTATATGAATGGCTAGTGCTTGGAGAGGGACTTACCAATGGACCTAGTACGTTTTCGCGATTGATGACCCAAGTCTTTAAACCCTACATGGGAAAATTTGTAGTGGTCTATTTCGACGACATTTTGGTGTTTAGCATCTCTCCGGGGGATCATGAAACTCACCTAAGAACAGTCCTTACCACATTGCGCAAAGAGAATTTATTTATTAATCTAAAAAAATGCGCATTCGGTGTGTCTTCCGTAGAGTTCTTAGGATACATCGTGAGTTCAGACGGCATTCATGTGGATCCAAAGAAGGTTCAAGCAATTAAAGGGTGACTGGAACCTAAGAATATAAGGGAAGTTCGAAGTTTCCATGGGTTGGCCACGTTTTACCCAAGATTTATTCGGAATTTTAGTAGTATTATGGCACCCATCACTGAGTGTATGAAGAAAGGAGAATTTAGTTGGACTAAAGCGTCCACTAGTGCTTTCCAAACAATTAAGGAACGGATGTCTGAAGCCCCCTTACTACGATTACCAGATTTTAGTAAAGTGTTTGAACTATCATGCGACGCATCGGGGATCAGAATCGGAGGAGTGTTAAGTCAAGAGGGACATCCACTAGGATATTTTAGCGAGAAACTAGCTGGCCCAAAGTTAAACTATTCGAATTATGATCGCGAATTCTATGCCGTGATTCGTTGTCTCCAACATTGGCGACATTACCTTATATCAAAAGAATTCGTGATATTATCGGACCATGAGGCCCTCAAATTTGTTAATTCTCAAAATAAGATTAGCCCACGGCACGCTAAATGGATCTCGTACCTACAGGAGTACACTTTCATTATCAAGCATCTGAAGGGTACATTAAATCATATGGCTGACGCATTAAGTAGGGTCACCTTATTACTAACTACCATGGAAGTGTCGGTCATAGGATTTGAGAGGATTAAAGATGAATATGTCCAATGCCCAGACTTTAAGGAAATTTATTTCGCCGCTCAGGACAATTCCTCTACCACCATTTCGGCGTACTATCTCCGTGACGGATACTTATTTAAACATTTGCAACTATGTATTCCCCGCTCGTCATTACGACATTTTATCATATGGGAATTACATAGCGGAGGGTTAGGCGGATATTTTGGTAGAGACAAAACGATAACACTCGTAGAGGATAAATTCTTTTGGCCGGGCCTCAGACCCATGGTCAACAAAATCGTAGGAAGTTGTCGTATTTGTCAACTAGCAAAGGGAAACAAGACCAATGCGGGTCTTTACACTCCACTTCCGATTCCGTCGGTACCATGGGAAGATGTCAGCATGGATTTTCTTTTAGGTTTACCCATGACATTGAGGCGTCACGATTCTATTCTAGTCGTCACGATTCTATTCTAGTCGTAGTAGACTGTTTCTCCAAAATGGCCTATTTTATCGCTAGTAATAACACCTACGATGCTTGAAATGTAGCAAAATTGTATTTCAAGGTGGTCGTGGCACATCGGGGTGTTCCCAAGACGATAGTGAGTGATAGGGATGTAAAATTTACAAGTTATTTTTGGAAGACACTCTGGAAACTCATGGGCACTAAACTTATGTTTTCGTCGGCCTATCATCCCCAAACAGATGGGCAAACGGAAGTTGTCAACCGTAGCTTGGGAGGGTTACTTCGTTGTTTAGTGGGCGAACATAAAGGTACGTGGGATCTTATCCTTCCGCATGCTCAACTAACATACAATAATTCTAAGAACAGGTCCACTGGGTTGTCTCCGAATGAGATAGTGCATGGTTATAAGGCGCCAGTGCCTCTTGACTTGGTTCCGTTACCGCCTTCTTTTAAGTCAAGTCAATTTGCATAGGACTTCGCTTCAAACGTTCACACTCTCCATGAGCATATTGGCAAGACGTTAGCTAAGCAATATTCTATCTATCAATCGAATGCTAACGTACATAGGCGAGCAGTCTCCTTGAACATTGGCGATTTGGTTATGGTTCGTCTTATCCCTGAACGGATGCCTTCGGGCACCATAAAAAAAATAGCGAACAAGAAAGCCGGTCCTTTTCGAATTTTGAAGAAATTAGGCGAAAATGCTTATTTGTTAGAATTACCCGTTGATTGGGGAATCTCCCCTGTGTTTAACATTTCGGATTTAACGCTTTTTGTTGCTCCACCACCTGAACTGTCTGTCTCTCCGTTTAATAATTCCACTATACAATCTAATGGGGTGGGGGGTGAGCTCAATTCTGGATCGCTTTCTCCTTCGAAATCTACGGGAGGTATGCCGTTTATTGATGATGAAACTTGTTTTTCTGCTTCACCTAATGTTTTTCCGAGGTTTCCCCGGACGGATTTCTTGCCTGATAGGATTTTGCAGGATGATGTGTTTCCCACTCCCGACGGCGACATTCATAGGTTTTTGGTTCATTGGCGTGGTCGTCCGGCTTCGGACGACTCTTAGCTATCTGCTGCACAAGTGGATCTTCTTGACGCGGACCTCGTACGCCGTTATATTTCAGCCCGCTTATCGGAGATGAGTCCTTTTGAGCGGCGGAGGATAAATTAATGCCGGGTATATCCTAGAGATTCGTCACGGAGGCCACGATAACGCTTATGACACGATCTACGCTCTCTATTCCACACGTTGACGAAAATGCAGCCACAACAATTATTTTATTTATCGCTCGCGCTAAAAATACGGATCGCCGTTCTGCAAATAGATCGAGTGTTGGCTATAAGCCAAACTCTTTCCGGCTAAATGGGATAATCTTGATCCCGAACGAGCTTTTGGGTTGTACCAAAATAGATCCACCAAGAACAAAATGATTCGTAAGATGGTAGGATCTATCCCAACAAAAAGATAACGAGGATCGCCAATCCTCTTACGAATCTTTCGGAAATCCAAACGAAAAATACCGATCTATTAGGGGATTAACCGCGAAGAAAAACGAATCGGAAAATAACGCAAAAATTCGTCCACCACAAGAACTATCTAGAGAAAGAAAACTCTTGGTAGAAATTTTCGTTACCCCTCTCGGATTTGTAGATCCGTGATGCGTGGATCCACCAAGTTTGATCGCTCCTCCGTTGAAAGTCCACGGGAAGCGCGCTATGGATGATGAACGTGCTAATCTCCTTCACTTCACGCCGTGGAGGAAACCCCTATTTTCTTCCTTACAAACAACCTCTCATGCATGGGCCAAAGTATCCTTGGAGAGAGAGGATCTCGGGTGGCCGTGAGCAAGAGGGAGAGGAGAGTAGCCGAGCACTAGAGTGAAGGGGGCGGCCGAGAGCAAGAGGGAGAGAGGAGATGGCTGAACTCTTGAAGGAGGGAGCCTTGAGGCCGGCGGTTTGGAGGAAGGAGAAAGAGGGGGGGGCAGATATGAGAAGAAGAGAGGGAAAAAATTAGGGTTGGCAAAATTCAAGTTTGATTTCAATTTAATTCTACCATCAAATGAAACGTTCAAGGCCTTATATAGGCTTACATCTCAAAGCAAATAACAAGTGGCTAAAGGCACACCACATAAAGAAAATGCAGAAATTAAATAATGTTTTTTAAAAGAGCCATCATGAAACGGCTATTAGCACACCAAAGCTAAAATATCAAATATGAGTCTTGTTGCGAGGGTGAAGCTTGTAACCATGACCGCTACGACGTCGCACGTCCTTTGCCGGCACATCTTCAACATAGTCATTCCCAAGTTGGCCGTCCTGGTGGCCGTCGTCATCACCGTCGCCATCACCGTCGCCATCACCGTCGCCATCATCGTCGCCATCAATGGCGTGCTTTTATTTCCCGCCTACTCGTTTGAGTAGGACTTGTACGTGTGCGTTTTCATTTCTGTCTTGTGTGGGCGTATTTCAATTCCAGTAGAGTTTAAGGAGTCAACGGGTTATGCCTGTGAATGGTAGTAGCAGGAAGTACTGGAGTGATAGTTCAGGAAAATATCCGTGTTATGCTTGTGCTATTGGGTCGTACCTATGAATGAGTAACAGGAAGTACTGGCGTGCCCAGTAAAGGCCCTTTGTGATGCTTGATGTCGTGCGTGTGCGTATTTCAATACATTTCAGTCCTACTCGTTTAAGTAGGACTTGCAATTTACTGCTTTCAATTTACTGGTTTCATTTTCCTGCTTTATTTTAGTGCTTTAATTTTATTTCTTTCAATCGCTGCCGTCCCCATTCCGATTAGTGGCTAACGTTCTTAGCCCTCAGTATCGAAGAGCATTGGGACATATAAAATAGCTTTAAATAATTAATGGTCCTTATTTTCTAATTAATTAAAATCACTTAAGGTCTGTCGTGGGTTTACGATGCGTAGGACCACATAATCGATGTGTGGGCCCTATTTCCGTAGTCCATACGCTAGCTAGCCGAGAGGCTGTGCGTATGTACCGATCACCCCTTGGTAAATGGAGTTCTGCACTAACCCTCGACAGAGGAGGCGCGCCAACTCTACCAGATTGGGTTCCCCACCCAATAGCGGGGTTCTTAGCGTAATGCGGGCATTAAGAGGAATCCTTCGTCGGACGAGAGCCCGGTCGAATTGTCTTAATGTTCAGGTGAACGATAGTCCTAGGCATAGTTGATCTCATTTTAGTGGAACCTCCACGACCAAGTCTCCGCCCTAATTATTTTGAAACTTAGGATCTCTTTTTATTAAAAGTCTATTTTAGTTCGAATTTAATTCGGTGCAATCGAGATAAGCTCTTCATCGACTCCACCCTTTATTATGCTTTTATTTTCTGCCTTTTGTTTATATATATTACCCGACAAGTAATTATCAGTAAAATAATAGTCCCCTCCAGGGAAGTGTAGAAATAATCGAACCGACCCCGAGAACAATATGACCTCGATATTCCACCCAGAATATCGTGTACTACTCACGATAGGTGCACTTGCCTCCTTTTGTTAAAACTCGATCACACCTTTTTATATCCAAATAAATAAATACGCGTGCCCTGTTTTCTAAATAAAAACCAAACCCGCTTTTCTACTTAAATAAAATCGTCCGGGGCGCCGCGCATCCTCACCTATTTTTGGAGTTTTAACCGCATTAAGTTTTTGGACTTGATGCGAAAAATATCAATCAAGTTTTTGGCGTCGTTGCCGGGGATTTTTCGAGTCGTTATTTTGAACCCTGGAAATCTATTAATTTTACCTATATATATTTATATAACAAAAAAATAGTTTGTCCAACTAACAAAAAATATACTAATAATAATAATCATAATAATAAAACTAAAAAACTTACAAAATTTTAAAACTAAAAAAAAATTGAAAAACCCATAAAATTGAAAAAATCGAAAAACCTCTACAAAACCAAAAAAAAATCTACAAAATGAAAAAAACTTAAATTTTTTTTTCATTATTTTTATGAAAAAACTATAAACAAAATAAAAAATAAATAAAACTTTAAAAACTAAAAAACCCTCAAAACCTAAAAAAAACTAAAAAACCAACCTCAAAATTAAACTAAAAAATAATAAATCTACTTAAAAAAACACAAAAAAATAATAATTTGATTAAAAAAAATGTATATATTTTGCTTATTTTATTTTCACTTGTTTTGATTCGGCACGCTTCCCATTTTTGTGCGCGCTAGGGGAGCACATTTCTATCGCACTCTTATAGCTAAGACGTTAGCTTACGTGTCACCACACACATGCCCCCCCACCCACCCACAATCTTTTCGCCAGGTTTATATTTTCATTTTATTTTTTTCTGTTATATTTTTGCTTGTTTCTTCTTCTTCTAACAATACTGCAGGGTTTCGACCCGGGCCTCCCGGACTCGTCTTAAGGGAAGCTTCTACCCTCACTTTTTCATTTTTGTCCATATTATTTTTGTATATTTATTGTTCAACATACTTAAATTACAACATTGGGGATAATGTTGGGTTTAAGTATGTGGGTGTTTTCCTATTCTGTAATTTTTTTATTCTTCTGTACTCATTAAAATAAAAAAAATTGCAAAACTTAAAACCTAAAAAATTTTCCTTGTTTTTTATAATCAAAAAACTCAAAAAAATCATAAAACAAAAAAATCACAAAAAAAACTTATAAAACAACAAAAAAATTAAAAAATATAAAAAATTAAGTAGGCAAGTGCACCAAAAACTTGATTGCGTGTTAAAACTCCAAAAATATTTACGGTCATGCGGCGACCCGACGGTTTTATTTAAGTAGAAAAGCGGAAGTGGTTTTTTATTTAGAAAATGGGTCGCCGCGTATTTATTTCTTTTGGATATAAAAAAGTTGTGATCGAGTTTTAACGAAAGGAGGCAAGTGCACCTATCGTGAGTAGTACAGGATATTCTGGGTGGAATATCGAGGTCGTATTGTTCTCGGGGTCAGTTTGATTATTTCTACACTTCTCTAGAGGGGACTATTATTTTACCGATAATTACTTGTCGGGTAATATATATAAACAAAAGGCAGAAAATAAAAGCATAATAAAGGGTGGAGCCGATGAAGATCTTAGCTCGATAGCACCGAATTAAATTCGAACTAAAATAGACTTTTAATAAAAAGAGATCATAAGTTTCAAAATAATTAGGGCGGAGACTTGGCCGTGGTGGTTCCACTAAAATGAGCTCACCTATCTCTAAGACTATCGCTCACCTGAACATTAAGACTATTCGACTAGGCTCTCATCCGACGAAGGATTCCTCTTAATGCCCGCATTATGCTAAGAACCCGCTATTGGGCGAGGAACCCAATCCAGTAGAGTTGGCGCGCCTCCTCTCTCGAGGGTTAGTACGGAACTCCATTTACTAAGGGGTGATCGGTCCATACGCACGACCTCTCGACTAGCTAGCGTATGGACTAAGGAAATAGGGCCCACACATCGATTATGTGGTCATACGCGTCGTAAACCAACGACAAACCTTAAGTACTTTTAATTAAATAGAAAAATTAGACCTTTAATTATTTAAAGGAATTTTTTCTGTCCCAATGCTCTTCGATACTGAGGGCTAAAAACGATTAGCCACTCATCGGAATGGGGACGACAGCGAGAAAAAGCAGAAAAGGAAAGCAGTAAAGAAAGCTGTAAAATGAAAGCAGTAAAGGAAAGCAGAAAATTACAATTCCTACACAAACAAGTAGGACTGAAGAAAGCTCTAAATTGCGAGTCCCGGCGCAAATGCGTGGGCGGGAGTAAGAAAGCGGGTTCTACTCAAACGAGTAGGACTAAATAAATGCAACACACGCACACACTCGACATAAAGTAAAACTCACGCAGACACACGACATAATTGAAAACATACGCAAACAAATCCTACTCAAATGAGGAGCGAAAAATAAATGCAGGTCCTACTCAAATGAGTAGGAGAAAATAAATGCACTCACTCTACGAAAAGTAAAACACACGCACTCGACATAAAGTAAAAACTCACGCACACAACAGGAAATTAAACACACTCCACACACTCTACTTGAATGAAATAAAACAAAGCGTCATTTAACTCTTAACGAGTAGGAGGAAATAAATACGCACGCGTACAGAAATAAAACAAAACTAAGTTACCTAAAAATTAAAACAACTGCATTTCTACTGCTAGAATGCGGTAGAAATGTGTAAAAAGAAGAAATAAAAATAGAAGGGGCAAAAAGGTTTGGAAAATAAAGAAAAAAATACAAGTGTTTAAAAAAATTAAAATGACGATAAATCCATTCAAGTGCTTATCAAAATACAAATGGCGGTCGCAATCAAGTGTTTATCAAAATACAAATCGTCGTTGCCGTGATTTCAGCCGCCAAGTCAAATCTCCAGTCAATTGACGGCCGCCATTTAAATAGTGTCGACACGCCCACTAACACGCCCGTGTCAGAGGGCGTGTCCGATGAAAGTTTTTGTCTATAAATTGCAGCCTTTTGTTTGAGCTGCTGTTCCACTATTTGAACCACTTTGCTTATGTTAGGGCTATTCTTGGGGGCTGTTTATGCATTGTAAGGGAATTTTCTCTCCCCCACTTTTTTTATGTATTTGTTTTATGTTTATTGTAACCCTTTTTTACTTAATAGAAATGTTCATTTTCTCCTCTATGATGTATGAAAATCTGCCCAAGCGCCCTACCTTAAGTAATTTTTCGTTTCCTTTTTTGTGTTTTTTATGTTTTTCCTTAGCTTTTGTAACTAGTTTTACTTAGGAATTTATCAATTTTCTAGCCGTTGTAATCGCAATTTTATTTCCATGCTCCGTACTTGTTTAGGTTTAGTTTGTTATTTCTACGTAGTTTTCATTCCTATGGGTTTATAAAAATGTTTTAAAAGGTGGTTTTAAATTTCTTTAACTTAGGCTCTTTATGATCGTAAAACTTTTCATTCTCTTTTAGTTTTATTTCCACTTTTTATGCGTTTCTATAAAGTTATAAGAATGAAAACGTAAGCGTTTTAATTTTTCAACCACTTCATTTTTGCTTTTATTTTCAAAAACGTTTTGCCCGTTTAAATTTTATTTCTTCATTTTATCCATTTCTACTGCATTCTATCGGTAGAAATGTATTCATTTCAATTTTTCGAGCACTTGCACTTTTCGTTTATTTGCAAAAACTTTTTCTCCTTTAAATTTTATTTTCACTTTTTATCCATTTCTACCGCATTTTAGCGGTAGAAATGTAGTCGTTTTAATTTTTCAGCAACGATTTCAGCCTTTTACGCATTCCATTTGAGTAAAAAAATCACCGACAACGACGCCAAAAATTTGATTGCATGTTAAAACTCCAAAAATATTTATTTTCTATCGTGTGTGTGCGTATTTCAATTCTAGTAGAGTGTGTTTACTTTCTGTACAGTGGGTGTGTTTTAATTTTATGTCGAGTGCGTGAGTGTTAGCTTTTATTTTCCGCCTACTCGCAGGAGTTAAATGGCTGGATTTTATTTACCGTCTACTCACTTGAGTTAAATGACTGGTCTTTATTGTAAGAATTGGAATGGACTTGTAAAAGCATTTATTTTCTCCTACTCGTTTGAGTAGGACTTGCTTTCTTTTTCCCGCCCACTTATTTGAGCCGGGACTTGCACTTTTACAGCTTTCATTTGAGCCGGGTCACCGCGTGAACGTAAATATTTCTGGAGTTTTAACACGCAATCAAGTTTTTGGCGCTGTTGCCGGGGATTTTTTTACTCAAATGAAATCGCGGCAACGGCTGAAATCGCGGCAACGCCTTCGGTTGTACCCCATATCGGTTGTTCTATGGAAAATCAAGTCATTTACCCGTAGAATTAGAACACCGCCCTTTTTGGGCCTTAAGGTTTTTAAATTTCGATCCCCACTCTGTCGGCAACCTTAGAAAATTTCAACTCAACGAGCTGGACGAGTGGCGCTCTTACGCATACAAAAATAACAAATTTTATAAGGAGCGGACGAAACGTTTACACGACAAACACTTAAGGCACCCAAAAACCTTCAAGCCTGGCGACCAAGTTCTTTTATATAACTCACGCTTACGTTTATTTCCGTGGAAGTTAAAATCACGATGGTCTGGGTCGTTTACCGTTAAAGAAGTTTTTTCATATGGTACAATTTTAATTTCACACCCTGATATGGGTGATTTCAAAGTGAATGTGCAGCGTCTTAAACTATATTTTTCTGGTGATGATGATGTCAGTCCAAACAATGTTAAGTTTATTCTACATGAACTTTAACTAACTTCAGACTTTTTTTTTGTTAAAATCTTTAAATATTATTTTGGACAATAATCTTTTGGATAATATTCGTTTTGGTCTAGCTCAAACGACCTTTAAAACTAAGGGCGCTCTTGGGAGGCAACCCAAATTATTTTTCTGTTTTCTTTATTTTACATGTTTTGCCACGAACGGCTCCGCAAGTTGAAGCTTCAGTGATCACCACCTCCAATACTACTGTATCCATCACCAAGTCCAAAGAAGACATGTCAATAAGTTCCAAAGCGCAAGCATGGGGGAGCGACATCTCTCAACATTCGCAACGCATAAATCCGGGGAAGTACCTGTTTTTCATTTCTGTACTTTTATTTATGTTTTATTTTTTTTTCTCTCTCTCTCTCATACCCCTCCTTTCTCCATTGAGGACAATGTCTATTTTAAGCTTGGGGAAGGATTTTCTCCTTCTCTTGTCTTTATTTTTGTTTCCTTTAAAAATCAAAATCAAATTTTTTTTAACTTATTTTGGTATTTCAATAGTACCCCCTGCTTTTGTTTTGTTTTTCTCAAAATTCCATATAAATAACATAGCCAATTATAATCCTTCTAATCATTCTTTTTAATTATTTTTCACAAGTAAAATGTTCGCCTTGCTGTGTTTCTAATTCACGGTAGCATGTTAATGCGAAATGTTTTTCTAAATCTCACATTTTTATTATGGTATTCGTTTTTTATTTTCTTTACTTTCTTAAAAATTTATCATCCACTATTTTTCTTTTCATTTTTGGTTAATTTTTATAATGTCAACTACTTTTGATTAGCGTAGTAGATGTGAACGATCCAAGTCGCTTATTTTTTCTATTTTCAAGATAATTTCAATAACCTTTATTCATTATCTAGGACTTGCTTTTTGAAATTTTTCAAAGCTAATGCTTTAAATAAATTTAGAAACATGAAAATGATTTAGACCGTTTTTGTTTTCGTTTGATCCTTCTTGCCAACCTAAAAATTTTTCTACCCCTAGTTAGCCGCATTTGACCCTTTTTCCTTTTTTCAATTGATTAGCTCCACTAATTATTTCTTTTTCACCAAAGCTTAAATATTCCAACCTATCTAATGACACTAACCTTTTGAGTTTCATTAAATTTTTTTTAATGATTTTGATAAGGTTTTATTGTGATTTATTTGGAAAACTTCTTGAAAAAGTATGCTCAAAAGAAGTGTTTACTTTTGTTTGGCCAATTTAAAAATTAAAAGCAAAATTATTTATGGCCTTTATTATGAAAAAAAGGGGAAGAAAAATGGAAAAGAAAAAGAAAAATATTTACTTTATGATTTTTTTTTTGAAACTTTATTTTGGTTTAGTGTGATTTTAAAGGCTTCTTGTTTATCTTTGAATTTCACTCCTAATCATAATCCTAAACCAAACGTTTCGGTCCTAATAAGCCATTTTGATTCATATTTTTTAATCTTATTTATTAGCTAAGTAAATAAAAAAAGTAGATTAGTAAAGTTTTGGACTTGAATTTAGATTTTTGTTATTTGATTGATATAGTTATAATATGTCTCTTGGATCCAGTAACAACTCAATGCTCTTTTTCATTTTGTTGCATTACTTAAATTTATTTAAAGAATTTTCTTAAAATTTTGGATGATTTATTTTCGTTAAGTAAAGTTTATAAATTGTTAAACCATTTAGTAAGTAACTGCTTTAGGTTTACGTTTCACATTCGCCCTCCTTGGAATTTCGCATAGTACACGTATAAGCATAATTAAAACTTTCTGGATTAGTCACCTTTTATAATTAGTTAGTTTTTATATCTTTGCTTGTGGACAAGCAAAGCTTTAGCTTGGGGATATTTGATAATACGTTTCGCAGTCAAAAATATTAGGGTATTTTCAAGTTTTTAAAACACAAATCATGTCTTGTAAGTGCTTATATTGACCCCCTATTTTAAAAATTATTATCACTAATGCATTTTCTTCTTTTTGTAGGTTTTCACGGCTTTCAGCCAAATTTTGCTGTTACACGGCCCAAGGTCACGCCCTACCAGGGTGTGTACCTAGGGCGTGTAACCCAGAGGAATGAAGCAATCGTTCCGAGATTGCATTCCTTGAAAATTCAGTGTACACGCCCTCTATCATGTCTGTGCAACACCTACACGGGCGTGTTCCAGAGGCGTGTCCCCGAGTTTCGAGGAATTGCCGCAGTGCAATCTTTTTCCCGCTCCACTGTTGTGCCGAATATGTCACGCCCCTTTACACGCCCTAGTCGGGCGTGACATATGGGCGTGTAATTAAACTACGATTACGGTCACCTCCAACATTCATTTTCAGCCCAAAAAGTCGCACCGAATGTGTCACTCCCCAGCTACACGCCTGACCCGGGCGTGTAAGGGGGGCGTGACCCAACCCGAAAAAATTCTATAAATTGAGCCCATCTCCAAGGGTTCAGCACCATCTTTGGATTGAGAGGAGAGGTTCTGCCCTTTACTTTTCCTGTAGTTTTCTTGTATTTTTACATGCTTCTTCTCACCCTCATCATTTTAAGCTTTTTAATATAGCTTAGTTTACTTTTTTTGTATTATTTGTTGTAATTGATTAGTAGCTAAATGTTAATACTAACATAGGTTTTCAATTCCCGCACTTGTAATCTTCTATTTTCAAGTTGTAGCTCTCTTTCAGTGTTAATAAAAAGTGTGCTCTTTTCTTTGTTTTCTAAATGCTTTTATACTCCTCTCTCTTCCTCCATTTCACCTTGAGTAACTAATCCTCTTTGCACTCGATCTTGATGATCCGAGGTTCGAGTTGATTAAGTTATGATGCTCTAGTTTGCCCTTTCTCTATAAGGCTTAGACTGTTGATTTACTCTTGGAAAAATTATGTTTGGAGTTATATCATCGATATAAAATTTCCATATTTGTTTTCATTCTTAGCTAGCCGAAAGGCTCGTAGTTAGAATTGAACACTCAAGAGTAAAGAGATTTGCACGCACCCCTCAAGAGAGGCAAACGTTAAATCTCCCAGATTGGAGGAGAGGTTCTGCCCTTTAGTTTTCTTGTAGTTTTCTTGTATTTTTCCATGCTTCTTCTCACCCTCCTCATTTTAAGCTTTTTAATATAGCTTAGTTTACTTTTTTTGTATTAGTTGTTGTAATTGCTTAGTAGCTAAATGTTAATGTTAGCATAGGTTTTCAATTCCCGCACTTGTAATCTTCTATTTTCAAGTTGTAGCTCTCTTTCAGTGTTAATAAAAAGTGTGCTCTTTTCTTTGTTTTCTAAATGACTTTATACTCCTCTCTCTTCCTCCATTTCACCTTGAGTAACTAATCCTCCTTGTACTTGATCTTGATGATCCGAGGTTCGAGTTGATTAAGTTATGATGCTCTAGTTCGCCCTTTCTCTGTAAGGCTTAGACTATTGATTTACTCTTGGAAAAATTATGTTTGGAGTTATATCATCGATATAAAATTTCCATATTTGTTTTCATTCTTAGCTATCCGAAAGGCTCATAGTTAGAATTGAACACTCAAGAGTAAAGAGATTTGCACGCACCCCTCGAGAGAGGCAAACATTAAATCTCCCGGATTGGAGTGAAATCGAATAGAGGCGTTCATAGCGTAAAGCGGTCTTTAGGTCTCCGATTTGGACGAGAGTTCGGTCGGACCTTCCTAAACTCAGGTAGGCACGGCTTCGAGAGAAGCATGTTCATGCTTATGGAACCTCCACAATCAAGGTTTTTCTCCTTATTAAATTAGGGTTTATTTTCGCATTTCTTAATCAACTGTAGCCGAGGTGATTTTCGATCGAGTTCTCTTCTTTATCATCATCTTAACCCCTCGTTATAATTGCTTTAATAGCTCTCTATTTAACCGCAAGCATTCCCTTTTTAGCGCAATACTTCTCGTCTTAATCAGATTTTTGCATTCTCTTAAACCCTAAAACAATCTTCGATAAGATTACTCGACGGTTCCCGGATTACTCGATGGTTCCCGGATTTTAATACGACACCTGTGTCCCATAGCTGCATTTCGATAGGTATACTTCCCTTGTTGAATTGCTAGTTCAATTTATTTTCTCTTTGCGAATATAATCACACCATCGGCGGTGTACCGTTTGTGCGTTTTGCGTCTGTTGGGTATCGTTGACCAGATTTCAGGAATTCTGTTGGGACTAAATATTTTTCCTTGATTTAAGGTTGAGGTTTTGAAGACTTGGACTTGTCCAGTTTTGTTTCATTCCGAGCATTTTAGGATCTCGGCCTGTGTTTGGATCCTTGTGAGGGTTTTTCTTTGCTTGGGTAAGCTATTAATGATAGTGTCTCAAGAATGGTACGTCGATTTCTAGGGTCGTCTTCGCTACTAATTTGTATGGTCGACATTTTTTTTATCCCGGAATAAAAGGCAATCTGGAATTTATCGCATTTACCCTGTTCAGTTCATGAGAAGACCTTGGTTTCTGGAGAAATCCATTGTTCTTCTTAAGATTCATCTTCTTGTTCTCTAATTCCTCGAGATGCTCTCGAGAAATCTCCTTGGATCTCGAGTTACCGCCTTCTGTTCTCGAGAAGCTTTATAGTACTCAAGAAGTCCATCTTCAACACTTGAGAAGTCCTTCCCTTGTTCTCAGAAGAATTTTTTGTACTCGAGAACAACCCTTTTGTTCTCGAGAAATCTTCCGTTGATCTCTAGTTACCGATGCGTTCTGTTCTCAAGAAGCATTATAGTACTCGAGAAGTCCATCTTCAGTACTCGAGAAATCCTTCCCTTGTTCTTGAGAAGAATTTTCTGTACTCGAGAACATCCCTTTTGTTCTCGAGAAATATTCCTTGTACTCGAGAACAACGCTTTTCTTCTCGAGAAGTCTTTTCCTTGTACTCGAGAACATATACCCCTTGTTCTCGAGAAGAATTCTCTGTACTCAAGAACAGCCCTTCTATTCTCGAGAAGGTCATTTTGCACTCGAGACCATCCTTTCTATTCTCGAGAAGACTTTCCCTATACTCGAGAAGTATTCCTGTTGTTCTCGAGTACTATGGCCTTCTTCTCGGGATGACCGGTTCGGTCAAACTCGATTCTTTTCTTGAGTGCAGTTTTTTAGATATTATCCTAGGTTTATAAATACCTACTTCTTATTTCCTCCTTCACTTTGGACCGACTTACTGTTCTTATTCCCAAACCAGAGCGGCGTGAGCAAGAGAGATAGATTTTCCATCATTCTTCCGGTGGCCGCCAATGGTGCTCTGGTACTCGAAATCTTCAACCGATGATAGATCCAGAAGGCTCTCAGCAAGAGCTTCGTCTTTGTGGTAATATCTTACCCTTTTATTGAGATTTTCTCGCTAGGGTTTTCGACACTAACTCCAATTTGAAATCAAGGCAAGTGGTGGTTCCTCTTTTTCACTTCCCCATTACCCAAATTTTGCAGGAATTTCTTACTGCATGTGTTCATATTTATTGAGTTAAAGTACTGATGTATCATGCCGATATGATCTCTTGACTAATTCCAATTATAATCGTCATGTTCTTGAATTTTGTTGTCTAGTTTGGGTAATGGTTATATGTTTTGATGATGTGATTAAATTCCACCTTTATTACTGATTCATAATTTTCGTGTAGTGTGTGTTAGAATTTATTTAGGATTGTAAACTCTTCCTAAAGGTTAATCAACCGTTTCATTCTAGAATTGTCTAGTAGAATCCGATGTGCCGTTGTAGACTTGAGATTTCTATCATGGATTTTCTTCGTGGTGCTGCCGTGAGGCGAGACAAGCTGGATTGGGTTGTGGTGTGCCCCTAAGCTATAAACCCAGATCATTGCGGTGTTTTCCTTTCGGGTTTTCCTTGTTGCGGGTGTTATTAGTGGGTGAATCCACCGCCTCAACGTTTGATCTCCCTATTACCACTTTGTGGGGCTCTACTGGGTTTTTGGGCCTTTGCGGTGTATGGTGGAGTATCCAGACTCTCCCGCTTTTAGACGGATGAATTGTCTTTGGGGTTATCCACCCCGCCCGTTTTGTTTTTGGTGGAGTTGACCACAGGTGGCTAATAGGGGTTTGTCCCTCTTCCTGATAAATCAATCCTGACTTTTTCCCCAATGTTTTTGTGCATTTGGGGTGCTGTTATTTTATGTGACACTCCATGTAAGTGTTTCCTTTTTTTATTTTACTATTGTACCTTAATTAAGTATTTTTCCTTTGGTCTTGGTTTGGTACGCCTTGACTTTGATTACCTTTGGATACTTTCTACCATCACTTGTACCTTCTTGCTGAGGTGTTTTGTCTTTGGAATGCCTCAGGTTTAGAGCTGTAGCTGAGTTTGGTGCTGGTTTTGGAGTGCTTGAGCGGTATGGTTGGCCGTGGTTGTTGCGTTGCCATAGCGAGGTAGTTTGTTGTTTATTTTGCTTTACTTGTTCAAGCATACTTGGATTTATGTGGGTTTGTGTCAGTTCGTTGACGCCCACAGGACTGTTGTTCTTTTGGATACCTACTAGCTACTTAGTTTTTCTGTGGATGTGGATTACTTGCTCCCTGAGACGTTTAATGTTAGGATTGCATGGTAGTTATTTTCAAGTATAAAAACTACCACCATTACCTCATGCATGGAACGTTTTCAAAATTTAAAATCACATATTTAACGACCGTAAAAAATCTACTTTTATTGCTATTATAAATTTAGAACTTGCATATCTTAAGGTGTCCCCTGGGAACCTCTAAGCTCATGTAGGAAGTTTAATCTCATAAAAGAAGTATTTTCCGTAGCGTATAACTACTTTCTTCGTGGACTAGATGAGTGACTGAACCGAAGGATACGGTTAACTACTATACACAAACCGATTTTTAACTATAAATAACTTAAAGAACCTTTATTCATGGCTAAGTAGGAGTTTTGCCTGAGCATCCGCAGTTATCCTCTGCTGATATGGCATCATGATGCGTATTTTTCCCTTACTCTGATATTCTTATTTGGCGGTGAAAATGTGGGTTGTGACAATGCATATTTCCATTCTCTGAATGGAGTTCGACAAACTCATCCCTATTCGTCGAACTCAGTTCAACGAACTTATCAGAATTCGTCGATCCCGGTTCAGATTAACAGAAACTTTAACTATCCCAAAACATTTTATCAATCAAAAGAATTTGTTAACCCATTTACCCAATGGATCATTCCACCTAGGAAATTTCACCCCCTAGGATATAAAAACCAACCTTAATGTTCTTACATTTCTAGTTTTAAGTTTGTAAATAATCAAGGACCCAAGGTTACCTGGGTCAAGAACACCTAATTTTTATTTTTCAGATTAAAGGCTATCCTACCACGGAGGAACATTAGTACCTGGATAATGGGTGCTCAAAGCACATGACAGGCATCAAGGACAATTTAACAAACTACAAGTTAAAGCTTGGTCCAAAGGTGAGATTTGGTGAATCCAACTGTGGCCAGACTGAAGGCTATGAAAATGTAAAGATTGGAGCTGTCACCTTCAAGAAAGTAGCATATGTGAGTGGTTTAAAATATAACCAGATATCCAGAAGCCAATTATGTGATAAAGGTTATCAGGTATCTTTTAACCATTCTTCTTGCATTATATCTTTTGTAGAAAATAAAACTGTCTTAACTAGTCTTAGGCATGAAAACATCTATGTAGTAAACTTCAAATCTGCTAGGTCAGAAATTGGCTTATTTAACCAAATTAGTAATAATAATGAATTATAGCATAAAAGATTAGGACATGTTAATCTTAAAAATATTACTAAACTCTCTAGGGACAACCATGTTATAGGATTGTCTTCTTGCCCTTACAAGATGGAAAGCCTTTGCAGGGCTTGTTAATTAGGAAAGCAAACCAAAAATAGCTTTAAATCTATTAATAAGAGTGATTCACCCAGGATTCTGTACCTGCTATATATTAATCTATTTGGACCCATTGCTGTACAGAGCTTGCGAGGGAAATCTTATACCTTAGTTATTGTAGACGACTTCTATAGGTTCACTTGGGTATTCTTCTTGAGAAACGAGTCATATAACTTTAATATCTTACAGACTTTCTTAAGAGCATAAAGATTGAGTACTCTACTCCAGTTGTATTGATCAGAAGTGATCATGGTACTGAGTTTGAATCTCTTCCTATACAAGAATTCTGTGAGATGGAAGGTATCATGCATTGCTTCTCTGCTCCTAAAAATCCTCAACAAAATGGTGTAGCAGAAAGGAAAAATAGAACCATCATTGAAGCTGCAGGTACATTACTTGCAGATGCTTACTTTCCCCTATCCTTTTGGGCAGAGGCTGTAAGCACAATAAATTATGTACTGAATAGAAGTTTAATACATAAACATAAGGGCAAGATTACCTATGACTTACTCAAAGGGAAGCAACCTAAAATAGATTACTTTAGGATCTTTGTCTATAGTTGTTTTATTCATAATAATAATAAGAAACATCTTAAAAAGTTTGAAGCCAAAGCTGAAGTGGGAATTTTTCTTGGATATTCCCAAGTCAGCAAGGCCTATAGGGTTTTTAATAAATCAACCTTAAAATGGATGAATTACTACATATAACCTTTGATGAAGCTAATATTTATTACAAGGAGAGGGATTCTTCTACCAAAGATTTATTGCAGGTACCCCAACTATGTGAGAAATTGGATGATTTAAACCTGACCAATGAGGCTACATCACATCCCTCTCCACATATTGAAGAATACAATAAAGAAGATTTAAATGAAATGATTGTTGAACCTCCAATAGCAAACATAATTCCACAGGAGAAATTAATTCCTAATGCTATTGCTGAACCAACTCCTCCTATTGATCTTATCACACTTAGAGATCACCCTATATCTCAAGTGATTATAGACATATCAGTTGGTGTGCAAACAAGGCATCAACTCAACCAAGACTTGATGCGGGATTGCTTCATATCTCAAATTGAGCCCCAATCCATAAAAGATGCAGAGCAAGATCCACACTGGATAATTGTAATGCAAGAGGAGCTTAATCAGTTTGAGAGATATAGAGTTTGGGATTTAGTTCCAAGACCCAAAGACTTCCCAGTAATTAAAACAAAATTATTTTTTAAAAATAAATTGGATGCACAAGGAGCTATCATCAGGAATAAAGCAAGGCTGGTAGCACAAGGATATAGACAAGAAGAAGGAATTGACTTTGATCAGATCTTTTCCCTTGTTGCATGACTAGAAGCTATCAGGATATTTATTGCTTATGCATCCTACAAGAAGTTAAAGGTCTACCAGATGGATGTCAAGAGTGCCTTCTTAAATGGTGAACTCAAAGAGGAAGTATATGTGGAACAACCACCAGTTTTTATCACTCTAACTCATCCCTCTTTTATTTTCAAATTGCATAAAGCTCTCTATAGTTTAAAGCAACCTCCAAGAGCTTGTTATGAGATGCTAGCTAGCTTTCTTTTAGAGCATAAGTTCACTAGGGGCATTGTAGATAGAACCTTGTTCATTAGGCATCATAAAGATAAAATATGTTTAGTACAAATATATGTAGATGACATCATTTTTGGCTCTACTGATTCCAAACTATGCAAAATATTTTCTGACCAGATGCATTCCAAGTTTGAAATGAGTAACATGGGTGAGCTTTCTTACTTCCTTGGTATCCAAAGTGAAGCAATCTTCTGATGACATTTTCATCTCTCAATCTAAATATGCTAAGGAGCTAGTTAAGAGATTTGGGATGTCTGATGCCTCTACTTTGAAAACACCCATGACTTGCAATGCTATGATTGATTCTAATGAACAGGGCAAGCCAGTTGATCAAAAAACATATAGGGCTATTGTTGGGTCCATTTGTATCTCACAACTAGTAGGCCAGATATTATGTTTGCTACATGTCTTTGTGCTAGGTTCCAGGTGAACCTTAAAGAATCTCACCTTATTTTCCTTAAAAGAATTTTGAGATATATAAAGGGTTATCCTAATCTAGGACTTTGGTATCCAACAGAGTCAGAATTTGACTTAATTGAATTTTCAGATTCTGACTATGCTGGATGCAGAGTGGATAGAAAAAGCGCTTCAGCAACATGCCAGTTCCTTGGTGATAGGCTTGTGTCCTGGTTTTGTAAGAAGCAGACATCTGTGCCAAGTTCAACTACTGAAGCTTAGTACATTGCAGCTGGTAGTTTTTGTTCACAAATATTGTGGATTCAAAACCAACTTCTGCATTATGGTCTCAACTTAAATAATTCAACTATACTTTGTGACAATACCAGTACAATTTCTATTGCAAAAAATCCAGTACTGCATAGCAGAACTAAGCATATAGAGATTAGACATTATTTCATTAGAGATTGTTTGGACAAAAAAAATTAATCTTGTCTATATCTCTACTGATTTGCAAAGAACAGACATCTTCACTAAACCTTTAGATGAGAAGAAACATCTGTTTTTTCTGAATCAGCTATATATGATTAATGGAGAAGTTTAATTTGATTTCTGTCCAAGGTCAAAGAATTGATCACATTTCGTCAAATTGAGATCGACGATCTGAGAACAATTATTGAGATTTTTCGTCAACCTGAGATCGACGAACTCTCTGTGTGAAGTTTTTTCATCAAGCGGAGATCGAAGATCTTGATTCAGAAAAGTTTTCGTCGACCTGATATCGACGAAAGGTTTTCCCCTCTTCCAATTGAGATCGACGATATCTTTTCTTCATGAAACTTTTTCGTCGACCTGAGAACGGAGATTTTTTTTATTTTTCGCAGGCCAGAGCTCGCCGCTTCATATTCTGAAAAACTTATATCTAATTTTTCATCATGCTCTATACAACGCTTTCTGTTCTCTTACACTTGATATCTCTCTTATTTTTGCAGGAAAAACAATGGCGATTTCGGCGCTCTCCCTCTCCAGCATCAAATATGACACCGGTTTTTACATCGACTTTGATTCTTTCAACTATACTGATCAGATTTTCATAGACATCCTACAACTGTTTGAAGAACAGCAACTGAAGAAAATCATTACCACCAGAATCAAGTTACCAGCGACTGAAATAAGAGAATGGGTTTATACTTAAATCTCTCCAAATGAAGACACTATGACCGGTACCATCGGCAGTAATTAGGTTACCCTAACCACTGAAATTTTTACTGAAGTTTTTGATTTGGCAAATGGAGAAGAGGACATTGAATTAGATAATTCTGAATATGAAAATATGCTGACTAAAATGGGTCACTCTGAAGGAAACCCTAACAAGCTTCTAAAAAAGAATCTATCTGTTCAGTACAAGTTTCTGGCAGATATTGTTGGTAAGGTGTTGCTGGGAAAACACGAAGCCCATGACTATATAATCAGGCACCAGTTCTTGGTGATGTGTGCTCTGGTAAATAAGAAAGCAGTAAATTGGGGAAAGATACTGTTTGGGTTGATTAAGAAGAAAAATTCTAAGAAAGAGTACTGTTTTGGGAGGATATTAGGAATTTTACTCCAAGCAAAGGCACTTGAATTATTGGTCTCCCAGACCATATTCATCAATTCCTTCAAGAGGATATCGTCTACCTTGTTTGGAAGATGGGAGAGGTCTACCCCAAAGCCATCCAAGGCTTCCTCCTCCAGAACTTCTGAGGACACTAAGGCAGTAAAAGCCTCTCTACCACCTCCAGAAGAAGTTCTTCCTTCCTCCAAAATTCCTTCACCTCCTCCACAACAACAACAACAACCATCTTCACCTCTTCCTCAACCCTCACCCCACATTCTCCAATCATCATCCATGAGGACATTCCATCTCCACCACTTCAATCTCCACCCCCAACTCATCTTTTTGATATTACATCCACATCCTCACAGTAAAATTTCAAACTACTATCTCCTCCTCCACCATCTCCACACCATTCCTCAGTTCAATCTCCTGTTCAGGAAACTACCTCAACACCCACTACCATAATTCCTACTTCCACTATTGAAATTCCATCCAATCCTCATTCCACATTCCCTGAATTCACCCATACAGATTTCTCTCATGCCTTCTCTGTATGTTCCAACTGTGGACATGTAACGCCCAAAAAATCATAATCGAGCTGGTCGTGTCCAAGAGAATTTTTGTTGTCTGTATAGGGGTACACGGCTTGGGACACGGGCGTGTCCAAGGCCGTGTGGTTCTCTGTGTTGGTCGGCTGTTACTAGAGAAGGACACGGCAGGAAACACGGCAGCGTGACACGGGCGTGGCTAGTGACACGGGCGTGTCGATACCCGTGTCACCACCTGTGTTCCCATGAGTCGTGTCAGTTAGCGTGGCGGTTACTGGTAATACTCCACAGGGACACGGGCGTGTCGGAATCTGACACGGGCATGTCAGGTTAAGATACGAGCGTGTCTTGACTCGTGTCCTCTTCTGTGCCCGACGATCGTATCTGGATCTAGGCACACGGCCGTGTGCGAGGCCGTGTTCGGCCCAGGTTTGAGGATTTTTGGGCGGATCTGAGCCGTTCATTTTCTTTAATTAAGATCTGACGGCCCAGATGTGTTCCTACTCAATTAAGGTCGGGAATGGAGGTTGTATTACTCATTTGCTCTTTAACTTTCTCTTTTTAAGAAGTTGTGAGAGGAGAGAGTAAGGAGGAAGAAAGGGGAGGTTTCCGGCCGCCGGCGGAGCATCGGAGCACCGAATTGAGAACTGAGAGCGGATCCGCAGAGGAAATTCCCTTGTGAAGCCTTCTATCCATATAGTTTTTCCGTGGCGCAAAAGTGTACTACAAGGGTAACGATTCTCTACTCGAGCATGTGAAGCTCTCTTTCTTTTGCATAAGGAGACCCGCTCTCGTGAGTGTGTGGTGAGTGTGCGGTGTTCCTTAGGGTTGATGGGAATAGTCCCCCTTGTGTTGCATGTAGAGTCCGGAATTGAAGTACAAACATAGGCATTGTATGTGAAGCCTACCCAGACGTGTTGGTATGGATCGATGATGTTGCATTTTGTATGGTTTGCCGGAGAAGACTCCGTGCTTTGTGTTTTCGGGTTTTCTACGTGGTAGATTGCAGCAGGGATCCTTGCGGATTAACCCCATGGCACACCCGGAAAACTGAGTGGAAATGTAGTTCTGCTAACTTGGTGGCCGGGGAGCCGGCCTTGTATATAACTGGGTTATGTGATGTTTAGAATGGATGTGGTATCCGAGAGAAGCTTAGCTCGTATGTACGTCTTAAGGTGACTACGTGGTGTGAGCAATAGGCAAGTGGAATTGGACCAGGGCTATGTGGTTGGGTGCAAGAGACTGATACGTGTAAATCAGCAAGCGCACCGGTCGCACAAGTAATAAAGTTTTGGGAATAAATCCCCGAGTGTCGGTCTCTTGAGGAATGCAATAAGCGTAGAACAGAAACAGTACAGAGAATATCGCTATGAGAGTTATAAATAGAAAAAAGAGTAAATAGAGGACTTGGGAGATTGTGGATGTTTGATCTACTGAACTAGTAAAAGCTATGACGGTCGAAGGCACCGCTTCGCAAGGTGGAGTTGGTTTGTCGGCCGCGATGCCGAACTTTAGTTGGGCAAGTGGAAGGGAAGCTAATGGATTGAAGTGTTCTTGTGTGAAGTGCAATCAGATAAGACACAGGAATGGAGTGGATGTGGGGTGAGCGAAGCACATTCATAGACAATACTAACAAGCATAAGAAAATACTAACATTCCATTAGTTATAAAATAAACTTGATGTTCATGGATGGAAGTGTTCATTACACTGCTCAAAACATTCCATACTACAGAGGAAGGGGAAGAGGAGTAAACCAAAAGAGAGTGAAGATCCACCGCGGGTCGTGGCCGGAGTAGCGAGTTGTCAATCTGCTTCCGGGCTCAGTCCAAGGAGGCTTCCGGTACCAACGAGCTGTCACCTTGAAGGCCTTTAAGTCCGTTCTCTAGGTTGTCTACTTCACCAACTCCGGAGGAAAGCTTGGAGTTGAAGTCATCAATGGCCGAGGGCTTCGCCGGAGTGTTGAAAAGCTTCGGAGTAGTTGGCAATGGCCTCCCGACGAAGGTGGAGGTGATGGAGCAGCTGGAGAAGTGAAATGGCGATTACCGCGCACTCTCCGATCGCAGCAAATGACAGGCATTGACCTAAATCGCGGAGCAGGGCCTTAAATACGGAGGCAGCAGAAGCAGTGCGCACGATTAGTGGTGCACGACCAGTGGTCGTGCGCACTGTCGGTCGATTATCGTGCGACTTTTCCAAATAGACCTGCAACCTAGACAAGAAGCATCAGCATAAATGCGCACGAGAAGTGACGCACGACCAGTGGTCATGCGCACTACGGCCAGTGCTCGTGCGATTACCTAGACAGGATTGGGAAAAAGAGAGTGTAATGCGCACGATCGGTGGCGCACGACTAGTGGTCGTGCGCAATAAGTCCAGTGGTCGTGCGAAGTATTCCTGCATCGTCGGTGTCTCCCGAGCGGTTCCGGAGCACGCACACGACCCATGCACCAGTAGAAGAGGCAGATAGGCCACCAGAACGTGCATACCACATCCCCAAGATAGGGCTAAAGAATAACACAAATATAGAAACACAGAAAGCACACAGAAACGGGCCTACAGTGCACTTAATCGTGAAATAGGTACATAAGCACATAAAGCAATAAAGGCTCTCAAGTGTAGTGCTAAGACGATAAAACTAGCCCAAATGAGTCCAAAAATCAGTTTAAAATGTGGACTCATAACACCCCTAGACTTAACCATTTGCACGTCCCGAGCAAATCATCACTTCGTGGACTAGAAAATAGCTAACTAGCTCAGAAATTTCAAAAAGAAGTAAGACGAGAAATCAAATACATCATGGGTATAGAAGATATAATAGAAAAATGTTTTAATTATACGACGTAGTTTAAACTATTCGACAGACGTAAATAAATATTGTAATTGCTGAAAATTAGAATTCTGGAGGATCTTGCGATCATGTGTAGGAAGAAAGTAGGCAGGCCACTAAGGTGAGCATTGCCAAAGTTCGGGACTCAGGATCACCTCCAAAGGAATCCACCAATGTCAAGGACCATATGCTTGCACGTTCACACTCTCTCCACGGTGCAGGTGAGACTCAAGCGTGAATCAGTAGGACTTGTAGGATACAATGGGGCTTAGGCGAAGGCTTGGTAGTCAAAGATAAACATGAAGGCTCTATGCAACCAAAGCGAGCGAATAAAACCCAAACCAATACAGCCACTTAGAAATGAATGGGGCACACGCCCCCAAACTTAGCTTGAAAATCGGGTGTGAACACGGTTGAAGGCGACCAAAATCAATAAAGAGGATGAGGATCGAAATCTCAAAGCAATTCTTTCATATTTTTCTCTCTTTTGCGCTTATCGGCTTTTTATTTTTGTAAAATATTTTTTTTTCTTTTCTGCGCTAGCAATCCCCAAACGTAGCAATCAAAACGTGAATGAATTCAGCACCCCCAAAAACAATGTCCACTTATCATAACCTCGGCAAAACAGTAAATACAAATCAGCTCAAGCATTTGATTGCGATGGTGAGTTTAGTTTCAGGCCTTGGTGAAAGTGAGTGGAACTAGATCAAAGGAAGGGTAGGCACAAATTTGGCATGCAATGATTAACATGTAGGATAGGCTAAACAAGGCTCAAACTAGCCAAAATGAAGGCCTACGTCATGCTCACGCTTGACTAACCGTGCACCAATGCTTCGAGAGTAGCTTAGGGCAAGTTCTTAGCCACCGAGAAAGATGATCCTTCATCCCGACTCGAGCAATACAAGTCTAGTGGCGGCTATACAAATTCCTACATTATCGTTCGATTATCCCAGATTCAGATTTTGAGCAGTACAAACAATATTTACGTTTGCAGAAAAAGATAAATCTACGAGCATAAAGAAAAATTAATTATATCCTAACTATACACAGAACATGAGTATTCGATTAGGAGCACTGCGTGAGTTTCGAACTACTCAATCCTGAAATCCTAAGTCAGTACCACTATTTTAAAGTTTACACAAAAACAATAAATTTGACGCGGGTTGTGCGCGTGGGTAAGAGCGCACTCGTGTGGGTGATTCAGTGTGTGCAACATAAATCAAGAAATAAGTACACAAGAAACTGGTAGGCAACAGAAAGTCTGGTGTAGTGACCACAAGCATGCTCTCCCCAGACTTAAAGTCAACAACTAGTAAAAATCAACATGTCAAATATGATAAAAAGCTAGGGTAGGAAGTACCTATGCTCAAAATTCAGCATACCAGTTGTGCAATGAGATGTCCAAGTGCAGCCAAGTTGCCGCGCCTCAAATATTCCTGCACTTGCGATTGAAGGATGCCAGCCAAACAAAATATGGAAACAGGAATATATGAATATATAAAAAGAAATCAAAACACAGCATAGGACCAAACGGTCCAACTTGGGTTGTCTCCCGAAAGCCCTTTTGTTTACCGTCCTTAACATGGACCAAATACCTGTATTAGCAGTTCAAATAGTATCCTAGATAACTGTTGGATTTATTGTCTCCCAACAGGACTTATTCACAATCTGAGCATTTCCTAACTGATGGGCGAATGAAACTGGAAATGCACAGGCAGAGGTTCATGGTCGCGCTGCGGTAGCGGGTACCGGAACGGAGATAGAACATAAGCCCCAATACCTGTATACGTATACCTATCATAAGTGTCAGGCATGGGCAGACAGTAACTTGGGAAGCTCATCGGCTCCAACTCCACCTACATCTGGTTACAATAAGTCCTAGGCCGCATTACAGGCCCTTGCACTGATTGGAACAATTCCACAATATGGTCCTGCATGGAAGTAGACACGAGAGCAGGGTCAAGAAATAAAATAGAAGAATAACATAAACGAACCTCGATCTTGGGGATGATCCCGGAGTCATCCCCCGTCAGCGGAATTGTGGGTGCTTCCAAACAGCTGTCTAGGCTAGTGCAGGAATGTTCTAAAGCTGCATCTGCCTTGTCCATGCCTCGGGCATCCTCACATGGGGTGGAGGTCGCAACCTCTGCCACAGAGTCGTCCTCCTCGACTGGATCTAACAAAACGCTGGAAATGCTAATTTCCACCTGCGATTCAATCTCAATAGCACTGTCAGAAGAAGAAAGAATGTTATGCAAAGAAGAAGGTGAAGGCACGAAGCTTGGTAGGACATTGAGCGCTGGTTCTCCACAACTAAAAGATTCTATGCTAGGTGAAGTATGCACTTTAGGAGTATAAAGAGCAGTGTCGGAATGGGGATAAGCACATGTATCGGTGCACATACCTACGATGTCTTCTCCATAACATAGAGATGGCAATGGTACATACCCCGATACAGAAGGGATGCTGCCGAAGGTTGATGTGGAGACAATCCGAAAATCCGGCTCGTCATCCACCTCTAGCATAGCTAGGTACGCGACGCAATCCTTCAATGCATGATCCCAGCTTCGACAAAAAAGGCACTGCTTAGCCGGCTTCGGCGGTGCAACGGGTGCGGAAGCTGAATAAAAGTAGTGCGGCAATGGCTCCGCAGGTCGGTAGCTAACCGGCTTATGTCGACGATATGTCGATTCATGAATTTCTTGGCTACTATACTTCTGAGGGAATCTGTCGCTAGCATGAGAAATGTCTCCACAATGACGGCAATTGATATTGAAATTGGCCCACATTGCAGCGATTTCAAATATAAGAGATACAATTACTTGGCATAGATTCTGCGAATAAAACTAACAATTCCTTCTGACAGAATAACAACACAAGAGAAAAGGGATCAAAAATAACAAAACAAACAATACAACTTGTATAACGAAATTCTCAATCATCCAGAGTCGCTCTACAGTTGCATTCCCCGGCAACGGCGCCAAAAACTTTATGCGTGCAAATCGGCAAGCGCACCGGTCGCACAAGTAATAATGTTTTGGGAATAAATCCCCGAGTGTCGGTCTCTTGAGGAATGGAATTAGCGTAGAACAACAACAGTACAGAGAATATCGTTATGATAGTTATAAATAGAAAAAAGAGGAAATAGAGGACTTGGGAGATTGCGGATGTTTGATCTACTGAACTAGTAAAAGCTCTGCGGGTCAGAGGCACCGCTTCGCAAGATGGAGTGGGTTTGTCGGCCGCGATGTCGAACTTCAGTTGGGCGAGTGGAAGGGAAGCTAATGGATTGAAGTGTTATTGTGTGAAGTGCAATGAGATAAGACACAGGAATGGAGTGGATGTGGGGTGAGCGAAGCACATTCACAGACAATACTCACAAGCATAAGAAAATACTAACATTCCATTAGTTATAAAATAAACTTGATGTTCATGCATGGAAGTGTTCATTACACTGCTCAAAACATTCCATACTACAGAGGAAGGGGAAGTGGAGTAAACCAAAAGAGAGTGAAGATCCACCGCGGGTCGTGGCCGGAGTAGCGAGTTGTCAATCCGCTTCCGGGCTCAGTCCAAGGAGGCTTCCGGTACCAACGAGCTGTCACCTCGAAGGCCTTTAAGTCCGTTCTCTATGTTGTCTACTTCACCAACTCCGAAAGAAAGCTTGGAGTTGAAGTCATCAATGGCCGAGGGCTTCACCGGAGAGTTGAAAAGCTTCAGAGTAGTTGGCAATGGCCTCCCGACGAAGGTGGAGGTGATGGAGAAGCTGGAGAAGTGAAATGGCGATTCCCGCGCACTCTCCGATTGCAGCAAATGATAGGCGTTGACCTAAATCGCGGAGCAGGGCCTTAAATACGGAGACAGCAGAAGCAGTGCGCATGATCAGTGGCGCACGACCAGTGGTCGTGCGCACTGTCGGTCGATGATCGTACGACTTTTCCAAATAGACCTGCAACCTGGACAAGAAGCATCAACATAAATGCACACGAGCAGTGGCGCACGACCAGTGGTCATGCGCACTACGGCCAGTGCTCGTGCGATTACCTAGACAGGATTAGGAAAAAGAGAGTGTAATGTGCACGATCGGTGGCGCACGACCAGTGGTCGTGCGCAATAAGTCTAGTGGTCGTGCGCAGTATTCCTGCATCGTCGGTGTCTCCCGAGCGGTTCCGAAGCACGCACACGACCCTTGCACCAGCAGAAGAGGCATATAGGCCACCAGAACATGCACACCACATCGCCGAGATAGGGCTAAAGAATAACACAAATATAGAAACACAGAAAGCACACAGAAACGGGCCTACAGTGCACTTAATCGTGAAGTAGGTACATAAGCACATATAAGCAATAAAGGCTCTCAAGTGTAGTGCTAAGACGATAAAACTAGCAAAGATGAGTCCAAAAATCAGTGTAAAATGTGGACTCATCAGAGACCCAAAGAGGGACTGGCCATTGGCAAAGTCGGGAGCCTTAGACGTTGGTCAGAAAGGCTAAAATGCTCACGTTGTTGCCATCCTGGGGATGGTGGTGAAGCCATTGAATTGACAGGATTCACCGATATTGTCCCCTGAGTACACCGGGTGTTTGGTCGTGCGAGCCTACACCTGTGGCAAAGTATGATTGTACTTTATTATTTAGCTGGGCTAATGAAATGCAGGGAAGGAGCACCGCCATACCGGGTAAGGGGCAGGGTCGTTATAATTTGGTCGGCTTTGACTGACCGTTGCTTTATTTGCCACCATGTGGTGGAATTTTGCTTGCAGGTGCTGCGGAGCCGAGTACCAAATAGCGGGCTGAAGCCCATGTTGGTGAGCTGGCCCTCGAAGGCCAAAGCGAATAGTTGTATTTTATTTTTATCATGTATGGCCGGCCTATGAGCCGATGTATGTAAGACATTACTTTGTTAAGTGAAACTCCTATAAGGCCATAAGGCCAAGTACATTCAGTGTATTCATTGATTCAATCCTGTGGTAGTTTGTGGACATTCATGTTAGTTGTTTATTCAATTATGGGTTCTTTCCAACTATTTAAAAGCTTCCGCTAGAATGCTCTGTGTTAGGTCAAGTAGTCGTAGTTGTAATGTTTTGATATTCTTAAGTAACCCTTCCGACTGTCCATGGTATATGGCGACGGGTTCCAGCTGGACCTTCTGTTATATGTCATACGACGGATGGGGGTGTTATAATTTGGTATCAGACTTCTGGTTTTAGTAAACTTAAATGAATTCGTGGACGAATTCTTTTTAAGGGGTGGTGAGCACATGTGTGTGTCATCGTTATAACATCAAAAAGAACCCATGAATGTCCACTTAGGAATAAAAATACGCTTTTTATGAGGAATCTGAGTGTTCTAATGATTGCGTTTCGCAATCTATTTGTCGTCTAATCAAGAGTTTTTGCTATTATAGGCAGCTAGGAGCGGTGCTGGGCAATCGGAATGCCTGCAATCAGCGAAAAGTAGTGCACCGAGGGACGTGCTTACTACACCTCCTTCAGTGGAAACCATCAGATAGGTTGCTGAAGCAGTCTTTGCTATGATTAATGCCCATCCAGCAGGGCAAATGCACTATGTACCACCTGTTAATGAGCAAGAACTGATTTGGGCGGCAGAGCCAAGAGTGGTAGAGTGCGCGCCAGTTGATCTGGTAGAACCAAGGAGAGCTACGGAGAGGCAGCTCAAGCATGTAATGGGCTTTAATCCTCCGGTGTTCAACGAGGTTGGAATGCCAACTTAAGCTGAGGATTGGCTCTCTACGATAAAGAGGGTCTTGACGGCCATAGAAACTGTTGACTTGTAGAAGATCACCATAGCGACCTTCCTTTTGGCTGGTGAGGCGAGGCTGTGGTGGGACGAGTTGGAGGTTCATCTCTTAGTGGGAAGACAACTAGAGGATGTGCATATGGAGGAATTCTCAAGGTTGTTCTTGGCCAGATATCTACCCTCTGCTCAGAAGCTTGAGATGGAGAATCAGTACTTTGGATTGACTCAAGGAGGTAGAAGCGTGGATGAGTATCTCCACGAGTTTACGCGGTTGGGTCGTTATGATGGTTCTATGTTTACTGAAGAGGAGTGGAAGACCGACCGATTTTATGAGGGTCAACGTGGCGACCTACAACTACTCCTTATTGGGCCTAAGGCGCGAGGCTTCCTAGCCTTGGTCAATTCGGCCCGGTCATTAGAAAAGGTCGCGAACAAAGTGCAAGATAGAAGGACCAAGGGGAAAAGAAGTCTGAGTTCAAAGTACTAAACTCAAAGTCGGGTTTCCGCAGATGGAACAAGAAGCTGAAGACTTAGAAATCAGCCCCTTCGTCTGATGTGGCGGGGGCAGCCACAAGTCGAGTCCCAGGAGCGTGCTATAACTACGGAAAGATGGGGCATTTTGCTCGTGAGTGTTGGAGCGGACGTGCAAAGTCCGAGAGGAAGTCTGGAACAACCTATGAAGAGAATGGTAAGGCAGTGGAGTCAATCGCGTCCCACCATACTCCAGCCCAGCCTAGAGTTTATAACCTTGGTCTGCAAGAGGCCTTAAAACAAGCTGACGTTGTGACAGGTATGATTTAAATTATAAAAGTTTAAATTTATGTAGTTGTTACCTTTTTATATGTTAGCTTACATTTGTTGGTGCTAGGCTTCGTGTTGATTTTTGATTGTCCGGCGAGAGCCCTATTTGATACGGGAGCTTCGCATTCCTTCTTGTCCGAACGATTCGTATCGCGCATCGGAGTCCCTTCCTCGATGGCTAAAGACAAGTTGGATGTGTTGTAACCCAATGGGTGCTCAATGCGCTCGGATAGAGTCTGTGTGGTTAAGATTCGGATTTTGGATCAGGAGTTTGAATTGCAAGCGTCGGTACTGCCATTAGCGGAGTACGACGTAATCTTTTTTATGGACTTGCTCTCGAAGCAGCGAGCATGTATTGATTCCATCCGAAAGGAGGTTAAGTTGGGACTGAACACTGATCGGGAGACTACGTTTGCTGGCATGAAGGGGGCACGTAAAATTTTGATGTCTGCCCTTAAGGTGATTAAGGCAGTTTGGTCTAGAGCAGAGTTGTTTGTCATATTAGTGCAGTCTATTGGAACACCCTATTACTAATTTGGGTCAGGATCACTATGTCTTTAGGAAACCTGTTTTTGACCTCATTGTATAGATCTAAAGGTCAATTAGAATTTAGTCTAAGGGTTAGTAGTTAGGTTTGTAAGCTGCCCTCAAGACCAAGGTTTTTCAGTTTGGAGACTAAGTCATTTCGTCGAGCTCAGTACGACGAATCGTCGAACTCCAATCGACGATCGTTTAGCTCAACTTCGACGGATCGTCGAACTCCATTCGACGATCGCTGAGCTCAACTTCAACAAATCGTCGAACTCCATTCGACGATCTTCAAGCTCAGTTCGACGATCTTGACTCCAGTTTGTTCCGCTGTCTCTGAGCTCAGTTCGACGATAGTTGAGCTCCGATCGACGATCTCTGTTGCTGTATAAGTCCAAATCACTGAGCTCAGTTCGACGATAGTAGAGCTCAGTTCGACGTTTTTCTAAAGAATTCAACGACTTTCAAGATTCAAATTCAGAAGTTATTCTCATCAATTAATTCAGAAGATTTTGTAGCCATTTTCATTTATTCTGGAACAATTTTCAAGGAATTATCAAGGAATGTTTCACTGGACTTTCCCCCAGGAGACAAAAGCAATTAAGGAAGTCATTTATGACAGGCCAACGGCTATCTTGACAGTGGATCATTTCTATTTTGATCAAGAGAATAAAAATCAATTATCAAAAACCTCTGAAATAAAAAATCCATTAGAGAAAAAAAAAGAACAAGAGAGAGACACACATTCTGCAATATTCATTCTCTGCAAATCTTCTTCTACAACAACTCTCACAACCACAACCAACAAGAGAAAGAAAAAGAGTTGCAGACATTCTCTGTCTCAAGATTCATACAAGAACACCATCACTAAAAGAGATCAACCATCTGAAATCCTCAGATCTCTTTTGATTCAAGTGTTCAAGGCCATTATTATTCAAGACTCCAGACATCTCACATTTCAGCTGTTGCTGAAATCATCATTTGCTGGAGATCAATTTTCTGAAGGCCTATCACCCTACTGTAAAGCATCTGAAAGATATGGTACCTAAACACCTAGAGGGGGGGGGGGGTGAATAGGTGACCTAATCCTTTTCTAACTTTGTTGGCAGCCAAACAGTTATATCACAGATTTCTAACTAGTTTATTACAGCAATCAGCAATAATCAAACAAACACAGATCATCCACAGCACAAACACAGCACAACACACAGTGTTTTATAGTGGTTCCCCAAGATATGGGTACATCCACTTTCCCCCTTCGCCTTTCTAGCAGTGTACTAGATTCGGCCTAACTTCTCCACTGTCTCAGAACCCAAATTGGTTCCTACCTCATGCCCAAAGCCTTACACTCAGCTTTATCCCAAAGCCTACACTCAGCCAATCAAGGCCTACACTCAGCCAATCCAAGGCCTACACTCAGAGATCTATATCTCCTACACTCAGGCTAACAAGCCCTACCCTCAGCCTTTATAAATATAGGCTTACAATCACTCAGATCCAATGGATCCTACAAGTTACAAATGTAATACAGATAATGACTCTACAACTCAGAATTACAGGAGGGGAGTTGAGAGATTCTTGATGAGTTCTTGGAAGAACTCAGCTGGATTCACCCTGACTTAGCTTTCTTCAAAGCTTCTTGAGTAGAACTGAATAAGGCTGAATCCTCTATAGTTGTTCCTTGACCTCTGCTACTTAAGATCCAGAATTGATTCTGAATCCTTCTTCTCAGCCTAGTTCCTGAGGCTGATTTCTTGGAAGGAGCCCTCTCTCTCCAACTTCTTAGATCTGCAGATGGAATGCAAGATCTTCTTGTGTTTATTACTCTGTGTATCACTTTACAGATTACTTGAATAATCTGATCAATTACTTTTAATTATTCTCACTACTCTTTCTGTAAACTGTGAGTGCCTATTTATAGGCCTTCTTCATGGTAACCGGCTGGTCCGGTTCATAACTGACTTCTGACATCTCTGACAGTTGCTGTAGACCGGCTGGATCGGCAGCTGTCATGTCAACCAGTCACTTCTTGAAAATCTCTAACTGTTTATAAGTGTCGAGACTTTCTGTCTTTAAGTGTCGACACTTATAGTCTAAGTGTCGACACATGTTGTATAAGTGTCGACACAAGTCTACAAGGTGTCGACACAATTCCTTGTATGTCTCGACACAGATTCTTCTGCATGTGTCGACACTGAAATTGAGTGTCGACACAATTCCTTGTTCTTCTAGCTTATGCTGAATTCTTCTATGTGTCGACACATCTCCTTTGTGTCGACACAACTTCTTGTGTTGAATCTGTCAAGTGTTGACACTGCTTCTTGGTGTCGACACATAGTCTTTTATCTTGAATCTTGCTGAGTGTCGACACAGCTCCTTGTGTCGACACACCTTCTTGTTGTTGAGACTTCAGCTGAGTGTCGACACATTCCCATAGTGTCGACACTTGTACTTAGAATAATTTGCTGCTCTTTCTGTTCTTTGCTAAGTGTCGACACAGCTCTTTGTGTCGACACTTTCTTCAAGTGTTGAGTCTTTAGCTAAGTGTCGACACATTGTGCTGGGTGTCGACACTTACTTCAAGTGTTGACTCTTCTGATAGTGTGTCGACACATTGTGCTGAGTGTCGACACATTCTTCAAATGCTGACTCTTCAGCATAGTGTCGACACATTGTGTTGAGTGTCGACACATGTACTTAGACTCTGCAGACTTTTGCTGAGTGTCGACACAGCTCCAAGTGTCGACACTTTCTGGTGTAGACACTGCTTCACTGGGTGTCGACACAGCTCCTTGTGTCGACACTTTCTGTCTGTACTTTTCTTCACTGAGTGTCGACACAGCTCCAAGTGTCGACACTTTCTGTCTGGTGTCGACTCTGCATCCCAGGTGTCGACACAATGACTCCAAGTGTCGACACTACTTGTCTGGGTGTCGACACAAGCTTTCTTAAGTGTCGACACTTTCCCTCTGGGTGTCGACACATGGACATAGAAACTTTTTGCTTAAGTCCAGTACTTTCTTAACCTGCACAAGTAACTCAAACATACATCAAATACATTATGATGTATATCATTGAGATGGGTGAGGCTTCTTCAAATCAGGTACATTTGACCAATGTACCCAACAATCTCCCCCTATTTGGAGAAGTCATAACCCTTAGTCAATGATATACACCATTCATAATTAAAAATTACAAAATGATGTAAAGCAGATTATAATCAGCAGGGTTAACATGAACATGTAAAACTTCACACATATACACATTCAACATTGCAGAATGAACAAGAAATAGACACATACTCAGAACAATCATGAAAATATATTTATCATAAATTGTGCTAACATTTTTCTAATACATCTTTGATGATTTACAAAAATGTTTCTCATACAAAAGATTACAACAATCTTCAAATTAATTCCTAATCTATTTCTGATCAGGTTCTTGGATAACAATTCCTTTGCCAGATTTGACTTTAGCCTTGACAGCAGCAGCAGCAGTAGGCTCAGCATCAGCAGGCTTCTTGCCTTTTGAGTCCTTCTTCTTTTGTTCTTCAGCCTTGATTTTCTGTCTCTCAAAATAGTGGTATGGCTTGGGGAAGTACTTGCTAGGCTCCACAGCTGTAGGAGGTAGCTTTCCCATCTTAGCCTTCCTTCTGTGCTGAACAATGACTTCTTGCCTGATCTCATGCTTCCTCCATTCTGCTTCAGAGAACCACTTGTTTCTATCAGTAGTGTTGTCTTTAGCAGCTTTCCAGGCAGTAAGAATTATGTTTCTAGAGGTAGGACTCCATTGTTCAAAGTCTGGCTTTAGTTCAGCTTGTTCCCTAAACCTCTTCTTTGACAACCTTGCCTCTTCTTCTTTGTCCAAGGCCTCTTGCATAGCTGCTGTTATAGGTTGAACAACCTTTTCTAAATGGACATTGTCCTTGCCCTCAGATGGGCTATACATTGTGCTCACCTCTGCTTGAATCATTTCAAAATTTGGAGGTGGATAAATGACTTGAGCTACTTCTTGTGGCTCACCGCCAAAATATGCAGGGTTCAGTCCAGATTCAGCAACTTCATTGTCATCACACAGGGGAGGATATCCAAGTGTAGCCCTGATGGAATTGGATATCCACTTAGCATGTTCAGAACTGGCCTTGACTAACACTCTCTCCCCCTTTATGACTTCTTGGGCAACATGATCTCTTACATCATCCTTCTGGAATCGGATTTGACCATCCAAGTACCTGATTCCATCTTTAAAATAAGGTCTAAGCTTTGTAAGTTGTTCAGAGATTGCTTTCTGGGAATCTTGTATTGCAGTTTTGACAGCAGTAATCTCAGCTTGGAATATTTTATCAAAGTCAGCCTTTGCAGCAGCAGCAGATGTAGAAGGTTCAGCAGACTTATTCTTCAACTCAGTGACTATAGCATTGTGGGAGGCAGTCAAATTATCATTCATTCTTAACTGATTCTCCAGCACATATCCTTGCTTTAATGCTACATCATCTACCTGAGCCTTGATCTTCTCCTGGTGAGTTGCCAAATAGACTACTGCATTCCCACCCTTGTGGAAGCAGTCAGTCATCTCCTTCTTGTTCAGGTTCATCTCAAACCTGATAGACTTTATATCTTGTGCAAGGTCAAACTGTAGGGACTTGTGCCCTTCATCCACATAAGCCTCTATTGCCTTCCTTTGCTCATCCAACTTGATCTGCATGGCAATCATCAAAGCACTATAATCAACTGTTGGAGCTTGTTGAACTATAGGCTGTGGGGCAATGGATTGCAAGGCTTTCTTGTAATTCTGACTTCTTCTTTTAAAAACATAGATTTTCTTCTTCTTGGCCCTAGCACTCTCCTCATCCTCAGAGGCAGAAGTGCTGGCAATATCAACCCTGTCCTTAGGGCTTGGAGGTTTGTCAGCTTGTACAGCAGGTGCTTGCTCAGTTTCCAGCCTAATAGGCTCTTCCAGAACTTCCATGTGCTCCCCCTCAGCAGCAGTACTCTTATCTTCAGCAACCTTGTCCATGTCAAAATCCTCTTGATCTAAATTCAGAAACAAATCTTCCATTGTATATTCATGAGGGGATGGAGCTTGAGAAAGTCTTTGTTCTTCAACCACTGACTCAGGTACCACTACTTGTTCAGCAGATTTGTCTTCTTAAACAACATCTGGAACTTGTTTGTCTAGCTGAGTTTGCTGATGGACATCAGACAAATTAGCATCTTCTATAATATAGTCTAAAGTTTTTAAGTCAGTGAGTACCTCTTGGATAATGATGGTGGCTTGCTCACTGTCCAGAGTAGATGGTTCTTCTACTACTGGAAGCTCCCCCTGGCTGTGATCCCTATTGATGGGGCTAGCTGGAGGCAGCTCCCCCTGGATCTCAGCTACATCTTGAGGAGCAGGAGTATTTACCACTGTCTCTTCCTCCTGATCATCAGGTGTGAACACCACCTGTTCTTCACTTTCAGAACTGCTTGAGGACTCTTGTGCAACAACAGCAGTTTTCCTTTTCTTCCTGGGAGGAGAATCTTTCTTAGTAACTGGCTTCTCTGGAGTGGGCAGTTCCTTTGACAGCACCCTTTCCCACCTAGAAAATATCCTGGAATCCATCTTCCTCATGTGGTTAATCTTGCTTCCATCAGCATTGCTCATTACCTCTGGTATTGTACCAGCTAGGTAGAGACTTAGTATTCTGCCCAGGTTGGGCTTCTTCAAGCTCTCCTTGATTTTCTCATAGATTACCATTGACCAATCTGTTCTTAGGGTGAAGATAATTCTTGTCATGACATTGAACATTGAGGCTGACACCCTGTCATGCCCTCCAGGCTTACTGAGAATGACCTTTCCCACAATTTCAGACAGGAATTTTCCTTGACTGTTCATGCCTTTCCTGTTAAAGACAGAACCTATTTTCAGCTTTGGATCAAGTCCACACCAGGTAAGAGCTTCCCTGGTCTTGGATGTAGAAACTTCTTCTTCATCTTGAGTCTTAGGTAGCTGGAGTACCTTCCTCAGACTTTTTGGTGAGACCTTGACTTTGGATCCATGCACTCTGGATTTGATTCTATATCCAGAGTCATCAACTATAGCTCCAGAAAGGAATTCAAGAACTTCCTTCTTCCAAATCTTGGTTGGTTCTGAAACCAAATATTCTAGTCCAGAATCGCTGACTAGGGTGACCACCGATTGGATTTCTTGATCTCCATCATCGAACGCGCCGCGCACAAGTTCATAGCCTTCGTTAACATTCTCCTTGAGCTTGGGAGCCATTAGGGTTTGGAGAATTAGTCTTGAGAAAAGAGAAATGTCGACACAATAGTTTTGGTCTCGAAACTTTGAAAGCGTGTCGACAATCAGAGACAGAACCCTATTTATACCTTTCTGATTTTGAAGGTGAACAGGCGGGACAGCTAGCTTAACATGTGTCGACACTGGCAATAAGTGTCGACACTGACTTATAATGTCTCGACACACATGTGTCGACACAAGTTTAATCAATAGTTATTATGTGTCGACACTTGGTTATGTGTCGACACAACATAACTCGACACATCGTCGAGACTTTACTTAGAAAATTCTGAGTAAAACATAAGTGTCGACACCATTTTGGATGTGTCGACACCTACTTGACATGTGTCGACACTAACATTCTGAAGTGTCGACACTACATTCCTAGATGTGTCGACACGTTTTTCCTGAAGTGTCGACACCACTATTCTGTGTCGACATAGACTTGTCTATGTGTCGACACCTTTTTACTTAGTCAATTTTCTAGTCTGTAAACTTAGTCTAAGTTTATCATACCTAGTTCAATTTTGAATCTATTGAACTTAGCTTCTTCTAGTGGCTTAGTAAACATATCAGCTACTTGTTCATCTGTTTTAACATATTCAAGTGAAATATCTTCTCTTTCTACATGTTCTCTAAGAAAGTGATATTTAATCTCAATATGTTTTGTCCTACTATGAGATACAGGGTTATTAGCTATTGAAATAGCACTTGTAGAATCACAGTAAAGTGGAGTTCTACTTACCTGAAATCCATAGTCCTCTAGCTGATGTTGAATCCACAGAAGTTGAGCACAGCAACTTCCTGCAGCCACATACTCTGACTCAGCTGTGGAGATAGCCACACTAGTCTGCTTTTTGCTGCTCCATGAAATTAGTCTTCCACCTAGGAATTGACAGGTTCCAGTAGTGCTCTTTCTATCCTCTTTGCATCCTGCAAAGTCTGCATCTGAATAACCTGTTAGATCAAAGTCTCCATTCCTAGGGTACCAGAGGCCTAGATAGGTAGTGCCCTTTAGATATCTCAAAATTCTCTTGACTGCAGTCAAGTGAGACTCTTTGGGGCAGGCTTGATACCTGGCACAAACACATGTAGCATACATGATGTCTGGTCTACTAGCAGTTAAGTACAATAGGGAGCCAACTATCCCTCTATACAAGGTTTCATCCACAGGTTTCCCTGCATCATCCTTGCTAAGAGACATACTTGACCCCATAGGAGTCTTCATGGTGCTGGATGAATCCATACCATACTTCTTTATGAGTTCTAGGGTGAACTTGGACTGATAAATGGACAAACCACTTTCAGTCTGTTTAACTTGGAGACCCAAGAAAAACTTCAGCTCTCCCATACTACTCATTTCAAACTGACCTTGCATAAGTTTTGCAAACTTTTTGCAAAGGCTGCTTTCAGTAGACCCAAATATAATGTCATCTACATATATTTGGACAAGTATGACTTTGCCTCTAGATTCCCTAAGGAATAGAGTCTTATCTATTTTCCCCCTTGAGAACTTGTTCTCAATGAGGAAACTAGATAGGGTTTCATACCAAGCTCTAGGAGCTTGCTTTAACCCATATAAAGCTTTCCTAAGTCTATAGACATAATGAGGTAGAGTTGGATCAACAAAACCTGAAGGCTGCTCCACATAGACTTCTTCTTTAAGATTACCATTTAAGAATGCTGACTTGACATCCATCTGGTAAACCTTGAATCCTTGATAGGTTGTATAGGCCAAGAACATCCTTATGGCCTCCAGTCTGGCTACTGGGGCAAAGGTTTGATCAAAATCAATACCTTCTTCTTGCCTATATCCTTTTGCAACCAGTCTTGCTTTATTCTTTATGATGACCCCTTGTTCATCCATCTTATTTCTGTAGATCCACTTAACTCCTATTACATTGTGGTCTTTAGGTTTTGGAACCAATTCCCAGACCTTGCATCTCTTGAACTGATTTAGCTCTTCTTGCATAGCTTCAGTCCATTGTGGATCTTGTATTGCTTCTTCAAATCTTTTAGGTTCAACTTGAGACAAAAAGCTGGAATAAATTGCAGCATTCTGATATCTGCTCCTTGTTTGAACTCCTTGTCTTGGATCCCCAATAATCAGCTCTACTGGATGATCTCTAAGATGCCTGTGGGCTGGAGGCATCCTAGCTTCAGGTTGAACCTCTTCAGCATCTGCATCATGCTGTATACCTTGGATTTCTTCAGCTATTGGCACATGTAGTTCTCCCCCTGGACAATAGCTACTCTCCTCAACTTGCTGTCTTGCAGCTGGTACTTCTTCTATAGTAAGCTTGTCCAATTTCTTTGTCAAACCTGTGGGGCTGCATACATTGCTAGACAACTTATTGTTAATTAGTTTTGTCTCATCAAAAACTACATGCACTGATTCTTCTACAACTTGTGTAGTCAAGTTGTAGACTCTATAAGCCTTACTATTATTGCTGTACCCAACAAATATTCCCTCTTGGGACTTGGCAGCAAACTTTGTTAAGTAAGACTTCCCATTGTTAAGTATGAAGCATTTACAACCAAAGATCCTAAAATAGGATAGGTTTGGTTTCCTGCCTTTCACTACTTCATAGGGGGTCTTGTTTAGCCTTTTAGTGATGGTAGCCCTATTTATCACATGGCATGCAGTGTTAACTGCTTCAGCCCAGAAATATTCTGGCAGTGATGTATCACTAAGTAGGGTTCTACCAGCCTCTATCAAGGTCCTATTCTTCCTTTCAGCAATGCCATTTTGCTGAGGTGTTCTAGGTGAAGAGAATTCTTGAAATATCCCAAAGTCTTCACATAGTTTTGTCATGCTTTCAGACTGAAACTCAGTACCATGGTCACTTCTAATTTTGACCACAGTACTATTTAGTTCATTCTGAATTTGCTTGACAAAGCTGTAGAAGACACTAGGTGTTTCAGATTTCTGCCTTAAGAAGAACACCCAGGAAAACCTTGAGTAGTCATCAACAACTACAAAGGTATAGACCTTCCTACCTAAGCTGTGAACTGGCATTGGACCAAATAGATCCATATGCAAGAGGTATAAACACCTCACAGCATCTTTGTTATCTATGCTTCTAAAGGTGGATTTAGTCTGCTTGCCCTTTTGACAAGCTGAGCAAATACCATCTTTGACACACTTAACTTGAGGACCATTCCTCACTAACTCTTTGCTAAAGAGTTTGCTAATAGTCTTGTAGTTAAGATGAGCTAGCCTCTTGTGCCACTTGATACAATGAGAGACTGTCTCATCAGCTACAAGACAAACAGGAGAACCATTGTTCTCAATCATAATGTCTAGACAGTAGACATTACTCTTTTTATATCCTGTCAAAATGATCTCTTGATCACTTGACCTCTTGATATGACAACCATTTTTAACAAATGAGATGTCATACCCTACATCACTTAACTGACTTATACTTATAAGGTTGTGTTTCAACCCTTTAACATAAGCCACTTGAGTAATGGTAACAAGGTTTGAAGAAATGTTACCAAACCCTTTGATGATTCCTTTTTCAGAACCACCAAAGGTCACTTTAGGACCATTTTTGATTGGAATATAGTCCTTCAGTAGTCCCCTTGTTCCAGTCATATGTCTGGAACATCCACTATCCAAGTACCATGTTGGGGTATGGCCACTTGGATTCACCTGCAAAACAAATTAATGAACCTTAGAACCCAAAGTAATCTTGGGTCCTTGGTGATTGTTAGTTTGCAACTTGACAAAGCTACCTACTGGCTTTCCACCAGGTAACTTGCTACTCACCTTGGCACTGGCATTGTGCCAACAGTCCATTGCAAAATGGCCAATCTTGCCACAGCACCAGCATTCAAACTTGTTGTACCTTTGCTTAGGTACAACCTTTGCTGTCGTGACTACAGCAGGCTTGTTGAATGTTGGGGCTTTGCCCTTGGACTTAAACTTGGACTGCTCAGTCCCTGCAGGTCTAACAAAACCCAGTCCAGCCTTACCTTTATGATGAACAAATTCATTAATTAAAGGCAGCACTGATTTAGGTTTTGAAAACCTTGCAACAAGCTCTCTCTCTTTCTGAAGATTGATCTCCAGTCTCTTAATTTGATCATTCTTATAGGTGATAGTTACCATCTGAATCACAGTAATGTGTTTCAGCCTGGCTACCTCATTCAGTTTTTGATCAAATTCCTTCTCAAAGTCTGTTGCAACAGCCTTGAGAACAGCAATCTCCTTTGCCTGACTTTTAGCTAGGGTCTTGCTTTTCTTATAGGCTTGCAACAGTACCTTATATTCATCTATAAGCTGATGAATATCTTCCTCAGACTCAGATATATTCTCATCACTTGATGAAGAAGAATCTGATTCTGAACTAGAACAAGAAACTGAATTTAAACTTGAACTTTGTACCTGACTGGGTCCTGGCTGCTCTAGGATTTTGGTACTCTCAGTCAATGCCATCAGTCCTTGGTACTGGCAGTCTTCTTGTTCATATATTGACTCCAAGATCTGCATAAATTCTTCTTCTTCTTCTTCAGCAAATAGCCATATGTAGGCTTCAACATCAGTATCAGTGTCTGAAGAAGAAATATCTGAAAGAGTCTTCTCATTCTTGGCAACAAAAGACTTCTCTTTCTTCCCTTTGAAGTGAGTCTTTTTCCTGTCACTGGATTCTTTTCTTTTCTCAGGACAATCTGCAATAACATGACCCTGTCTATTGCAGCAGTAGCACACAATCTTTGATCCAGTTGCCTTGCTTGTCTTTGTCTTTTTCCTGTCCTTCTTTGAAGGCTTTTTCTCCTGATACAAGACTTCTTTTCCCTTGTAAGTAGATGGTCTGGACCTCCACTGTTTCTTCTTCAGGAATTTCTGAAAGTGTCTAGTAAAGGCAGCAAAGTCTTCATCACTTTCACTGCTTGTAGACTTTGTACTGACAGACTCTTCTGACTCAGATTCAACTACCTCTGGAGGTGGAGTTGATGACTTAGTCCTGCATTTTCTGGGAACTTCTGTCTTGAAAGCAACAGTCCTTTCCTTGTGCTCAGTCCTAGTAGATTTCTCCTCCTCTTTCCTCACTGTCAGCTGCATCTCATATGACAATAACTTGCCAAACAGTGTAGGAGGAGGAATTTCTCCCAACTTTGCCATTTCTCTTATGGCACAGATCTTGGTGTCCCAATCTTTGGTTAGGGACCTTAGGAATTTGTCATTCAGTTCATAGTTGCTGAACTCTCTTCCATAAGACATGAGTTCATTAACTATTCTATAGAACTTCTTGTAGCATTCAGTGATGCTATCTCCCTTTCCTTGCCTAAAGCTCTCATACTCTTGATTAAGCAAGGACTTCCTATCTTGCCTAACTTCTTCAGATCCTTCCATATACACTATAAGAGTGTCCCACATCTCTTTTGCTGTCTTACAGTGAATTAAGTTCTGAAAAGTGGCATCATCAATGGCACTCACTATTATGTTCTGTGCCCTCTTGTCCATGGTGGCTAGGACAATTTCATCCTTGGTCATCTCAGAGAAATCCTTTGGAGTCCTCTGATTTGCATCCAATACTGAAATCTTCATTGGCACATAAGGCCCTTCCTTTACTGTGATGTATATTCTAGGGTCAGAGGCTTCCATAAATAGCCTTACCCTCTCTTTCCAGATTCCAAAGATCTCCTTCCTGCATATGGGTAACTTCATGGAACCCAACTCTTTGTGATTCTCATAAGAACCCATGTTTCTTGAAGTTCTTGAATTTCTTGAATCTGTTTTCTGACTTAGACTGTTTCTACCAAACAGGATCTCCTTAGACTGTTAGTCCTTGTTTTGAGGAAGCTCCCTCTGATACCACTTGAAAGATATGGTACCTAAACACCTACAGGGGGGGGGGGTGAATAGGTGACCTAATCCTTTTCTAACTTTGTTGGCAGCCAAACAGTTATATCACAGATTTCTAACTAGTTTATTACAGCAATCAGCAATAATCAAACAAACACAGATCATCCACAGCACAAACACAGCACAGCACACAGTGTTTTATAGTGGTTCCCCAAGATATGGGTACATCCACTTTCCCCCTTCGCCTATCTAGCAGTGTACTAGATTCGGCCTAACTTCTCCACTGTCTCAGAACCCAAATTGGTTCCTACCTCAGGCCCAAAGCCTTACACTCAGCTTTATCCCAAAGCCTACACTCAGCCAATCAAGGCCTACACTCAGCCAATCCAAGGCCTACACTCAGAGATCTATATCTCCTACACTCAGGCTAACAAGCCCTACCCTCAGCCTTTATAAATATAGGCTTACAATCACTCAGATCCAATGGATCCTACAAGTTACAAATATAATACAGATAATGACTCTACAACTCAGAATTACAGGAGGGGAGTTGAGAGATTCTTGATGAGTTTTTGGAAGAACTCAGCTGGATTCATCCTGACTTAGCTTTTTTCAAAGCTTCTTGAGTAGAACTGAATAAGGCTGAATCCTCTGCAGTTGTTCCTTGACCTCTGCTACTTAAGATCCAGAATTGATTCTGAATCCTTCTTCTCAGCCTAGTTCCTGAGGCTGATTTCTTAGAAGGAGCCCTCTCTCTCCAACTTCTTAGATCTGCAGATGGAATGCAAGATCTTCTTGTGTTTAATACTCTGTGTATCACTTTACAGATTACTTGAATAATCTGATCAATTACTTTTAATTATTCTCACTACTCTTTCTGTAAACTGTGAGTGCCTATTTATAGGCCTTCTTCATGGTAACCGGCTGGTCCGGTTCATAACTGACTTCTGACATCTCTGACAGTTGCTGTAGACCGGCTGGATCGGCAGCTGTCATGTCAACCAGTCACTTCTTGAAAATCTCTAACTGTTTATAAGTGTCGAGACTTTTTGTCTTTAAGTGTCGACACTTATAGTCTAAGTGTCGACACATGTTGTATAAGTGTCGACACAAGTCTACAAGGTGTCGACACAATTCCTTGTATGTCTCGACACAGATTCTTCTGCATGTGTCGACACTGAAATTGAGTGTCGACACAATTCCTTGTTCTTCTAGCTTATGCTGAATTCTTCTATGTGTCGACACATCTCCTTTGTGTCGACACAACTTCTTGTGTTGAATCTGTCAAGTGTTGACACTGCTTCTTGGTGTCGACACATAGTCTTTTATCTTGAATCTTGCTGAGTGTCGACACAGCTCCTTGTGTCGACACACCTTCTTGTTGTTGAGACTTCAGCTGAGTGTCGACACATTCCTATAGTGTCGACACTTGTACTTAGAATAATTTGCTGCTCTTTCTGTTCTTTGCTAAGTGTCGACACAACTCCTTGTGTCGACACTTTCTTCAAGTGTTGAGTCTTTAGCTAAGTGTCGACACATTGTGCTGGGTGTCGACACTTACTTCAAGTGTTGACTCTTCTGATAGTGTGTCGACACATTGTGCTGAGTGTCGACACATTCTTCAAATGCTGACTCTTCAGCATAGTGTCGACACATTGTGTTGAGTGTCGACACATGTACTTAGACTCTGCAGACTTTTGCTGAGTGTCGACACAGCTCCAAGTGTCGACACTTTATGGTGTAGACACTGCTTCACTGGGTGTCGACACAGCTCCTTGTGTCGACACTTTCTGTCTGCACTTTTCTTCACTGAGTGTCGACACAGCTCCAAGTGTCGACACTTTCTGTCTGGTGTCGACTCTGCATCCCAGGTGTCGACACAATGACTCCAAGTGTCGACACTACTTGTCTGGGTGTCGACACAAACTTTCTTAAGTGTCGACACTTTCCCTCTGGGTGTCGACACATGGACTTAGAAACTTTTTGCTTCAGTCCAGTACTTTCTTAACCTGCACAAGTAACTCAAACATACATCAAATACATTATGATGTATATAATTGAGATGGGTGAGGCTTCTTCAAATCAGGTACATTTGACCAATGTACCCAACAGCATCATTTCCGAAACAACTACAGATCTCAGGGGGAGCTTTGACAACATCACTGAATCCACATAGTTTTCTCAGCTGCTTTGAGAAAGAGAAGACTTCCATCACTCTCTCATACCCACCTCTGTAAAGGGTTTTTCAAACTCCCTTCAGAAGTTTGTGTGTGGTTTTTGAGCACCTTATCAAAAGCTCATTGGTGGCAAGACACCTGATCAAAAAATCTGGTTTGGTTTTTGAGCACCTTATCAAAAGCTCATTGGTGCCCAGGACACCTGATCAACTCATCCTGCAGTGGATTCCTACCTAGGGTGGTAGAAGAGTGGATGTACCTAGGTTGATTGGGGAACCACTATAGATCCTTGTGTCTTCTGGTTGCTTGTCTTTATTTTTGTTTCTGGCTGTGATTGTTTTGTGACTAGGTTGCTCTGTGATTAAATAGTTTCTGTGATAAGATTTTCTATTTGCTTCCCTGTTCACATTTAGAATACAACAACTGTTGTAAAAGTTTTTTAAGCACCATACTCTATTCACCCCCGCCCCTCTAGAGTATATTAGATCTAACTCGTACTTTCAATTGGTATCAGAGCGAGGTTGGTTAAATATACCACATCTTAGTGGTTGCACAGGCTAACACCTGAACCCAAAGATCCCTAGTTAGATCTGCTTGTTTTGATTTTGTTATTAGAATAATTTCTTCACAAATCATGACCCAAAACAAAGATTATGCTAGCACCAGACCTCCAATATGCAATCTATCCAAGTTTGCACTTTGGAAAGCAAGGATTAGACTATACATGAATTCTATTGATGAGGACATTTTTAATTCTGTTTTGATAGTTTGTCCAAGACCTCTAGAGAACACAAGCACAAATGCTGTTCCACCTCCATCAGGAACAGATGTTGATATCAAGAAGTGGAATGTAGTAGATGCAAAGTCTATGAATATCTTAGCCCAGACTATGTCTGATGACATTTTCCAAAAGGTGGCTGAATGTAATTCAGCAAAGGAAATCTGGGATAAGCTCTCTGAACTAGTCTCAGGATCAGCTGATGAAAGAAAGGACAGGAGATCCCACCTCATATCCCAATATGAGAATTTCAAGAAAGGAGAAGCTGAGTCAGTAGCTGAAATGTACAACAGACTCAGTCTGATAGTCAATGAACTGAAGACTCTGGATAAGGAGATCTCATTAACTGAGCTTAATGACAAAATCCTAATGTGCTTCCCAAGCACTTGGGACTCAAGGATCTGGCCAATCAAGGATGCCAGAAGTCTGAATGAGAGTACAACAGAAGCTCTTTTGGGCAAGCTCAAGTCTTATGAGCTGCTCATTAAGAACAGAGAAGAAGAGCAGAAGGCTGCCTCACCAGCCACAAGAAAAGAAAAGACAATAGTTTTCAAAGCAACTAAAGATCAGCCTGAAGACAAAGTCACAGGTAATGATGAGCTGCTTAGTCTACTGGCTAAAAGATTCTACAAGATGGACAGGAAGGACTTCAGGAAGAGATCATACAAAGAGCATGACAAGCCAAGGTATGATAGATCAAATAATAAAGAATTTGTTTGCTTTGGTTGCAGGAAACCAGGGCACATTGTACCTGACTGTACAGAGAACAAAAACAAGGACAGAAAGGATAAGAGAGAAAGAAGAAAAGATAAGGACTTCAAGAAGAATGGCAATGACAAACCCTCCTCCTGCAAGAACAAACACACAAGGAAGGGATTTGTTGCTGAATCTTGGAGTGAGACTGAAGAGGAATCAGAAGCTTCATCCATCTCAAGTGATGATGAAGATGATGCTGAAGAGAAGGAATTCTGCATGATGGCAATCAATGCCTCTCAACATAATTCAGATGAAGAAGAGTCAGAGTCAGACTCAGAGACTCAACTTGAAGAGGACCAGGTAATTAGTTCCTTTGATTTCAATTCTGAGGACTTTAAGTATGAATTTAAAGCACTGTGCTTAGACTTATTAAAATCTGAGAAGGAAATTATCTCTCTCAGAAATCAATTGTCTGAACACAGTTCCTTAAAATCAGAAAACCTCAAACTCTCTGAGAAGTTGGAGTGCTGTAGGGTGCAGATAGCTTCACTGAAAAGTGAGCTATCAGAGGCTAAAAAGCTTGAAGAATCCCTCAATGGGAGAAGTATCAAGCTAATGGACATCACAAGCAGAGTGAACTATAGACTCAATAGTAGACTGGGCTTGGGTGCTTCATCCAGCCAACCTATAGTTCTAACAATCCCAATTAAGTTTATTTCTGATAAAGGGAAGGGAGTTGTAGAGGTATCTAGGAAAAATTCTGATCTGCCTAAGAAAACCAAGTTCCAGCAGAAATCATCGAACGGAGCTCGATGATCACCAAACGCAAATCGATGATCTCAGGTAAAATCTTCGAACTCAGATCGACGATCTCTAATTCCTGAACTCTGCCACAGTCGACCGTCGAACGGAGCTCGACGATCTGACCCAAGATCGTCGAACGCAGCTCAACGATCATCGAACAGAGATCAGACCTTTGGAAAATCTTTCAAGGGCAAATCAAAATCCAATCCTAGGGGTCCTTCATCCCAAAGCTTTAACCCTTATACTGAATGGATAATACCTCCAAGGAGATATCATCCGGAAGGTTATAAGAGTCAACCAGGGATGTAATTTATCTCTGAATTTAAAGGTTATCAACCTAGGCCCAAGGTAAACTGGGTCAAAAATAAGTGAATTATTTTATGTGCAGGTGAAGACCTATCCAACATCAAACCAACAATGATATTTGGATAGTGGGTACTCTAAGCACATGACAGGAAATAGGGACAACCTCACATCCTTTAAAGCCAAGCTTGGACCCAAAGTCATATTTGGTGATTCAAACTTTGGACTGACAAAAGGATATGGTGCAGTTCAAATTGGCACAGTCACATTCAAGAAGGTAGCCTATGTTGAAGGACTGAAGCACAACTTGATCAGTATCAGTCAGTTATGTGATGAAGGCTAGCAGGTGACTTTCAACAAAGCCTTATGCAAGATCAAGTCTGAGGACAACACAACTGTGTTGACAGGTAAAAGGAAAGGTAACATCTATTTAGTAGATTTTCTTTCTACAGAAGTAGATATTTGCCTGTTTAATTCTGTTAGTAGACCTAATGTTCTATGACATAAGAGACTAGGGCATATAAACTTTAGAACCATTGCTAGGCTATCCAAGGACAACCTTGTTAGAGGACTACCTTCTGGCCCCTACAAGAAGGAAGGACTCTACAGGGCTTGTCAGTTAGGCAAGCAAACTAAAAATAGTTTCAAGTCACTTAATAAGAGTGATTCACCTAGGATTTTGTACCTGTTACACATGGATCTGTTTGGACCCATTACAGTACAAAGCTTAGGAGGGAAATCTCACACTTTAGTAGTTGTAGATGACTTCTCAAGATTCACATGAGTGTTCTTTCTGAGGAAGAAGTCTGATAACTTTAAGTATTTGACAGAGTTTCTCAAATGCATACAGATTGAGTTCAATATTCACATTGCCCTGATCAGAAGTGATCATGGGACAGAGTTTGATTCTCTTCTTATGCAAGAGTTCTGTCAGAGTGAAGGGATCAGGCATACTTTCTCAGCTCCTAGAACTCCTCAACAAAATGGGGTAGTTGAAAGGAAAAATAGAACCCTTATTGAATCTGCCACTACATTGTTGTCAGATGCTCACCTTCCTCTATATTTTTGGGCAGAGGTAGTGAACACCTCCAACAATGTGCTGAACAGAAGTTTAATACATAAACTAAAGAGCAAGACTCCCTATGAATTACTCAAAGGGAAGAAACCTAAAGTAGATTATTTTAGAATTTTTGGTTGTATTTGTTATATACATAATAATGACAAGAAGTATTTAGCAAAATTTCAAGCTAAAGCTGATGAAGGAGTGTTTTTGGGATACTCCATGATCAGTAAGGCTTATAGGGTATATAATAAATTATCTCTTAAAATTGAAGAATCTGTTCACATATCTTTTGATGAAACTAACATGTCTTTCAAGGAGAAGAACTCTTCTACCATAGAACCTTTGCAGGTACATTCTCTTGCTGAAGACTTGGACAGATTACAAATTACTCAAAAGGATGAAAGCAGTGAAGATGAAGAAGACAATCAACACCTTGAAGAGAAACTTCTTGAAGAGCCAGTTATTGTACCACAAGAGGAAACAACAACACAGGTTGGTGAACAATCAACACCCCCTGTTGATTTAGTAACATCTAGAGACCATCCAATTTCCCAAGTAATTGGAGACATCTCAGCTGGTGTGCAAACCAGAAATCAGGTCAACCAAAACCTGTTGCACACTTGCTTCCTATCTCAAATTGAACCTCAATCCATTCAAGATGTAGAGCAAGATCCACACTGGATCATGGCAATGTAAGAAGAGCTGCATCAATTTGAGAGGAACAAAGTTTGGGAACTAGTACCAAAGCCTAAGGATCACTCCATTGTTGGAACAAAGTGGGTGTTCAGAAACAAATTGGATAATCAAGGAGTAATTGTAAGGAACAAGGCAAGGATAGTTGCTCAAGGGTACTCTCAAGAAGAAGGCACAGATTATGACCAGACTTTTGCACCAGTTACAAGGTTGGAGGCTATTAGAATCTTCTTAGCATATGCAGCATATAAATGTTTCAAGGTATATCAGATGGATGTAAAGAGTGCATTTCTAAATGGAGACATCAAAGAAGAAGTCTATGTCAGACAACCTCCAGGTTTTATCTCTCCAACCCATCCTGATTATGTTTTTAAATTGAACAAAGCATTATATGGTCTCAAGCAAGCTCCTAGAGCATGGTATGAGACCTTAGCATGCTTCCTTCTGGAAAATGAATTTATAAGGGGTAGAGTAGACCAAACTCTTTTCATTATAACCCATAAGTCCCATACCCTACTAGTACAAATCTATGTAGATGATATTATTTTTGGTTCTACTGATTCAAATTTATGCAGAAGATTCTCCAATCTGATGCATTCTAAATTTGAAATGAGTATCATGGGTGAGCATCCTTATTTCTAGGATTGCAAGTCATACAGCATTCTGAAGGCATCTTTATTTCTCAAACTAAGTATGCAAAAGAATTGGTCAAGAAATTTGGTATGTCTGAAGCATCTTGTATGAAAACACCTATGCCTACCAATGCTGTATTGGATGCTGATGAACATGGGAAACCTGTTGATCAGACAACATACAAAGCAATGATTGGTTCTTTATTGTATCTTAAAGCTAGTAGACCTGACATAATGTTTGTTATATGCATATGTGCTAGATTCCAAGTGAGCCCTAGAGAGTCACACCTAACTTTGGTTAAAAGTATTCTCAAGTATGTCAAAAGTTGTCCAAATCTAGGTCTCTGGTATCCAAAAGATTCAGCATTTGACTTAACTGGATTTTCTGATGCTGATTATGCTCGATGCAGAATTGATAGGAAAAGCACCAGTGGAACTTGTCAGTTTCTTGGTGACAGACTTGTCCCTTGGTTTTGCAAGAAATAAACATCTGTGTCAACTTCAACTGCTGAAGCTGAATATATGGCTGCAGGTAGTTGTTGTTCACAAATATTGTGGATTCAAAACCAACTCCTAGACTATGGCTACAACTTAGAGAAGTCTAAAATCTTTTGTGACAATACAAGTGCTATTTCTATAGCTCAAAATTCAGTCCTCCATAGTAGGACAAAACACATAGAAATTAGGCATCACTTCTTAAGGGATAATGTTGAGAAGAATAAAATTGAACTTCAATATATCCCAACTGATTTGCAAAGGGGAGATATTTTCACCAAACCCTTGGATGAAAAGAAACACACCTTCTTCCTAAATCAGTTAGGAATATTAAATGGAGGAAGTATAAAATAAGTTCCAAGACTTTGAAACTCTTAAAATTGACCAAGACTAGGCAAACATCTTAATTTTTCTAGTGTCTAGAGTGTTTCTGGTCTCTGAACTGCGCTGGACAATTTTCCCCTCGATCATCGAATGGAGATCGACGCTTTCAGAAATCGTCGATCAGAGTTCAGCGCTTCTCAGATAGTGCTCAACTATCTCTCCAGGTCAACGATCGTCGAACAGCGCTCGACGCTTTTGTTTTCTGAACTATCGTCGAACCGAGCTCGACGCTCTCCAATATCGTCGAACGAAGATCGACGATATTGAAGACCTTTCAGATTCCTTTAGAAGCCCCGATCGTCGAACTGAGTTCAACGATCTTTCCTTTTCTGCGTCGAACCCTAATATAAAATTCATTTTTCGGCCGTCGTTCTCCTTTTGCACTTTCAATCTCTCTGCAAACTTTCTCTTTCCCTCCAAACATCTCTACACTTGGTCGTTTGGTTGTTTATTCTTTGTAGGAAACCATGGCCATCTCTGTCGCCGTTCTGGCCGCCATGAAATTCGATGCAGGTTTCGATATTGACATGTATTCTTTCAGCACCAGTGATCAGATTTTCAAAGATATTCTGGAACTGTTCAAGGAGCAAAAGCTAGTCACCATCATGTCCACCAGAATCAAACTGCCTGCAGATGAAATTAAGGAGTGGGTGTATACTGCCCACAACCAAGACCAAAATACAGTTGTTGGATCAATTTCAGGAACTCAGGTACCTCTGACACCTACCATTTTGACAGAAGTTTTTCAATTAAATTCTGGAAGAGATTCTATTGAAATGTATGGAGAAGAATTTTCTACCATGCTTGATAGAATGGGTCATTCTGATGAAAACCCTAGCAAGCTACTGAAAAAGAACTTAGCTGTTGAATACAGATTTTTAGCTGATGTAGTGGGAAAGGTTCTGTTGGCCAAGAATTCAGCCCATGATACCATCTCCAGGTATCAGCTCTGCTTGATGGGTGCTTTAGTGGATAAGAAACAGTTAAACTAGGGAGAGATCTTCTTTGATCTGATTAAGAAGAAGATCAATAAGAATTTTGGGAATTTTGGAAGGATACTAGGGTTGTTTCTCCAAAACAGATGCCCTGCCCTTCTTGTATCAAATGGGATGCACATCAATGCCTCTAAGAGGCTGTCCTGTGCCCTCTTTGGCAAGTGGGACAGACAGATAGTGAAGCCCAGCTGGCCCTCTGCAAGCACTACTTCAGGCACTAGGACTGTAACAGTCTCTTCCCCTCAAGTCTCTGCCCCTGCAGAAGACTTGCCTGTTGCTTCTCCTCCTCCACCTCTTATTTCATCTCCACCAGTTACCTCCACCATTCAAATTTCATCCACCATCATTATTTCCAGCCCATCTCCTACTTCAATTCCATCTCCAATCCCTACTTCCACAGAAGAAATCTTCCAACCTCTACATCACTACCCTCAACCAGATCTTGACACAACATCTCACCTTCCATCATTCAATCTTCTAGATGATTCCTTCATGGATGATTCACCTTCATCCCCTCCAGATCTACACTCTTCATCCACATCATATCAACTGCTTCTACAAGACATCATTGCTCAACCCTCCTTCACACCTTCTATCTCCATACCACTTTCTTCCATTTTCACAATCCCCACACCTCAACCTTCCTTTCCCCCATACACCAGCTCTTCACCAACATCACCAGTTGCTCCACCTTCATTCTCTACCTCTGCTCAAGTCCTTACTGAGCATGTAGATAATCCAGCCTTAGCTGACAAACTGTATGAGCTGATAGCTCCCAGACTCTCACTTCTATTGGAGACCTCCTTGGCTCCACTTCTACAGTCAGTTGCAGCCCTTTCTGCCAGGCTATCTTCTCTCTTTCCTCAAGCAATCCCTTCCTTTGTGTGCCTTGATCCAGCTGCCTCTGAATCTAGGCAGGGGGAGATGCCTCATGAAGCTGTTAGATTGTCTGCTGCTGCCATTTCTTCAGTCCCTGCTGCTGCTATCTCCTCAGTTCAAGATGCTTTCTCTTTAACTCAAGCTCCAGCCTCAACTCCACAAGTTGCTGTTTTCCCAATGGATTTCGTATCTTTATTATCAGCTTTTGATTCAGTTTATTTCAGATATCTCCTAGTAAGCACTGCAGTCAAGCCATCTGAAGATCTATCTAAGGCCATTGTGCCCTTCTCAAGATGTGATACCAGCTTAATTAGCTCCTATATAAATTCCCTATATAGTGCTGAGCCTTCTGTTTCCATTGATCTTACTGCTGCTACTCCTGCTGACAATAATGTTGCTGTTTCTGTTGCTGCTGCTGATATTGTTGATATTGCTAACAATTCTGATGATTTAATCTCTAAGGATATACATATGACAGAGACATATGACTTTGAGCCTGTTGTCACTGCTGATGTTGCTCCTGCTGATGTTTTTGTATCTGAAACTATTTTCTCTGAATCTGCTACTGCCCCAGTTTCTGCTGTTACTACTGCTGCTATATCTTCTGAAAGTATTGCTCCTGAAAGTCCTATATCTGCTGTATCTGCTACTGCTACAATGGCTGTCACTACTGTTACCTCTGCTCCAACCCAATAATAGAAAGATTATCTGAAAAGGATTGATGCTTTATATGATGAACAAAGCTCTGAAAGTGATCAGTTCAGAACTGATTCTGATGATTCCTCAGCTACTATAGCAAGGAAAAGAAAAGCAAGAAGCAAGGCAATGAAAAGAGTTCCACCAGCTAAAGTCAAAGATACAAATGATATTCCCTACTATATTCTGCATGACTGCCCTATAACTGAACATTGGATGCAATATTCCAAGAATAAACTAAAGGCTATGAAGAAAAAGAGGAAATATGAGAAAGGTTCCTCTCAGTTCCATCATCCTCCTCCACCTCCTCCTCCTAATGCAGGTGCAGGAGGTAGCTCTACTGTTCATCATTCTGCCAGAAGTCAAACCCCCTATCAGCCTCATGGAAGATCTCAATATAGGGTAAGCCAATCCAGAGGCTCTCAATCTAGGAGAGGAAATTATAGAGGAAACCAAAGAGAACTTCAAGTCTATTCAAAAGGTTACTCCAGGCAGCATCCTTACTCAAGGGAAGGACCAGGCTCATCTGATACTACTTCAGGTCCATTCCCTTATAAGCTCAAAGAACTAGTCTCTTCCAAAGCTCCTCCAGATAATTCCTCAAATAGATATGAGCCTCCAGTGCCCTTTGAGGATCTAGAGAACAATCCAACTGCCTGGACAGCAAGAATGAAGGAATTAGCTGCCTTGGATCAGATTAAGAAAGCCAGAGAGCAAGACAAGGACACCTCCAGCATTACTACCCTATCTGAACAAAGGAAGAAGGAACTTGAAAGATATGACTACAACAAGTTCTTTGATTCTGAAAGATACAAGGAGCTGCACCCTGAAGCTGTAGTACCAAGGCCTAAACAACAAACATCTTTAGGTGCAGCTGATGACAGAAGATCAAAGAAGGAAGCTCTTGATCCAAATAGAGAAATTAAACTTATAAAGAGTAAGGAGAAAGAGTAATTCTGTAAGGTGACAATTATTCTGATTTCTGATCTGTCTGAGATATTATATCTGTGATTCTGCAATGTTGTTGTTTGTTATATTGTTGCTTTGTATGTTGTTTTTAATTTCTCCAATTTCTGTAAATAGTAATCTTAACCCAAATAGGGGGAGATTGTTGGAACACCCTATTACTAATTTGGGTCAGGATCACTATGTCTTTAGGAAACCTGTTTTTCACCTCATTATATATCCCAACTGATTTGCAAAGGGGAGATATTTTCACCAAACCCTTGGATGAAAAGAAACACACCTTCTTCCTAAATCAGTTAGGAATGTTAGATGGCGGAAGTATAAAATAAGTTCCAAGACTTTGAAACTCTAAAAATTGACCAAGACTAGGCAAACATCTTAATTTTTATAGTGTCTATAGTGCTTCTGGTCTCTGAACTGCGCTCGACAATTTTCCCCCCGATCATCGAACGGAGATCGACGCTTTCCGAAATCGTCGATCAGAGTTCAGCGCTTCTCAGATAGTGCTCAACTATCTCTCCAGGTCAACGATCGTCGAACGGCGCTCGACGCTTTTGTTTTCTGAACTATCGTCGAACGGAGCTCGACGCTCTCCAATATCGTCGAACGGAGATCGACGATATTGAAGACCTTTCAGATTCCTTTAGAAGCCCCGATCGTCGAACTGAGTTCAACGATCTTTCCTTTTCTGCGTCGAACCCTAATATAAAATTCATTTTTCGGCCGTCGTTCTCCTTTTGCACTTTCAATATCTCTGCAAACTTTCTCTTTCCCTCCAAACATCTCTACACTTGGTCGTTTGGTTGTTTATTCTTTGTAGGAAACCATGGCCATCTCTGTCGCCGTTCTGGCCGCCATGAAATTCGATGCAGGTTTCGATATTGACATGTATTCTTTCAGCACCAGTGATCAGATTTTCAAAGATATTCTGGAACTGTTCAAGGAGCAAAAGCTAGTCACCATCATGTCCACCAGAATCAAACTGCCTGCAGATGAAATTAAGGAGTGGGTGTATACTGCCCACAACCAAGACCAAAATACAGTTGTTGGATCAATTTCAGGAACTCAGGTACCTCTGACACCTACCATTTTGACAGAAGTTTTTCAATTAAATTCTGGAAGAGATTCTATTGAAATGTATGTAGAAGAATTTTCTACCATGCTTGATAGAATGGGTCATTCTGATGAAAACTCTAGCAAGCTGCTGAAAAAGAACTTAGCTGTTGAATACAGATTTTTAGCTGATGTAGTGGGAAAGGTTCTGTTGGCCAAGAATTCAGCCCATGATACCATCTCCAGGTATCAGCTCTGCTTGATGGGTGCTTTAGTGGATAAGAAACAGTTAAACTGGGGAGAGATCTTCTTTGATCTGATTAAGAAGAAGATCAATAAGAATTTTGGGAATTTTGGAAGGATACTAGGGTTGTTTCTCCAAAACAGATGCCCTGCCCTGCTTGTATCAAATGGGATGCACATCAATGCCTCTAAGAGGCTGTCCTGTGCCCTCTTTGGCAAGTGGGACAGACAGATAGTGAAGCCCAGCTGGCCCTCTGCAAGCACTACTTCAGGCACTAGGACTGTAACAGTCTCTTCCCCTCAAGTCTCTGCCCCTGCAGAAGACTTGCCTGTTGCTTCTCCTCCTCCACCTCTTATTTCATCTCCACCAGTCACCTCCACCATTCAAATTTCATCCACCATCATTATTTCCAGCCCATCTCCTACTTCAATTCCATCTCCAATCCCTACTTCCACAGAAGAAATCTTCCACCCTCTACATCACTACCCTCAACCAGATCTTGACACAACATCTCACCTTCCATCATTCAATCTTCTAGATGATTCCTTCATGGATGATTCACCTTCATCCCCTCCAGATCTACACTCTTCATCCACATCATATCAACAGCTTCTGCAAGACATCATTGCTCAACCCTCCTTCACACCTTCTATCTCCATACCACTTTCTTCCATTTTCACAATCCCCACACCTCAACCTTCCTTTCCCCCATACACCAGCTCTCCACCAACATCACCAATTGCTCCACCTTCATTCTCTACCTCTTCTCAAGTCCTTACTGAGCATGTAGATAATCCAGCCTTAGCTGACAAACTGTATGAGCTGATAGCTCCCAGGCTCTCACTTCTGTTGGAGACCTCCTTGGCTCCACTTCTACAGTCAGTTGCAGCCCTTTCTGCCACGCTATCTTCTCTCTTTCCTCAAGCAATCCCTTCCTTTGTGTGCCTTGATCCAGCTGTCTCTGAATCTAGGCAGGGGGAGATGCCTCATGAAGCTGTTAGATTGCCTGCTGCTGCCATTTCTTCAGTCCCTGCTGCTGCTATCTCCTCAGTTCAAGATGCTGTCTCTTTAACTCAAGCTCCAGCCTCAACTCCATAAGTTGATGTTTTCCCAATGGATTTCGTATCTTTATTATCAGCTTTTGATTCAGTTTATTTCAGATATCTCCTAGTAAGCACTGCAGTCAAGCCATCTGAAGATCTATCTAAGGCCATTGTGCCCTTCTCAAGATGTGATACCAGCTTAATTAGCTCCTATATAAATTCCCTATATAGTGCTGAGCCTTCTGTTTCCATTGATCTTACTACTGCTACTCCTGCTGACAATAATGTTGCTGTTTCTGTTGCTATTGCTGATATTGTTGATATTGCTAACGATTCTGATGATTTAATCTCTAAGGATATACATATGACAGAGGCATATGACTTTGAGCCTGTTGTCACTGCTGATGTTGCTCCTGCTGATGTTTTTGTATCTGAAACTATTTTCTCTGAATCTGCTGCTGCCCCAGTTTCTGCTGTTACTACTGCTGCTATATCTTCTGAAAGTATTGCTCCTGAAAGTCCTATATCTGCTGTATCTGCTGCTGCTACAATGGTTGTCACTACTGTTACCTCTGCTCCAACCTAATAATAGAAAGATTATCTGAAAAGGATTGATGCTTTATATGATGAACAAAGCTCTGAAAGTGATCAGTTCAGAACTGATTCTGATGATTCCTCAGCTACTATAGCAAGGAAAAGAAAAGCAAGAAGCAAGGCAATGAAAAGAGTTCCACCAGCTAAAGTCAAAGATACAAATGATATTCCCTACTATATTCTGCATGACTGCCCTATAACTGAACATTGGATGCAATATTCCAAGAATAAACTAAAGACTATGAAGAAGAAGAGGAAATATGAGAAAGGTTCCTCTCAGTTCCATCATCCTCCTCCACCTCCTCCTCCTGATGCAGGTGCAGGAGGTAGCTCTGCTATTCATCCTTCTGCCAGAAGTCAAACCCCCTATCAGCCTCATGGAAGATCTCAATATAGGGGAAGCCAATCCAGAGGCTCTCAATCTAGGAGAGGAAATTATAGAGGAACCCAAAGAGAACTTCAAGTCTATTCAAAAGGTTACTCCAGGCAGCATCCTTACTCAAGGGAAGGACCAGGATCATCTGATACTACTTCAGGTCCATTCCCTTATAAGCTCAAAGAACTAGTCTCCTCCAGAGCTCCTCCAGATAATCCCTCAAATAGATATGAGCTTCCAGTGCCCTTTGAGGATCTAGAGAACAATCCAAATGCCTAGACAACAAGAATGAAGGAATTAGCTGCCTTGGATCAGATTAAGAAAGCCAGAGAGCAAGACAAGGACACCTCCAGCATTACTACCCTATCTGAACAAAGGAAGAAGGAACTTGAAAGATATGCCTACAACAAGTTCTTTGATTTTGAAAGAAACATGGAGCTGCACCCTGAAGCTGTAGTACCAAGGCCTAAACAACAAACATCTCTAGGTGCAGCTGATGACAGAAGATCAAAGAAGGAAGCTCTTGATCCAAATAGAGAAATTAAACTTATAAAGAGTAATGAGAAAGAGTAATTCTGTAAGGTGATAATTATTCTGATTTCTGATCTGTCTGAGATATTATATCTGTGATTCTGCAATGTTGTTGTTTATTATATTGTTGCTTTGTATGTTGTTTTTAATTTCTCCAATTTCTGTAAATAGTAATCTTAACCCAAATAGGGGGAGATTGTTGGAACACCCTATTACTAATTTGGCTCAGGATCACTGTCTTTAGGAAACCTGTTTTTGACCTCATTATATAGATCTAAAGGTCAATTAGAATTAATTCTAAGGGTTAGTAGTTAGGTTTGGAAGCTGCCCTCAAGACCAAGGTTTTTCAGTTTGGAGACTAAGTCATTTCGTCGAGCTCAGTACGACGAATCGTCGAACTCCAATCGACGATCATTTAGCTCAACTTCGACGGATCATCAAACTCTATTCGACGATCGCTGAGCTCAACTTCAACAAATAGTCGAACTCCATTTGACGATCTTCGAGCTCAGTTCGACGATCTTGACTCTGGTTTGTTCCGCTGTCTCTGAGCTCAGTTCGACGATAGTTGAGCTTAGATCGACGATCTCTGTTGCTGTATAAGTCCAAATCGCTGAGCTCAGTTCGACGATAGTAGAGCTCAGTTCGATGTTTTTCTGAATAATTCAACGACTTTCAAGATTCAAATTCAGAAGTTATTCTCAGCAATTAATTCAGAAGATTTTGTAGCCGTTTTCATTTATTCAGGAGCAAGTTTCAAGGAATTATCAAGGAATATTTCACTAGACTTTCCCCCAGGAGACAAAAGCAATTAAGGAATTCATTTATGATAGGCCAACGACTATCTTGACAGTGGATCATTTCTATTCAGATCAAGAGAATAAAAATCAATTATCAAAAACCTCTGAAATAAAAAATCTAGTAGAGAAAAAAAAGAAGAACAAGAGAGAGACACATATTCTGCAATATTCATTCTCTGCAAATCTTCTTCTGCAACAACTCTCACAAGCACAACCAACAAGAGAAAGAAAAAGAGTTGCAGACATTCTCTGTCTCAAGATTCATACAAGAACACCATCACTAAAAGAGATCAACCATCTGAAATCCTCAGATCTCTTTTGATTCAAGTGTTCAAGGCCATTATTATTCAAGACTCCAGACATCTCACATTTCAGCTGTTGCTGAAATCATCATTTGCTGGAGATCAATTTTCTGAAGGCCTATCACCCTACTGCAAAGCTTCATTTCCTGAACAACTATAGATCTCAGGGGGAGCTTTGACAACATCACTGAATCCACATAGTTTTCCCAGCTGCTTTGAGAAAGAGAAGACTTCCATCACTCTCTCATCCCCACCTCTGTAAAGGGTTTTTCAAGCTCCCTTCAAAAGTTTGTGTGTGGTTTTTTAGCACCTTATCAAAAGCTCATTGGTGGCAAGACACCTGATCAAAAAATCTAGTTTGGTTTTTGAGTACCTTATCAAAAGCTCATTGGTGCCCAGGACACCTGATCAACTCATCCTGAAGTGGATTCCTACCTAGGGTGGTAGAAGAGTGGATATGCATAGGTTCATTGTGGAACCACTATAGCTCCTTGTGTCTTCTGGTTGCTTGTCTTTATTTTTGTTTCTGGATGTGATTGTTTTGTGACTAGGTTGCTCTGTGATTAAATAGTTTCTGTGATTAGATTTTCTATTTGCCTCCTTGTTCACATTTAGAATACAACAACTATTGTAAAAGTTTTTTTAAGCACCATACTCTATTCACCCCCCTCTAGAGTATATTAGATCTAACTCGCACTTTCACAGTCTTCAACGCCTAAGCCGAGTCTGGACAGTATTCCAGTTTTGTCCGAGTATCCTGATGTTTTCCCAGATGATCTCCCAGGAGCCCCTCCTCAGCGGGAGATTGATTTAACTATTGAGCTGGTGCCGGGTGGCAAACCGGTGTCAAGCTCTCTATATCGGATAGCGCCAAGAGAGATGGCGGAGCTGAAGGTGCAACTGCAAGAGTTGTTGGAGCAAGGGTATGGGCGGCCAAGTTCGTCACCTTGGAGCGCAGCGGTCCTTTTCGTTATGAAGAAGGATGAGAGCTTGCGACTCTGTATTGACTATCGGGAGTTGAACAAGCTTACAGAGAATAATAAGTATCTGATCTCAAGGATTGACGATCTATTTGATTAGTTGGTTGGGTCTACGGTATATTCGAAGTTGGATCTGAAATCTGGTTACTACCAATTAAATATAAGGGAAAGAAACATCCCAAATACAGCGTTCCGCACGCAGTTTGGGCATTACGAGTTCACGGTCATGCTGTTTGGGTTGACCAATGCGCCATCCGTGTTTATGTATCTGATGAACAAGACGTTCAGAGCGTACCTGGATCGTTTCGTGATAGTATTTATCGACAATATCCTGGTGCACTCGCAGTGTGAGGAGGATCACTACAAACATCTACATATGGTGTTGGAGACGTTGAGAAGGAATCAGTTGTATGCTAAGTTCTCCAAATGTGAGTTCTGGTTATCCTCGGTAGCGTTCCTTGGGCATGTTGTTAGTGGAGAAGGGATAGCAGTGGGTCTGGAGAAGATAGTGGCGATACAGGAGTGGCATGTATTGTCTACAGTGGCGGAAGTCCGGAGCTTTCTGGGGCTTGCCGGCTACTATAGGCGCTTTGTAGAGAACTTCTCGCAGATAGCGCTACCACTCACGACGTTGACAAGGAAGGATCAAAATTTTGTGTGGTCGCTGGAGTGCAAGCAGGATTTTGAGGAATTGAAGAGGCAGTTGACCACGACGACTATTTTACATTCGCCGAGTGGAACCGAAGGTTTTGAAATTTATAGTGATGCTTCGGGCAGTGGTTCGGGCTGTGTTTTACAACAGCATGGGAGCATGATAGCCTCTGGTTCGCGATAATTGAAGGTTCACGAGAGGAATTATCTGGTCCATGACTTAGCGTTAGCGGCCTTGATATTTGCTCTAAAGCTGTGGAGACACTATCTGTACGGTGTGAAGGTCGATATCTACACCGATCATAAGAGCCTGAAATACCTGTTAGATCAGAAGGACCTGAACATGAGGCAGCGGAGGTGGATGGAGTTCCTGGGGGACTACACCTTCGAGATACATTATGTGCCTGGGAAAGGAAATGCAGTGGCGGATACGTTGACTCGCAGGATTCCTTTGCGAGCCAGCTAGTTGTCGGTACATGATGAGAGTTTGGTCCCTGAATTTAAGGCATTAGAGATAACTTGTATCGACAAGTAGTCTAGTGCCGAGGCGAAATTGTTTTGGACAGAGGTGTAGTATGACCTAGCTGATAGAGTTCGGCGGGCATTGGTTCACGATAGCAGCATGATGCAGATCTTAGATGAAACTTTGGATGGGTCAAATTCCTAATTTGTTGTTGAGGATGGACTGCTTAGGAGGGCGGTCTCCTATGCGTTCCTAGTGAGGGTAATCTTCGGGAGGAGTTGATGTACGAGGATCATCATTGCAAGTACTCAATCCACCCGGGGAGCACGAAGATGTATAAAGACATGAAGAAGTTGTTCTAGTGGCCACGATTAAAGAAAGATGTAGCACTTTATGTGGCCAAGTGCCAATCTTGTGCCTTGGTGAAGGCTGAGTGCCAGAAGCCCGAAGTTTTCTTGAAATCCTTGCCTATCCCGGAGTGGAAATTCGACGACATTTCTATGTATTTTGTATATGGTTTGCCAAAGTCGCAGAGGGGAAACGATGCCATTTGAGTGGTCATGGATAGATTGACAAACGTGTCGCATTTTATACCGAACAGGAAGCAAGATCTGGTGGAAAAGTTTGTCAAATTCTATGTGGATAATATTGTGTGATTACATGGTGTGCCCCGCAGTATTGTTAGTGACCGAGATGGATGCTTCACATCGAATGACTAGAGGCTGGTGCATAGTCTGTTGGGAACTAAGTTGAGTTTCAGCACAACCTTTCATCCGCAGACGGATGGTCAGACCGAGACGGTCAACCGGACGATGGAGGACATGTTTTGTATGTGTGTATTTTATTTAGGAAAGCAGTGGGAAGATCACTTGTACATGGTGGAGTTTGCATATAACAACAGTTATCAGGCGAGTATTGGAATGGCGCCTTTCGAGGCCTTGTATGGGAGAAGATGTCGCATGTCGTTGTCATTATTGGAGACAGGCGAGATGATGTTATACAAACGTCAAGCAATGGAAGATGCCACTTCAATGATACATACATTTTAGGAAAGGTTGAAGATCGCTCAGGATAGGCAGGCAAAATACTATAACGCCAAGTATAAGAACATGGAGTTCGGTGTTGGTGACTAGGTGTATTTGAAAATAAAGTCGTTCAATGGTGTCTCGTGGGTTCGATGCTTGAAGAAGCTGAGTCTAAGATACCTTGGACCGTTTGAAATCCTAGAGAGTGTTGGCGAAGCGGCGTATCGATTGAAGCTCTCAGTGGAGTTGAGTGGGCTACATGATGTGTTCCACGTATCGGTGTTGCGGAAGGCAGTGCAAGAGCCGTCGCAGGTCGTTGCGGTCGATTAAGTGTCGGTTGAATACGGGTTGACGACAAAGGTCAAGCAGTACGCATTGTAGACTTTGAGGTTAAACGACTCCGCAATAAGGAAATCTGAATGGTTAAAGTTCGTTGGGATAACTGCGGGCGTGCGGAGCTTTCTTGGGAGCGAGATTAGACTATGATGGAAGAATACCCTGAGTTATTCCCCTCAAGTAACATTTAAATTTTTGTGTACCTTTGCATAATTTTGGGACGAAAGTCTTTAAGTGGGGGAGATTTGTAACGCCCCGAAAATCATAATCGAGCTGGTGGTGTCCAAGAGAATTTTTGGTGTCTGTATCGGGGTACATGACCTAGGACACGGGCATGTCCAAGGCTGTGTGGTTCTCTGTGTTGGCTAACTGTGTCCATATAAGGACATGGCAGGAAACACGGCAGCGTGACACTCGCGTGTCTAGTGACACGTGCGTGTCGATACCCGTATCACCACCCGTGTTCCCATGAGTCGTGTCGGTTGGCGTGGCAGTTACTAGTAACATGCCCCAGGGACACGGGCATGTCGGAATCCGACACGGGCGTGTCAGGTTGAGACACGGGCGTGTCTTGACCTATGTCCTCTTCTATGCTCGATGATCGTGTCTGGATCCAGGCACACGGCCTGGGACACGGCCGTGTGCGAGGCCGTGTTCGGCCCAGGTTTGAGGATTTTTGGGCGGATCTGAGCCGTTCGTTTTTTTAATTAAGATCGAACAACCCAGATGTGTTCCTGCTCTATTAAGGTCGGGAATGGATGTTGTATTCCTCATTTGCTCTTTAACTTTCTCTTTCTAAGAAGTTGAGAGATGAGAGAGCAAGGAGGAAGAAAGGGGAGGTTTCCGGCCACCGGCGGAGCATCGGAACACCGAATCGAGAACCGAGAGCTGATCCGCAGAGGAAATTCCATTGCAAAGCCTTCTATCCGTATAGTTTTTCCATGGCGCAAAAGCGTATTATAAGGGTAACAATTCTCTACTAGAGCATGTGAAGCTCTCCTTCTTTTGCATAAGGAGACCTGCTCCCACGAGTGTACGGTGAGCGTGCGGTGTTCCTTGGGGTTGACAGGAATAGTCCCCCTTGTGTTGCATATAGAGTCCGGAATCGAAGTACGGACATAGGCATTGTGTGTGAAGCCTACCCTGACATGTTGGTCTGGATCGATGATGTTGCATTTTGTATGGTTTGCCGGAGAAGACTCTGTGCTTTGTGTTTTCGAGTTTTCTACGCGGTAGATTGCAGCAGGGATCCTTGGGGATTAACCCCCAAGACGCACCAGGAAAACTGAGTGAAAACATAGTTCTGCTAACTTGGTGGCCGGGGAGCCGGCCTTGTACATAACTGGGTTATGTGATGTTTGGAATGGATGCGAGATCCGAGAGAAGCTTAGCTCGTGTGTACGTCTTAAGGTGACTACGTGCTGTGAGCAACGAACAAGTGGAATCGGACCTGGGCTATGTGATTTGGTGCGAGAGACCCACAGAAGGACTAGCTGTTAGCATAGTCGGGAGCCTTAGACGTTGGTCAGAAAAACTAAAATTCTCACATTGTTGCCATCCTGGTGATGGTGGTGAAGCCACTAAATTGACAGGATCACCGATAATGTATCTTGAGTGCATGGGGTGTTTGGCCGTCCAAGCCTACACCTGTGGCGAAGTATGTTTTTACTTTATTGTTTAGCTAGGCTAATGAAATGCAGGGAAGGAGCACCGCCGTCCCGTGTAAGGGGCGGGGTCATTATAATTTGGTCGGCTTTGGCTGACCGTTGCTTTGTTTGGCACCGTGCTGTGTAATGTTGCTTGCAGGTGCTGCAGAGCCGAGTACAAAATAGCGAGCTGAAGCCCATGTTGCTGAGCTGGCCCTCGAAGGCCAAAGCAAATAGTTGTATTTTATTTTTGTCATGTGTGGCCGGCCTGCGAGCCGATGTATGTAAGACATTACTTTGTTAAGTGAAACTCTTGTAAGGCCAATTACTTTCAGTGTATTTGTTGTTTCATTCATGTGGTAGTTTGTGGACATTCATGTTAGTTGTTTATTCAATTATGGGTCCTTTCCAACTGTTTAAAAACTTACGCTAGAATGCTCTGTGTTAGGGCGAGTAGTCGTAGTAGGAATGTTTTGATATTCTTAAGTAACCCTTCCGACTGTACGTGGTATATGGCGTTGGGTTCCAGCTGGACCTTCTGTTATATGCCATACGACAGATGGGGGTGTTACAGGACATCACACCCCTTACACCACCTCTACTCCTGAACCTCTCTACTTAAATTTTTCTGACATTGCCCAAGATCTTCTAGCCTTCATTTCTCCAACTCTGGAGCATTTAATAACAAATGGTATTGCTCCTCTTTCTGCCTCCATCATTTCTCTCTCGACCAGAGTTGTTGCTCTCTCCTATGTTCCTTCTTCTAGAGGCCTAGCTTCAGGACCCTCTGAAACCAGCCAGGGGGAGATGTTCTATGAAGAAGTTCCAGTTCCTCCTCCAGCTCCAACAGAAGCAGCAGCAGCAAATTCCCCAATGGCAGACATTCCAACTGAAATAATAGATATATTTGATTATTCTGATACTGACATGACTTATGATATAGTGGCTGAAATAACCATTGTTGGTGATTTTATTATAAATCACATAGTTGATTTGGATTCTTTACTGACTTCTTTTAATTAACTGTACAGAAATGCTTTGCCAACTTTTGATGTTCAGTATTCTAAGGCTATTGTAGTTTATACTGCTCCAATAAGTCATGCAGTTGTAGATCAACTAAAGGCAAGTTTTGTAGCAGCTGTGATTACATAGACTTTAGCTGTTGAAGATATTAGTGAGCTAGCTCCTGAGCATAAGGCCTTCTCTCCACCAACATTTGGCTGGTGTGAATCTCCAATGCCAGATTTGGATGATATTATATTTGTAGACATGGAAGAAGAAGAAGTAAGTGTTCAGACTGCTACAGAGAGTGTTGTACAGCTAGCAAGTCATGCACAGCCACAGATTCCAGGAATCTCAGCTGATTTGCTAAAGCAGTTGAATGCTCTTTATGACAATCCAAAAAATTCTTCTTCTGATGATGATAATGAGTTAGATGACTCAAAAAATACAAGTTCAAAGAAAAGAAAGGAAAAGAAGAAGGCTGCTCCTTCCAAGGCTGTTCCTAAGCCTAATCCTTCTGTTGATATTCCCTATTATATCCTACATAATATAACTCTCACTCCAGACAAACCAAATTGGATGAGATATTGCAAGAATGAGATGAAAGCTAGGAAGAAAAGCAGGAGATACTCTCCACCTCCTAAATTCAGGAGAGGTCCTCCTCCACCTACTCCTGTAGCAGGATCTTCAGGAAGTGTTACTCAAGTTTAGAAATCTACATCTTCTCATCAGTCCAAACATTCCAGTAGTAGACAACAACATAGTTCTAGCAGCAGCATCAGGCTGCAACAATATAAAAAGCACACCAGACGGTAGAAAACTTCTTAAGATACTCAACCAGATAAAGCAAGTCCAGAAGGACCTCTATCTCCAGTTTGTGATCCAGAAATGGACCCCAAATCCAGAATGTCCAGATTTCAAGAATTAATAACTATTTCTCAAATTAGAAAAGAAAAGAAATAAGTATAGGACACCTCACAGTATACTATTATGTCCTCATACAGAAATAAAGAGCAAGACAAATATCAGGTACATAATCTTTTTAAAGTTGATTCTTATATGTCATTACATCCTGAAGCAGTTGTTCCAAGAGCTGCTTCTGTGATAATTCTTGGAGCTAGTGATGTGAAAATGACAAAACAGTAAGCTACAGATCCCAAAAGAGAAATCATCTTTACAATACCAGCTTCAGATGAACAGAAGAAAGACTCAAAAAAGCCTGAACAATTTTCTTTCTATATTTTTATTTGAACTGTTATCTGTTATTTGTACTTCACAAGGCAATGTTGTTAATATCTACTGAATGACTTTAAATTCTGCCAGATATCTTTTTTTTTATGCTTTGTGATTTTTTTATTTTCTGTTGTTCATAATGACCTCACCCAAATAGGGGGGATTGTTACATCCCTAGTTTGGATTTGGGCTAGGTTCACTATTAAGTTATTGACCCTCCATGTATAGCCTACGGTCAAATTGTTAGTTGTAGGTCTAGGTCAGTTTGACTAGGTTAGACAAACATTGATCCAGCCATCAGAATAAATCTGAGATCTAGACATAGAAAAATAGCAGTCTTTAAGAGTTCAAAGAATCAGTTCGAAGTTCTTCGAACTCAGCTCGACGATTGTCGATCGCAGATCGACGAACTAAGAGTCTCTACTCTGAGCTGAGCTCAACAAACTTGGAGCTCAGTTCGACAATCTTCCCTCTTCTCTTAAGTTCTCTGGTCGACGAAATTCTATCTCAGGTCGACAAACTTGGAGCTCAACTCTGACTGACTACTTTCCAGATCAACTTTATTTGGGCTCAGCGCGACGAAGACAATTTCTCAGCTCGACAAACTTGAAGTTTAGGTCGACAAAATCTATCCTGATTTCAATGATTTCTCGCAGTACCAGTTTTGTTAAAGCCAAAATTTGACCTTTGTGGAGTTTGGGGTACCAAAAGAGGGGTGACCGTGCACCTACTACCCTCATGCGAATGATCTAGGAACAAGACTAGGAACACAAGGGACAGACCCAAGGTCGCAGCGTGGAGGTCCCATCGCATACCTGGAAGACTAACAAACTCTTCCCCTCCCAAGGCAAAGCCTGAGCTAAGACACCTTCGTAGGGAACTCTTGGCCGACCGAAACATCCGTGGAGGATCTCAAGGCCACTCTCTCCTATCCAGATGTGTCTCCTTTGGTCTATGCAAAATGCTCCTCACCCTCCCTACCAATGGCACAATCTTGCCGAGCAATTCTTCTGTACGTAGCCTCAATTAGGCCGCCAACAACGTAATATAGGCCTTCTAGGGCCTGCACAAGACATCGCAAGCATTTCAATTTACAGGAATATAAATTCCATACTTCAGCACGCAGGCCGACAACATAAGCAAAATAGGCCTTCAAGGGCCGGCACAAACTTGGGCTTAAGCCCTCTATTCCCCACTTGGTACTGCAGCACCTGTACGCCAACGTCTCGATAAGTGGCATCAAACTAAGCATCAGTCGATTAAAAGCAAACCAGTTATATTTCACTTAACCCTTTTTCGGGTCTATGACATTTATTCCCTGCAAACCGATAATACACAACTTCCACGGAGTCTTCTCCGGGAACCCCAGAACATCACTAATCCGGCTCAGACTTCTAGATGGACTTCACACATCATGCCTAAATCCGTATTCACACTTCCGAATACTAAATGCAATTAATTGTGGGGATGCACACATCGACCCGTCGGAGAGATCCCTTCCCTCACACATTAGTGGGGAGGGGCTTCCATGCAAATATTTTAATTGAGGTCTTCACCTACCCAAGAAGAAACTTTGTTATCCTTGACGCATGTTTTGACGGCGGTGTCGGGAGAGGAGCTCCTCACCGTTCTACCTCTGGGTGGTGACGGGAGAATAAATCCCGGCCAGCCTTTCCCCAGGCTGCTGCGATGGTGAAGGAGAGCTAGGGCTCGGCCAGCGTTGCTCGAGGAGGCTGTGGCGGTGGAGGAAGGCTAGGGCTCGACCATCCTGGCTCGAGGCGGCTGCGGCAGTGGAGGAAGGCTAGGGCTAGGCCACCCCCATGGATCTTACTCTAGGCGGCGTCGGGAGAGAATCTCCCGGTCGATCTCCTCCAGCCGGCGGGAAGACATCCCGATCTAGCTGGTGCCGGGAGAGGAGATCCCGGCCGACCTCACTGGACCCGATTCCCTCTCCTCTCTATTTCTCTTTTCCTCCTTTTTCCATTCTCTGCTCGAGCCCCCTTTTCCTTTCTTTATTTATTTTTTCTTTTGCTGTTTTGTACCCGAGAGCCCCTCCTCCCCTTTCATTTCTTTTTTTGTTGTTTGCTTTTGCTGTCTTGTACTCGAGATCCCCTCCTCCCATTTCATTTCTTTTTTTGTTTTTTTTCTTTTGCTGTGTTATACCCAAGAGCCCCTCCTCCCCATTCATTTCTTTTTTTGTTTTTTGCTTTTGCTGTCTTGTAACCGAGATCCCGTCCTCCCCTTCGTATATATATATATAAAATATATATATATATATATATTATGATATTAATATATATAATTTTAATATATTATAATATTAATGAAATATTTATAAAAAGCCTTTACAAATAAAACCTCCACGCGCATGCACGAGTGCTCGCACGTCCTCGAACGGGGATGTACCAAATCATCTCCCATAGCATATCCCGAGCCCGCTACCTGGGGAGGATCCCACTCGGCCGGATACGGGGTTGAACACAATCCCCACTCTTTTCGAGGTTGGCACAAGCTCGGAAAGGAATGTCCAACCCCAAGTACCCGGTGAGTGGGAGCCGACCAAAAAAAAAGTTTGAGAAAACTAACTTTAGCATTCTGAACATATATAGCAATTCTCAAAATGTAGCAGAACGGAAAAAATCTATTTTTGCACAAATTAACAAGGGACCTGCTCCTAATCCCATAATAGGTGTATATAAAATATCGTACTTGTTTCGCGGCTTGTGCAAACCGATCACTATTAACCGCAAGTTTCTTCTTGGTAATTTCTTTTTTTAACTTTTAGTCGTCGCCATATTCTCATCTAATCAGATGGTGATGAAGTTCATGATCATCCGACTCTTGAACTAATGGCTTTCACGTCACACGTTGCACCTTGTTTATTTCTTCTGAATCTGGCTTTGTTGATTTTAGTAAATTTATTTTCTGCCATGCTTATGTTTTAAATGTGTAAAAATAGGTCATCTTTCTTGTGATGAAATCATAAATTTAATCTTAGCACACCTTCCCACCCAGACCAAATTTCTAGGTTGTGAATGTAAATCTTTCAAGTTCTGATGTTAAATATCATTTTATTCCAGTAATATTCAGTACTGCCCTCTATTTTCTAAGATATTATCAATAAATCTTGTTGTATTTATCTCAACCTTAATATTTAATATGAAAGCAATCGATCCCCATAAAGATCAATATATCATAGATAGGAAAATCCGTAGGACTATTGAAGTAGCTTCTTCGTTCCCATTCCCACTCTCATGAGCTTTGTAATAAATCATGTATGTAATATTTACTCATATCAAAAATTTTACCCAATATAGACTTATTGATCTGATCATTATTATGAGTAATCAAGGTTCGATATTATTCTTTTTAATCAGTATATAATTTCTCGTGATATTGTGAAACATCAAAGCTATACCTTTTTGTATCCTCTTGTACACGTCGAGCTAATCCTTTCCCCGCAGGTGTGCCTACCGCCCTACCCAGCTAATGAGAACCTGAGAAGTGAGTCTACCCGGGGTCGAGCAGCACTCGGGGCATCCCTTACCCCCCCCCAGGCGAGCCTTCAGACCTGCCAGGTAGTGAGAACCTGCTTAGAGGGTCTACTTGGCGCCGCGCCAGGCTCGGGGTAGTGCAAAAGTCTCCAAGAACCAAGAACCAATCCTCTCCCCCACAGGCAAGCCTTCGGACCTGCCAGCTAATGAGAGCCCGCCTAGTGGGTCTACCTGGGGCCGAGCCATGCGCGGGGTCCCTTACCCCTACAGGAGAGCCTTCGGACTTGCCAGCTAATGATAGCTTGAGCAACGGGTCTACCTAAGGCCGAGCCAGGCTCGGGGTAGTGCAAGAGTCTCCAAGAACCAAGAACCAATCCACTCCCCCACAGGCGAGCCTTCGGACCTGGCAGCTAATAAGAGCCTGCGCAGCGGGTCTATTTGGGGCCGAGCCGCGCTCGGGGTCCCTTACCCCCACAGGCGAGCCTTTGGATCAGCCAGCTAATGGGAGCCTGTGCAGCGGGTCTACCTGGGGCCGAGACAGGCTTGGGGTAGTGCACAAGTCTCCAAAAACCAAGAACCAAGTTTCCAATTAACAATCCTCTCCCCCACAGGTGAACCTTTGGACATGCCAGCTAATGAGAGCCTGCGCAGCAGGTCTACCTGTGGCCGAGCAGCGCTCGGGGTCCCTTACCCACATAGACGAGCATTCTGACCTGCCAGCTAATGAGAGACTACGCAGCGGGTCTACCTGGGGCCGAGCCAGGCTCGGGGTAGTGCAAAAGTCTCCAAGAACTAAGAACCAATCCTCTCCCCCACAGGCGATCCTTCGGACCTGCCAGCTAATGAGAGCTTGCGCAGCGGGTCTACCTGGGGCCGAGCCGTGATTTGGGTACCTTACCCCCATAGGGGAGCCTTCAGACCTGCCAGCTAATGAGATCCTGCGCAGTGGGTCTACCTGGGGCCAAGCCAGGCTTAGGGTAGTGCAAAAGTCTCCAAGTACCAAGAACCAAGAACCAATCCTCTCCACCACAGGTGAGCCTTTGGACCTACTAGCTAATGAGAGCCTGTGCAGTGGGTCTACCTGGGGCCGAGCCACGCTCGGGATCCCTTACCCCCACAGGTAAGCCTTCGGACCTGCCAGCTAAAGAGAACCTACGTAGCGGGTCTACCTGGGGTCGAGCCACGCTCAGGGTAGTGCAAAATTCTCCAAGAACCAAGAAACAAGTCTCCAAGAACCAATCATCTCCCCCACAGGCAAGCCTTCGTACCTGACAGCTAATGAGAGCCAGCACAGCAGATCTACCTATGGCCGTGCCGCTCTCGGGGTCCCTTACTCCCATAGGAGAGCCTTCGGACCTGCCAGCTAATGAGAGCCTGTGCAGTGGGTCTACTTGGGGCCAAGCCTAGCTCGGGGTTGTGCAAAATTATCCAAGAACCAATAACCAAGAACTAATCCTCTCCCCCACATGTGAGCCTTCGGACCTGCTAGCTAATGAGAGCCTGCACAATGGGTTTACCTGGGGCTGAGCCACGCTCGAGGTCCGTTACCCCCATAGGCGAGCCTTTGGACCTTCCAGCTAATGAGAGCCTACATAGTGGGTCTACCTGGGGCCGAGCCAGGCTTGGGGTAGAGCAAAAGTCTCCAAGAACCAAGAACGAAGTCTCCAAGAACCAATCCTCTCCCCCACAGGCGAGCCTTCAGACCTGTCATCTAATGAGAGTATGCGCAGCAATTCTACCTGGGGCCGAGCTGCGCTCGGGGTCCCTTACCCCCACAGGCTAGCCTTAGGACCTGCCAGCTAATGAGAGCCTGCACAACGGGTCTACCTGGGGCCAAGCCAGGCTCTTGGTAGTGCAAAAGTCTCCAAGAACAAAGAACCAAGTCTCTAAGAACCAATCCTCTCCCCCACAGGCGAGCCTTCGGACCTGCCAACTAATGAGAGCCTGCACAGCGGGTTTACCTGGGGCCGAGCCGCGCTCGGGGTCCCTTACCCCCATAGGCAAGCCTTTGGACCTGCCAGCTAATGAGAGCCTGCGCAGCGGGCCTACCTGGGGCCGAGCCAGGCTCAAGGTAGTGCAAAAGTCTCCAAGAACCAATCCTCTCCCCCACAGGCGAGCCTTCGGACCTCCCAGCTAATGAGAGCCTGTGCAGTGGGTCTACCTGGGGCCGAGCCCGCTCGGGGTCCCTTACCCCAACAGGGAGCCTTCGGACCTGCTAGCTAATGAAAGCCTGCGCAGCGGGTCTATCTGGGGCCGAGCCAGGCTCGGGGTTGTGCAAAAGTCTCCAAGAACCAAGAACCAAGAACTAATCCTCTCCCCCCACAGGCGAGCCTTCGGACCTACCAGCTAATGAGAGCCTGTGTAGCGGGTCTACCTGGGGACGAGCCGCGCTTGGGGTCCCTTACCTCCACAGGAGAGCCTTCAGACCTACCAGCTAATGAGAGCCTGCGAAGTGGGTATACCGGGGGCTGATGCAGGCTCGGGGTAGTGCAAAAGTCTCCAAGAACTAAGAACGAAGTCTCCAAGAACCAATCCTCTCCCCCACAGGCGAGCCTTCGGACCTGCCAGCTAATGAGAGCCTGCGCAGCGGGTCTACCTAGGGCTGAGCTGGGCTCGAGGTTCCTTACCCCCACAGGCGAGCCTTCGGACCTGCCAGCTAATGAGAGCCTGCACAACAGGTCTAACTGGGGCCGAGCCAGGCTCTTGGTAGTGAAAAAGTCTCCAAGAACAATGAACCAAGAATCCAAGAACCAATCCTCTCCCCCACAGGCGAGCCTTCGGACCTGCCAACTAATGAGAGCCTGCGCAATGGGTCTACCAGGGGCCGAGCCGCGCTCGGGGTCCCTACCCCAATAGGGGAGCCTTCGAACCTGACAGCTAATGAGAGCCTGCGCAGCGGGTCTACGTGGGGCCGAGCCAGGCTCGGGGTAGTGCAAAAGTCTCCAAACAACCTCCAACCACCGAGTGAGCCTACAGACCTGCCAGCTAGATGGGATCCTGGTCAGCGAGTCTGCTCGGGGTCTCCTCTCCAAACAAAACTGAAGAAGAGAGTGAGGTATATAAACACCTGAAAAGCTTCTTTACAAGCAACATGCAACGAAGTATTTTATTCTTATAATGGCTTTTAGCATTTTTCACTTAAGGTGGAGCCCAAACACATAACATCAAATATTAGCCAATAAATCAAATAAGTGTACCCACGGTTTACTTCAATTGCAGCGATGAATGACATTATGTCCTTACGTGTTACCATGATTTTCATGAAAGTTGTTAGAGGTTAGTCGACATACCTAATCAACGAATTCTTTGTTATCTCTACATAGGTATTGCCTCAAGAGATAACTCATAGCTTGTATCTCTCAAAGTAATGTCTTTGACAACCGTAAAAGACTCTAGTTTCAACCTATATCTAATGTGGAGAACTTCAACCCATAAATGAGGAGAAAAAGGTTTACATTAACTTCTCCATATTGTGCTCATCACTATACGACATCAACTTCTATCTATACACATTGAACCTGATCAATGGGATCTTCAATCTCATATAGTGTGGAACAATATGATTGTTAATAGTTTAAAATTTAAGTCATTCAACTTCAGTATATGTAATGTTTTCAAATGTTCACTAGGATCATTAGTGTATCTACTAAATTTGTTTACAACATAATCAACCAACCATCTGTAAAGGACTGATTTTTGCATTTTGCCACTCAATTAAATTTGGGTGAGTATGAAGCAGTAAATTGGTGTATATTCTTATGTTCTGACAGAAATGGGTGAGCTTGTTTGAAGCAATGGCTCCACATCGAACATCGTGAAGGTCTTGATAGTGGTTCCTAATTATACTATCAACTTCAACAACTTTACCTATTGAATCTAATAGATGTGCCATAAAATGTTTATTTCCCCCTCTAGTACGATGGAGATTTGAAGTGCATAAATCTGAGTACATCAACCGCAAGGATACAATAGTTATATCTATGAACTGAAAAGTTCTCTAGAAAAATTTGATCATACATATACTTCACATCTAAAGCTAGAGAATGCACCAATTCTTCTAATGACGTTCAAAATCATCAGTATTTTCATACAATTAAAATTAATATAGTACAATCTGGCATACAGATTAGTAGAAGAAAATGATGAAGTTGAAAAAATAGTTTCTTTAATTTTACAATCAACTACCTTCAGCTAGAACACGCTTTCTTGGAAATATCATATTTCTATAGATACATCGTTGGAAATTATTATAATTTTATTTGATTCTAACACACTCTTATATCTGCCTTAACTAATAATGAACCGCTAACGAGGTTTTTCCACAAGCTCAGCTCAATCTACTCATCTTGAAAGGCTAACCTCATCCCAAAGGCCATACTCTTATTGGCTCAACGACGTATCGAAAAGAAACAAAACCCGAGCGAAAAAAATAAGTATGAACATTTTCTTAAGCAAAGGATCCCGAGTTAAGGTGCGACATAATTAGATGAATAGTTCGTTTCTTCAAACAGTTGCAAATCTTACTCCAATGGCTATGGGATTCCAACAACAACTATAGGATGGGACGACTTCAGGTATGAGAACCTTACCTATAAAGCATCTGTGCAAGAACCTGGCTGTCTCTTGTTTCCCCTTTTAAATCCATGACGTTCACCTGAGTTCTTCTGTGCTGGCCACTCTCCAAGCTCACCGCACCAAAAGTGTTGAAGACAAAGTTTTACCTCTGTGGAGTTCGGGGTCCCAAAAGAGGGTTGACCGTGCACCTACTACGCTCAGGCGAACGATCTAGGCACAAGACTAAAACACAAGGGATAGACCTAAGGTCTCAGCGTTGAGGTCCCACCGCATACCCGGAAGACTAATAAACTCTTCCCCTCCCAAGCCAAAGACTGAGCTAAGACACCTTCAGAGGGAATTCTTGGCCGACCTGAACATCTAAGGAGGATCTCAAGACCAACCCTCTCCTATCCAGGTTTGTCTTTATGGGTCTATGCAAAATGCTCCTCACCCGCCCTACCAATGGCGCAATCTCGCCGAGCAATTCTTCTGTACGTAGCTTCAATTAGGCCGCCAACAACGTAATATAGGCCTTCTAGGGCCTGCACAAGACATCGCGAGCATTTTAATTTATAGGAATATAAATTCCATACTTCAACACGCACCGGCAACATAAGAAAAATAGGCCTTCGAGGGCCAGCACAAACTTGGGCTTAAGCCCGCTATTCCCCACTTGGTACTGCAGCACCTGTATGCCAATGTCTCGACAAGTGGCGGCAAACTAAGCATCAATCGACTAAAAGCAAATCAGTTATATTGCACCCAAACCTTTTTCGGGGCTATGGCATTTATTCCCTGCAAACAGATAATACACAACTTCCTCGGAGTCTGTTGCAGGAACCCCAGAACATCACTAATCCGGCTCACATGTCTGGATGGGCTTCACACAACATGCTTAAATACATATTCACGCTTCCGGATACTAAATGCAATTTATTGCGGGGATGCACACATCGACCCGTTGGACAGCTCCCTTCCCTCACCCATTAGTGGGGAGGGGCTTCCATGCAAATATGTTAATTGAGGGATTCACATGACCAAGAAGAAACTTCATTACCCTTGACGCGTGTTTTGACGACGGTGTCGGGAGAGGAGCTCCACGCCGATCTACCTCTGGGAGGTGACGGGGGAATAAATCCCGGCCGGCCTTACCCCAGGCGGGTGTGAATGTGAAGGAGATCTAGGGCTCGGCCAGCCTTGCTCGAGGAGGCTGCGGCGGTGGAGGAAGGCTAGGGGCCGACCATCCTTGCTCGATGCAGCTGCGGTGGTGGAGGAAGGTTAGGGCTCGGCCACCCCCGCGGATCTTGCTCTAAGTCGCGCCGGGAGAGAAGCTCCCGACCGATCTCCTCCAGCCGGCAGGAAGACATCCCGATCTAGCCGGTGCCGGGAGGGAGCTCCCGGCCGACCTCACTGGACCCGATTCCATCTCCTCTCTATTTCTCTTTTCCTCCTTTTTCCTTTCTCTGCCCGAGCCCCCTTCTCATTTCTTAATTTCTTTTTTCTTCTGTTGATGTCCTCTACCCGAGCCCCCACTTCCCTTTCATTTCATCTTTTTTTATTTTTTGCTTTTGTTGTCTTGTACCCGAGAGCCCCTCCTCCCCTTTCAATTCTTTTTTGTGTTTTTTGCTTTTGCTGTCTTGTACCCGAGAGCCCTCCTCCCCTTTCATTTATTTTTTTTTGTTTTTTTACTTTTGCTGTCCTGTACCTGAGAGCCCCTCCTCCCCTTTCATTTCTTTTTTTGTTTTTTGCTTTTGTTGCCTTGTACCCAAGAGCCCCTCCTCCCCTTTGTATGTATATATATAATATATATATATTATGATAATATATAAATATTAATCAAATATTTATAAGCCTTTACAAATAAAACCTCCACGCGCATGCACGAGTGCTCGCACGTCCTCGAACGGGGCTGTACCAAATCATCTCCCATAGCATATCCCGAGCCCGCTACCTAGGGAGGATCCAATTCGCCCGGATACGGGGTTGTATAAGTTTGGTGTTTTCTCTTAGTTTGATTACAGTTTGGATTACTCTAAGACAGTAATTCTCTGATAATTAATGATGATATTCTCAAGAATATAGCTGTTGTTTGGCAGCATTAATTATGAATTTCACATAGTAATTACTTGACTTATTTACAGAGACAATTGAGGAAACACATTTAAGATAAATTATAGCCGTTCAAGTCCCAAGATTTCAGCATTAATTCAAGATTTCAAATTTCAAATGACAGAAATCCTTCAGAATATAAAAAAGCAAAATTCTTCTCTTCAGAACAATAAGAAGGAAGGGAACTACAAGAGATCTGTTACTCAACAACTGATACAAGTTTTATAGAGAAAAAGATTGTCATCTACAGGAAATTGAAGAAGAACAACAGCAAACAAATCCTTAGTCTTCTTCAGTTTATGCTTCAGACTTCAAAAGGACTACTCATCAACACCAGTCCAAGAAGTTTCTGAAGATCTTCATCAAGGCCTACACCATGTGCAAAGCTCTCATCTTCCTGAACCATTTTACATCTTAGGTGGAGCTTTGACAACATCATCCACTAAAGTCTTCTCAGTTTTTGAGAAAGAGAAGATAATATAACTTTCCATTTCCAACTGTGTACAGGGTTATAACTCCCTTCAAAAGTTAACCCCTTTGGTTGTTAAGTCTCCTGATAAAAAGACGTAGTTTGGTTTTTGGGCACCTGATCAAAATCTCAAAAGGGTTGTGAGATCTCCCTTGAAAAAATTGATCTTGTGGTGACAGGGCACCTGAGCAAAAACATTTGGTAGCATGGCACCTGATCAAAAACCTGTACTGGATTCCTACAAGGGTGGTAGAAGAGTGGATGTACCCAAGTTTAGGGGAACCACTATAAATTTCTTGTGTCGTCTAGAATGCTTTATTGTTGTTTTTGTGTGCTGTGATTGTTTTTCTTTTTATCGCTCTTTATATATATACTTATCACTTATTTTAATCTGCTGTAAAAATTAATTAAAGTTTTAAAATACTTTATTCATCCCCCCTTTAAAGTTAAGCAGATCTATCCCTCACTTTCACACCCCTCGTAGGGTTATCAAACGTAGGTAAACCCTCTATGTGGGAAATCCATCCGTATGTAAGCCCCCTACATCATAGGACTTTCCTTAGCATTTCCCATCTATACCTTTTTGCATCTTGTTTTTCCTTTGCCGGCCTACAATATTTAATTCAAACTCTCATTCTTATTTATATGAAAAAAAATGTGATTTGAAATACTAGTTCTCCTCGGAATTGTTATTTATTTTCCATCCTTGCTTGATTTCATAATGTTTTTCCAATATCTGTGATTTTAAAAATATTAAAAATATGCATATACAAGAAGCAAAACTTTGTATTAAAAATCGTATGATTAAAATATTATAATATTTTAACAATAGAATGTAATTCAAGAGATAAGAAACTCATCATATCTTTTTCCTTTCCTTTATCTTTCTCAGTTTCACCACCACGCATATCGCAAGACGCCATCCACAGCCTCGAAAAATTCTGAAATTTCACGCATCTTTAAGTGGGCTGCGTCACTTAGATAAATGCAATTTTGATTCGAAGATTATATGACTTTTATTAGAGGTATGTTCATGGTTGGGCATATGTTACGTGAGTATAATGCATATTTCAATTATTTTAAAAGAATAAAGAAATAGAAGTAAAAATAAATTTAAGTTGAGGATCCCAAAAACTCAGCCAACTCTTTTTGTAAAAACTTGACCCCAAGCTAAAATCATCAAAAAATCATATAAATGCTCCAAAATCAGGTTTGATCAATGCCCCAAAATATTCAAAGTACATAATGAAATCTGAGCTATATAGATACTTTTGATTATATTTAAAATAAAACAATCATGATTACTGAATTAAAATCCAAATAAACCTTCCCATAAAAATATTAACAACAATGCAGTCAAGTAACCCCCTCCTCAAAAATAGAACCTTACTTTTGTCTAATGCATTAATGTATGTCATGTTTATATCTCCCTCCTTAATCATCTTGTCTCTTGATTTCTGTTTCCAGTATATTTCTTCCTACTGCAGCAACACGTCATAATTAGATTGGAGTTGCTGAAATATATCTGCATTTGATTGGGAGGGTTTATCATCAAAATCACTTTCCACCTCAACTAGCTCCAACTCCACTTCATTCTGTTGAAAACATTCCCAAAAGAAAGTTTGTTTGATTCTTTTAACACGAGTTTGATGCTTTTGTGTCTATGTTCAAGATTAAAGAGTGCATTACACCCCCTATTTCCTTGAGCCATTTGATTTCAATTAGTTGGGAGAAGTTCTCTTGAGGATGCCACATATTTTTGAAAATGAATGAGGATGGGCCTCTTTTCGGCTCTCGCTGTCTATGGATTAGAAATAGGTGATGATCAGAAAATCTCCTTGAAAGATGAGTGACTATTATCATACGTTCTGTGCATTCTCAGCTCCAGTTTATAAGCATCGTGTCTAGACGCTCGTAAACCCAATGTCTTCCAGACCGCATGTTTCTCCATGTATAATCGTTACCACTATAACTAATGTCGATTAATGAAGAATCCTCCATCATATCCCTAAATTAAATCATAGCTCTATTGCAAAAATGAGTAGAGCCATATTTTTCATTAAGACTCGCAATGCAGTTGAAATCCCCAATCACAACCCAGGGTTGATTAATAACATTGCTTAATTGGATAAGCTCAGCCCAGAGAACTCTTCTTTTTTAAATATAGGTAGCTTTCGTAAACAACCGATCCCACGAAAGATCGAGCTCCTCAATGATAATAATGTGCATAACTTGCTCAAAAGTGTGGAGTAACTGAATAGACCAATCCCTCTTGAACCATATCCAAATATTTAAAGACTTCTCATCCGTGATACATCAATAAAATCCAAGTTAAAAAGCAGTCGAGGATGCATCCGATGCTGGCAATTTGGGCTCGATAATCATGACTCAATTGATGTTATGTAAATGGATTTGCATTTTTATCCTATTTTGATTGTTAAAAATTGTAATTTCGCGGCAATTCCAAACCATCATCGACATAAAAATGCATTACAAGGTTAGGGGACATCCCCCTTTTCTGGTTGAGATATTGTATTTTAGCTTCGTAGAAGAGCATGCCCCTTTAGAATTATTACCCCCTGGTTCACTTCTAGTAGGAGATTTACACCTATTTTTATTCACCACCTCAAGATCGGTCAGAGTGTCACTAAAATCTGGGCTTTCAAGCATCGAGAATTTATTTCCTACCTTGTAAGAATCTCGCGTTGTCACCTGATCGTTTGCACTAGTGATCCAATGTTTGGTTCCTCCAGTTCGATGACTATATGTAATTCCTCAGACACCGGTTCATCCACGTGAGGAGTGTACATACATATAGAATATAATATATTATATATATATATATATATATATATATATATATATATATATATATATATATATTATATATATTAATATATATTATATATAATATATATATATATATATATATATATATATATATATATATATATACTACTAGCATCTTCGAACGGGCTCCGCCCGTTCTCGATGCGTCGCTGCGGGCTTCGCCCGCAATCAGCTTCGCCCGCAATCAAGCGGGCTTCGCCCGCTGGCATTCCGGCGGGCTTCGCCCGCTTGGCATTCCGGCGGGCTTCGCGCCCGCCCCCGGCGGGGCTTCGCCCGCCCCCCGGCGGGCTTCGCTCGCCCGCCCGACAAACAAAAATAAAATTTTAAAGTTCAAAATTTTATTTTTTTTTATTTTAAAATAATAATTTAATATATATTTATTAATTAGTTATTCGGAGGGCTTCGCCCGCCCTCCGGCGGGCTTCGCCGCCCGACAAACAATTTTAAAATTTTAAAGTTCAAAATATATATTTTTTGATTTTTAAAATAATTATTTATTATTTATTAATTAGTTATTATTTTATTTTAATTATTTATTAATTCAAAATTTTTAATTAATAATATAAAGTGGGCTTCGCCCGCCCTCCGGCGGGCTTCGCCGCCCGACAAATAATTTTAGAATTTTAAAGTTCAAAAATATTATTTTTTTGATTTTTTAAAATAATTTTATATTATTAATTAGTAGTTTATATTTTTTTTTATTTTAATTTATATAATCAAAAATTTTTAATTAATAATATAAAGTATTTAAATATTAAAAAAAAAAACCCCCAAAAAAGGAAAATTTTCCCGATATCCCCGTCCCGCATCACCCCCCACGGGCTCACGCCGCCGCCGGCGGCGGAGCCGCCGACCGCCGCCTGCCCGCCGCCCACCGGCGGGTTCGCCGGCCTCCGGCGAACCCGCCGGGGGTTGTCCCGGCGGCGAGCGGGCAGGGCCACCGCCGGCGTGGTGCCCTGCCCGCTCCGCCGGCACAAAAACCCCGGCGGTTCGCCGGAGGCCGGCGAAACCCGCCGGTGGGCGGCGGGCAGGCCGGCGGCGGCTCCGCCGCCGGCGGCGGGGTGAGCCCGTGGGGGGCGGGATGCGGGAAAGGGAGGTCTCGGGGGAAAAAAGAAAGTGAACAGTAATTTTTTTTATTTTATTTGCAGGCCATTGCTTTGAATCCAACGGTTCATATATGCTGTAGTTTGATCGGACGGAC